>OZ024825.1:89363898-90563898 GCA_964016985.1 Anodontia alba | reverse complement strand
ATCTAGACACTGTTTGCCATCCTGTTCTTGATTTTCAGCTTACAGCCCTATATGAATTATCCCCTGTCCTGCTGAATAAATTAAGATGCCACACCCACTTCTAATTTTCAGCCAGTCAGATTACTTGATGCAGATTGTTGCTATAAATTCACATACTTAATGGCAAACAGTGCAGATCCAGATCAGTTGCTGAAGAAGCCAACTGATCTGAATCTACACTGTTTGCTAAGACAGGGCATGTCATATTCAGCAAGAGAAGGCTTAAGACTAATTCTGTTCATGATAAAAATATCAATCCTCATTTGCCTATCACTGCCCTCTCCTTCGTAACCAGTTCAGGATATAAAATCATCTTCTTTTCTGAGGTTTTCACTGGATATTTGTCCTAAAATTTTGATGTCCATTTTACTGTTTCCCTTGATATGTCTAAAAACTGCTGAATGCATTGCAAACAATGTAGACCCTGATCAGATGCCTCATTTTGCAGCAGCTGATCTGGGTCTGTACTATTTGCTCATGCCTGTAAGATTCAGTACTTATGATAAAATCTGGTGTACAAAATTGGGGTAATGATGAAATAGCGAAATTGTTTTCTGAATTAAAATGTAAAATGCTGTTTCATTTCTGAAAATGATCCTATTAATTAGGAATGGATAGCTTTTTCAACTTCCTGTTTAGTATGAAAACGTAACAGGGTGTGCCTATTTCTGTGGGCGTATTGTATTTGTCATTCATATACATGGACAAACTGTTGGTGACTTTTCACTAAGATATAAGAAACTTAGAAATTTTGGAAGCCGGAATCATACTGAAACCAGAATACCATATATACCATAAGTAAGGCATGAGCAAATAGTGTAGACCTAGATCAGGTGCCATGTGGCATCTGATCAGGGTCTACACTTTTTGCTTACTCTCATCCAGCAGTTTTTAGACACATCATGGTAAATTAACCCTTAAAATGCCAAGAAAAAACCTGCATCAAAAAATGTTGTCTGTTTATGTCGTCTGCTGAATATTCTTGCAAACTTTTCAAACCTGTTTTTGCATACAGACAAACAGTGTGGACCCTGATCAGACTGCTCCTAGAGGAGCAGTCTGATCTTGGTTCACACTGTTGGAAAAATGACCTTTAAAATCACAAGCAGATGACAAAGCAGACAACAATTGTTGTGTGTGGCAGTTTAAGGGTTACAAAAAGTTGTTCAGCTTTTTTGGACAAGTATGGTAAGGAGGATAGGTGTCTCAATATTTAGGGTAAATATGATATTCCATATAGCTCTATTATACTATAGATTCACCACAGCAATAGAGTGTGATAGAGTGGTGTACCCTTCTACTGAAACCTTCTGACAACAGGCTCTGTTCTGTCATCATTGGCTTTTGGCAGAAAGGTGCTTGCCTTACTTGAAGTATGTTAACCCTTGTCATAAAATAAAGATGCCATGCCCATTTCTAATTGTCAGCCAATCAAATTACTTGATCCAGGTTGTTAAGATAAATTGGCATACTGAATGACAAACAGTGCAGATCCAGATCAGTTGGCTTCTCCAACTGATCTGGATCTACACTGTTTGCAAAGCCAGGGTATATCCAGGTTCAGCAAGACAAGGGTTAACACACCTGTATAAAATGTATACTTTTTAGCTATACCTATATACGAGAGTTTTCAGAAAAGTTCGTGGACACCATTCATATCATCAACTGAAAACAAAAATCATTTGAAAATACTACGAGTATAATCATATGCAGTGATATTTAGTGAACAAAATTTTGAAAAATCAAGGAGATCCTAACACTGATATGTCTTCTGCAGACATTTTGTGCATGCACCTTAATGCGTGGGGTAGGTGTTGATGTCACAGTGACACTATATGAGGTTTGACGCCTAAGAGTTTTTCCACATATGACCCATTGATATAAACACACTTCTGATGTCTCTTTATCCAAGAATCTAATGCCAATCTGTACCACTGATCAAACTACTGACCACTTACTGTACATTTGAAACCAACTCTTTGAGATCAGCATGTCAGTAGAAATAAAGCTGTTTTTAGCTGGCCTCTATGAAAGTACAGGAAGAGCTATTGCACTACCCCGGTGTCGGCATTGGCATGGGTTTCGGCGTTCGCGTCTGCATTAACAAAAATGTTAAAGTTTTAGGTCAAAGTTTTTAAGACCTCATATTTTCTAAATCCTCTGATGGATTTAGTTTATATTTGGTATGATTATAGATGTTGATCCAAAACTTTATTTAGCCCTATCCACATCCCTGCTTATGACTTATAGGTCAAGGTTACGGACTTAGAAATTTTATGTTAAAGTTTCGCGTCAAAGTTTTTAAGATTTCTTAATTTCTAAATCCTTGCATGCATTTACTGTATATTTGGTATGATAATAAATATTGGTTCAAAATTTTATTTGGCACTACCCCCACCCCTGCTTTTGACCTAAAGGTCAAGGTCACAGACTTATAAATGTATGTTAAAGTTTTGTGTTAAAGTTTTTAAGATCTCTTAATTTCTAAATCCTTGTATGAATTTACTTGATATTTGGCATGATTATAGATATTGATCCAAAATTTTATTTGGCACTATCCCCACCCCTGCTTATGACCTGGAGGTCAAGGTCATACTTAGAAATTTATGTTAAAGTTTTAAGTCAAAGTTTTTAAGATCTCTTAATTTCTAAATCCTTGCATGGAGCTACTTTATATTTGGCATGATTATAGATATTGATCCAAAATTTAATTTGGCACCATTTCCACCCCTGCATATGACCTAGAGGTCAAGTTCACAGACTTAGAAATTTATGATAAAGTTTTGCATCAGAGTTTTTAAGATCTCTTAATTTCTAAATTCTTGCAATTATTTACTTCTATTTGGCATGATTATAGATATTGCTCCAAAATTTTATTCAGCACTATCCCTACCCTATAACCTACAGATCAAGGATACGGACTTAGAAATTTTATGTTAAAGTTTTACCTCGAAGTTCTTAAGGTCTTTTATTTACTCAGCTACTTTTCAAATCATACTATTTATATTTGGTATACAGATAGCAGCTATGGAACATGTTCATCCAAAATTATATCCAGTACCATGTCTTTGCACCCCCTCCCTCCCCCCCCCCCCCCACCCACACACACACACTACTAACTATGATCAGTATATCAAGATAATAGTCTTAATTTTTTATTTGATTGATAAAGGTGAGTTCAGGCAAGCTGTCCTGTCTGGCAATAGGTCTTGTTTCACATAGGGGAACACATGAAAGTTGCATTGCACCAGGTCAGGGGAATAAGGGCTGTGGATAAGAGTTTCGAATCCAAGCAGACTGAAGTTTACATTGTTGTTAATGTGGGGGTGCATTGTCTTGATGTAGGATAACTCTGTCCAGTTAAAGCTCGGATTGTTTTCTCCAGAGTACCCTGGTAAGGCTGAGACTTAGAACTTGAAATGAGAAAATAGACAGGAATATACCATCTGAAAATAAAGTATTAAGTATATTTTTACATACCTGGAATTAAATATTTTTTTGATTTAGAATAACTTAGCCTTTTATCTTAGAATAGTAGTCAGCATTGACTATCCTCGTGCACCAGCAACATTCCCTTGCGGTCCATGAAGAAAATGAACTTCACCCAATATGCTGATTTTGTCACTCTGCCTTAAAGCAATGGTGGTGAAGCTGCCCTTTTCCATACTGATGACTCCATCTTCATTTCTGGGTCAAACAGATTGAACATACTGTCATTCATCATTATAATCATGTACAAAAATGAATCACCCTCCTCTTTAGCCCTTTTCAGGAAACTGCTGGATGCAGTCACTCTCTTCATCCTGCATCACACAGTGTCCAGATTCATTCCTGTTCAGCTGTCTGACTCACAGATACTGTCTCTGTGATCTTCATTTATCATGGCTTTCACTGACCCCACCAGTCCTTCGTTAATAATGTGCTGTTTCCCAGTCCATTGATCATCATCGCTACTCCTGGGGCCATCCGAAAATCATCTGTGCCAAATGTAAACAAGGGAATGACAAACTGAAGGCTTACCCATTGCTGTTTTTAACATCTTAATAGTATCTGCCGGTGATTTTCCAAGAGAAACACACAATTTATGACTGTGCAATGTTCTTTTTTATGTCAAAATCCATCATTTTTTGAAGCAATTTCTTCAGGGTTCTTCTGCTGATAGAATTCAAACTAAACTGCTGCCAATGTTCCAGTTGCCAAGAAATGACTTCAACAATACAAAGATTCATCCACAAAAGTCTTAATGTTGCTTTTGATGTGTTTTTGCAAACATAAACATAAAGTCAAGGCAATGTAGTTTTTCAAGGTTTTGACACCTACCCCATGCAGACCTACCATATGATAAAACATGGAGCATAATTTTCTTCTTATTATTTCATTTCCTTCCACATCACATTAGACTGCACATAACATGACTATTAACCCATTGAAGTCTGGAGACCCCTAAAAAGGTAATTGGCAAACAGTGCAGACCCAGATCACATGCCACAGAATGCAACATCATATCAGGGTCTCCACTGTTCAATAGTTCAACCATTTTCCTCAAACAATATCTAAATGACAAAGCCTAATAAACCAAAAATCGAAATTAGACTCTTCCAGTATATAGTGTGGGTGGGTTCATTCAATCTACAATGGTTTAAAATTTGTTGAATAAGATTTTAACAAAGTATGTTAAATTTCTTGGTAGGAAGACTCTGTCCACAAACTTTTCTGACAACCCTCTTAGCTATATGTTAATTTTTTGACCATTCAAAGTAACCATTACACGTAGCTTCAGTTTTACCCTTCTCTTGCTAAACACGACATGCCCTGTCTTAGTAAACAGTGTAGATCCAGATCAGTTGGCTTCTGAAGAAGCCAACTGATCTGGATCTGCACTGTTTGTCATTGAATATGTGAATCTCTATCAAAAACCCGGATCAAGTAATCTGATTGGCTGGAAATTAGAAGTGGGCGTGACATCTTAATTTATTCAGCATGACAAGGGTTAACATTTGAAGCACTAGTCACAACAGCAGCAGACAACTTTTCTGCTCGGCAAATGATTCACATGAAATTTCAAGACTTACTGTATTTAAACTAATTACCACACTGTGTGCTTAGGTTTTTACAAAACTACTTGGAAAACTTGTGGTAAAATATATAACTACCTATACTAAGGGTAAACTTTAAAAAATATATATATTTATATCAGTGAAGGACTCATCAAATGATGCTTATGCAATATTTTTGTTTGTTTTTTTCTGATTTTCTTTATAAAAGCATATGTTATTGGTACTCATTTGAATTGCATCCACAAGTCAATGCAATTCAAATGGGTAACTGCAACATATGCCTTTTTAAAGAAGTACTGGTAGATATAAGTATACTGGCTGTAATCTGAAGGCTAGGGAATTGCTTGATTGTGCAATTAATTATTAATTAATTGTGTATTAGGTAATTAGGTAGAATACCGGTTTTTTTGTGTGTGTTTTTTTTATTTTTTATTTTTTTTTGAAAAATAAAAAAAAATGAGACTGTCATCTGCAACAGTTTTGAATGGCAATTTAAGGGTTAAATGTAGTTTTATTGGCAGGAGAAAAAGTGTTGACCCATACCCACTCAACAGATAGTATTTTAATCTTTACGCTGCAAACAATACTTTAAAATACTTTTTCTTTTTTTTTTTCACAGAAAATAATTAAGGTATGGCATTTCTTTCAAATTGTTTGAGACAATAAAATGAAATGTCAAGCCTTTTTTCTGTGAAAAAAATATTTCTAATCTCTTATTCTGCAAGGAGAGTTAAGGACAACATATTTGGCTTGCTCCCCACCCACTCCCACCTTTTGAAAATAGTACATGGCTTTCCATGCATATTATCTCTGTCAAGCCCTATTTTCAAGAGACAACAATATTTTAAACTGTCAGCCATTAATTTCACCATCAGCCTAGTAACTAAGGCTTATTAAAAAAACTTAACTTTTATCTCTTTCCTCACAAGTGGCAACTTAAATGTTGGGCCTGAGCTGGATCCAAACTGTTTGACACTCTGATGGTATTCCTGAAAGACTTTTTTTGAAAAAGTTAATTTAAAAAAAAAAAAAAAATCCACAGATGACAAAAAAGCATGCAAAATTATCCAGCATGCAAAGAGTTAAGGTGCTGGTCACAACTGCAGCAGACCACAATCTAAAATATTTTTTTCAAAGAAATTAATAATTGTCATCTGCTACAATTTTGCCTGGTACTTAAATATTGGTAGATTTTAACTTTAATGAGCCTAAATGTTATGTTTGCACCTGTGCTTCTCATAACATGCATATTAACAGTCCTAAAAATGGTTTTTATATAAACAAGACATGATGTATAGTTTATGCTAGATTTATTGCATAAGATTTTTTACTGGCAATTAGTCAAAACATTGTCTTTATTTTATATGATATTTTGATTAATTGCAGAAAACGAAAGAAAAAAAAAGTCTAGATTAAAAGTTTAATGTTAGTTTATTATCAACTTCTGTTTTACAGAAAACTATTAAATGTGAACTTAACAATGAGTACTGTTAACCCCTTTAAATAAAAAAAGGCTTGACATTTCATGTGAATCATCTGTTAGGCCTAGGAGATGATTCACATAAAATACCAAGCCTTTTTTCATTTGAAACATTAACTCTTGTCATGCTGAATAAATTAAGATGCCGCACCCATTTCTAATTTTCAGCCAATCAGACTACTTGATCCAGATTGTTGATATAAATTTTGTCATGCTGAATAGATTAAGATGCCACACCCATTTCTAATTTTCAGCCAATCAGACTACTTGATCCAGATTGTTGATATAAATTTTGTCCTGCTGAATAAATTAAGATGCCACACCCATTTCTAATTTTCACCCAATCAGATTACTTGATCCAGATTGTTGATATAAATTCAAATACTTAATAGCAAACAGTGCAGATCCAGATCAGTTGGCTTCTTCAGAAGCCAACTGATCTGGATCTACACTGATTGCAAAGGCAGGACATACCTGGGTTCAGCAGGACTAGGGTTGAAATTAAATTTTGAGAAACTCATGTGTTTGCTCAAGCATGCCTAAATGCATATTTAGGCCAGGCTCCATACAGCATAGCCTAGTCAGTAGCATGTCAAACTGCAGATCCAGGGGTAGCAAGTTCAAATCCATCACGAAAACACGCCTATATAATTTTGACCCCCTTAAACCCCACTTTTATTGAGTAAAACTGGGGTTTACAAGGGTATACATTATTTTTTTATTTCTGCTCAAAAACATAGATATGAGTACTTGTTAGAACTGCCTCACTGAGTCCGTTCTAACGAGTACCCACAATCTATGTTTTATGCAGAAGTACAAATGTATGAAAAATATCAGAATTTTTTTTCTAAAAATTTTCATTTTTTGATAGTAAACTTTTCAGTATATTTGAATTGGCATGTTTTCATAATGTCAGCTCGGCCACATACCTTTCATATAGATTAATATGAAATCATTTCTCATTACAAAAACATGCCTATTCAAATATATAGAAAATTTCACCTCCAAAAACTGAAAATTTTCAGATAAAAAACTCAGATATTTTTCATATTTCTGCACAAAACATAGATTGTGGGTACTCTTTAGAACCGCCTCACCGAGGCAGTTCTAACAAGTACCCACAATCTATGTTTTGAGCAGAAATAAGAAAAATAATATATACCCCTGTAAACCCCAGTTTTACTATATAAAAGTGGGGTTTAAGGGGGTCAAAATTATATAGGTACGTTTTCGTGATGTACAGTCATTCTCCCCCTTCTGCTGATTCAAGAAGGGCAGTTAACAGTTACTGGCAAAAGTATGGGAACAAGTACTGGTTAAGCATTTAACCTCAAATGCATATTTAGGATAAGTATGGTATTTCTTCTTTTTTCAGATGTTTTGAGATCGAGGCAACGTTCCCTATGGAATCCTTGTTAACTGTTCAAGTATATGACTGGGATTTGGTGGGTATGGATGACCTAATTGGAGAGACAAAAGTTGACCTTGAAAACAGGTACTACAGTCGACACAGGGCCACTTGTGGACTAGGAAGGAAATATGACCAGTAAGTTTGTTTTTCTCTTACAGTGAGTTTAAGGCTGGTCCTGCAGAGCCCTAATGTGCACTGCCTTTGCATACAGTGTAGATCCAGATCAGTTGGCTTCTTCAGAAGCCAGCTGATCTGGATCTGCACCCTGTGTCATTTAGGATGTGAATTTGTATCAACAACATAGATCAAGCAATTGGACTGGCTGACAATTAGATGTGGGTGCAACATCTCAATTTATTTGGCATGACAAGGATTATATGTGGCTATCCCTTTTATCTAGGGGCTTTGGATAACAAGTTAAGGTGTCCAAATACTTAGAGTAAAATGAATAGAACATTTAAAATGTGAAGAAAATATATTTTGTTTTCAAGTACAACACCAAACAACATGATTTAAGGCAAAAATAGTTCAAATCAGGAAACATAAAAAAACGTGGTTTCTGAAATGTAATGTGAATGGTTTTAGACATACAGCCATAATACAATGGCTCTTCAGAAAGTTCTGGGCCCAGTTGTTCAAAGCGTCGTTAGCTTAACGAGTTCGTTAAGGGTCATTTCATTAACTATTTTAGCGGATTCAATATACAATATTCTGATATTTTTTGCTGAAAAAATGTGAGTAGCTTTTGCACTGCAAAAGCTACTCACATTTTTTCAGCAAAAAATTTCAGCATATTTGCGTATCACTCAATGTAAATTTTAACGAATGGTTAACTAACGACATCGTTAGCTTTGAACAACTGGGCCCAGATTTTTATGGCCTACCATAGGTATATTAAAAGATATCTCCACAGGGTGTACATAGGTATAAAGAACATTTCATTATCTACACACACACATATACGGTATATCATTTCTTCTGTCACCTAGTTCCTTAATGTGCCCCACAGAGAGATGCACAGCATTCAACCAAAACTGATCATAGCAAAGGCAACAACCAGAAGCTGGAAGTTCTTGTTTTTCAGAGACTTTTTATTGTTAGATATTCTGTCTAGGAGATACAAATGTTTTAAATAGTGCCACTCGGTATCACTGGCCATTTTTCTTAGCAGCTATGAAAGATTCAGATGTAAGAAATAGGAGCTTACATAAAGTGTGTGGTGTCAAAAGGAACTATGTGATATTTATGGATCTTCCTCCATTTCAATACTAACAGTTCAGTGGTGGTTACATGTATTCCAAAATGGAAGTTTGGAAATATTATATCAGTCAATGTCCAAAGACAGGCATATGCAACATCAATTTAATTCATGATACCAGCTCACAAAAGCAAAATTATTCAGGACTATTTGCTCACCAAATGCATTAATGGCTACCCCCCACCTCTGTCCCCTTCCCCCCCTTCCCCCACTCACCGCACCCCCCCCCCCCCCCCCCCCACACACACAAAAACAATATGTGTCTCAACACTACACCAAGGGCAGACTACTTTGCTGCATTCCAGTCATGGATTTCAAGACATGAAAGTATATTTCGGTTAAGGGATATTATTTTGAAGGAACGAAACAAATGTTTGGGGATAGTTGTCTAACTTCCACCAGATTTTACATACCATATTTCGACAATCTGTTTTCTGGTGCTACCAACCTATTAACTACCTAAAACAGCCCCCCAAAATATTTTTCTGCTAAGGCTGATAATGCTAAATTCTGCATTCAGACATATTAGCTTTATACACTCTGATGCTTATAAATAGCGAATAAATAAACAAAACAAAAGAAAACATAATTTAACCCTTAAAGCGCCAAGAAAAACTGCATCTGAAAATGTCGTCTGTTTATGTCGTCTGCTGAATATTCTTGCAAACTTCTCAAAGCTATTTTTTGCATACCGGCAAACAGTGTGGACCCAGATCAGACTGCTCCTAAAGGAGCCGTCTGATCTAGGTCCACACTGTTTGCAGAAATGACTTTTAAAATCACAAGCAGAAGACAAAGCAGACGACAATTGTTGTGATTGGCGCTTTAAGGGGTAATCATATTTAGTACAATATCGGTGGATGAATATGAATACTCCAGTAAAACACACCAAATCTACAGTGTTTGGTAACAAACAAAGATGATTTTAGGAATTTGCAATAGAGGTGCAGCTTCCCTAATGACACACAAAGTGGGGTGGGGAATGAGGAGGATGGGAGGTGGGTGGGGAGGGTCAAAACCCACAACGGGTGAGGCTATAACTAATCTAAGAATTAAATATTCTGCATGTCTTCTTTTCTTTCCACTTATCTAGTGCCCTAGTAAAAGCTGAGTAAGAGGTATTGCTCAAATTGACCAATTTGATCTATCCCTCTCAGTAATGTGGGTGGGACATCTCGTGGCAGCTCATTTCATACCCTTACAACAGTTTTGCCTAAGTTATGCTTCAGAACATGAAACAACAACAAAATAGTCCTTAAAATACTTGTTTTCTACGATTATTATCAGAATAATATAATTAAAGAATATGAATGACATTTCCTGCCACCCATTATGATAAAAAAGTATGCTCAGAATGACGCGCCAAAGTACAACTTGTCTTGGCACAAATGCTGCTATCTTGTGGTTGTGTTTGAGTTGTGTCCCTTGTATAGCCTTAGTAACGTGTAGGCAACATTACAGTTGACTGATCCATCCAACTACTGATATCATGGAATTTTTATCAGTAAATTTGATACCTTATTTTCATGTCGGAGAAAAAATGAAAGAAAGAAAACATCTATGATATTTTTAGGCCCAGAAAAAACGAAAATCACACAACATGCATTTTATATTGCGAGAATCTGCATTTCGTTTGCAATAGCACTTCCCCATTCAGTCCATAAAACTGTGCAAGACCACCAGAAATTGGGGCATATCCCGCGGTCCCGCCACCAAGAATCATCTCTGAAAAAGTGTAACCCAAGCCATGGACCTACTAAACACAGAAAGGGGTCTATTAAGTACTGTTTATGTGTGGCTTCTTTTTTTAATTTCAAAGTAAATCTAATTAATTCTAGAGGCCTATAGCATTTCAGGCAATCGCCCCCATCAGCACTCTCAGTGCTTTGATTTGATAATATTATTACCATTTTATAGCACCAGGATCAGAACTGTTTGAATGACCCTCATAATTCGAGGGTTGAGCACAAGACTGAAGTAAGTCAGATGGTTGTTTTTCCCCGAACTTATCTCCTCACCATGAAGGCATTATGAAGATTACCACATTCTTTTTTGTAAACAATGAAAATTTAGGTGCCATTGCTCATATGAGCAATGGCACCTAAATTTGCATTGTTTATAAAGGGGTCAAAGTTGCCCCTTATTATAAACAAGGGTTTCAAAAATATGTTTGAGTTACTACAGTCTTGCGGTCAACCCTCGATATACAATCCCTTCCTTGATATTTCGGATTCTTTCATTATGATTGTCAATAATATAGTGATGATAATGACAGTGAATTGTGAAAATCTAGGAAAAGAAATAATTGAATTTAACACCTTCAGCTGTGATTGACGGAACAGCTTGTTTGTTTTTGTAAATTAATTTTTGTCATTAATACTTGATAGGATATATTAACGCTTAACAAGCTGGGTAAAAATTTCAGCAGACAACATTTTGAAATGTTTTCTTATTTTTCCCAGAAAATGGACTTTGACATTTCATGCAAAATGTCTCCTAAGGAGACAGTTTGTATGAAAAGTCAAAGTCTGTTTCTAGGAAAAATAAGAAAAATAATGTCAATTTCGGTGTCATCTACTGAATTTGCTGAGAGAATGGTACAGGTTAATTGGCAAATTAAAACCTATCATTGAATCAAACCTGTCAGGCTGTCACTCTTTTGGTAGTTGGTATAAATTAATTTTCAAAATTGGACTTTTTCACATGTTATCAACGGCAATCCTGTTGATGACAGCAGGTTTTCCCCATTTTGCCAGTTTTTGCCAATTTTGCCATGTTTGTTGTGTTTTTCTGTTACTTTTGGCACACATGAAACCAGTTATAGGGAAAGGGGTCTTTCAGACATGTGGACATAGATTCAGATAAGAGTGGTTGCCAAATAATATTTTTCTTATTTCTCCAGAAAAGCATATGCTATTGGTACTCATTAGAAGTGCCTCACTGAGGCACTTCTAATGAGTACCCAAACCATATGCTGTTGTTCAGAAATAAGAAAAATATCAGTGTGTTTTGTTTAGTAGGGTAGCCATATAATTCTTTTTCTTATTTCTCCACAAATGCTTAGGTTGTGGGTACTCATTTGAAGTGCCTCACTGAGGTGCTTCTGTTTAGTATCCTCAACATATGCTTTTGTTGAGAAATAAGAAAAATATCAGTATTTTTTTTGGTTAGAGGGGGCAGTCATATAACATTTTTCTTAATTCTCCACAAAAGCATATATTGTGGGTACTCATTTGAAGTGCCTAACTGAGGCACTTCTAATGAGTACCCAAAACATATGCTGTGGTGGAGAAATAAGAAAATTATCAGTATTTTTTGGTTGAAAAAAGCACCTTTTCTGGAATAATGGCATCTGTGAACAGTCATCACGAAAACACGCCTATATAATTTTGACCCCCTTAAACCCCACTTTTATATAGTAAAACTAGGGTTTACAGGGGTATACATTATTTTTCTTATTTCTGCTCAAAAACATAGATTGTGGTACTCGTTAGAACCGCCCCAGCAAGCAAAAATATATAGGACCCACATTAGCCCTAAATGGGTATTTATATGGGTCCTACATGGGCAACCCATAAGGGACTCATGAGGGATTTGCAACATGGTTCCATGTTGGACCCACATGGGCAAAGCCATATGGGAACTATATGGGTCCAGTATGGGAAAAATCAACCCACATTTATCTTCCAGAAAAACAATTTTTACACATTTTTACACAAATGATTATAAGTCCCAGTCCCAGCCCATTTGATGGACTGGTAAGGTCCCAACAGATAGAGACCTATGTACCTGTGCAAGTTATTGCCTTAAAGATATAGGCGTCTGTTTTAATAGGTGGAAATGTTGGCATCATGCGTATTTATATATACCTCTCAATTTTAAAAATAATAGGGACATACGAGTTAAAATAAAAATATGACCATGAATCGACGTCCATGTCGGGAAAATAGTTAAGATAAATTTAATAGATACTTTCATTTTGTAATGAACAAACTATTATTTTTATTTTATTATTATCATTATTATTTGCATTTATATCAGGAAATTTACTATTTTTTGATATTATGTTTAAATAGTGGTAGAGTTGTTCCCCTTAATATCCATATTGAACCCATATGGGTCCCATACAGTAATGGGAGGTCAACATTGGAACCATAGAGGTCCAATATCTGTATCACATGGGAGCCATTTGGGCCCCAATTATGTATCTAGAAAATATCACTTTTCCAGGATTATTTCAATTTTATCTCGGGGGTCCCATATATTAGAATGTATTTTTATAGTTATCAAATTTTACCAATATGGGACCTATAAGGGTCTTATATGGGCAAAAAAGCCTATATGGGGCCCAAGTAGGACCCAAATGGGATAAATGCCCTGAATCTGCCCATATGGTTCCCATATTTATGTGTTTGCTGGTCAAAGTTTACCAATATGGGACCTATATAGGTCTTATATGGGCAAAAAAGCCTATATGGGGCCCATGCAGGACCCGAATGGGATAAATGCCCAGATTCTGCCCATATGGGTCCCATATATACATGTTTGCTGGGGCCTCGCCGAGGCGGTTCTAACGAGTACCCACAATCTATGTTTTGAGCAGAAATATGAAAAATATCAGAGTTTTTTACCTGAAAATTTTCGGTTTTTGGAGGTGAAATTCTCAATATATTTGAATAGGCGTGTTTTCGTAATGATAGATACAGCTCACCCTGTGAAACCATACAATATGATCAGGAACTTTACTACCACATCATTAGGTGAAAACAAATAGTTAGATTCAGGAAAGCACTGATGCAGCTGTCCAAATGGTCCTGCATATACATATATATATATTTTTTTTTTCAATGGAAACTTTTTTCAACCCATGAAAATATGTGACTGCTGAGTTTTCTCATTTATCTGAGAATTATTTTTAACCAAATTAAAACACAAAAGAAGTAAGTTGCAATCTGTTTATGTTGCTTGAGACTGAAAACATTCTTACTGACCTTCGAAGAAAATCAGTAAATTACAATCTATTTATGTTCCTTGAGACTGAAAACTTGCATTTCTAATGCTTTCTGTAAGAATGCCGCCAGTTTGCTTTCCCAAACAAACCAAAATGTCCAGGAATGTACTGAATCGGAAAATACAAATAAAAATATCAAAAAGCTGCCAACATGCATCAAAAATGTTTTTAAAAAAGTGCCAGAGAATCTAAAGACCTTAATTCGATCTTATATTTTACAATACCTGATTATTCTGTAAAGGGACAGTGAAGGTCCTCATCAGACTGCATGACAGCCACCGACCCCCTTTTCCCATAGAATGGTTCAATTAAATACTGTTATCTGCAAATATAGGAATTTTAGCTCAAATCCTGCTGAAATACTGTTTACCAGTTGTCTTTAAATAGTACATGTATAATGACGCATGTCACATCTTTGCATTCTATCTCATATTACAATAATTCTTGACAGTTGGAATATGTTGGTTTTTGACCATTATAATGCTTTGCGAAATTGCAGCAGACGACATTCTAATTTTCTTTTTTGTTACTTTTCAGAAAAAATAAGTTGGCATTTCATGTGAATTGTCTGCTAGGCAGACAATTCACATAAAATGCCAAGCCTTATTTTCTCTGAAAAATACAAAAAACAAACAAACAGGAAATATCACAATGTAGCCTGCTGAGGGTGTGATTAGCACTTTGTAGGGTTAATTTTTATCCACACTTAGGAACTGTGACTAACTGAAAGATTCTGTAGTTTGCTTACAAATTACGTAGATACTGATTACTTTGCACAGTCTGCTGAGTCCTGTATCTTCAAAAATTAGATTCCTATCAGATCCATCTGTTTTTTTCTATGGAAGAGAAGATCCAGGTCAGACTGCGCAGATATATGGGCTGAGCATAGTCTTGAAGTTTTCTGTGTGGGATACAGTACCTTTTCCTTTGTCACAGCTTGATTAAAAGGGAAAGTGGTTTAATTAAATGTGAAATTGAGAAGTGACCACTTTGAAACAATAATTGCCACAGAACCAGTCATGCCATTATATGACTTCCTGAAAATTTCCTCTTCCAAATAAGGAAATATGACAATGTGAAAACAGACTAACAGCAATATAGGGGAACCATTAACCCTTGTCCTGCTGAACCTGGATATACCCAGTCTTTGCAAACAGTGAAGATCCAGGTCAGTTGGCTTCTGAAGAAGCCAACTGATCTGGATCTGCACTGTTTGTCATTTGATATGTGAACTTGTATCAAAAACCTGGATCAAGTAATCTGATTGGCTGAAAATTAGAAGTGGGCATGGCATCTTAATTTATTCAACATGACAAGGGTTAAACAGCTGAAAAGAAAAGTGTCAGACAACAGCAGAGTGATAGTTGTCTCCTTTTTTTTCCAGAAAATAAATTTTATCATATTTTATCATATTTTCCCTAAATATTAACGCATCTTAACTTCTTACCTTCCTTGTCCTCAAATTTGAATACCGTAATAAGCCTTAATATTGGAACAGACAGGCCTGAGCAAAGTGTAGACCCAGATCAGACACTGCAGGATGCAGCATCTGATCATGGTCCACACTGTTTGCCACTCATCCAGCACTATTTTAGACACGTAAACAGGTATTAAAATATACTTTTTTAAATTTTAGGACAAGTATGGTAAGGAGTTAAGGTGTCCCAATAATTAGGATAAATACAGTAAGTCCATTTCACTGCCTGTTGATGAGCCTAAAATGTATTAATAATGCTGACCCCTGAATATCTCTGTTTTCACTATATATTATAAGGATAAGGGAACATTGAGGTACCCATTACATCGACTTGTAAACTTAACCCATTTATGCCGAGTGAACTGTTCTACAATAACTCTTTGGACTGATCCATTCCCAGTAGAAGGGGTGTCTGGTTATGTTTTATTATTGTCATGTTTTTAAGAAATTTCTGAATTTTAATTCAAACAGTGTAGATCCTGCTGTGTCTGATCTGGGTCTACACTGTTTGCCAGTGTCCCTTTTATGGGATGCTAGGAATAAAAGAGTTTATATATACAGGGCTGTAGTATCCAGTGTTTCTTGGACTAGCAGTGGAGTCGACTGTCCCTCTTGAATCGCCCCTGGCATACCATATTTACCCAAAATATTCAGACTGACATGCCAGAGCAAACAGTGCAATTAAACATTTTTTTCTCATTTTCAGATTTGGCTACAATGCTTGGAGAGATCCACTAAAGCCAACTCAGACACTCGCTAAACTATGCAAGGAAGGAAAGGTGGACGGACCCCATTATCAGCCGGGGAAGGTCAGGGTGGCCAACAGAATATTCACTACTCCAGTGGATAACATGGTAGAGGACTCAGGTGTGTTTCTCTGTAATTCTTTCTCTTTCTCATGGTAGTAATGTTGTGGGGAATGCATGAACTTTCAGGAGTGGCTTCCATCTCAAAATTGTCCTGTCCTCTTCTGAAAAGGGGTATACTCTATAAGGAAAGAATTTGCTCCTAATAGGAGCAAATTCTTTCCTTTTAGAGTATACCCCTTTTCAGAAGGGGATTTGTGTGCTGAAAAGCAATCAAAAGGTTATACTCGATAAAGAAAGAATTTGCTCCCAAAGGAAGGGAGCAGATTTCCTTATAGAGCAGATCCCTTTTCAGAAGTGGATTTGTGTACTGAAAAGCAAACAGTAAGTAACAAAAGTAGTCTTCCGTGAAAAATGGTAGAATAGTTTCTGGTTATATCCATACACCTTAATTGAGGTACCATGTAGAAGAAGTCCTCTGTTACTGTAAATGTCTTAAAACTTCATAGAGTAAGAATTGTGAGTTATTATTTCGTATCTCTTCTTTTGCTGAACATGACATGCCCTGTCTTAGCAAACAGTGTAGATTCTGATCAGCTGGCTTCTGAAGATGCAAACTGATCTGGATCTGCACTGTTTGTCATTAAATATGTGAATTTTTATCAAAAATACGGATCTAGTAATCTGATTGGCTGGAAATTAGAAGTGGGCATGGCTTTTTAATTTATTCAGCAAGGCAAGGGTCAACTTTACTAAGCAACCAATTTTGCTAAGGGAGGCAGTTACCTACCTTTAAAAATATATCTTAAAAACTTCAGATAGAAAGAACTGTGTGAACATTTACAAATTTGTTACTTGGTAAAGAAAGGTGATATTAACGCACAGCTCTTATTAACTAAAGATTTAAGATATAATTTGCAAAGGTAGGTTATTGTCTCCCTTTGCAAAATTGATTGCTTGCATGTTCCTGTATTCCTTCTCTGATACCATGAATATCTTAACCCTTGTCCTGCTGAAGCCGGATAAACCCTGTCTTTGCAAACAGTGCAGATCAAGATCAGCTGGCTTCTGAAGAAGCCAACTGATTTGGATCTGCACTGTTTGCCATTCAGTATGTGAATTTATATCGACAATCTGGATCAAATAATCTGATTGGCTGACAAGTAGAAGTGGGCATGGCATCTTAATTTATTCAGCATGAGTCTGTAAGTTAAGTGGGCTGGATATGCATGGTAGATTTTCTGTCATGTTTTAAAAGGGAGACAGCTTTTGTGACTTCCACTTCTCTTCCTTGCACCACAGTTCTCTTCCAAAAAGGAGTCTGCTTTTAGCTAAAAGAAACGAATAAATTTAACCCTGTTCCTGCTGAATCCAGATAAGCCCTGTCTTTTCAAACAGTGTAGATCCAAATCAGTTGGCTTCTGAAGAAGCCAACTGATCTGAATCTTCACTGTTTGTAATTCAGGGCCCAGTTGTTCAAAGCGTCGTTAGCTTAACGAGCTCGTTAAGGGTCATTTCGTTAACTGTTTTAGCAGATTCAATATACAATATTCTGAAATTTTTTGCTGAAAAAAACGTGAGTAGCTTTTGCACTGCAAAAGCTACTCACATTTTTTCAGCAAAAAATTTCAGCATATTTGCGTATCACTTGATTAAAATTTTAACGAATCGTTAACTAACGATGTCGTTAGCTTTGAACAACTGGGCCCTGTATGTGAAGTTATATCAACATTCTAGATCAAGTAATCTGATCAGCTGAAAATTAGAAGAGGGCATGGCATCTTAGTTTATTCAGCATGGCAAGGGTTAACATTGTCACAATTATTTTTATCTCCCTTTTGAAAGGAATCTAGTCTTAAGTGGAAGAATTTGCTCCCCTTGCTATCCCTGAAAGTGTATCCATTCCCCCATAGTATGACCTAATCTTACCCTGGTAGGGAATAGAAATAACCTATTTTTTGCAAAGGGAGGCAATTAAATGCAAAGGGAGGTAATCAAAAACATGTTCCATTTTGTTTTGTTCCACATGTGGTCTGATCAGGACCTTGGTTGTTTTCCTCATGACAGTTGCTTTAGGCAAGGCTGACTAGGGCCTTTGTTTATCTGAATGTGCCAAGACTGATTTTAATGCCTAAAGTGGCTAGTCAATATTGTTGGCAACAGATACTGCCTCAGTATGAAATTTCAAAAATATTTTTTTTTAAGTTTGTGTTGCCTTAGCAATCAAAGGCAGCTGTGATGGTCTCAGTTTTTGCCAAGCAAATAAACTCAGACCAAAAGTTCAGGGAGCAGTGTATTAACACTTTTCATGCTGGGTAAAAATTTCAGCAGACAATGTCCTGAAATATTTTTCCTAGAAAATAGGATTTGACACTTCATGCAAATTGTCTCCTTCAGATCCTCTTTTCTACAGTATGTTTGCTGAATATGCCCATTGTGTGGTAACTGTATTGCTGATTCTAGTTTACCCTTAAAGTGCTAAACACAACTGCAACAGACAACATTTTAATTTTCTTTTTATTATTTTCAGAGAAAATAAGGCTTGCTATTTCATGTGAACTGTCTGCCTAGCTTTTGCCTAGCAAATGCCAAGCCTTTCTCTGAACAATTATAGTAAAAAAAAAAAAATTGAATTTTGTATGCTGCAATTTTGCTTGATGCTTTTTAAGGGTTAAGAGATGACTGTAGTTGTTACTTAATTTCAGTTTCAAGGCCACATTTAACACTTACCATGCTATGGGCAAATTCAGCAGACAAACTGATGATATTTTTTCTTTTTTTTCCAAGAAAATAGGATCTGATACTTCATGCAAATTGTAATTTGCATGAAATGTCAGATCCTATTTTCTAGGAAAAATAAGAAAAAATATTTCAAAATGTCATCTGCTGAAATTTTTACCCAGCATGCAAAGTGTTAAGATCAAATCATAGCAAATAACAAATATCAATGGGCTTCAAGAGAAGTAACGTTTTTATTTTTAACTTTTTCATTTAGTTATTTTTCATATTTCTCTACCAAAGGTACTCATATCGCACAATATATGTTTTGGTGGAGAAACAAGAAAACTTGAAAAAGACTTGTTAAGGAAGCATAGTTGGTGAAAATTTTGCGATAATTTTCTCCAGTTTGTTTTTTAAACATATGTATGTTATGTGTTCTTATTAGAAGCACCTTGGTGAGATGCTTCTAATGAGTACCCTAACATGTTTTTATGGAGAAATAAGAAAAATTATCCCAGAATTATAAGCAAATACTCCGTAACAAGTCCTCTGACTATGGTAAAAAATAAGAAAAACTCTGAGAAGAAAAATGTCCTCAATTTGTTATGTTATTGTAAAGAAGTAAGAAAAAGATATTTATTTCAACTGCTGTATTTACATGTTTGTCAACAGGATTTCAGCTACAGTCTTTGAATGCATTCTAGAGTAATTTGCAACATCAGCAAATGATCATTTCCATACATTCTTCCATTCTTTCATCAAAGTCTATGTATCTAGAACCTAGATTATAACAGGAGCAAAAATAAACAACCCCATATTACAGCAAGTGTTTCTGGCTTCCACATTCCAACCTTTCTTTTATCTTCTGTCAGTCATAACAGAGACCTACTCCTGAATAAACAAAACCCCTGTCAGGGATTTCGCTGTCAATTCTCTCTCCTGACTCTCTGTCAGTTTTAATCAACTCTTCCACATCACCTAGCACTGTATTCAAGGCTTTTGTGGGCAATTCTAGCATTTAAACAAACTTAGTAACCTTTACAAACAGATTCTTAATTGCTTTATGGTTTGCTAACATCTAGAAAATTAAATTATGCCAATCACTTCCAGACATTAGGTTTGAAGAAAATGACAACAGCTTGTCCATTTGTGCTTAGCATGCTGGGTAAAAATTCAGCAGATGACAGTTCAAAAAAAAAAAGAAAAAAATACCAGAAAATAGGCATTTACATTTCATGCAAATTATCTCTGAAGGAGACAATTTGCATGAAATGTCAGTGCCTATTTTCTGGGAAAAATAAGAAAAATATTCCAAAATGTCAGCTGCTGAAATTATTAGCCTGCATGCAAAGCACTAACTCTCCAAATAAGAGAAGGAAATAGTGTTTGATAGTTTGATATTTCATGCAAAGTTTGTTTATAAGAAAAAATTTTTTAGAAAAATACATCTTAAAAAGTTGCCTAGTGATATACCATATTTATTCTAATATATGCCCTGGGGGCATTGCAATTCATTACTGCTAAAATGGCAGTATTGAGTCTAAATTTGGGCAAAAAGAAGATATTTTGATGGCCTAAACCCAATTTTGCTTGTGTTTAGTAATGATTTTCTCCTAGACAAGTAGGAGGGGACATTTACTAGAGAGGGGGCTTATATTGGAATAAATATTGTATGTATAATTTAATTTAACTATATATGTCTAAATTGTGATATCAGAATGGCAAGCAGTGTAGACCCTGATAAAACTGCTCCTTAGGAGCAATTTAATCTGGTCAAACACTGTTTGCTCAAGCCTGTATGTCTGAATATTTAGCATACATACATTTTGTGTGATATCTGCACTCAGTGCTTTTTTTTTTTATTTTGAACTTTCAAGAGAAATGGATACACTTTCAAGGGAGGTAATTCTTCCAACAGTAATTTACCTCCAGTCTGAAAAGGAGTCTACTCTATAAAGAAAGCATTTGCTCCTTTACTATTAGTGGAGACCCTTTTGCAGAAGGGGCTTAGTGTGCAAAAAAGCAAACAGGAAGACATGCAA
Source organism: Anodontia alba (assembly GCA_964016985.1). NCBI lineage: Eukaryota > Metazoa > Mollusca > Bivalvia > Lucinida > Lucinidae > Anodontia > Anodontia alba. Next base: position 90,542,596 of record OZ024825.1, on the reverse strand, counting down.
GTTATCTCCCTTGTAAACAATGGTAGACCATCAAATCCCATTAAATATTTTATTTTAGTTTGATAAGGTAGGTTTTGAAGAGACTGAAATACAAATAAAAAATGTAATTATGCTGTCAGTATTGCCAGAATTGACATGCTTTTATCACACCATCTGGTCTGTGATAAAAAAATCTTAAAGCTTCTCTGTGCTGATGGTGTATTGATAACATTAATAAAATCAGAAAAAAAGGTTGTGATATTTTCATAGTTCATCCCCATCTTGGAAAATAGGGATGCAAATTAATACAAATCATCTCTTACATGACATTTCTATGAACCATCTCCTTCCAGCATTTTCTCATTATGAGTTCCCCCTCATTTGCATTTTACTAATCATCAGATGAAATATAGTTATGTTTTTCTCATTTTTCACAGAACATAGGACTTGACATTTCATGCATAGTGTCTCTAAAATATTTTAAAATGTTATCTGTTTTATTCAATGTCAGCAGGTTAATGTTTGAGCTTTCAACTTCAGAACCCCTCTAAAGTTTGTGCACAAATTTAGACACATCCCCTTTTCAGTAGACAGTTTAACCCTTGTCATGCTGAATAAATTAACCCTTCTCATGCTGAATAAATTAAGATGCCACACCCACTTCTAATTTCCAACCAATCAGATTACTTGATCCGGGTTTTTGACAGAAATTCACATATTTAATAACAAACAGTGCAGATCCAGATCAGATGGCTTCTTCAGAAGCCAACTGATCTGGATCTACACTGTTTGTTAAGACAGGGCATGTCATGCTCAGCAAGAGAAGGGTTAAGATGCCATACCCAGTCTAATTTTCAGCCAATTGGTTTACTTGATCCAGATTGTTGATACAAATTCACATACTAAATGACAAAATTGTGCAGCTCCAGAACAGTTGGCTGCTTCAGAAGCCAACTGATCTGGATCTACACTGTTTGCAAAGGCAGGCTATATCTGGGTTCAGCAGGACTAGGGCTAAGAAGCAAAAAAAAAAAAAAACATATGTAAATTTTTTCTGAGCTTTTAACACTAACACAAAAACAAATGCTTCATTTATTCAGAATAGAAGCAAATTTTCCCAATTTACCACTTTATATAGTAGTAAAAAGGGGGAATTGGGGTAGAGGGGGATGGGGGTGGTGTGAACAGAGGGGATGTGAGTCAGGACTCAGAAATTATAAGGAAGTTCATGTGATGTGCAAATTGCCTTCTTGGCAGGTGATTAACTCTTAAAGCATTACTCACGTCATCAGCAGACAACACTTTGAAGTATTTTATTTTTTATTTTTGAGAGAAAATAAGATGACTTTTCATGTGAATAGCAGACAATTCAAATGAAATGTCATCTTATTTTCTCTGGAAAATACTAATATCAATTTTAGAATGATATGGTCTGCTACAAATTTGCTTAACACTTTTAGGGTTAACGTAAAAAGTATGTCAAACACAACAATTGTCACCTGGTTTGTCTTCTGTCAAATACTTTAAAAGTCATTGTTGCAAACAGTGTGGACCCAGATCAGACTGCTCCTCTAGGAGCAGTCTGATCAGGGTCCACACTGTTTGCCTATATGGAAAAGGTATGTTTGAAAAGTTGGCAAGAAGATGCAGCAGACGACATAATCAGAAGACATTTTCAGATGCAGGTTTTCTTGGCGCTTTAAGGGTTAACGTAAAAAGTATGTCAAATCCTTACTTCTGGAAATAGGTTTATATAAAGTGTACAGACTTTTTTTCAGACAAAAAATAATAATAAAACAAATATTCTAAAAATTTTGTCTGCTGATATTTAAATTCAAGAGTTAAAAATCATTCATTGTGAAGGCGTTTATTTTATCACCATCAGCATTTTCAATGTTTCTCTGAACATTGAAATACACATCCAACATATGTCAGTTATGTTGCTTTGAATGATAAATATAGACACCTTCAACAGTAAAAGTCAGATGATAAAATCTAAGAGAAATTAATCAAATAAAATGTAAATATCTGAAATTATTGCTCTATTCAGAAAATCATTTTATCCCCAATTAATTGGTTACACAAACAGGTTTCTGGGGAGAATAAAGTACCCCCTCCCAGACTTTGCAAAGATAAAACTTATCAGATTTCCAGTAAAATGCCTCAATTATCCAAAATTTATTTTGTCAAGATTTTCCCTAGATAATCAAATTTTCTCCCCAAATTATTGATGGAATTTTCTTTTCATGTTCTGTACACCATAACAAAGTGATGTAGATATCAAAACTTAGGTACTTGGTGGATAGAATAGTCAATTTCTTAAAATCAGATCTCACTAAACTCTGGTAATTCTGCACACCAGGTTTTCATATAAATAGGATACCCAATTTACCCTTAGTGCTTGGATGGACAGACTAGAGCAAACAGTATAGACCCAGATCAGATGCCACAAAATGTGGCATCTGATCAGGGTCTACACTGTTTGCCACTCATCCAGCAGTTTTTATACACATCAACCAGTCATTTAGACTGGTTCAAATTTTAAGACATATATGGTAAGCAACTTAAGTGTCCCAATATTTTTAAAATTACAAGCAGATGACAATTGTTGTGATTGGCAGTTGAACCCATTGTAGTCGGGAGATCCGTAAAAGGGTAATTGGCAAACAGTGCAGACCCAGACCAGATGCAGCAGTACGCGGCATCTGATCAGGGTCTCCACTGTTTGCAAATAGTTTAGCCATTTTTCTTTAGGAATATCAAAATCTCATAGCCGGACATACCTAAAATTGAAATTGGACTCTTCCAATATATAGTGTGGGAGAATCTGTTCAGTATACAATGGGTTAAGGGTTAAGATACATACAAGAGTAATTGATGTTTTCTTACCATGGAAGCACACAATGTACAATGGGAGAAAAGGGCAAGTATCCCATAAGCAAAAATTGAAGGCCCATATATCTGACTGCTCATGCCTACATTCTGATCGGGACCATCTCTGTTCATATATTTTATGTTTTACATATTCAGTGTCGCATACATTTTAACCCTGGTCCTGCTGAGCCTGGATATGCCCTGCCTTTGCATACAGTATAGATCCAGATCAGTTGGTTTCTTTAGAAGCCAACTGATCTGGATCTGCACTGTTTGCCATTAAGTATGTGAACTTATAGCAACAATCCAGATCAAGCAGTCTGACTGGCTGAAAATTAGAAGTGGGCATGGCATTTCAATTTATTCAGCATGACAAGGGTTTAGCTTTAGCACTTTGTAGGCTAAATCATCAGATGAAATCTAATGACTTTTTTCTTATTTTTCTCAGAAAATTAAGACTTGACATTTCAGTTAAGTTCTTTGGAGACAATTTGAAAAAAGTGTCATGTCTTACTTTCTGTGAAAAATAAGAAAAGTGTTTTTAATTGTCTGTTTTTATTTACAGTCAGCAGGTTAATGTTTGAGCTTTCAACTTTGGAACCTCTCTAATGTCCTTGTGCAAAGTAAACTCCCCTTTAGCAGGCAATTTGCAATTGCTATTAGTATCACTGGAATCATCCCTCCAATTGTAATGAGTGCCACAACAGTATTTCTTAGCGAGTTATGAAAAAAAATACTTGTGCTTTTGTCCCCTTACACCCCTCCCTCTCCCTCCAGCATTTTGCCTGGTAACTTGTAAAGTTGACTATTCTGGGGCAGGAAATTGGTCCTCCCTAATTTTCAACTAAGGAACCTCTCAAATGCCCTTGTGCAAAGTTAGACTCCGCTTTAGTAGACAGTTCGCAATCTCATGTTAGCATATGCTATGAGAGAGTATTATTAGAATTATCTCACTATTGTAATGAGTGCCACAATAATAGTGTTTCTTAGAGAGTTATGAAAAATACTGGATGGAGAGGGAGAGGAGTAGGGGGACAAAAGCATGTTTTTGTCCCCCTACACCCTCCCTTTCCCTCCAGCATTTTTGCCAGATAACCTGTAAAGTTGATGATTCTGAAGCAGTATAGGGAAATTTGTCCTCCCTAATCTGGTAGGTTTGAGAGACCTGAGATAAGGTTCATCATCACATTTGTTGCTGTATCTATTGATGGGATTCTTGGAGCAATCAGTAAATGTGAACTATGTCTTTGAAGGTTATATTGTTAGAAGCCATTTGGTCTGGCAAGGAACTTGATATACACATAAGACATCTGTTACCCTGGGGACCCCTAACTCTTAGTCTCCAGTCTGATTAAATGGACTGCTGATTAGTGGAATTACCATAATAGCCCTAAGTATTGGGACGGACAGGCCTGAGCAAACAGTATAGACCCAGATCAGATGCCACAAAATGCGGCATCTGATCAGGGTCTACACTGTTTGCCACTCATGCAACAACAGTTTAGAGTCTTCAACAGGTAGTAAAATGGACTTGTTCAAAGTTTAGGACAAGTATGGTAAGGAGTTATAATTTCCCAATACTTAGAGTGAATACGGTATAGTTCCATAGAAGGGTATCTAGGTGAACAATTTTTTTGTTTGTTTTTTTCTCTTTGAAACTGAATAATTTTAGTACTCATTGAAATCACCTAAATGGTAGCACTCTAATGAGTAACACAATATATGATTTCATGCAGAAATAAGAAAAAAAGCAATGTTTTCGGAGTTGGCATTACGAAAACACACCTAATCAAATATATTGAGAATCTTACCACCAAAACATGAAAACTTTCAGATAAAAAATTCTTGTAGTTTTCATATTTCTGCTCAAAACATAGATTGTGGGTACTTCTTAGAACTGCCTCAGTGAGGCAGTTCTAACAAGTACCCACAATCTATGTTTTTGAGCAGAAATAAAAAAATTAATAAATAACCCTGTAAACCCATGTATATAAGTGTGGTTTAAGGGGGTAAAAGCTATACAGGCATGTTTTCGTGATCTTTTCTGGAACTATGGCCCTGGAATTGCACCAGATCAGGATGATGTGTACTTACATAAATGTTTAAAGTTTGAATGATATTGTGCCATAATTAATACCTGAATTGTCATAAAATTTTGTACTAAAAATGTTTTTGCAAAATGGCATGTGCAGGCAGTGTAGACCCTGATCAGCCATCTCCTGAAGGAGAGTCTGATGTAGGCATATACAGTTTGACATTCCACCAATTATTTTGTGAAATACATAGAAAAAAATGGCAAAAAGTATGGAATAAACTTTTCAGGATTTTAGTCATCCACCATAACACTTTAGAGAAAAAAGTCTGTCTGTTGATCTTTGAATTATGAATATATTTGAAAAAGAATTATGCCCAAATAAAAACAAACAAACAAAGGAAACAAAAAACAAAACAAAATAAAACAAAAAAAAACAAACACAAGCAAATATTATGTAAATGTATACTGTTTTGGTGGAAACAAAAAGATATTATTGAAAGCTTAGGTCAGCTTTTATAATTGCACAATGTGATCTGGTCTGTTTACCATTTAGATTCTTACAAAGTATGTATAGGCTGGGAAAATTGGAGGAGACTGTCAGTAAAAAATGTTCTTAAGCTCTTCTCTTATGTCAGAGTACATTATGTGGCATGTGTGTATGCTTTCCTGCATGTCTGTCTGTCTGTACTTGTAAGTGTTAACATTAATATTATATAGAAAAAACATCACGAAAACATACCTATATAATTTTGACCCCCCTTAAACCCCAATTTTTTATATAGTAAAACTAGGGTTTACAGGGGTATACATTATTTTTCTGCTCCAAAACATAGATTGTGGGTACTCATTAGAACTGCCTGACTGTTTTGAGCAGAAATAGGAAAATATCAGAGTTTGTTTTTTTTTTTTATCTGAAAAGTTTCAGTTTTTGGAGGTGAAATTTTCTATATATTTGAATAGGCTTGTTTTCCTAATGAAGATGTTTTTATTTATACAAACAGGTCAGAAAAAGTCAACAGAAGAACACCTGGCACTTGCTGTGCTGAACCATTGGGAAGAGATCCCTAAAGTTGGATGCAAGCTTGTTCCAGAACATGTAGAAACAAGACCACTTTATAATCCTGAAAAACCAGGAATAGAACAGGTATTAGTTCTCCAGGTATATTTTTTGTAAATGAGAAGGAAAAAGGACCACATACAAACATTATGTTACCTGTATTTGGTTGAGTAATGTGGATATCTTGTCCACATTTACTCAACCAAGTACTTGTAAAATGTGGTGGGAGAAAATGTGTGCAGATGACATACGAAAGGAAATCATTCTGTACAAGAGCATGCAAACATGCCACTGACTCAGATTGGTTGAATATTGATAAGGTCATAAAGAAAGCTTCAGTTACAACCATTCATGTTTTCATTTGCAAAGATGTATAAATATTTATTTTGATAAATACATGCTATTTTAGTACCTCTATATCTATACCAGCATTAATGGCATCCCTACCCACCCACACCCACACAAAATCACTTTCCCATTACGAAAACACGCCTATTCAAATATATAGAAAATTTCACCACCAGAAATTGAAATTTTTCAGGTAAAAACTCTGATATTTTTCATATTTCTGCTCAAAACATAGATTGTGGGTACTCGTTAGAACTGCCTCGGTGAGGCGGTTCTAATGAGTACCCACAATCTATATTTTTGAGCAGAAATAAGAAAAATAATGTATACCCCTGTAAACCCCAGTTTTACTATATAAAAGTGGGGTTTAAGGGGATCAAAATTATATAGGCATGTTTTCGTGATGCTTCAGCAGGTTCTTCAGTATCAATGAATAATTGAAAACACCTGATAGCATATATAATAGCTAGGTTGATCTGGGCCTTGCCTCATTACTAAAACATGCCTATTCAAATATAAAGAAAATTTCACCTCCAAAAACTTGAAATTTTCAGATAAAAAAACTTTGATATTTTTCATATTTCTGCTCAAAACATAGATTGTGGGTGGTCGTTAGAACTGCCTCAGTGAGGCAGTTCCAATGAGTACCCACAATCTATGTTTTTGAGCAGAAATAAGAAAATAATGTATACCCCTGTAAACCCCAGTTTTACTTTAAAAAACTGGGGTATAAGGGGGTCAAAATTATATAGGAATGTTTTTGTGATGTGTTTGCAGATATGCTAGAGCAGCATTTTATATGATGTGACTAATTATGTCCTGGTTCTGTAGCCAGAGTCTATCACTATTGGTCTAGCATTGGTAAACTGTTCCACTTCTGAAAGCAGCATGACTGTTTAGTTTTATTTCATTCTTTACTTCTGATACCATTTCCGTGTGTATTGTCCCTCTTCTAACACCAAAAAAATGTTTTTATTGCTGATGTTTTATTAATATTATTATTATTATTATTATTACTATTGTTGTTGTTGTATTTTAATTTTATATGCTTATTCTGATTCTTTCATAACTATAACTATTTAATCCTCTTTCTCATAAAAAAGAACCTATGACACCATACTAATAACATTGTACTACATGATAAATGGGATCTTTTTAGAACAAGATCAGCTTGTGCAATTTGGTCCAGGTGTTTGCTGTACTGTTATGTAATCTACAATGCCAACAGGTTCTGTTAGCAAACAGCATAAATTTTAGATAGCTTAGGTGTAGAGATGAAAAGTGATCTGATTCCACACAGGCCATGTATGTAATAAGGTCTATATAAACAAAAAGCACAGATCTTGAGGAGAATTTAAAAATGTGACTGTTCTGGTCACAAAGTTTATGAGGTCATTTTTATTAACTTAAGAGACTATTTGATAGATCAAGCATAAACAAGTATGTTAATTTATGCTACATATATTTTCCAGGGTAAATTGGAGATGTGGGTAGACATGTTTCCTATGGATATGCCTGCTCCCAGCCCACCAGTAGATATCAGTCCAAGAAAACCAAAAAGGTGAGCACAAAAACAACATCCTCATTGCTTGGCTTTATTGTCTGAGCATTAACTCTTGTCTTGCTGAAACCAGATATGCCCTGCCTTTGCAAACAGTGTAGATCCAGATCATTTGGCTTCTAAGAATCCAACTGATCTGGATCTGCACTGTTTGTCATTAAGTATTCAAATTTATATCAACGACCTGAATCAGGTAATCTGATTGGCTGAAAATTAGAAGTGGGTATGGTAGCTTAATTTATTCAGTAGGACAAGGGTTAACAATGATTTGAAGTCAAGATTTTGAATTAGCTAGTATGGTTTTCTTCACAAAAACATGTTATAGAGACTCATTAGAATGGACTTAATGAGAAATAAGAAAAATATTTATCTACCCTATTAATCCGCCTATAAGACGATTTGTTTATAAGACGGGGGCTGTTTTTGGGCCCTTCCCAGGCAGGATTTTGCTTTTACTTGACTATAAGACAGGCTAAAAAAATCGCCGACCTGTCGGGGGACATCACCTGCCGCTCAGAAATTCCTAAAAGTTCACCACAACATCGCCGATGATTGATCTGTTTTTAGTGTTATTTCAAGTGAATTCGGCACAGATCGGCAATTAAACAATTTCAACACAACTTACAGGCATGCATTAACGTAGTACTATCCTCGTGTTTGTAAATCCTACCTCCCTACAGGTATTGATATGTTGTTTTGCTTTTCTGTCATTGCTGCCATTTTGTTGTTTGATTTATGGGAGACAACTCTAACGGTGCAGTAAGCACGTGGGAAGTATGGTGTACATAAAGGGTCATAAGAGATTTGCGATTATTAAAAAGTATGTAGACAGTTCACTGGAAAATCTTATAGGAAATGTTTACTTCCGATGTCCAAATAATGATGTTAGTTCTAAAGAGTTTTAATTATTTATTCTGAATTGCATAGTCTACAAGAAGTCGTGAATTCTTTTGACCCTCTACGTACATCATGTTTTCCAAACATACCGAACGACAATAATGGTTCGTCAAAAACACAAGATAAACGTGCTTCCCCAGACAGAAAGTGCATGTTTAGCTACAGGTGCATAACACCTTTTTCAAAAATAAGTCGCACTACAAGAAAAGAGGCTTTTGTGACATTGGTTTGCAAACAGACGTCCAGACAAGTGTGCGCATCCGCGCAGTCTAATCAGGGCTACTGTCATTCATTTAAAAACCTTTGTTGTTCACTTTTGCACAGAAGACACATTTTCTCTGCGGTGTTCATATAAGAGCTGAACCGAATCATCATTCAGTATAAACAATTACACAAATTACCATAATAACCCTATAAAAATAGATTGTGACACCTTCTCTGCTTACCATATTTTGTCGTTATATTTGAAATAGTTCATTCTGCTACCACTTGATGTGTCTAAAATATTGATGTATGAATGGCAAAGAGTGGATACCCTGATCAGATGACACATTCTGTCGTGTCTGTTCTGGGTCTACACTGTTGCAAAGGCCTACAAGTCCCATTAGTTAGGGTTATCACCAGGGCTCTGGAAATTTTGAAATCTGAATCGGTCCAGCCGATGATGATGACGTCATCAATGAGCCCATTTCCAAAAAAAAAAAATATGTATATATCACCTGTCACGAAAACTAATGACAATTGGCAGTCCTATAACTCCTTTTAAATAATACACCTCAACTCCGTTATATGACGGAAGTCCGGGTATAACGGGCATGATCAAAGCTGGCATCATCAATAAATACAGTCAGGTATGTAAAAAGAAAGAAAAAAAACAAAAAAAAACAAACAAATGGTTTTGTTGTTATTTCCACCTCCGCAGGGTTTTCCTAAACTATTTATAAACAACTGATTCCGGTCTTGTATAAGCGCGAAGACGGTGGGAAACAGGAGAGACGGAACGAAACGACTAAAATGGACTTTCATAATAAAAAAGGCCTGCGCCACGGGCGGTTTTGCAGTTTTCAATGTTTCAAGATTTGATGAGACTGCTTAAATTTTAAGCACTGACCAATCTTGTCTAGCGCCAGTGGTGCATTACTTATTTTTACTGTGAAATCTATCTTGAATTATACTCGCGTGTAACGGCAATCAACAAAAAAAAAAAAAAGAAGCAATCAATAATACCCAGATCAGACGCCATTGTATGCGACATCTGATCAGGACGTACACGGTTTGGGAATTCATTTATCGAATCTGGGACCGACAAACCGTGTTGATCAAAACAAAAAAGAAGAGGAAGAAAACGGGTGCGTTCAAGCGGTGCATTCTTTTATCACTCTCAGTAAAGCGACCTTTGATCTTTTGGACACGCCGACTGCACCTGGATGTTTTGCAGTCTCAGTGTATTCACACGTGTCACACAAACGGATTAATTATCAGACTACCGTTACTGATGATTCGTGTTAATTGCTTGTTTACCGCACAAAGGTCAGTGAAGTGTTGATTTTTTGACAATGTTTGGATAATGACGTAATTAATTTGTGCTGCGGGTAGGTTGCCGTTATTCAGCTGTCTCTCCAATATACATGTCAAATGACCGTTTAGAGCCTTTTAACTACCATAATATCGCATTTAAAAGGTGCGCGGACATTGTCAGTTTGGGAAGACTTGACCGTTTGTGATTTTTTAGACATCATTGATTCGTGAAAATTGGTTGGTTTGGGAAAAATGGGGTTCAAGGCACAAACCTGTTGGACCGATTTATTAGCGTTTTGAGGTGTTCGAAATCAGTCCAGAATTCTTAATTTCGGTCCAGACCGGCTATTTTTCTGGTTTTCCCAAGCCCTGGTTATTACAGGTACATGTTGTGGTCAGAGCAGTTTGGCAATCAAGAACAAAAACCCAAAATAACCATTGTTCAAATTTTTTCTTCTTTCATTTTGAGATGAGATTTCACCAAGCTGCTCTGACCAAATTTTATGTAAAATAAAAGTCAAAGAAAAGAAAGATGTGTTGTTTTTTAATTTTATTCCTACTTTCAAAATTTTATATATATCATAAAAATCCGGACGCGAACACTGGCGCAAACTATGTAGGCACAGATCAAAGGTGCAATTTGATTCGGGTCTACAATTATTGCCTTTTGGTCAGTGTTAATGCGTCCAAATATTTAAGACAGTAAGGGTATTCTAGTAAATAATCCACGGGAATTCAACACATATTCTAAAAATTATTCCAAATGAATTACCACAGCACACAGTGTAGTTCCCGATCAAATTAGCAATTTGATCAGGATCTGCACTGCTTGCGTTTCAGCAGCACTTTTCTGACATATTTTAGATAAGTAATCCAAGTTAATATTTGAAAATACACTTTTTGAAATAATCCACTGTAACATAATCTGTTAAAACCAAAAATGACTTCTCACGGCAAATAGAGTAGGCCCCTATCATAGAAGCAATTTGACCAGAGTCTGCTCTACTTGTGTTTCAGCCAGCACTTTTAGATATATATTAAATAGTATTCCAATTAAAAGGATAGGAAATCTCTGATCACATTATATTTCAAGCACATTAAAACATTTACTCTTCACTGCTTACTGATACTAGTATCTGATAGATACCAAGCAGGCATACAGCGTTGGAACGACGTCGTTGCAACACTGTGTGCTTGCTGAGTATCAGATGGGTACCTGTTGTTTGTGTTTAAGCCAGCACTTTTAGATGTATATTAAAAAGTATTCCAATTAAAATGATAGGAAATCTCTGATCACATTATATTTCAAGCACATCAAAACATTTACTCTTCAGTGCTTACTGATACTAGTATCTGATAGATACCAAGCAGGCATACAGCACTGGAACGACGTCGTTGCAACACTGCATGCTTGCTGAGTATCAGCTGGGTATCTGTTGCATCTTACATTTAAAATCCATCAAACCCTTGCTCATCATCTGAATGTCCGAACATTTCATGGAACTGATCTTCAGTAAGGGTGTCATCGTATATTCCAATGTCATTGTACATGTCAACTTCCTCAATATTGTCATCAGTGTTAGCTGATGAGCAGTTTACTTTGTCTGAACGAATAAAGTCACAGAACAGTTCATCATCCTGAGTTCTGTCCATACTATTAGAAATTCCACATTTCAAAAATGATTTAATAACCATGTCAGAGGGGATTCTGTCCCAGGCCTCAACTATCCAAGAACATACAGTCACTAAATCTGGGCGTTTTAAGTTTCCTGCTTTTGTCAGTTCCTTCTCTCCGTTCATCATCCATTTATTCCAGAGTTCACACATATTTGTCTTAAATGGTTTATTAAGGCACACATCCAGCGGCTGAAGAATAGATGTCGTTCCACCGGGAATTACTGCTTGTCGCGTTTTGTTGTCTTTGAGTTTTCTTTTAACACTATCTAAGAGGTGAACACGAAACATGTCCCAAACTAAGAGTGAATGGTTCAATAAAGCTCCTGGTCTTCTAAACCAAACTTTATCCAACCACTCCATTAGGACTGCCTCATTAACCCAACCTTTTTCTTGAACTAACACTAACAAACCACTAGGCAGTTTTTCTTTCGGCATAGTTTTTCTTTTAAAAACCACGGCAGGTTTTAATTTTGAACCATCTGCCATACACGATAAAATAACAGTAAAATGTGATTTTTCTGCTCCAGAAGTTTTCACACTGATACTGGTCTTCCCTTTCACATCTAGAGTTCTATTTCCAGGCATATCAAAAAACATAGGTGTTTCATCCATGTTGCCAATTTGGCTCAGTTTAAAGTCCATCTTTTTCCTTTCATTTATAACAAAAGAATGGAAGTTTTGCACTTTACTATCTAGATCCCACGGCAGTTTTTGCGCGATATGAGTTCTTTGTCGCAAACACAAGTCCCAACGTTTCATAAAATTTTGGCACCAGCCGTGCGATGCTTTAAAGTCCGTAAATCCAAACCGACTTTCTTTAGCTAACATTAATGCCCTTAGTCTAATTGTAGGCATTGTCACAATATATCCAGATTCGTGTTGAGTTATAATCCACGCATTTAATTCTTTCTCTAAATCATCATATGGGCTAATTCCCATTCTCATTTTTTTCATTGTTTTTGGTGTATTTAAGAGTTTTTCTTTCTTATTACGCCAGTCGCGCACCATTTTTTCTGTTACTCCAAATTGGCATTCTGCTGCGCAGTTTGAATTTTCTTCTGCAAACGCAATTACTTTCAGTTTATAAGTCACATCATACGACGTACGTTTCCGCTTAGACATGATTCCCTTAATCTTAATCTGATTATTTAACACTGATCTAACACTGTGATATTTAAATTGATGATTGTTTATTATTATTTACACTTATTTATTACCCCCACGTGTTAGAGTAATTTAACCACGCCTACATAAATAGCTGTGAGCCAATAATTTCGCAATTTTAACGTGATTGGCTGAGGTCCCATTAGGATTAGCGATTATGGGGAATGACCATGCCTTTAATTTGGTCACCATTGTTGTGTGACGCATTGTGGAAAAGACGGTAGGTTTAAAAGAACCTTGTTTGTCACAAAGGTGTTAATATGACTCAATTTAATTTCTTTACACATAAATCAATTTCTTTAATTACCTCACTTTCAAAGGGGATCACGACTGTAATTTAAGGATAATCGCATGTTGTTTTTGTAACTCATACAAACTCTTTCAGACCAGATAAAAGAGTCTAGGCTTGTTTATGTTGCTCAAGTTTTATGGAATCCTGATAAGGTTTCTAATTATTGCTTTGAAATTCTGTATGATCTACCGGTGAACAACACTGATTAACAATGTGCTATGTCGTTTCAATAAAAAAAGGGGACAATTTTCACTTTATTTTTGTCATTTCTTTGAACATTACTTTACACTTAATTTTTTATTTATGACTATCATCGAGTAAAAACATGTTCTTTAACTGTGTGTACAGCGACAGTCCAGATTGGCATGTGCAATCTGATCGTAACTATACAGAGTACCTGCCTTGAATTATGCGGATGCGCATACTATTCTTCACCTTTGATATTTGCACAGGCACTTATTTTTATTTATTTTTTCCATTTATTTATTTATTTATTTACGAATTCCTCATTATAATTCTGTCTGAAACCATCGTTTCGAATGATTCAGCTAACGCTCCAACCCAGAGTTATTGCTGCGTTGCCTGAGTATATATTTTTTTTTACATGTATTTACCGGTGAGCGTGACTAAATTCAGACGCCATTTGCAGCAAGTGATGAATGTAGGTATGTGTGTTTTAGTCTATAAATAAATAATAATAATAATAAAAAAACGACTAAAACTTCCCTCAACAGTAGAGCTATCTAGTTACTCAAATAAAAGTGTTCAATGAAATAATCGGATGCACGCGCTAGCAAACTACCAACGATCGGTATTTTCCGTGACTGTCTGACCCCACCGGACTTTGCCGGAAACAGCGGCTGAGCTTGCGACCTTGATTATAAGATGGGCCTGGATTTTTGGCGGCATTTTTTTTGGAAAAATCCCCGTCTTATAGGCAGATTAATACGGTAAATATACTTCTGATATGAATCTCTGGACACCATCCATGTGTGCACTCAAATCTTGTTGCACAAGAACCTCTTTATGACATGATTCATTCTAGCATGGTTTTAAATTTAGCATGGTTTAAAGATAGTCCTCAAAAATATTACAGTTGACTCTCGCTATCTCTAACTCGCTTATCTCGAATAATCGCTTATCTCGAAGTGAAAATCTGGTCCCTGCCAAAACATGAAAATCTAACAACATGTAAAAAATATTGTGGAAAAGAGGAGAAATTGCTCCTAAGGAGCAATTTCTCCTCTTTTCTACAATATTTTCAATATATTTCTAACTTCAAGAGTCCAATTATACATATATTTGTTAAATGTGGTTAATCAAATTAGTTTTTTCCTCTATTCTGCAAATCTGATATGTCGAAGTATGGATATCTCGACGTATTTCAGAGAGTCCCTTGGAATTCGAGATAACGAGAGTCGACTGTATATGCAAATAAGGCATAAATTGTGTTGAAAGTTACCATTTTTGGTCATTTCCTTATATAACCTGTAGAAATGATCAATTTTCAAAATAATCTATATCTTTTTTATACAATGTGATAGTGTGCCTAATATAGTTCTTGCTTTGAATCTCAGTAATAGTGTAATAGTGTTATAAAGAGGTTGTGTTGTAAATACAAACCTTTATAATTTCAATAAGAAAGGATCCCTCTTTTCCCTTTGTGCCTCTTATAAATAAATTTTATTTCATTATTAATTTTTGTTGTTTGTTTTATTTTAGCTATGAGCTACGATGTATCATTTGGAACACAGATGATGTTGTGTTGGAAGATGATGCTTTCTTTACGGGTGAAAAAATGTCAGATATATATGTTAAAGGTTGGATTAAGGGCCAAGATGATATGCAGTCCACAGATATACATTATCGGTAAGGTTGTATTCAAATATCTTTATTTATTGTTGTTTTTTTTCATTTGTTTTTATTCTTTACAAAGCATTAAGAAAACTTGCCTATTCAAATATATTGAAAATTTCACCACCAAAAACTGAAAGTTTTCAGATAAAAATTCTGAATTTTTTTCATATTTCTGCTCAAAACATAGATTGTGGGTACTCGTTAGAACTGTCTCAACAAGGCAGTTCTGATGAGTACCCACAATCTATGTTTTTGAGCAGAAACAAGAAAAATAATGTATACCCCTGTAAACCCCAGTTTTACTATATAAAAGTTGGGTATAAGGGGGTCATAATTATATTGGCATGTTTTCATGATGTGTAGTCATTTTTGTTGTTTTTGCACTAAAATATTACTGCTGGGTACTCATTTGGATTCTAATGAGTATACCAATTGTGTGTGCTGGAGCAAAAATAACATAACTTCATGGCCGGCCTTGGTGGTTCAGTTAGATGCATGTCTGACCAGTGATCAGGAGGTTGTGGCAACATTCTTTCGTGGAAATTGATCATGAAATATTTTCTAGGGTCTAGGTATTTTCTAGAGCATTCTCTCCCTTCTGCTGATTCAAGAAGGGCAGTTGTCAGTTTCTGGCAAAAGAATGTGCACAATACCAGTTAACCACTTAGAGGACTAAGCCTGCCCAGTAAAAGTGTAGTAAGGTAAACTGACTGCTCAACATGACCCCAATTATTGATTATTAGCGACTATTCTCACCCCTGAATAAAGTGCCGATTGGGTTTGACTGAATCCTAGGATGGTAGAGTGGTGGTAGATCCTTGCAGCAGGTCAAGGAAGGGGGCTTGTTAGTATTTCTTTGGTTACTGCCATGTGATTTGCTATATTCTTCATCCTCCTCTGCTTCAGTTTCTCTAGTTTCCTCCCCTTCTACTAGCTCTGCTATCCTTTTTCTCCCTCTCTCTGTGAGAACACAAAATGACCATCAAGGGTTCACATCATTGAACAAGAACTAAAAAAATAAAAAAATAAAATAAAATGAAATACTCAACTGGACCCCACAAACTTCTCTGGATCTGTCACTGAAAGTTGTCCTTTTGACTTACGATTATTTGATTGAGCATGTGTACAGTATCATCAAGTATGATTATTTGGTTGAGCATGTGTACAGTATCATCAAGTATGATATTTGATTGAGCATGTGTACAGTATCATCAAGTATAATATTTGATTAAGCATGTGTACAGTATCATCAAGTATGATTATTTGATTGAGCATGTGTACAGTATATAATATTTGATTGAGCATGTGTACAGTATCATCAAGTATGATTATTTGATTGAGCATGTGTACAGTATATAATATTTGATTGAGCATGTGTACAGTATCATCAAGTATGATTATTTGATTGAGCATGTGTACAGTATCATCAAGTATGATTATTTGATTGAGCATGTGTACAGTATCATCAGGGCAGATACAATTTGTGTAGTAGATTTTTGTGAATTTAAAAGAAAAATGATGCAAAAATATCAGTATATTGAGCAGCAAATGTATCCTAAATATTCACCCAGGTCTAAGGAAACAGTGTAGACTCAGACAGTTTGATCAACATTGTTAGGCAGTTTGGCAACTTGTTTTAGACACATCAGCTGGCAGTCAAATGGACTTGTTAAGGAGAATTACTACAGTAAGGACTTTAGATCTTTGAATATTTAGGTTAAAATATTAAAGTCACCTTAACAGCTATTAATTAACCCTAGTCCTGCTGAACCAGGATATGTCCTGCCTTTGCAAACAGTGTAGATCCAGATCAGTTGGCTTCTGAAGAAATCAGTTGGCTTCTAATAATTTCAGAAGCCAACTGATTTGGATCTGCACTGATCGTACTAAGTAAGTGAGCTTATAACAAAAATCTGGATCAAGTAATCTGATTGGCAGAAAATTAGAAATGGGCATGGCATCTTAATTTATTCAGCATGACAAGGGTTAAGTTAACATATGTAGATATAACAAAGGAGAGTTTGCAACAGAAATGAGGTTAATTTGAAAGAAAAAACAAAGACTAAGAATGCCCAGATGATATAGCTACGTTAATAACCCTAACGGTAAATAGTATTGACAAATCTGAGCAAACACTGTAAACCCAGGTCAGATGCCAAAGAATAAGGTATCTGATCTAGGTCTACAATGTTAGTCACTCAACCTGCAATTTTTAGACACATCACAGGTAATTAGATGGACTTTTGAAATTTAAGACAAGTATGGAAAGGAGATAACTAGTGACCAGCCTCTATAATGATATTTTTTGGTTTTATTTTAGTGGATTACCAAACAGGATTATGAGAGAAATATTTAGTCACTGGAGACTGGAGCCAGTCTAGTATATTCTAAATAGCCCTGTAGACCATAACAAATGCAGTCAAACCTGTCTTAAAGGCTGCCTGTATTAAGCAGTCACCTGTTTTAAAAGGCCACTAATTCAGGTCCCTTAAAAAGTAAAGAAAATGGAAATTTATCCATCACCAAAACATACGTATATAATTTTGACCCCCTTGAACCCCACTTTTATATAGTAAAACTAAAACTGGGGTTTACAGTGGTATACAATATTTTCCTTATTTCTGCTCAGAAACATAGATTGTGGGTACTCATCAGAACTGCCTTGATGAGGCAGTTCTAACGAGTACCCATCATCTATGTTTTGAGCAGAAATAAGAAAAAATATCAGAATTTTTATTTGAAATTTTCAGTTTTTGGTGGTGATATTTTCAGTATATTGGAATAGGCATGTTTTCCTAATGTATACTAAGCAAGCATGTGTCTTAAGCAGCCATTTTTTGACTTTCCCATAGGTCCTTGCTTAACACAGGTTTGATAGTACTTTTGCAAACAGTGCAGATCCAGATGAGATGACTCATAAATGAGCGATCTCATCAGGATCTATATTGTTTGCCATTCAGTTTTAGACATTCCAAAAATATCCCTATTTGCAATAGTGGATGTTTCCACATTAAAATAATAGAACAGTCCACTTTAGAAACTCAGGGATGTGAAAGGGTTAAAACAGAGTTTCAGGTGTGCAGAATCCTCTCCTAATTAGCTAGTCTACCTTAATTACGTACGGGTAATTTTAGATGGCAGAGAATTACAGAATCCTCAAAAGATTCAGAAAAAATTGATTTGCTTTTGTACGATTTTAATACAAATGTTGAAGAAATAATTATGGTAGAGGGAATTAATTTGTGCTTCCAATTGTTGGAAATATGATCTGCCCGCTGGTGCAGGGAATTATGGGTGATTCTGATAGAAATAATTGAGTCTACTGCAAATTGCTATTGGTTTTTAGGATTTTTATGTTACGTAGAAACGGATGTAGAAAGATAATGACATCGAAATGACACTTTTGAAAGGTGTTTATGTATAGAATCACTGTGAACACTCACGCAGGAAGCTTTAAATCATTACACCCTTTGTTTTACCTGGAATAACACAAAGTTCCAGTCCAGACAATAATCATGTGACAATGATTTAGAACAACTTCGTTGTTCATCACGAAAACATACCTATATATTTTTGACCTCCTTAAACCTCACTTTTATATAGTAAAACTGGGGTTTACAAGGGTATTCATTATTTTTCTTATTTCTTTTTCTTATTTCTGCTCAAAACATAGATTGTGGGTACTTGTTAGAACTGCCTCAATGAGGCAGTTCTAATCCTGAAATATATCAGAATTTTCTATCTGAAAATTTTCATTTTTTGGTGGTAAAATTTTCAGTATATTTGAATAGGCATGTTTTCGTAATGTTGTTGGTTTTTTTTGCATATAATGCAAACATTTTCAGCATTCATTAGAATTGTGTCAATGATACAGTTGCATCCATGATGCAGTTCTAATGAGTACTCAAAATATATGTTTTGATGCAATAAAAATAAGTACTCACAATGTGTTTTGATGCAATAAAAATGAGCTCTCACAATGTATGTTTTAATGCAAAAAATGAGTACTCACACTGTGTGTTTTGATGCAATAAAAATGAGTTCTCACAATGTATGTTTTGATGCAAAAAATGACTACTCGCAATGTATGTTTTGATGCAATAAAAATGAGTACTTACAATAAAGTAAATTCTTTTTAATACTCTCTTTATCTGGAGCTATGACTGTGGGCGGTGGATGAACAAAAGAGTTCTGTGTGTGTTGTCTTTGCTGAGTGACTGAAATGAACACATGCTGAATTTTTAAGGGGACTGGATACACCAAGTATTTGTTCACCATTCTTTACAAGGGAGACAACTTTTGTGACTTCCTGTTGGCTTTCCTGCGCACGAAACCCCTTCAAAAAATGGGTCTACTTTAAAAGCAAAGAAGACATTTTTCTGCCTACTAATTTGAACAACTCCAGATAAGTTGCTATTTTCAAACAAAAATTGTTTATATTTTTCTTATTTTTCCATGGAAATGCATATTGTGGGTACTCATTAGAAGTGCTTTACTGAGGCTTTTCTAAAGAGTACCCCACAA
Source organism: Anodontia alba (assembly GCA_964016985.1). Taxonomy (NCBI): domain Eukaryota; kingdom Metazoa; phylum Mollusca; class Bivalvia; order Lucinida; family Lucinidae; genus Anodontia; species Anodontia alba. Next base: position 90,522,813 of record OZ024825.1, on the reverse strand, counting down.
CATGTGTTTTTATGATGAAATAAGGAAAAAAATACTGATACCCCTTTTGTCCTGAGACTTGTAATGTGTGTAAAAACTGCTGGACTAGTGGCAAACAGTGTATTCTGTGGCATCTGATCTGGGTCTGCACTGTTTGCCTAGGACTGCGTGTTCAAATTCTTTGGGTAAATATGATGAGCCTTTCCCAAATTCCTTCTGCCTGTTCAGATTTTTTTTCAGTTCAGTGTAAATGTTAACCCTTATCCCGCTGAATAATTTAATTAGCCACACCTATTTCTGACTATCAGCCAATCAGATTACATCATATAATGTTTTCATTCAAATTCACAAACTGAATGACAAACAGTGTAGATTCTGATAAGATGGCTTTATCAGAAGCCATCTGATCTGGATCTATACTGTTTGCAATGGTAGGGGTTGTCGTGAACAGCAGGATAAAGGTTAAAATGCTGTTAAAATATTTTTTGATATAAACCATTATTCTGCCCTTTTTGTTTTCTCTGAAATTGAAACCTTACAAATGCAAAGACATTTAATACAAGACATTGTAAAAGGCCCCCTAGGCTGTTTGGGACCAGCAAAGTCTTGGCAGATCAGTCGGCACATCTGTGCAGTCTAATCAGGGCCCTCGCTGTCCACTTACAGTGTTTTGGATACCGCAGAATATATTGTTAAACAGAGAAGGCTGTGATCAGACAGACTGTACAGTGCAGGCTGATCTGGGCCTTTGCTGTTCACAGAATGCACATGGGCTCTTTTTGCACACTGTGCATCATTTTATGGCATGTTGTCATAATTTCCTACAAGCACCTGTCTGGTCACGCACAAGGTTGCTACAATGACGAGCAAAATGAAATCTTGGCAAGTGTGGATTACATGCTAATAGGCAAATGAGCAACCGAAAATGCAACGGATACCTAAATTTTGAAATTTATGTCTTTCTTTCATTCAAATGTTAAGCAGCATCATTTAATAAATATCACAAATTTTGGCCTTGGAAAGATAAATTTGTAGTAACATAACAAAAACTTGGTCATCCAATACTTTCAAATTGAGATACTTTCAACGCTGAGCATGCTGGGTAAAAATTTCAGCAGACGACATTTTGAAATATTTTTCCCAGAAAATATGACTTGACATTTCATGCAAATTGTCTCCTAAGGAGACAATTTGCATGAAATATCAAATCCTATTTTCTGGGAAAAATAAGAAAAATATTGCCAGTTTGCCGTCTGCTGAATATGCCCATAGTGTGCTTAGTTTTAAATACTGTAGTGAAACTGTAGCCAATTTAAAAGACTTTATGTGACCAAAGGTCACAACAGAAAGTGTGTCTGTTTCTCACTGGTGTTATAGTTTATAGTTTCAAGTTATGCAATTTACAATTTATGAGAGGAAGATAATTGCAGTTGTCAGGTCATATTTTTTTTTACTTTTCAGTACATGGCTATAAGAGACCTGTATACATTTGTTGCATAAATTCTACCTTCTCAATACAGATTTGTATATAATTTTCACTATGTACTTATGAGTTGTTCATAGATTTTCTTGTTTATTTTGGAAATCTTTTTTTGTTTCACCTGCATAGCATGGCAGACACATATGGATCATGTCCATCCTCACCATCAACGTCGGCGTCAGCATCGTCGTTGATGTCGTTGTCAAACTTTTCGTTTCCACGCAATAACTTTTTAAGGTATGCATTGATTTCATTCAAACTTTGCAAAACTTTATGTCATTGTAAAATACAGGTCAAATTTGATATTGGTAATCATCCGCCAAAGTTTGGCTGAGTTATGGCCCTTTTTGGACTTAGATTTTGTTGTTCGTTTCCACTCAATAACTTTTGAAGGGATGCATTGATTTCATTCAAACTTTGCAGAACTTTATACCACTGTAAAATACAGGTCAAGTTCAATATCGGTCGGTAATCATCTGCCAAATTTTGGCTGAGTTATGGCCATTTTTTTACTTAGTTTTTGTTGGATGTTAATATTGGTTTCCGCTCAATAACTTTTGCAGGGATGCCTTGATTTTATTGAAAAATGCAGTAGGCTATATCATTGTAAAATATTGGTCAAGTTTGATACTGGTAATCATCCAGAAAATTTTGACCAAGTTATGGCCCTTTAGTGACTTAATTAGTTTTTGTTGTTGGGGTAAAATACAAGGTAAAGCTATTGTTTTCCCTCAATAACTTAAAGGAATGCATTAATTTCATTTGTAATTTGCAGAATGGTATATTATAGCATAGAGGTTAAGTTTGATTTTGGTAATCATTCAAAAAATATCGGCAGAATTACAGCCCTTTATTTACTTGATTAAAGTAGTGAGGGTTTGCCTTTACGGATAGGAGTGATTATTAGGACAAATACATTTTTTTTCTTTTTTCCTATCAAATGGTTGGCGCTTTAAGCAGGCGAGACATTGATTTTCAGAATTCTAGTTTATGCCCTTGTGACTAAGTGAGTGCTGGTGCCCCAGCAATATGTTTTTTGGTACCCTCTGTCTATTTGATTGTCAGAGCTGCATCTGGGCCATCTCTTCTAAACCAGTAGTTCAGAAACCTTGTTAACCCATTGTAGACTGAATAAACTCTCCCACACTGTATATTGGAATAATCCAATTTCCTTTTTAGGTACATCCGGCTGTGAGAGTTAGATATTCCTAGAGAAAAATGGTAGAACTATTTGCAAACAGTGAAGACCCTGATCAGATGCCACATTCTGCAGCATCTGATCTGGGTCTGCACTGTTTGCCAGTTACCCTTATAGAGGTCTCCAGACTACAATGGGTTAAGTAGGAGTATTTGGTGTCAATCAATTCAAATTACTCACAATATATGCTTATAGTAGGAGTATTTGGTGTCAATCAATTCAAATTACTCACAATATATGCTTATATAAAGATGTGGTATAATGTATGAGCCCAGTGGTTTCAAAGGACCAGAAACTTTAACACATTGTAGTCTGGAGATCCCTAAAAGAGTAACTTGCAAACAGTGCAGACCCAGATCAGATGCCACAGAATGCAGTGTCTGATCAGGGTCTTCACTGTTTGCATATAGTTTACCCATTTTTTTAAGGAATATCTGAATCCCATAGCCGAACATACCTAAAATTGAAATTGGACTCTTCCAATACATAGTGTGGGGGAGTCTATTCAGTCTACAATGGGTTGATAATATAAGCACTGTATTGAAGTACAGAGCGAGGTTTAGTTTTCATTATCACCTCAACATGCCAAATGCCCAGCTTACTACTTTTGGTTTGCATCCCTCCCCTGTTCTCTCCTCCCCTGCCACACCTTCCAATTTACCACCACTACCACCATCCCACACTTGAACTAAAGTGAGAGATTAGTTGTTATTCAGTGGACCCACCACTGATGGTCACCTCTCAACAACAGCCTTCCCTGTACCAACCACTTTTCATATAAACCAATGTTCAGTTTTACTTTATATATTTAACCTCTCTACAATGGTCACCTCCCTACAACAGCTAGTTTTGTCTGTCCCCAAGGATGATTATTGTAGGGCTCTGTACAGCCACACTTCAGTAAGAAGCCCTGTCCACATCACAATAGAAAAATAATATGATGTACTTTTATCTCTTGAAAGTGGATCACTTGTAATTGAATTATGTATTTAAAGCTTCATCACTGGGCTAATTTAGCAGATGACAAATTGATGATATTTTTCTTCTCTTCTCCAGAAAACAGGTTTTTTTTTCTTCTCTTTCCCAGAAAACAGTTTTGACATTTCATGCAAATTGTCTCCATTGCATGAAATGTCAAAATTGTTTCATGGGGAAAAATAAGAAAAATATTTCAAAATGGTGTCTGCTGAAATTTTTACCCAGAGTGTTAAATGAACAACCAGGGCCCAGTTGTTCAAAGCTAACGATGTTGTTAGTTAACGATTCGTTAAAATTTACATTGAGTGATACGCAAATATGCTGAAATTTTTTGCTGAAAAAATGTGAGTAGCTTTTGCATTGCAAAAGCTACTCACATTTTTTCAGCAAAAAATATCAGAATATTGTATATTGAATCCGCTAAAACAGTTAACGAAATGACCCTTAACGAGCTCGTTAAGCTAACGACGCTTTGAACAACTGGGCCCAGATCAGACTGTGTTTCGATGTAGTCTGATCAGAGTTACTATGATGTTTTTCAGTGTAGATCTTAAAGTATTAAATCTTACACTGTAAAACTCAGAATTTCTGTATGGATTGGTCAGATGGCACATATGTGCAGGCTGATCTGAGCCTCTTCTGTTTGTGTATGCCAATTTTGCCCCTTCTTGCTTGAGACTCCAACATTATCACAGTTCCAGATAAAGGGACCGGTCAGAAGATAAATTTGTTATTTTGCACCAAAACATACCCTGCGGGTACTCATTGAAATTGCCTTGGTGAGGCGATTCCACTGAGTAGCCACAAGATATGTTTTGGTGCAGAAATAATAGAAATTATCCGAAATGTTCACTACAAATACCGCCTTCTCTGGAAGTATGATTATGCAACATATGGACTTCTGTTTATGATGAGTGAAACTTGATCAAAATGGTTTTAGAAAACTGACACCTACCACACTCATCAATGATTTTGCGTCAATCAAAAAGAAGCCTTAGAGCTATGATGCTTTTTTCAACCAAGATGTATTGATGAATTTCTTATTTCTCCACAAAAACATATGTTGTGGGTACTCATCAGAAGCGCCTGGGTAAGGCGCTTCTGATGAGTACCCACAACATATGTTTTTGTGGAGGAATATGAAAAAAAATATTTGTCTGGTACTCCTATTATCTGGAGCATGTTACCAGTAAGTCTTTAGTGTTCATATATGTACAGAGGCTCAGTTTTGTATGAGGTGGATCTGTGTGTCTGTTCAGTGACGTCCCATGAGAAAAGCAACATTATTGAAAATCCAGACCAGTCTACACTTGTAACAGTACAGTTTTGCTTGCACTGTTTGAGATTTTTACGAGTACATGTACTGTTATACCGTTTAAAGAAAAAAGGCTTGACATTTCATGTGAATCATCTGTTAGGCTTAGGAGATGATTCTTATTTCATTTGAAAAATTAAGTAACCCTTGTCCTGCTGAATAAATTAAGATGCCACACCCTTTTCAAATTTTCAGCCAGTTAGATTACTTGATCCAGATTGTTGATATAAATTCACATACTGAATGGCAAACAGTGCAGATCCAGATCAGTTGGTTTTTTAGAAGCCAACTGATCTGGATCTACACTGTTTGCAAATGCAGGGTATATCTGGGTTCAGCAGGACCAGGGTTAAGAGGGAGTATTAGGTATGTATTGTCCTTATTTCTTCTTGAAAACATATGTTGTGGGTACTATTTAGAAGCGCTTAATGAAAGTGCTCCTAATGAGTACCCCCATTATACTTTTTCATAGAGAAATAAGAAAAATATCAATACCTTTTTGGATGAAAAAAGGTGCTTTACCTGGTGCCATATATATAGTAACCAGCAAGGACCCTGGTCACACAACAACAAGTAGCATTTTTGGTGGTACAATTGTAAGGCTTTTGCACACATGGACTCCAGCAATTGAACGTCAACAAAATGCACAGATTCAGATTGTCCTGTCCATGCACAGTCTTATCAAGGTTTTACTCTCTTTTGATTTATACAACTATATCCAGTGATTCTACATGTGGACAGCAAAGGCCCTGATCAGACTGCACAAATGCATATAGCACAAAGATGCCTTTTCCAGGTGCACCATCTATGTGACAAGACAAGACACGATCTCTATTACAAGGGTCGTGCAAAAAGTTTTGTCACTAATAGGCTTCCTTAGTTTTATCCCCGGTATATTTTAAAATGCTTCACTGCACTTGAATGGTGTGTTGAATAGCTAATGATACCCATTTATTTCATGCAAATTGCTTTCAAACTGACCGAGTTTTTTCAAATTGAAATAGATGCAGTCATATACACTGACCAATTTACTTGTTACATTGGAACATGGACCAGAAGACTGAAATTCGTAGCTATATTAAATGCCGCTTTAGGCTTAATATAGATTCAAAGCAGATATTTAATGAATTGTGTGGTATATTATGGACCTCAGACCATTTAAATGCGCACAGTTTTTAGGTGGGTTAAAGCTTTCAAAGCTGGGAAATTTTCTGTTGAAGATGATACCCGTCCTGGAAGGCCTAAAACCTCTGTCACCAAGGCTAACATCGCTGCTGTAAAGATTGTGGTCGAACAGGATGCGCGATTGTCTGTCAGTGATATAGCTAGTTGTACTGGCATATCAGAAGGCAGTGTGCAAACAATTCTGAAAAAGCATTTGGACCTGAGAAAGGTTTGCGCTAGGTGGGTACCTCATTTGCTCACTGAGGAGCAAAAGACACAGTGCCTTAAATTGTCCCGGGAACTTTTGAAAACATACAAAGGCTGTAATAGTCGGGTTATTTCTAACATGCTAACAGGTGATGAAGCCTGAGTGCACATGTTTGAGCCACAAAGAAGGGCTGATAATAAGCAATGGAAGTGAAAAGATAAAAAACGCCCATGTATTGCCAAGAGAAACATATATTCGAAAAAGCTGTTGTACGTAATTTTCTTTAATTCAAGTGGGCCAGTCATTCAAGTGCCTTGTCCATCTGGTCATACACTGGCCGATTGAGAATTCTGTACTGAAGAAAGTGAAAGAGTTTTACAATAAGAAACAACCAAGCAAAGGATGGTCAGGAGTCCATCTTTTACATGACAACGCCTCCTCTCATAAGTGTGAGGTTGTTAAGTCTTTTTTGGCGTCTGAAAAGGAGAAAGTTTTAAACATTCACCTTATTCACCTGACCTGAGTCCCTGTAAGTTCTTTTTATTTCCAAGGCTTAAGAAAATGCTTTCTGGAAATAAGTATACGTCTAGAAGTTCTCTTCGCAGTGCTATTTATCAGTGTCTCCAATATATACCAAAAGAAGACTATTTATCTGCTTTTCGTGACTGGGTAAAAAGGTTACAAAAATGTGTTTCAGTAAAGGGGGAATACTTTGAAGGTTTGTAATAAAAATATGTTTGATAAAACGTAGCACTGAAGTAATCCAAACCCAGTGACAAAACTTTTTGCAAGACCCTCGTAGTACAATTTGTAAACTGTCAATTCTGATAGTGAATTTATGGATTTTTTTAACCCTTGTCCTGCAGATCCCGGATATACACTGCATTTGCAAACAGTGTGGATACAGATCAGTTCTCCCTTCCGCTGATTCAAGAAGGGCAGTTGTCAGTTTCTGGCGAAAGAATGTGCACAATACTGGTTAACCGCTTAGAGGACTAAGCCTGCCCAGTAAACGTGTGGTTAAGTAAACTGACCGCGCTCGACATGACCCCATTGGGTTGACTGGGCCGTAAAACCTCAACACAAACAAACAGATCAGTTGGCTTCTTAGAAGCCAACTGATCTGGATCTGCACTGTTTGCCATTCAGTTTGTGAATTTATATCAACAACCTTGATCAAGTAATCTGATTGGCTGAAAATGAGAAGTGGTCATGGCATCTTAACTTATTCAGCAGGAATGAGAAGTGGTCATGGCATCTTAACTTATTCAGCAGGACAAGAGTTAACAAGGGTTGACACTGGCTAATAGTTGGATTATTTTTTTATACCCCACCAAACAATTATAGTGGCCGGGTATTATGGTTTCACGTTGGACATCCTTATGTCCGTCTGTCTGTCTGTCCATGCGTCCGTCAGTTGTACGCCCGTGCGTCCTTCCATTTTTCGTTTCCGGATGATAACTTGAGTAAACATCAGTGAATTTTCACCAAACTTGGTATATGCATTGATATTATGGATATCTGGTTTGGGATTGCTAATGGGCAAATTTCGTTGTTGAGAGGTGACCATCAGTGGTGTTATCTGCCCGAGACACACCCATATTTTCGTTTCCAGACGATAACTTGAGTAAATAACAAGGGATTTTAACCAAACTTGCTGTATGCATTGAAATTGAGGTGATCTGGTTTGGAATTACTAATGGGCAAATTTCATCCAATTTTTATGGAGTTATCTGCCCAAGACACGCCCATATTTTCGTTTCCGGACGATAGCTTGAGTAAATAAGAAGGGATTTTAACCAAACTTGCTATATGCATTGACAGTAAGGAAATCTGGTTTGGAATTCCTAATGGGCAAATTTCGTCAAATTTTTATGGAGTTATCTGCCCGTGACACGCTCATATTTTTGTTTCCAGAGGATAACTTGAGTAATGACAAGGGATTTTAACCAAACTTGCTATATGCATTGATATTATCAAGATCTGGTTTAGGATTGTTATCTGTCCATTGATAAGATCTGGTTTAGGATTGTTATCTGTCTCTCCGTCATTTTCTTTCCAGACATTTTTGCAATGATAACTTTAATACATAAACAAATAATTGCTGTGTGTATTATGCTTCCGGTGCTTTTATTTTTTTTGCAGCCACTAATAGTGCAACTTCTGATAGTGGATTTGTATGATTTTAATTTTTACTCTGCAGAAGGGAAAAATTTGCAGGCTCCAGAAATAGGGGGAGGTGTGGTTGGGTGGTGCGAAGGTGTAGTGTATCTTACGTCACCGGGGCGTCCAACTGATATTGGCCTACAGTTGGGCAAGGCCTGCTCTCCTTCTAGCAGGTAAGGGTAGAGGGGGAATGTTTTTATTTCTTCTGTTTCTTCACTTTCATTCCTGTTCCTTTTTCTTCCCTGTCCCTCTCTTTCATCTCCTCTACTATCTCTTCTATCTCTTCTCTCTTTCTCTGGGAGACGACACAAAATGACCCACAAGGGTTGACGTGTCATTAAACCCCATCACAATCAAATCCAGAAATAGGGCTTCTCTAAGGAAGTGATTTATAGAAATGTCAAGTCATATTTTCTGGATTAACAAAAAAAATATATATATATATATTTTGAATGTTGTCTGCTAAGGTTTTAATTTGGCCTGGAAGTCTAGGCAGATGACTGAGATGAAATATCAAAATATTAATGTAGTTACCCAGGAAGTCACAGCCTGCCCATAGAACAGAAAGAAGAGATAATGAACAAGCTTAATATAGTTTTTCTTGCTCAAAGTCATTTTATGATTTTGAATGATTTTTAATGGTTACCATATTGACCCTTAGTATTGGGACAGACATACCTGAGTAAACTGTAGACCCAGATCAGATGCTGCATCTGGAGCATGTGATCAGGCACTACACTGTCTGCTGTACATTCATCAGTATTTTAGACACATTAACAGGGAATAAAATTTAACCATAGTCATGCTGAACCTGGATATACCCTGCCTTTGCAAACAGTGTAGATTCAGATCAGTCCAGAAGCCAACTGATCTAGATCTGCTCTATTTGCCATTATGTATGTGAATTTACATCAACTATCTGGATTAAGTAATTTGATTGGCTGAAAATTAGAAGTGGATGCCAAAGGAATTCCCTTCCCCCTCAACACCTTTTAATCACATATAGTTATATTGTTGTATTTGGGCCCATTTCATGGTGTACTTAGAATTCCTGAATATTAATATTCTGATTTACTATTATTAATATTCTCTCTTAGCCTTATGGTTCACTATGATCAAATTTTCTCTGCTAGCCATATGGCTGACTATGATTAAATTTTCTCTGCTAGCCTTATGGCTCGCATTTATTAATTTTTTTGGTGGAGTGTTACTTCAAGTTTCCTGACACCATTTGACTGGTCAGAGAAGGTAGTCAGCAGTAAACCATGGAACTGTCTATCATGGGACTACCTTGGAAGGCAATCTAAATGATTCCAGTGAGAGTTCTGTTGATACTCTATATGTTGTCTGATTCCCCTTTCATTGAAATATTTATGGTAGGTTTATATATAGTAAGACTATACCCATGCAATATGCTGTATTTTGTGATTTATGCTTTAACACTTTGCAAGCACTTTAACCTATTTAAAATTGTGTAAAATTTGAATTATGCAACTTTTACAGGTATGGATAGAAAAAAGACTTTTGGGACAAAAAGGTACCCTACACAATAAAAAATGAGGTCAGCCTGCACCCTGTCCTGTTACGTGTCATAACAAACACCATACCCCAGTGTCTGAGCATGGGAAGGGGCTTACAGGTCAAAAATTAGGTCACACTCACTTTAAAGTTTTACGACGAAGTTTTTACAGAACCCTTCCATATTTACATTCTATAACACCAGACTGCGGAGAGTACCTTAGGGGTCAAAAATTAGGTCACGCTCACTTTAAAGTTTTATGACAGTTTTTTAACATTTATATCTCAGCAATCACTGGACAGAACCCTTCCATATTTGGAACATAATCGTATCATACCATAACCTTACATCCCATACCATTACCATACCCCAAGGTCAGACCCTGGAGAGGGTCTTAGTGGTATTCAAGCATAACTTTAGTTTCCCTAACACCATACCCCAGAGTTTGACCCTGGAACTGATCTTAGGAGTCAAAAATTAGGTCACACTTTAATAAAGTTTTATGTAAAGGTTTTTTAAATATATATCTCAGCACCCACTTGACGGAATCCTTCCATATTTGAAACATTGTCATATCACAGCTTAATCTTAGATTATGTACACCATACCCCAGGGTCAGCTGATTGAAAGAGTTCTGTTTACTAAGCTGTATCATAACTAGACAAGGCGCAACTCAGGCGAGCTGTGCTGTCCTGTGACAGCTCTTATTTTTCAAAGTGAATACATCCTGACATTTCAAGTGAGTCATCTGCTACGATTCACAAGAAGAAATGTCAAGACAAATTTTGTGTTGAAAAATAATAATAATAAAACAAAAATAGAATGTAGTCTGTTACAAATTTTGCTAGGCACTTTAAGAGTCAATACACTTATAGTTTAATGTCATTGAAAATGTTCAGTTTTTTGCAATTATTTCAAAGTGTGATTTATTAATACACCCTAACCTCTAATAAAATGAAATTTTAGAAGTTAAGTAGACAGTCTTTGTGAATTTAAACTGTGAATTAAATCACAAAAAGACATACGTTGCAGCTGTTTCCATATGTTTCCACCCTAATTATGATAATTATATGCAAATTATGCAGTTAAGGACTGAAATGAAAAATGTCTATATGGAACAAAGATGCCATAATTGCTTAAGGTGATCATTTAAAATGTATAAAACATTTCGGAACTATCTTATAATTGTTGTTAGTTGCTTTTGATAGTTTTTACAGTGGGCATATTAACCTTTATCACTCTCTGGGCAGATTCAGCAGATGACGTATTGATATGTTTTTTCTTATTTTACCAGAAAACAGTGACTGACATTTCATGCAAATTGTCTCCTTAAGAGACAATTTGCATGAAATGTCAAAGTCAGTTTTCTAAGAAAAATAAGAAAAATTTATCAAAATGTCTGCAGAATTTTTACCCAGCATGCTAGGCATTAAAGAGAAAAGCAGAAGAATTTAGCTGCAAGAGCTGACCTTGACCGTGACAATCTTGTATATAATTATTTGCAGCATCTTGATAGATTTTTTTATATGGTATTGCACTTACTCTAAATATTCAGATACCTCAAGGTAAATGGATACCCCGAAATATATGCCACCATTTGGCAAAGGGAGATAATTTTTTGCAGACAGGAAGTTGCATCATTTGTATTTGAAACCATTTAAAAGCGGAATCTACTCTTACAGGAAAACATTTGCTGCCAGAGGGAGTAATTCTTTTTTTCCATTAAAAGTAGCCCCCATTAACCTTTGTCCTGCTGAATAAATTAAGATGCCACACCTACTTTTAATTTTCAGCCAGTCAGATTACTTGATCTGGATTATTGCTATAAATTCACATACTTAATGGCAAACAATGCAGATCAAGATCAGTTGGCTTCTCCAACTGATCTGGATCTACACTGTTTGCTAAGACAGGGCATGTAACTATGACAACAACCTCTGTCAACTACTAGAAATTACATTGTAACCATGGTAAGAGTCATCTGATCTAGATTTACTGACACAACTTTTACAATAGTAATGAAGATGTCAAGAAAGCGCCACAGTAATGGAACATAGCCTACCAATGATACCAAGAAAAGGACTAAACAAACTTTGTGGACAGTAAACAGCCATACACATTACGAGGGTCGTGCAAAAAGTTCTGTCTTTAATAGGCTTCCTTGGTTTTATCCCAGGTATATTTTAAAATGCTTGACTGCACTTGAATGGTGTGTTGAATAACTAACAATACCTGTTTATTTCATGCAAATTGCTTTCCAACTGACCGAGTTATTTCAAATTGAAATAGATGCAGTCATATACACTGACCAATTTACTTGTTACATTGGAACATGGACCAGAAGACTGAAATTCGTAGCTATATTAAATGCCGCATTAGGCTTAATATAGATTCAAAGCAGATATTTAATGAATTGTGTGGTATATATGGACCTCAGACCATTTCAATGCGCACAGTTTTTAGGTAGGTTAAAGCTTTTAAAGCTGAGAAATTTTCTGTTGAAGATGATACCCGTCCTGGAAGGCCTAAAACCTCTGTTACTAAGGCTAACATCACTGCTGTAAAGATTGTGGTCGAACAGGATGCGTGATTGTCTGTCAGTGATATAGGTAGTTGTACTGGCATATCAGAAGGCAGTGCAGTGTGCAAACAATTCTGAAAAAGCGTTTGGACCTGAGAAAGGTTTGCGTTATGTGGGTACCTCATTTGCTGACTGAGGAGCAAAAGACACAATGCCTTAAATGTGCCCGTGAACTTTTGAAAAAATACATAGGCTGTAATAGTCGGGTTATTTCTAACTTGCTAACAGGTGATGAAACTTGGGTGCACATGTTTTAGACACAAAGAAGGGCTGATAATAAGCAATGGAAGCGAAAAGATCAAAAATGTCCATGTATTGCCAAGAGAACGATAAGTTCGAAAAAATGTTGTATGCAATTTTCTTTAACTCAAGTGGGCCAGTCATTCAAGTGCCTTGTCCATCTGGTCATACAGTCATTGGCCAATTCTACAAGAATTCTGTACTGAAGAAAGTGAAAGAGTTTTACAATAAGAAACGACCAAGTAAAGGATGGTCAGGAGTCCATCTTTTACATGACAACACCTCCTCTCATTAGTGTGAGGTTGTTAAGTCTTTTTGGTTTCTTAAAAGGTGAAAGTTTTAAACCATCCACCTTATTCACCTGACCTGAGTCCCTGTGACTTCTTTTTATTTCCAAGGCTTAAGAAAATGCTTTCTGGAAATAAGTATATGTCTAGAAGTTCTCTTGGCAGCGCTATTTATCAGTGTCTCCAACAGATACCAAAAGAAGACTATTTATCTGCTTTTCGAGACTGGGTAAAAAGTTACAAAAATGTGTTTCAGTAAAGGGGGAATACTTTGAAGGTTTGTAATAAAAATATGTTTGATAAAACATAGCACTGAAGTAATCCGAACCCAGTGACAAAACCTTTTGCAGGACCCTCGTACAAGCCAAAGAAAAGCAAAGCAACCCTCATTTTCCACCAATGAGGTGATCCTAATGCTAGACAGGACCCCAGAAAAAACAGTTGGTCTGTTCAATGTTTTGGAACAATCGAAAAGGGTCATTTGATCACAATTACTTGGTGTTATGGTGATTTATCTTTATCATACAAATTAAATCCATAGCAGCATTGTTTTGCCCTAGCTTATTTTGTGTGTCTGTGTTCAAATCATCTTGCCTCACCAAGGTCTGAATATACTTCAGTTAAAGCCTTGGTGAGCCAAGATGTTGCCTAACTTAAATTAGCCCTTGTATGGTAAATGTCCTTTAGTTTTATACACCAAAGTTTCCAACAAAATGGCATTGGCAAACAGTGCAGATCCAGATCAGACTACTCCTGAAGGAGCAGTCTAATCAGGATCTACACTGTTTGCCATTTCTCTAAGTGTTTTAAGAACTGCATAGAAAGCAAAATTAAGGCCAAAAAAGGGAATAAAGTGTTCTGAAATTTAAGACATTTAACATATAAAAATATTTGTCTATTTCAGATCTCTGACAGGGGAAGGTAATTTCAACTGGCGATTTATTTTTCCGTTTGACTACTTGGTAGCAGAGGAGAAGATTGTAATATCACGAAAGGAGACATTGTTTTCATGGGATGAATCAGAGACAAAAATACCTGCTAGGCTTAATCTACAAGTTTGGGATGCAGACCATTTCTCAGCAGATGACTTTCTGGGTAAGTTAAGGTCACACATGTTTTGATTTCTTATAAATCATTTTTTTTTTATGAATGCCAATCAACTTTAATACTGTTTTCTGTCAGAAAGAAGATTTTATTTGATAATTTGAAATATCTAGAATCTCATTAAATATTCAAAATGTGGTCATGCCTTAACAGTTTTGAAATCTTTGAACCACATTGATTTTCTTGGTTTTTACTGTATCTGATTTTGATCAAATTTGCATTCAGCAAGTTTTGTCAAGATCTTTGAGCACACACACATTCTTTTACAAAGTTGTTTCCCTTTAACACTGGCCATGCTGAATAAATCAAAATGCCCACTTCTAATTGTCAGCCAATCAGATTGCTTGATCCAGATTGTTGATACATATTCACATACTGAATGAAAAATAGTGCAGATCCAGATCAGTTGGCTTCTTGAAGCCAACTGATCTGGATCTACACTTTTTGCAAAGGCAGGGTATATCCGGGTTCAGCAGGACTAGGGTTATTGTTATAATGAATTTTTTTATATAAATAAAAGTAACTGTTTAAAATCCCATAACTAACAAGTGATTTTTCTGTTGCCATCCTATTCATTGCATAAAACATTTTATCTTTTAGGTGCCCTAACTCTTGATATGAACCGTTTTCCAAGGGGAGCTAAGTCTTCAAAGTTATGTACGTTGGACATGTTGAAGAATGATGGGAGTGTACCCCAGATGTCTCTGTTCAAGCAGAAGAGAGTGAAAGGCTGGTGGCCATTTGCTGTCAAAAATGAGTCAAATGATGAATATGAGCTTACTGTAAGTTGATGTTATTACACTGCGGACATATTATATGCCAACGGTATATATAGCTTTAAAACATTTAGTTTTTATAGGAAGGGACATGCTTACAGTGGAGTCAAACTGGTTTTTGCCTCCTATGTGAGAAATGGTCTATTCTAAAGGGAAAAAATTGCTCCCCTTGAAGCCTGGTGTTCAGAAAAGCAAACAGAAACTCACAAAAGTCAAACAGTCTACTAAGTGCATCCGTCCATCTTAAGTTTCTGTGTCTTTTGTGCTTCTTACAACTACTAATGTTTCTTGAGATGCATTCCTTGACATAAATAGTGACACAAAAGCTTTCTATAAGGATCATCATTAAAAGATAAGGGAACCTGAGGCTGGATGCATTTGGCAGACTTCCCTTGGGAGCAACTTCTTTCCTTTTAGAGTATACCACTTTCCAGAAGGGACCCCACTTGGGAATAAATTCTTTCCTGTTGGAGTAGATCTTTTTCAGAAGGGTTTAAATTGCAGGAAACCAAATAGGAAGTCATAAAAGCCCTCTGTCTCGCAAACAGTTGGCAGATTATCTACCAAGTGCATCCAGGGCCCTTAACTCTTGTCATGCTGAATAAATTAAGATGCCACACCCCCTTCTAATTGTCAGCCATTCAGATTCCTTGATCCAGATGTTTGATATAAATTCACATACTGAATGGCAAATAGTGCAGATCCAGATCAGTTGGCTTCTTCAGAAGCCAACTGATTTGGATCTACACTGTTTGCAAAGGCAGGGTATATCCGGGTTCAGCAGGACAAGGGTAAAGTTTCTGTCACTTCTGTGCTTCTTACAAATACTAACATTTCTTATAGTTTACTCTTTCAGAAAGGACTTAGTGTGCAGTAGTGCAAACAATGTGTCACAAGTCATCTTCCTTGTAAATATGGCAGACATTCAACCACGCCCAGCCTCGTTGAACTTGTTTCTTATCTGTGCTTCTTATAAATATGATGTTTCTTATGGCAGATACTTTTCAGAAGGGGCTTAAATTGCAGAAAATAAAACAGGAAGTCCTAAACATGTAAAAGTAAAACAATGCAAAAAAAACAACAGACAATTTACCAACGTGCATCCAGCCCATTTAAACCTAGTCCTGCTGAACCCTGATATACCCTGCATTTATAAACAGTGTAGATTCAGATCAGTTGGCTTCTGAAGAAGCCAACTGATCTGGATCTACTCTGTTTGTCATTAAGTATGTAAATTTGTATCAACAGCCTGGATCAAGTAATCTGATTGGATGAAAATAAGAAGTGGGCATGGCATCTTAATTTATTCAGCATGGCAAGGGTTAAATTTCTGTCTCTTCTATGCTTCTTACACATACTTATTTTTCTTGAGATGCATTCTTTCCCAACAATAGTTCATAAATGGTTCATAAGGATCATCATTAAAAGATAAGGGAACCTGAGAAACTGCGCTGTTAATGATGGAATGATAATGACAATACCGTTTTACCTTAAATATCAGATACCTTAAATCCTTACTATTCTTGTCTTAAAATTTGAACAATCAATTTTACAACTTGTTGATGTGTCTTAACATCTGCTGGATGCATTGCAAATCATGCAGACCTAGATCAGATGCCGCAAACTGCGGTATCTGATCTAGGTCTACACTGTTTGCTCGGGCTTGTCTGTCCTGGTACTTAGAATAAGTACAGTAGACTTTGCTGTCATTTGGAAAACATGATGGCCTCATAAAACCAAACATTATTGCTCCCTAAATATTCCATAATGCCTGTCGCTATAATCTTTTGACACAAATTCAATTTTATGACATTGGTTGTGTCAGATTTCAAAAGAAATAGGAAAAGGCTACCTATTAAGGGAATAAAAAAGTAATGGTCCTTAAAGCAGGTGGACACATGGGGTCATAAAAAGCCACAATATAAACATTTAGAACCCAGCTAACTCCTGGCTGGTTGGCAGTTTTAATCTGATTTTAATGGACCAGTCAAGAATAAATGGTCATAATCCAACAATCATTAAAAGTCAGAATAGTAAGTTTGGAACCAGTCTTGATTTTGACTGGACATTGATTTTTAATCACATTTTAATGAACCAGTACAGTCTTGGGTAAAATCTTCTATACCAGTCTTGATTTTGACTGGTCACTGATTTTATCATATTTTAATGAGACATTACAGCCTTGAATACAAGTGATTTTTTATGAAAAAAGTTGAAGTTCTTTGTTGTTATGGCAACAGAAAAAAAAGAAGGTCAAGTTGTGGCCCTTATGCAAAAGGACTGTCATTTGAAATTTACAATTGGTGGTTTGGCCTGCATATCAGTGCATTCTAATCAGGAATTAACCCTGGTCCTTCTGAACCTGGATATACCATGCCTTTGCAAATAGTGTAGATCTAGATCAGTTGGCTTCTAAGAAGCCAACTGATATGAATCTGTACTGTTTGCCATTTAGTATGTGAATTTATATCAACAATCTGGATCAAGTAATCTGATTGGCTGAAAATCTGAAAAGGGCTTGGCATCTTCAAGTTAACTCTTAAAGTGCCAATCACAACTGCAGCAGACGACATTTTGAAATACTTTTTTTTTCAGAGAAAATAAGACTTGATATTTCATGTGCATCAGTTGCCTAGCAGATGATTCACACAAAATGTCAAGCCTTATTTAAAAATAAGAGTGTTGCCTGGTAAAATTTTCTCTGCATTTCATGGGTTAGTCCCTTGATACTATAGTCAGTATAATTTAACTGTGCAGTTTATATGTGTGTAAACAGCTAATATGGGTCTTCATCATTTGCATATATTATAAGTAAGGTACATTTTCTCAATATCCATTTGTTTTTATTTTTAGCTCACCTGAGCATGAAGTGCTCATGGTGAGCTATTGTGGTCAGTCAATGTCCGTCGTCCGTTGTGCGTCGTGCGTCGTACAGCGTCAACAATTGCTTTAAAAGCCTACTCCTCCTACACCCCTGGGCCAATTGACTCGATACTTGGTAGGAAGCATCAGGGTGACTTGTAGATCAAAAATAGCTAAAATCGTGCCGATCTAAAATCCAAGATGGCCGCCATGGCCGCCATCTTGAAAATCTATTTTTCGCTTCTTGGCTTCTAAGAAGGCAACTGATATGAATCTGTACTGTTTGCCATTTAGTATGTGAATCTATATCAACAATCTGGATCAAGTAATCTGATTGGCTGAAAATCTGACAAGGGCTTGGCATCTTCAAGTTAACTCTTAAAGTGCCAATCACAACTGCAGCAGACGACATTTTGAAATACTTTTTTTTTCAGAGAAAATAAGACTTGATATTTCATGTGCATCAGTTGCCTAGCAGATGATTCACACAAAATGTCAAGCCTTATTTAAAAATAAGAGTGTTGCCTGTACAAATTTTCTCTGCATTTCATGGGTTAGTTCCTTGATACTATAGTCAGTATAAGTTAACTGTGCAGTTTATATGTGTAAACAGCTAATATGGGTCTTCATCATTTGCATATATTATAAGTAAGGTACATTTTCTCAATATCCATTTGTTTTTATTTTTAGCTCACCTGAGCACAAAGTGCTCATGGTGAGCTATTGTGGTCAGTCAATGTCCGTCATCCGTCGTCTATCCGTCGTCCGTCATGCGGCGTCAACAATTGCTTTAAAAGCCTACTCCTCCTACACCCCTGGGCCAATTGACTTGATACTTGGTAGGAAGCATCAGGGTGACTTGTAGATCAAAAATTGCTAAAAGTATGCCGATCTGAAATCCAAGATGGCCACCATGGCTGCCATCTTGAAAATCTATTTTTCGCTTCTTCTCCTGAACTAAAAGGCCATTTGACTCTAAACTTGCTAGGAAGCATCAGGGTGACTTGTAGATCAAAAATAGCTAAAATTGTGCCGATCGGAAATCCAAGATGGCCGCCATGGCGGCCATCTTGAAAATCTATTTTTCGCTTCTTCTCCTGAACCGAAAGGCCAGATGACTCCAAATTGCTAGGAAGCATCGGGGTGTCTTGTAGATCAAAAAAAGCGAAAATCGTGCCGTTCTAAAATCCAAGATGGCCGCCATGGCCGCCATCTTGAAAATCTATTTTTCGCTTCTTCTCCTGCAAAAGCCAATTGACTCCAAACTTGGTAGGAAGCATTGGGGTGACTTGTAGATGAAAAATAGCTAAAATAGTGCCTATCGGAAATCCAAGATGGTCGCCATGGCAGCCATCTTGAAAATCTATTTTTCACTTCTTCTCCTGAACCGAAAGGCCAGTTGACTCCAAACTTGCTAGGAAGCATCGGGGTGACTTGTAGATAAAAAAAAAGCGAAAATCGTGCCGATCTAAACTCCAAGATAGCCGCCATGGCCGCCATCTTGAAAATCTATTTTTCGCTTCTTCTCCTGCAAAAGCCAATTGACTCCAAACTTGGTAGGAAGCATTGGGGTGACTTGTAGATGAAAAATAGCTAAAATAGTGCCTATCGGAAATCCAAGATGGTCGCCATGGCAGCCATCTTGAAAATCTATTTTTCACTTCTTCTCCTGAACCGAAAGGCCAGTTGACTCCAAACTTGCTAGGAAGCATCGGGGTGACTTGTAGATCAAAAATAGCTAAAATCGTGCCGATCGTAAAACCAGGATTGGCGCCATGGCAGCCATCTTGAAAATCTATTTTTCGCTTCTTCTCCTGAACCGAAAGGCCAGTTGACTCGAAACTTGGTAGGAAGCATTTGGGTGACTTGTAAATCAAAAATAGCTAAAATCATGCCGATCATAAATCCAAGATGGCCACCATGGCGGCTATCTTGAAAATCTAATTTTCGCTTCTCCTAAACCCAAAAGTCACTTGACTCGAAACTTAGTAGGAAGCATCAGGGTGACTTGTAGATCAAATATAGCTAAAATCGTTCTGATCCGAAATCCCAGATGGCCACCATGGCCGCCATCTTGAAAATCTGTATTTAGGTTCTTCTCCTGCACTGAAAGGCCAATTGACTCCAAACTTGGTAGGAGACATTGGGGTGACTTGTAGATAAAAATAGCTAAAATTGTGCCAATCGGATATCCAAGATGGCCGCCATGGCGGCCATCTTGAAAATCTATTTTTCGCTTCTTCTCCTGAACTGAAAGGCCAGTTGACTCGAAATTTGGTAGGAAGCATTGGAGTGACTTATAGGTCAAAAATAGCTAAAATCGTGCCGATCGTAAATCCAAGCTGGCCGCCATTTAGAGTTTGTTCAAATGATCACACTCCATTGACTGGCATGCCTTATATATATTCTTCTTCAAAATTAAGAACTGCTTAAATGATGATCTTTTCATTAGTTGCGATGACAGGATTGGAAAAATGTTGCATAACATCTGCATATCTGCAGTGTGTCACTCAGGTGAGCGACCTGTGGCCCATGGGCCTCTTGTTTAAGTTTTTTGGCAGCCTAAATAATGATACTTTAATAATAGCAGTTTTAAATTAATGACTGGTCCAAAAGTTTAATTATGGTGTTTTACTATATCATGGAAGGATTAATAAAAATATCACTACCATATATGGTCATGAAAACTTCTAGAACTCTAGATAAATTCTTGAATTTGAGAAGAAATTCATAGCTCTGGATAAGTGAAAGCCAAAGAGTAATTTTTTACATTTTTGCTCCAGATTATGTCTTGTGGTTACTCCTTGGAATTGCCTCCCCAACATTTTGTGGGTACTCTTTTGGAATTGCCTCCCTGAGGCAATTCCAAAAGAGTATCCACAAAATGTATTTTGGTGCAAAATTAACAAAAAATATCAAAAGTATCATTGGTTAATCCCTTATCAGAAGCAATGTAAAAGTATTGACAGACTTTCTTTCCCATCCCCTACTACCCTCACCCTCTAATACAAACAT
Source organism: Anodontia alba (assembly GCA_964016985.1). Taxonomy (NCBI): domain Eukaryota; kingdom Metazoa; phylum Mollusca; class Bivalvia; order Lucinida; family Lucinidae; genus Anodontia; species Anodontia alba. Next base: position 90,501,941 of record OZ024825.1, on the reverse strand, counting down.
ATGATATTTACCCAAAATATTTGGACACTTCTAAAATTTGTATGTCTATTTGTAACTGGAAAATGGTAGTTGAAAGGCAGGCAATGTAGATCCTGATCAGATGGCACATTCTGCAGCATCTAGTTCTGCACTGTTTGCTCAGGCTTGTACCCGGTATGTCTCAATACTTAGGGTAAATATGGTAAACTTATATAGTAAGGTATCAATAATTTTCTCAATGATATGAACCACACTGCTAGAAAGGGGCCCAATAGTGCCTGCACTTCTCTCAGTCTCATCAAGGCCGTTTCTCTTTGTCTTTTTTTTTTTTTTTTTTTTTTTTTATTTTTCTTTTATTCAGACTTAATGTCGCTTTCAACAATCTTTCAGTTATATCGCTCACCTGAGTGACATAGCCACTGCAGATATGCAGATGTTATGCAACATTTTTCCAATCTTATCACTGCAACTAATGTAAGGATCATCATTTAAGCAGTTCTAAGTTTTGAAGAAGAATATATGGGCATGACAGTCAATGGAGCGTGATCATTTGAACAAATTCTTAATCACATTTCAACAGTAGGATCAATGTGAAATTTGGTGGAAATTGGCTAAGTAGTTTCTGAAGAGTTGTTTAACAGTATCATAATTTTATACATGTAAACAGCACTGGGGCAGAGAAATATAATAAACGTCAAAACGTTTCTCTTTGTCAATATATTTTACTTGCTTTATCGAGAATCATTTCTAACCAAATTGCAATCTAGACCACAAACATGTGGCATTGTTACTTACTTGCAAAGAAAATCGGTAAATTAATATCTGTTTATGTTGTTTGAGACTTTAAACTTGCATGTTAGATACTTCCGATAAAACCATCACCATTTTGGTTAGCCAAACAAACCCAAGTGTCCAAGAATGTACCCAACTGGAAAATAAAAATAAAAAGCCACACGCATGCGGATATTTTTTGAAAAAAGTGTCTGAGAATCTGATAATTTTTTTTTTTTTTTTTTTGCCTCAATATGCTAAGAAGATTCTATACAGACTGCATGTTGTGACCTAGCACTCCTACCTTCGATTATCTGCCTTGGCAGATTTCGCATAGCTTGTAGGTATATATTCAGTCTCTGACAACTGCATCAGGGAGTCAACTCTTTGGCTCAAGGGTTAGAGCATTTAATTTTTATCCAGGGAGACCGGGTTCAAATCACACGATAGGTGGGAAATTTTTTCAATTATGCTTCATTCTTTTGTTGTGACTTTCGTGTCGTAAGATGAGGGCTTGTCGGGGATCAGACTTTACTTTGCCGAAAATGGCTTCGCATCATCATAAATGATGACTTCCTTGAAAAGGGGGAGTGTTACGACCTAGCACTCCTACCTTCAGTTATCTGCCTCGGCAGATTTTGCATAGCTTGTAGGTATATATTCAATCTCTGACAACTGCTCAGGGAGTCCTCTTTAGCTCATTGGTTAGAGCATTGGATTTTTATCTGGGCAGACCGGGTTCAAATCCCACGATAGGTGGGAAATTTTTTTCAGCTATGCTTCATTCCTTTGTTGCAGCTTTCATGTCATAAGACTGCATGAATGAGCAGGTTGATCTGGGCCATGTGATAAATGCCCCTTGTGTCACTTTGTGCCTTATATGTGTTTGTGGAGACCCCACATCATAAGTTTACATTACGAAAACATGCCTATTCAAATATATTGAAATTTTCACCACCAAAAATCTGAAAGTTTTCAGATAAAAATTTTTTATATTTTTCTTATTTCTGCTCAAAACATAGATTGTGGGTACTCGTTAGAACCGCCTCGCCGAGGGGGTTCTAACGAGTACCCACGATCTATGTTTTTGAGCAGAAATAAGAAAAATAATGTATACCCCTGTAAACCCCAGTTTTACTATAAAAAAGTGGGGTTTAAGGGGGTCAAAATTATATAGGTACGTTTTCGTGATGCTGAGGCAATAAGAAAACTATTGACATGCATACCCTGCTTTGTATTTTGATGCCCTGAGATAAATCAAATTTTATGGGTGTTTTATAAGGCAGTTGGTGACAATATGTTTTCTGCCTTCTAATATTGACATGTAAGGCATTTGAACCATGACCTTTACCACTCTCTGGGCAAATTCAACAGATAATAAATTGATGATATTTTTCTTATTTTTCTCAGAAAACAGGCTTTGACATGTCATGCAAATTGCATATGTCAAAGCCTGTTTTCTGGGAAAAATATTAAAAATATATCAAAATGTTATCTGAAAGTTTTACCCAGCATGCTGTGACATTTACAGATGTAGAATGAGTAATATTTTTTTCTTATTTTTCCCAGAAAACAGGTTGACATTTCATGTGACAATTCACATGAAATGTGAACCCTGTTTTCTGGGAAAAATAAACAAAAAAAAGAGGAAATTTCAAAATGTCACTTGCTAATATTTAAATTAGGTAGGTAAAAGGTTAACTATTCACAATTCATGAGGCAACATGAGAAGGGCTGTTGCTGGAATTATTATCTAGACAAGTTTATGACCTTAAAAATGGATAATCGTTGAGATTAAGTGCTTTTGAATGAAAATCTTGGATAATTATTTACAATGTCTTTTGGGCTTTATGATTCACTGTCACACTATGTCTTTTTTATTCCCCCTAGAGAGATCGAAACAATGCCGTCAGCAGCATCAGCAGGGTGATTTGAATATTGCCAATATTTTACTTCTGCAATTTACATATATTTCTTATTAGGCTCAGATTAATGCTCAGCATGCTGGGTAAAAATTTCAGCAGACGACAGTTTCAAATATTTTTCGTATTTTTCTGAGAAAATAGGATTTGACATTACATGCAAATTGTCTCCTAGGAGACAATTTGCATGAAATTTCAAATTCGATTTTCTGGAAAAAAAATTCAGAAAATATAGTTCAAAATGTTACCTGCTAAATTTTTCACCCAGCATGAAGAGTATTAAAATATATTTATTTGCTGATTGATATGGGGATAAGAACATGTCTTGACACGACAATAAATATGATGGAAACAGACATTACCGTATGTTATCGTGTCACATGTCATAACCGTGTACTGATGTTGTTTACTTAATACGGCATGTCCCGAACAAAGACGCGTAGAAGTTATCTGCTTCATAAAAATCGCATAATCCCTTAAACCTCAATGTAAACTTTTATTGGCTATCATAAATCATAACCATTGAAATTTCATTGGAAAATGATGAGAATTTAATGGGGTATTTCTTGGAGATAACAATAATAAGTTATAATTTTGTATTATGGCATTTAAATATCACCTGAATTTGCCCTCAAAATCATAGTTCATTGGGTCCGTGTTGTGAGAAAAGATTCAGACAACAAAATCCCACATCAGCCCGCACATCGAGTTAGTCTGATCAGGAGCTTGTCCACTAATGTGATCACTGAACCAAAGAATGCAACCATGGTCAGCAAAGGCACTGATCAATTTGTGTGGATGCTTAACCAGGACCTTAGTTGTCCAGATATATGATAATAACCCATTTCTTTTGTTGCAACTTATTTATTGTTCCCCTTATATTTATTATAAAGACATTATTTAATGCTTTGCATTTTGGGTAAAAGTTTCAGCAGACGACGTATTGAAATATTTTTTTCTTATTTTTTTCCAGGAAACAGGTTTTGACATTTCATGCAAATTGTCTCCAGTGGAAATGTCATATTCTGTTTTCTGGGAAAAATAAGAAAAATATTTCAGTATGTTGTCTGCTGAATTTGCCAAGAGAGTGATGAAGGTTATGGAGAATGATACAAGTTAAGGGGAGGTAATTCTGTCAAAATAGTTTGCCTCCCTACTAAAAAGAGTCTGCTCTAAAAGCAAACCTTCTCCTTTATAGAGTAGATTCCATTTTAGAAGGGCTTTGGTGTGCAGGAAAGCAAACAGGAAGTCAAAAAAGTTATCTCCCTTTTACAAACTAGCAGAATAGTTAACATGCATATTTTGTCCCTTTATGAATTTTCTGCACGAGTTTGGTGTTGACAATGAATTTACACACAACTGTAGAGGCACTGAATACCGTAATGACCCAAAATATTGGGCAACTGTAAATCCTTATGGTACTTATCCTATAATTTAACCATTGACTTTATTTGTGGTGATACAATGGAACCTTCAGGAAAAGTCACTTCTCCGCAAGAGCCACTTCCCTATAAATAGCCTCTTTTTTGATTTTCCAAGGTGCAGTTTTATTGTATATTTAATTTTATTACAACAGCCATATCTCTACAAAGGCTAGACGCTCAAGTCCCTACATTTATATTTGCCCTCCTTGTCATTGGAAAGGTCTCTTTAAGGGCAACATATTGTAACAGTCCCTTTAGTTTTATCTCTGAATGTTCATTTCAGTAACATCACAACATATTTATAGGACTTAATTGTTTTTATTATCATTTTTAATAATTATACCAAAAGGAAATCAGTGACCAGACTTGGGCAAGTCAACACAAAGGCCAGTTTTCTGCCGTCTCAAGAGTGTCTGTTAGAGAAACTGTATTGCATATCTTAAAGAATAGGCTAAATGAAAAACATTGTACAGTCGAACCTTGATGGCTCGAACACGATGGCTCATTTACCATGGCTAATTCGAACTCGTTTTTGAGTCCCTACGAAATTCACCCGATAGCTCAAGAAAACAAATATTTAAGGAAATATTCTTATTTTATTGTGAAATTGTATGTTGTGTGTACTCATTAGAATTGCTTCATTGAGGCAATTCTAATGAATAGACTCACCATGCAATCACTGTGTAGAAAATCGAAAAAAATCCCCTATCGCTATTTGCTTCCTGAACTGGTGCCATGATTAACCCTCAGTGGCTCAAACTACTGATGTCTCGAACAAATTTCCATGGTCCCAAAGATGTTCGAGCCATTAAGGTTCGACTGTAGACACAAATCAAGCTGATCATGAAACAGCAGCTTGATCTGTGTCTTCATTGTTTGCACAGATATGTCCTAATATTTAAAATTTAGGTAAATACACAGTGTAACTATACAGGCCTGGGCCCAGTTGTTCAAAGCGTTGTTAGTTTAACGAGCTTGTTAAGGATCATTTCATTAACTGTTTTAGTGGATTCAATATACAATATTCTGATATTTTTTGCTGAAAAAATGTGAGTAGCTTTTTGCACTACTCACATTTTTTCTGCAAAAAATTTCGGCATATTTGTGTATCACTCGATGTAAATTTTAATGAATCGTTAACTAAAGATGTCGTTAGTTTTGAACAACTGGGCCCTGGTGAATATTCTTTTGTGAAATATGTCATGACATTTCATTTTTGAAATGGCGAGGAATTATGGTATGAAGTTGGTTGTCCGAGTGTCAGTCCATCTGTCCCTCGGTCTGCCTGTCATATGTCCATCCTTCCGTCAGTCCATCAGTCTGTATTTTCTTTTCTGTTTGATAACTTGAGTAAATATCAATTGATTTTCACCAAACTTGGTATGTGCATTGATATTGTGGAGATCTGATTTTGACAGAGTTTTCTGCCCATGACATGTTCATATTTTCAGTTCCGGTCGATAACATGAGTAAACCTCAATGGATTCTCATCAAACTTGGTATGTGCATTGATATTGTGAAGATCTGGTTTGGGATTGCCAATGGGCAAATTTCGTCAAATTTTGACAGAGTTATCTGCCCGAGACACACCCATATTTTCGTTTCCAGACAATAACTTGAGCAAATGTCAAGGGATTTTAACCAAACCTGGTATGTGCATTGATATAAAGGAGATCTGGTTTGGGATTGCTAATGGGCAAATTTCATCAATGTCTGACAGAGTTATCTGCCAGAGACACGATAATGGCAGGGTATTTTTGTTAAATGTATTTATTTATTTATTTTTTATTTATTTTTTTTTTTTTATCAACCACAAAGTAAAGATATATACCTCATTCCTGCACAAAAACATATGTTGTGGTGCTCTATAAAGGCACCTCCCTGAGCTGCTTCTAATGAGTAACCACAACATGTGGTTTCATGCATGAATAAAAAGAAAATATTTGACTGATACCTTCTCTTATTTAGAGCTATGATGACAATATTTTGATCTTGAAGATCATCACGAAAACACATCTATATAATTTGGACCCCCTTAAACCCCACTTTTATATAGTAAAACTGGGGTTTACTGGGGTATACATTATTTTTCTTATTTTTGCTCAAAAACACAGATTGTGGGTTCTCATTAGAACTGCCTTGTCAAGGCATTACTAACAAGTACCCACAATCTATGTTTTGAGCAGAAATATAAAATATATCAGAGTTTTTTATCTGAAAATTTTCAGTTTTTGGAGTAGAAATTTTCTATATATTTGAAAAAGTATGTTTTCGTTATGTTTTCATTATAAAAAAGTGAACTTTGCATGCCAAAATCAGAATGCACATTTGTACAGTCTGGTCAGGGCATGTACAGTTCATTGCACAATTGTACAGTCTGGTCAGGGTATTACAGTTCATTGCACAATTGTACAGTCTGGTCAGGGCATGTACAGTTCATTGAACAATTGTGTTGTCTGTTCAGGGCATGTACAGTTCATTGCAAATTGTGCAGTCTGGTTAAGGCATGTACAGTTCATTGCACAATTGTGCAGTCTGGTTAGGGCAGGTAAAGTTCATTGCACAATTGTGCAGTCTGGTTAGGGCATGTACAGTTCATTGCACAATTGTGCAGTCTGGTTAGGGCATGTACAGTTCATTGCACAATTGTGCAGTCTGGTCAGGGCATGTTCAGTGCATTGCACAATTGTGCAGTCTGGTTAGGGCATGTACAGTTCATTGCACAATTGTGCAGTCTGGTCAGGGCATGTACAGTTCATTGCACAATTGTGTTGTCTGTTCAGGGCATGTACAGTTCATTGCACAATTGTGCAGTCTGGTTAGGGCATGTACAGTTCATATATGTTTATCATCATGATGTGGCTTGTATTATATTTGTTCTTTTTTGCAGGGTAAAGTGGAGGCTGAGTTACACCTGATGAGTCAGGAAGATGCAGAGAAACACCCTGCAGGACAGGGTAGGAATGAACCTGATCCACTCGAGAAACCCAAGTAAGTTCATACAATATTAATCCTAATCCTGCTGAACCCAGATATACCTTTCGTTTGCAAACAGTGTAGATCCAGATTAGTTGGCTTCTGAAGATGCCAACTGATCTGGATCTGCACTGTTTGTCATATACATGTAGTATGTGAATTTGTATCAACAATCTGGATCAAGTTATCTGATTGGCTGAAAATTAAAAGTGGGCATGGTATTTAAATTTATTTAGCATGACAAGGGTTTAAAGCCTTTCACTTGTACATGATTCTGTTAACCCTTGTCATGCTGAATAAATTAAGATGCCACACCCATTTCTAATTTTCAGCCAATCAGATTACTTGATCCAGATTGTTGATACAAATTCACATTCTACTTGACAAACAGTGCAGATCCAGATCAGTTGGCTTCTGAAGAAGCCAACTGATCTGGATCTATATACTGCCTGCAAAGGCAAGGCATATCCGGGTTCAGCAGGAGAAGGGTTTTATCAGAAACTGGCACTGACAGAGCGAAAATGGCCATCATCATTTCCAAGTAGATTCTAGAAGTAATGATCCTTTAGAGCACTGAACACAGTCACAAAACTGAAAACAGCTGAAGTGTGAAGTTTTTCTGGGACAGCATTACAAAAACATGCCTATTCAAATATATTGAAAATTTCACCATCAAAAGCTGAAAGTTTTCAGGTAAAAATTCTGATATTTTTCATATTTCTGCTCAAAACATTGTGGGTTCGCGTTAGAACCACCTCGCCAAGGCGGTTCTAACAAGTACCCACATTCTATGTTTTTCAGCAGAAATAAAAAAAAAATAATGTAGACCCCTGTAAACCCCAGTTTTACTATATAAAAGTGGGTTTAAGGGGGTTAACTTATATAGGCATGTTTTCGTGATGCTAGCCAGTTTCAGCCATTCAGTAAATTTTCTGATTTCTCTGATTACATTTTTATCTGATCATATTTTTAAGCAAACTTTTACTAACTTGACCATTTAAGTACTACTCACAACTGCAGCAGATGAATTTTCATTTTATTTTTTATTTTTCAGAGAAAATAAGGTTTGGCATTTCATGTGAATCATCTGCATGACATAATAAAATGTTGCCTGCTACAATTTTGCTGAGCACTTTAAGGGTTAAAAATGTTTTTTATTCTATTTTTCAGCCGACCAGATTCTTCATTCATGTGGTTCATGAATCCACTGAAATCTCTCCGATATATCCTCTGGCACAATTACAAGTGGATGATCCTGAAGATCCTCATAGTACTACTGTTAGCAGCTGTTCTTGTTCTGTTCTTCTATTCCATGCCAGGTTATACAGTCAAGAAAATCTTCAATGCTTAACCATGTGGTTTTGCCAAATTTAGATGTTTGCAGATGACATTTGAAGAAAAAATATGAGTAAACAAAACTGACATTCCATTCAGATTGTGGAGAAATTCAAATTCTGAAATGTCAAGTCTTGTTCACTGAAAGTAAAGATTAAGAATCACTGACAGACTTGATCTGGTTTTGAAAAAAAGACACTATTAGAGTTTTTAAGAAACTCTTGTGTGCTTAAGAGTGCTATCAGACTGGTTGAAGTAAATGTTCAATGCTTAAAACACAAATAGAATAGGTCACCAAAATCAACAATGCTTGAAAATGATTGTTCAGTACTTAAACACAAAAAGAATAGGTATAGAAAAACAACAGTGATTGTCTAATGCTTTAAACCAAAAATAGAAAAGGTCAAGAAAATCAGCAAGGCCTGAAAAGGATTGTTCATTGCTTAAAACACAAATTGAATATGTCAAGAAAATCAGCAATACTTGAAAAGGATTGTTCAATGCTTAAAACACAAATAGAATATGTCAAGAAAATCAGCAATGCTTGAAAATGATTGTCCAATGCTTAAAACACAAATAGAATATGTCAAGAAAATCAGCAATGCTTGAAAATGATTGTTCAATGCTTAAAACACAAACAGAATAGGTCAAGAAAATCAGCAATTCTTAAAACACAAATAGAACATGTCAAGAAAATCAGAAATGCTTGAAAATGATTGTTCAATGCTTAAAACATACATAGAATATGTCAAGAAAATTAGCAATGCTTAAATAATTGTTCAGTGCTTAAAACCAAAATAGAAAAGGTCAAGAAAATCAGCAATACTTAAATGCTGATGGTCTGAGATTCATGTTCAGGCACACCTTTGCTCAGAATTTTGTAATTTCTGTTGTATAATATATACATTTTGTATGGTGACGACAGAAACCAGCATGAAAAGCTTCAATGCTATATTGAACCCAAAATTAATGAATACACTGATACCTCTTTATAAGATTGTCCATTATAAGATGATTTCAGATATAAGATGGTTTAACCCATTGTATGCTGAATAGACACTCCCACGTTATATATTGGAAAAGTCCAATTTCAATTTTAGGTACATCTGGCTATGAGATTTACATATTCCTAGAGAAAAATGGCTAAACTATTTGCAAACAGTGGAGACCCTGATCAGATGCTGCTTTCTGCAGCATCTGATATAGGTCTACACTGTTTGCCAATTACCCTTTTATGGGTCTCCCGACTACAATGGGTTACAGGTGTACTCCCAAAGTGTTGAATCCAGACAAAACTGTATAGGTTATGTAGAAAAATGACCATATATGGTCATTTTTCTATATAATCTATACATTTTTTGTTTTGATACAACATGAAACAAAAATGTATAGATTACATAGAAAAGTTACCATTTATGGTCATTTTTCTATATAAACTATACATTTTTGTTTGGATACAACATGAAACAAAAATGTTTAGATTACTTAGAAAAATTACCATTTATGGTCATTTTTCTATATAATCTATACATTTTTGTTTTGATACAACATGAAACAAAAATGTGTAGATTATATAGAAAAATTACTATTTATGGTCATTTTTCTATATATAATCTATACATTTTTGTTTGGATACAACATGAGTGTTTAGCTAGCACGGTTTTTGCTTTGGATCCCAGCAATAGTGTTACAAGGAGGTGGATGTGTACCTGTATATGCTTGTTTCACCACCAAAAAATGATGATGTTTAGTATTGAACCAATAATGTTGTAGTTACACATCATTTTTAAAGTAGCAACACAAACAACTGAACATGTTTCTCTTACTGGTTTTATTTCTTACAGCATGTGAGACTTTGACCTGCTCAGCATGCAGGGTAAAAATTTCACCCGACGAAAATTTGACAAATTTTTGCAAGTTTTCTCAGAAAATAGGATTTGGCTTTTCATGCAAATCTTATTTTCTAAAAAAAAAATAAATCATGAAATTATCATCTGCAGAATTTGCCAAGAGATTGGTAAAGGTTAGATAGCAGTAGACAACATTTCAAAATATTTTTCTTAGTCCCACCAGAAAATTGGGTTTGACATATCAAAGAATTTGCATGACATAACAAACCCCATTTTCCTGGAAAAATAAGGAAAAAAATACCAACTTGTCATCTGCTAATTTAGTGCTAAACAATAAAGACAAATGCAATCAAAACAAACCTTATGTAATATTTTGTAACAGTCAGTAGGTCTAATAAAACTAGTAATTCATAAAAACCTGAAGAAAAAAGATCATTCATATTTTCACATTCTGTGCAATTATAGCAATATTCTTTTTTGATTGTCTCAGAGGGATGGAATGTTTCATATACAAGGGACTGTGCAATATAACTAACTAAAATCTCTGTGTTCTAAATGATATTTACTCTAAGTATTTGGAAATCATAACTAATTACCATGCTTACCCTAACCCTGGTCCTGCTGAACCTGGATATGCCCTACCTTTGCAAACAGTGTAGATCCAGATCAGTCAGCTTCTGAAGAAGCTGACTGGTCTAGATCTGCACTGTTCATTCAGTATTGTTCATTCAGTCATTCAGTACTGTTCATTCAGTATGTGAATTTGTATCAACAACCTGGATCAAGTAATCTGATTGGCTGATAATTAGAAGTGGGCATGGCATCTTAAATTATTCAGCATGGCAAGGGTTAAAATGGGGGCGGGTGGAAGGATGATGGTAAGGGTCTGCTGTACTTGAACAGATGGTGAAAAGGGGTTTGTTAGTATTTCATCTGTTTCTGGACAGTCATGCACTTCTTCCCACACTCTCCTTTATATTTCTCTTTCCTTTTTTCTACTATCTCTTCTGTCCCTTTTCTCTCCATCACAAAAACACACCTGTATAGTTTGACCCCCTTAAACCCCACTTTTATACAGTAAAACTGGGGTTTACAGGGGTATACATTAATTTTCTTATTTCTGCTGAAAAACACAGATTGTGGGTACTCCCAGAGGCAGTTCTAACGAGTACCCACAATCTATGTTTTGTGCAGAAATATAAAATATATCAGTTTTTTATCTGAAAATTTTCAATTTTGGAGGTGAAATTTTCTATATATTTGAATAAGTTTCTCTGTAAGATGACACAAAATGACCCACAAGGGTTGAAGTGTCTTTAAACAAGAATTTGTGTCTAAACTCTTGTCATGCTGATTAATTTAAGATGCCACATCCACTTCTAATTTTCAGCCAAATAGATTGCTTGATCCAGAATGTTGATAAAAATTCCCATACTTAATGACAAACAGTGCAGATCCAGATCAGTTGGCTTCTTCAGAGAAGCCATCTGATCAGGATCTACACTGTTTGCAAAGGCAGAGTATATCTGCGTTCAGCAAGATCAGGGTTAAAATTAGACCAAACCTTTTGACCTGTTTAAAAAGTTCAGGATGAGTGGCAACAGTGTAGACCCTAATCAGGCACTGCATTCTGTGGCATGTGATCTGGATCTACACTGTCTGTTCCAATATTTAGAATAAATATGATGTATCATTCATTTGTACATGTATGTGTATTATAATTGAGCTGTGTTGCACAAAAGCTTACTTAACTCTTAAATCGCTAATCACAACTGCAGCAGACAACATTTCTAATTTATTTTTTTTTTTCAGAGAGAATTAGACTTGGCATTTCATGTGACTCATCTGCCCAGCAGATGATTCACATGAAATACCAAGTCTTATTTTGTCTGAAAAATGATACTAATAAACAGAAAAAAATAGAATGCTGTCTGCTACAATGTTGCTTAGTGCTTCAACACTTGCCATGCTATGGGCAGATTCAGCAGACGACAAACTGATGATAGTTTTCTTATCTTTCCTAGAAAATAGGATCTGACACTTCATGCAAATGTTCTCCCAGGGAGACAATTTGCATGAAGTGTCAGATCCTATTTTCTAGGAAAAAAGAGAAAAATATTTCAGAATGTTGTCTGCTGAAATATTTACCCGGCATGCAAAGTGCTAAGGGTTAATGCATATGCAAACCAACAATCTGAATCAGACTGCTCATCTGTCACAGATTTATAATATCTTCACTGTTTGCCAGCAGATTTTTTCAGAATAGTTAAGGCTTTTATCAGACTTAATGTCTGCAGAGGTGGGTCTGGGCCTCTGCTAGTCACATATCAACTAAGACCTGCATATCTCTAGATGAGACACTTTTGTTCTCTGAAAGTATTGATATTTTTCTCCATAAAAACTTTTGTTGTGTGTACTCATTAGAAGCACCTAGCTGAGGCATTTCTAATGATTATCAAGAACATATGTTTTTGTGGAGAAATAAGAAAAAATATATGTCTGACTATTCCTCTTATCTAGGGTTTGTCCCTTTTTTGCGGGGCTTGAGATAGGTTACTGTTGTTAACACTGTTATTGTAAATATGCATTACATGTATGTATATATTTATGCTGTTATATGTAGAAAAAGTTAGTGACAGAAAGGGTAAATTTTGAATTTTGCATTCAAGCAACAATTTTCAGTTATTTTCGTATTTTTATTTTTTTGCAAGATCAGTTCATGGCAACTTTATATTTGTATTTGGTGAAATAAGTAACTCACTCTTTTTGAAACATTTTGACTGTCAGAAGAATTCAGGGTTACATGAATTTTGAAATTTTATTGGTAGCAAAATTTTTCTATAAAAATCATTTGGCCACAGTATTAGTAAACTTGTGTTCACCATTACATAATAAAACCAGTCCTCTGTGCCTGGTTTAAGGGGACTGGTATACACTTTGGTAGGTTTTTCACCAGTTTTACAAGGGAAACAACTTTTGTAACTTCCTGTTTGCTTTTCTGCAAATCAAGTCCCTTTTGAGAGGGGTCTACTCTAACAGGAAAGAATTTGCTCCCAAGGGGAGTAAAGTCTTTCCTTTATGAATAGACTCCTTGTCAGAAGGGTGCTAAAACAATTTTGAAAGAGTTATCTCTCTTATAAGTGTATCCTATCCCCTTAATTGGGATGTCAGATTCAGTGTATGGTTCTACAGTTTTACCTTTTTGTCCTGTTTTGTGTGATTTTGTGCATAAAGCATATTGGTTTCTGGATGATTTAGTTCAGAATAAGATCCTACTAGCAATTTAAGTTATGCAGAAATGTTTTTAAAATTCCAGTAGTCAGTCATTTTAAATAGCCAGATCCTACTGTCTGTCTGTTTGTCTGGTTACTGTTTTCCCATTTCTCTACTAATAGTGGCTAAATTTATCATTTTATATTTAATTTGGATTTTTGTTTATGCATTAATATAGCTCTTAATAAGTGTCTTTATTAATTTTTTATAATTCCATTTTCCTAATGAATCATAAAGTCTAGTTTTCTATCTCTGGGCTGATCTGAATCTCTTGACTGATCTGAATCTCTTGGCTGATCTGAATCTCTCAACTGATCTGAATCTCTTGGCTGATCTGAATCTCTTGGCTAATCTAGATCTCTTGGCTGATCTGAATCTTTTGGCTAATCTAGATCTCTTGACTGATCTGAATCTTTTTGCTGATCTGAATCTCTTGACTGATCTGAATCTCTTGGCAGATGTGACGCTATTGGTTGATCTGAATATCTTGACTGATCTCAATCTCTTGACCGATCTGAATCTTTTGTCTGATCTGAATCTCTTGGTTCATCTGAATCTGGCTGATTGATTTGAATCAAATCTCTTGATTGGTCTGAATCTCATGATTGATCTGAATCTCTTGACTGATCTGAATCTCTTGGCTGATCTGAATCTCTCAGTTGATCTGAATCTCTTTACTGATCTGAATCTCTTGGCTGATCTGAATCTCTTGACTGATCTGAATCTCTTGGCTGATCTGAATATCTTGACTGATCTGAATCTCTTGGCTGATCTGAATCTCTTGGATGATCTGAATTTTTTGACTGATCTGAATCTCCAGGCTGATCTGAATCTCTTGACTGATATGAATAGGCCTATATTGTTGGATGTGTACCATGTTTGGTAGACAGGCTTGAGCATATAGTGTAAACTCAGATCAGCTGCCACAGTGTTTTATTAAATGTTTTACCACTCATATGGCAATACCAGTTACATGATAAGCAGTGAAATTGATTTGTCATAATATAAGAATAAGTATGATAAGGAATTAAGTTAGAGCAAATACAGTAGATTGATCCATTAAAGACTGAATAAACTCTCCCACAGTATATATTGGAGGAGTCCATTTAAGACCACTCAGCTTTTAAGACCAGCCTCTGCAGGTCAAAATGGTTTCTTTATTATTATTCCATATTCAATACTAAGACTGCCCTGCTAAAAAGACCACTTTTAGGCAGTTCCAAAGATGGTCTTAATAGTGGAAATTTACTGTAATCTAATGCTAACAGGTCATAATGTTTAATGTTAAGCACAAGAATACAGTCTTGGTCAGAATTGCTCCTTTCAAAATATGTCTTATGCAGTACAATATGCATCTTGTTGTTGTACATAGTGTTATATATTTTCACCTTGTTACTCTGTTGCTGTTAACGCTAAGCATGCTGGGAAAAAAATTCAGCAGATGGCATTTTGAAATAATTTTTTCTTATTTTTTCCCAGAAAACAGGCTTTGATATTTCATGCAAATTGTCTCCTGAGGAGACAATTTGCATGAAATGTCAAAGCCTGTTTTCTGGGAAAAATAAAAAAAACTATCATCAATTTGGCATCTGCTGAATTTGCCCAAAGAGTGGTGAAGAAGTTCAAGGATGAATTGATACAACTCATAGACTCAACACTTTGAGCTGGAAGTTTTTGCCTCCCTTTTTGAAAGGGAGACAACTTCAGCTGAAATAAATTTTCTTCCTGGTTTATGAATCCCTTTTCAAGGAGGGACTCATTTCCTTCTCCACTGGAAAAGGAGGCAAATGTTTTTTGGTCTGAGTGATCTCCCATGGAAGGGCGTCTTTTCAGTTTAAGGGGTATGGATCCTATTCAAGGGAGGCAACTCAGCATTGTTTTTGCCTTTGGTCTCTCAGAAAAGGGGGCTACTTTAAAAGGAAAGAATTTGCTTCCATGGGGTCTACATTAAAAGGAAAGAATTTGCTTCTCTTGGGAGCAAATTCTTTCCTTTTAAGTTAGACCCCTTTTCAGAAGGGACATGATGCAAAGTAAAGCAAACAGGAAGTTACAACAGTTGTCATTCTTGTAAAAAGTGGAAAATCTACCAGATGTATCAAGTCCCCTTAAGAACTGAGAATGTACAAATGCAGTAATATTTCACATTCCGTTATATTGTTATTATATAGATTTTCATTTCACATACATGTACATTGTTTCATTACTCTGATGAGATGCAGTGGATGGCTGTGCTGTAAAAGTATCCAAAATTTAGACAGAAACTACTGGTATGTGTTGATATTACCTACCTTTACTGATGAAATGACTTTTACTGATACGAGGGGTGTTCCAAAAGTATTGCTTATTGTGTCGTTGCTGGATATCCATATGCAATTGGAAACAAATCAATACATACTTATATAGCGCTATTCAATACCTACACAATGGTGTGTACATGTGCCCATAAATCTAATTGAAAGATAGATAATTTGTCATTTGATTACACCCAGTCGTTGACTACTGTAGTAAAAATGGTTGGTAAAAATGTTGCCAAGAAAGAGGAAATAGGAGCCTACAAAAAAGCTCAGCCTAAGATAGGTTGTTGTTGTTGAATTTTCTGTTGTTTTCAGATCTACTAATGTGTCTTATGACATGGTTCGTAGATGGAAAAAGAAATTTGATTCTGGGTTATAGTCAATCAAAAATGCACCCAAATCAGGAATACCAAAGTCTGCATTTTGTGACAAAATTGTATCAAACGTAAAAGAAACTGTTGAAAGAGATGCTAGGTACACAGTATGTGATATAGCACGAATGGTTGGCATCTCACTATCAAGAGTTCATTACATTCTAAAGAATAACTTGAATGTTAGAAAGATTTCTGTCAGGTGGGTGCCTCATGACTGCTTGCCAGACAATTCACATGAAATGGCAAACCGTTTCTCTAAAAAAGAAAGAAAAAAAATAATCAAAATAGCATCTGCTCCCATTGTGATTAGTATATTGAGACATTTTACTAGTAGCAATAGTCATTGCACACCCATCTTGTTAAAAGAAGCTGCGTAACGCAAAAATGGATTTTGCTGAATAAGGCCATCACAGCTTAGGTGGCACAGTGTGACTGGGTCCCTTCCATTTTGCCTGTAGATTCTGCAATATCCAGGATTCCACCAGACCAATAATGAAGGCCCTGGCTGGACTGGGGGATATGGAAAGTCCTTGCTGATTTGAACCTTTCTGTTGGCATTTACCATATTTACCCTAAGTATTGGCACAGACACAGTGTAGACCCATGCACCTGAATGTGGCATCTTATCGGGTAGATACTGTTTGCCATTCATCCAGCAGGTGTTGGACACCTCAATAGGTAGTAAAATGTTCAAACTTCAGGAAGGTATAGCAAGGAATTAACTCTGCATGCTGGGTAAAAATTTCAGGAAGGTATAGCAAGGAATTAACTCTGCATGCTGGGTAAAAATTTCAACATATGACATTTTGGTTTTTTCTTATTTCTCAGAAAATAGGCTTTGACATTCCATGCAAATTGTCTCCTGAGGAGAAGATTTGTATGGAATGTCAAAAAAAATTTTCTGAGAAAAATAATGTCAATATGTCTACAGAATTAATCCAGAGACTAGTAAAGGTTAAAATGTCCCAATGTTTAGGGTAAATTTGGTATGCTAAAGTCTGTTTTTGTGTTAAACAGCTCATATATAATATGTCTTTCATTAAAACATGTAGAATCATGTGCTTTCATTTATTTCTTTTTAACCTATATAAAATCAAACTTTAAGCCCTGTTTGTTGCATGTTGTTAAAAATACTTGTGACCTTGACTAGCACTGATGATCAAGAGTCAAGGATAGTGGACCCTGTAATGTTAAAGCCTATTTCACATTAGCGGTGTGATTTTTTATTGTACATTTAAGCAGATCCTGTGGTGCGGTAAACAGATCGCAGACAAATTTGCAATACATATATATCCAGTGAGATCCAACAGGTCGTAGACATTGCAAGGCAGCAGTATGATGCTTGTATGGCTGTCTAACATGTCATTATAGGGATCAAACATGGTTTTTCATGCATTAACATTCGCCAGGTCCCGTGGGAGGTGTTGAAAACCGAGGCCGAAGGCCGCGGTTTTCAACACCTCCCAAGGGACCTGGCGAATGTTAATGCATTGAAAAATCATGTTCGATCGCTATTATTGCATAAAAACTGAAAACATTTTCTACATTTCGCGTTTTTTCTTGCACTATTTTGTTTCGCCTTTTCACCGATGTCGCGCGAATGCTATTTCCACGGACTATGCTCGTTCTAGGGCAGGGCAGTACACATCTCATGACAGCAGCAATTCTGTGGCCCCGGTACAATCATATTGAAAGTTGCATAGCTGTGCATTAACAGCGCGTGAATTGCCTTGTTAATACACGGCTTTTCGCCAGTTAATGCACGGCTGTTAATAATGTGCGGCACTGCTTTTTATGCAATAAATGGTGTTCACAGCTTGAACATAGGAAAAGAAAGGCACACATTGGCACAGCTGTCTCAAGATGGCCAAGCAGCTGCCATGCAAATTTGCAAAACTGCTGCAAGGCTTTCATAAGAATTCACAAATTTTTCTTGCGGCCACCCTATGCACACAGGACTAAAATTTTAAGGCAGCCACATGAATGCCATATGTTGTTTGTGCGTTCATCATACAAAATTCTCATAGTGTAAGGGTATAATTGCAAGGGGAAGTGACCACAACCATCACATTTTCATCATTGCTCTGGACTCACTGGGTTTAGTTGTTTTTGGGGGATCCACCTGGGCCTGTTCTTGGGGCTCCACAGGTTCTTTATCAGCAGTACCTGTAGGGCCCTTCCCCTTTTATTTATGCTTTGCTGGCATGATAAAAAATAGTATGAACACTTACAGAGGTATTGACTTGTCTGACTGAAATCTCGATAGCCTGTGTTGGGTGGTCTGAAAGGATCTGCCTTTTATAGGAGAGGAAAGTCACACAGCTGCTGGAGGACCCCAACCCCTTCCACATCTGTGTCTTCTCTATATGCTCTGTACTCAATACCGTACTCAGTGCAGAGTATAAGATATATATGCCAATGGTCAGAAAAAAATCCACAAATCTGAGATGGATTCAAACTTTCCACTTTCAAGTTGAGAAATATTCACTTATATACATTGTTTAGCACTTAGTATGCCATGGGCAAATGCAGCAAATGACAAACTGATGATATTTTTCTGATAGGAATTGACATTTCATGCAAATTGTCTCCTTAGGAGGAGACAATTTGCATGAAATGTCAAATCCTATTTTCTAGGAAATATAAGAAAAATATTTCAAAATTGTGTCTGTTGAAATTTTCACGCAGCAGGCTGATCATTATATTGACCAGAATCCACAAGATAGCCTATCAGCTAAATAAGTGAAGACAAGTTCACGTTTGGAATCTGACAAATCCTTGTGAGAAAAACTTTGCAAATCGCAGTGTTACATGTAAAAATTAATTTCATTTATGTAACTTCAGCCAATTTAAACCTTAAAGTGCCAAGCAAATTTGCAATAGATGACATTCTCATTTTTTTTTTTATTTGTCAGTGAATATAAAATGTGACATTTGATGTGAATTGACTGCTAAGCAGATGATTCACATGAAACTTCAAGTCGTCAAGTCTTAATTACTATGAAAAATACAAAAAAGAAAATCAGAATTTAATCTGCTGCAGTTGTGATAGGCACTTTAACACTTTGCATGTTGGGTAACTAAATTCAGCACACAACATTTTGAAATACATTGTGTATTTTTACTTTTTTTCCTAGAAAATAGGATTTATGTTCTAAAAAAATTAGAAAACTATCATCAGTTTGTTGCCCATAGCATGTTAAAAGTGTTGAGGGTTACGGTAAATATTCTAAAAATTCGAACACTAAAACGTCTGACAAAATGACATATGCAAACAGTGTAGACCCTGATCAGACTGCTCCTGAAGGAGCAGTCTGATCAGGATCTACACTGTTTGCCATTCCACTAAATATTTAAAGAAACTGCTGCATAAAAAGCAAAATTTAAGCCAAAAGAGTATGGAATAAAGTGTTCAAAATTTTAGGAAATTTACCGTAATGTCAGTTTATCAGATAACACAAAAAAGTGTTTTTTTTTCTTTATATCTCCACAGCTCTAGAAATAAGTATCCAGATAAAATATTTTTCTTATGTCCCCATGAAAATATATCATGTGGGTAATGATTAGATTTAACTCGCCTTGCTGATTCCAGTGAGTAGCCACGACAGGTTTTGCTGGAGAAATAAAAAAAAATATTGATAATATTTGTATGAAAAGAAAAAAGAAAAAAAATCAGCATCTCATCTACAGAGCTCTTACAGCTGACTGGGCCTTGAGAGGAAACACCTGGGCTTACCATATTTATCCTGAGTATTGGGCAAGACAGGCCTGAGCAAACTGAAGAACCAGATCAGATGGGGCAGGATACAGCATCTGATCAGGGTACATGATTTGCTACTCATAGAACAGTACTTAGCTACATCAAGAGGTAGTAAAAAAGATGTGTTCAAATTTAACTTTTACCACTCTACAGGCAAAATCAGCACAGGACAAATTGGTGATATTTTTATAATTTTTCTTGAGAATAGGCTTTGACATTTCATGCAAATTGTCTCCTTCAGAGCTGCAGAAAACAAGAGGCCCATGGGCCAAGTCTTGCTCATCCGAGAGAAACAGCTAGTGCAGATATGCAGATGTTATGCAACAGTTTTCCAATTCTGTCATTGCAACTAATAAAAAGATTATCATAGTACTCAATTTTTGCCAACCCTAGCATCAGAAAGATATACGATATATTTCAATAAAGGAAGAAAGCCTGGACACGTCTGTATATAAAATAACTTTATAGCAGATATGCACACATTGCATTTCGCGAGAACTATCATGTTTCTATGGAGGCCCAGTTGATTTCGCATGCATACTGCATTTCAAATAAACCTTCTAACGTTTTCTATAGCCTATATTATAAGAGATACAGAAATGGATTAACATCAACAAATCGAGGGTTGAGCGCAAAACTATTGTAACTCAAACATATTTTTGAAACCCTTGTTTAGGGGCAACTTGGACCCCTTTGTAAACAATGCAAATTTAGGTGCCATTGCTCATACGAGCAATGGCACCTAAATTTTCATTGTTTACAGAAAGAAATGTTGTAATCTTCATAACGCCTTCATGGTGAGGAGATTAGGTTTGGGGAAATACAACCATCTGACTTACGCTAGTCTTGCGCTCAACCCTCGAAATGTTTGATTTTTCATCTAATATGGCTGCTACAATAAACCTGTAAGAAAATGTTTATGATATCATTTTGAACGACACATTTAAAATTTTACCAGACATCTTTCAGGCGTTCATGCTTATAGTTTTTCAATAAAAAATATTCGTATAGAACCCTGTATTGTACTTACCTAAGTCTTAAATATGCATGCTGAGGGGAATTGCTGCACATTTCTGTGAAATGTGTCAGAAGGCTCTTGACTTAGAAAGAAGCAATGGAGAAGAAAGGACAGAGTAAATGCAGGAAAGACAAAGATCATGATCTGAGGTACGGGACTGGACCTCCTGCAGAGTTCAGGCGAGTTTCCATGCGCTGTCTGTTGCACTGGAGTGGGCAGCAACAGCATCTTCTGCAATGGCTGCAAGCACTGGGTGCACAAGAAATGCAGTGGGGCTCAAGCGCTTGAAAAAGGACCCTGACTACAGATGTACACGGTGGGAGGGAACTGCACGCCCCTTGGATGGCAGACCACAGAAGGAAGTCCAGGTCGGACCTGACAAGCTTGAGGTGGTAGCTTCCTTTTGCTACCTAGGAGACATGCTCTCAGCAGCAGGTGGCTGTGAACTTTCAACCACAACACGTGTGAAAACCACCTGGAAGAAGTTCAAGGATCTGCTACCAGTCCTCTCTTCATGCCACCTCTCTTTCAAAACACATGGCCGTGTGTACAGCTCATGTGTGCGGAGCACAATGCTCCATGCCAGCGAGACTTGGCCATTGACAAAGCCGAACCTCCAGCATCTGCAGCGAAATGACAGGGCAATGATCAGACAGATCTGCAATGTCAGGCTGCAAGACATTGTCACCACCAGGTCCAATGAGCTACTTGTGCGGCTTGGCATTGAGGATCTGGAGATTCTGAAGGAGAGAAGACTTCGATGGTATGGACATGTGGAACACTCCAGTGGTGCAGTCAAGACAGCCTTTGACATACAGGTTGATGGAAAGCGTGGGCCTGGGAGGCCCAAAATGACATGGAAGCAGCTGACAGAGAGGGACTGCAGAGAGTGGAAGCTCTAGGCTATCAACCCTCATGATAGACGTACCTGGAGATCTGGTGTGAAATCTGCCATGCGTGCAGCGAGCCAGCTATCTGGAAGGGGGCCCACTGATGTGGATGTTGCCCATGTACCTGCACGTTAATCAAAAATCCGATTATGATTACGATTATACATGAATACAGCACAGGAACAGGGGAAAACTGTAGCAGGATAAAATTTCGATTGCAACCTAAAGCTTTTGCTGCTTTGATCATGTATTGAAAAGTTTAGACACCAGCTATTTTTTTCTTTTCCTGTTAGTCTATAAAAGGGTCTTCTTTCCCTGCTGGTGCTTTAACGTCTTCTTTCCTTGCTGGTGCTTCAAAGGATCTTCTTTCCCTGCTGGTGTTTCACAAATTCCTACTTCTAATTTTGGCATGGTAACCAAACAAGATGACCGCTGGTCATAAAACATATAAACTGGGTAGACACACATCAAATGATCATATCTTCCAAATATGGTTCAGATCATTTCATGTTATGGAGAAAATGCAATTTAACTGCTTTCCCATTACAAGTCTACAGGACCTTTCAGTTGTCATGGCAACCAAACAAAAGGCAGATCACCATAAAACTGCTTCCACTGCTTTAGAGTTGTTGTTTTAAAGTGTAACGGACAGACAAATGGACAACTGGACAAAAATTGATCACTATAGCTCATCCTGAGCATATCTCTGGTAAGTTAAAAATGAAATAATTTGGACTCAAGGGGCTAGGGTTGTGAATGACCCCTACTCCATCCCACCACTTCTGGATCCACCTGTACAGGCTAATCTTGGTCTTCTTGTTCGCAAATGTCACACTGGTTTTCCTCAAACATTTTTAGGCTGCAGCTCTTAAATGAAATGGGATTGAGATTATTAGCATAGCTGCATGGATCAGCTTCAGAAGTCTAAAAGTAGTCAGTGTACCTTATTATAGGGATCCAACATGGTTTTTCATGCATTAACATTCGCCAGGTCCCGTGGGAGGTGTTGAAAACCGAGGCCGAAGGCCGCGGTTTTCAACACCTCCCAAGGGACCTGGCGAATGTTAATGCATTGAAAAACCATGTTAGATCGCTATTATTGCATAAAAACTGAAAATATTTGCTACATTTTGCGTTATTTCTTGCACTATTTTGTTTCACCTTTTCACCGATGTCACGTGAACGCTATTTCCACAGACTATGCTTATTCCGGGACAGGGCAGTACAAATCTCTTGACGGCAGCAATTCTGTGGCCCCCGTACGAGCATACTGAAAGTTCCGTAGCCGTGCATTAACAGCGCGAGCCATGCATTAACAGCGTGTGAATTGCCTTGTTAATACACGGCTTTTCGCCTGTTAATGCATGGCTGTTAATAATGTGCGACACTGCTTTTATGCAGTAACAGGAAATAAAAGTATAATTCAACTCTTCAAGCAAGTTTTTATATATTTATTATCTTCTTTGTCATAAGTATTTTACATACATATATATCTCAATAATGTAGACACACCATAGGTCTAGATAAGAGTGTGTATCAGGTAAATATTTTTCATTTTTCTCGACGAAAACGTATGTTGTGGGTATTCATTAGAAGCGCCTAATGAGTATCCACAACAAATGTTTTCGTCGAGAAATAAGAAAAATATAGATACTTTTTGGTTGAAAAAAGCGCCTTATCAAGAGCTATACCACACAAACTATCACCCATCTCTGTTCAAAAAAAAAAAAAAGAAAGAAAATGTATGAACATATTTTCCCACTGATAACAAGTGAATGTGAATGTCATCAAGTCCCTTTTTACGATCTTTTAACCATAAAAATCCCAGTCACAAGAGCAGCAGACAGCATTCTATTTTTACTGAGAAAATAATGCTGGATATTTCAGGTGAATTGTCAGCCAAGCAGACAATTCACCTGAAATATCCAGCATTATTTTCTCCGAAAAATAATAGTAAAAGAATTTAGAATGTCATCTGTTAAATTTTGAATAGCCTTTAAGGGTTATGGAGAAATAGGGTTATTCAGAACCTAGCGTTTTCTTTTTTATTACTTGGCCTGCTGAATTTTAATACTAGGTGATAACCCTTTAAATAAGTTGTTTTAGAAAAAAAAAATCTTACCATTTCATGTGAATCATCTCCTTGGGAGACAATGTGAAATGCCAAAGGCCAAACATATGGAAAAAAAATATCACTTGTTTGTCATCTGCTAAATTCATCAAAAGTTTACCAGGTTTCCGCTGAACAGTAGAATCTGAATAAATTACCAGGGCCCTGTTGTTCAAAGCGTCGTTAGCTTAACGAGCTCGTTAAGGGTCATTTCGTCAACTATTTCAGTGGATTCAATATACAATATTCTGATATTTTTTGCTGAAAAAATGTGAGTAGCTTTTGCACTGCAAAAGCTACTCACATTTTTTCAGCAAAAAATTTCAGCATATTTGCGTATCACTTTTTAAATTTTAACGAATCGTTAAGTAACGACATCGTTAGCTTTGAATAACTGGGCCCAGTCATACAAATAACATTTTTTTAACCTCATACATTGCTAGCTTAGAAAACTTTTGCACTGAAACAAAGTATTGGGATTGATAGACAGGCTCCAACAAACAATATAGACAGAGATGAGATGCCACAGAATGTGGTCTCTATCAGGATCTACACTGTTTGCCACTCATATTTTTCCTGAAAAAAAGAGCTTGCCATATAATTAGAATTCTCAAATGATACAATTCTAGTGAAGCACCAAGCATTATTTCTGGAAGAATATTGCTCAGATGTTGCTTGCCTAATTTCCTCTACTGCAAGATGAAGTGAAGTCGACCCTTAAAGCACTAAGCAAATTTGTAGCAGACAAATACTAAAATTAACCCTTGTCATGCTGAATAAATTAAGATGCCACGCCCACTTCTAATTTCCAGCCAATCAGATTAATTGATCTGGGTTTTTGATAGAAATTCACATATTTAATGACAAACAGTGCAGATCCAGATCAGTTGGCTTCTTCAGAAGCCAACTGATCTGGATCTACACTGTTTACTAAAACAGGGCATGTCATGCTCAGCAAGAGAAGGGTTAACTTTGTTCTTTTTCAGAGATAAGACGACAACATTTCATGTGAATAATCTGCTAGGCAGATGATTCACATGAAATGTCAAGTCTTATTTTCTCTGAAAATCTAAAAATAAAAAAAATTCAAGGTGTCTTCTGCTATTGTTTGTGATTAACGTTTTAAGGGTTCAAAGACATGAATAAAACAGCAGTGAGCTGGAACAAACCAAAATTCTGGAAATAAATGAAGTCTGACACAAAAGTTTCATTCATGCATGAAAACATACAAAAAAAAAAAAAAAGATACATAATACTTATATTTTAATGGGACTTTGGTTACCTAGCATTAACGACAAAATAGGTTGGTCAAATGAAAAGGGACATTACACTGAACCACAGACAAGCAGAACCTGTAAGATGTAAGTAAAAGCCAAGCCCAGCCTGTGAATCTGTGCAGTCTAGTCAATATTTAGCATTGTGAGAAAATTCAGCAGATGACACATTGATGATATTTTTCTTATTTTTCTCAGAAAACAGAATTTGACAAATGTCAAATCCTGTTTCCCTGGAAAAAAAGGAACTATTACAAAATGCCAACTGCTGAAAACTTTACCCCGAGTGCTAAGTATTAATGTATCAATGACACAGAGATTACTTCTTACTCCCCTTATCATATAAATGTCCCTGCTAGTTTTGCTCTGCATTGTTCATATAAGTAACAAAGTCAACCTCCATTTGACATATCTCAAACACTGTAAAACGTGATGGTAATTGTCCCAAAATTTCATACACTAAAAGGTTCTGACAAAATGGCAAATGTAAGCAGTGCAAACCCAGATCAGGCTGTTCCTTATAGGGTCTACACGGTTTGTCATTACATCGAGTACTTCGTGAAACACATATAAAATAAAAACAGCAAAATTTAGGCAAAACAGTATGGAATAAACTGTTAAAAATTTCAGGACATTTACCATACTATACTGTTGTGGTTGCTGATTGTTGCCATGGAAAAAAATGAGTCATTTCAAAATAATGACCTTGGGTGGTATGCTGACATGGAAGGCCCAAGTCACCCTGACCATTTGCACAGTCTATATAGCTCTTCATACAAAGGTATCCAGATACCAGCCCATTGTAGACTGGAGACCCCTAAAGAGTAATTTGCAAACAGTGCAGACCCAGATCAGATGCCACAAAATGTGGCGTCTGATCAGGGTCTCCACTGTTTGCTAATAGTTCAACCATTTTTTTTCTAAGAATATGTAAATCGCACAGCCTGACATACCTTAATTGAAATTAAAATCTTCCAATAAATCGTGTGGGAGTTCATTCAGTCTACAATGGGCTAACCTTATTTCTCCAGCAAAAAATAGGTTGTAGGTACTATTACCTACAACTACGTTTTCATGGAGAAATAACAATTCAATGCTTGTTGGCTGAAAAAATATTTAGAATGTTGTCTGCTTTAATTTTTAGAGCTCACCTGCTCCTCTATGCAGTTTTGCTAGGATCTTTATTGTTTGCATTCATAATGCTTTGATACTGAAGAATCCAAGAGCAATGAGTAGCCCCTGATCTGAATGACAAAGTTCTAGATAAGGCCTTTTTTTTTTTCAATGAAAATTTATTTATCTGGATACCCTCATAGAGCTACGGACTGTGCTTACATGCAGGACGGCTTTCACCACTGCCACAGGGCATATGGAGACAATCGATGCCTTGTTAGGGAGGATAATTCTGGTATATGTTTTTCTTATTTCTCCATAAAACACACATTGTGGGTATCATCACAAAAACATGTCTATATAGTTTTGACACCCCTTAAACCCACTTTTATGTCATAAAACTGGGTTTTACAGGGGTATACATTATTTTTCTTATTTCTGCTCAAAAACATAGGTTGTGGGTACTCGTTACAACCACCTCGCTAAGGTGGTTCTAACGAGTACCAAGAATCTATGTTTAGAGCAGAAATATGAAAAATATCTGAATTTTTTATCTGAAAATTTTCATTTTTTGGTGGTAAAATTTTCAGTATATTTGAATAGGCGTGTTTTCGTAATATCAGTCAAAGTGCTTTGCTGAGGCTCTTCGAATGAATACCCATAATGTAAGCTTTTATAGTTTCTACATAAAAAGACATACACTGTGGGTACTAATTCAAAGTGCCTCACAAAGGCATTTGGAAAGAGTACGCACAATGTACATTTTTATGGAGAACTGTCCAGAGCAAATTATCCCAGAATTATCGTAAAAAATTCCTCCTCAACAAGTCCTCTAAGCTCAATTATATTACAGGAATAAATACATTTTCAGGTAGTGTAATTCACAAAACCCCATGATAAAAAAAAAAAAAAAAAAAAATCGCCATTTGTCTCTTTTAAAAATCCTTCAGTATAAAAAAAATCTAAAATTATCCTGGGCTCCAGCTCATCACGAAAACATGCCTATATAATTTTGACCCCCTTAAACCCCACTTTTTTATAGTAAAACTGGGGTTTACAGGGGTATACATTATTTTTCTTATTTCTGCTCAAAAACATAGATTGTGGGTACTTGTTAGAACCGCCTCGCTGAGGCGGTTCTAATGAGTACCCACAATCTATGTTTTGAGCAGAAATACAAAAAATATCAGAGGTTTTTACCTGAAAAATTTCGGTTTTTGGAGGTGAAATTTTCTATATATTTGAATAGGTGTGTTTTCGTAATGTTAGCAGATGATATTTTTTTGTTTCTTATCATAGCTTCAGATAAAGTTGTCAAATCTTTTGACATTTTTCTTATTTGTCCACAAAAACCTACATTGTGGTACTCCTTAGAAGTGTCTCACTGAGGGCCTTCTAATGTACCCACAATGTATGTTTTCATGGAGAAAATAAGAAAAATATTTATCGGGATATCCCTCTTATATGTAGCTATGATTGGCATCCATTTCTTCTGACCCAGTTACATATTTAGCATTCTCTGGGAAAATTTAGCAGATGACATACTGATTACATTTCATATTTTTTCCAGACAACAGAATTTGATATATCATGCAAGTAACCATGCAAAATCCTACTTTCTGGAAAAAAAAAACCAACAAAAAAAATCACTTCAAAATGTTGTCTGCATATTTTTTTTACCTAGCATGCTTAGTGTTAATTCATAGCATGCTGGGTAACAACTTTGCAGACAATATTTTGAAATATTTTTTCCACAGGAGACAATTTGCATGAAATGTCAAACCCTATTTTCTGTGGCTATGACCTTTCATGCAAATTGTCTCCAGGAGACAATTTTGCATGAAATGCCAAACCCTGTTTTCTGTGAAAAATGAAAACATACTTCCAAAATGCCGTCTGCTGAAAGTTTTACCCAGCAAGCTTAGCATTAAAGAATTCATTATTGGGGTTAGTGATATATGATTGTCTTCACATTTATTTACAAAATTACATGATCAATATAAATAACGTTAAAATGATATGATTCCGAAATAAATATCTCTGTCTGCCACCCGGTACAAGAACTGTACCATAAAACTGTGCTGTGACGAAAACTGTGCATCTTAAAAAAAATGGAATACTGAGAATAACAAAATTTTCAAAAAAAAAACAAAAAACAAAAAGAAACCTGAAAATTACAAGAAAATATAACTTCAGATCAGAGAGGAGTCCAGAATTTTTTTTTTTTTTTTTTTTTCATAATTTTCCACAAATAAAACAATCACATTGTTGGTATATAACAGAACTGCCTTAGTGAAACATATCTAATGAGATATGAGAAACAAGAAACAATATCAATATTTTTTGTGAAAAAGAGAAGAAGGAATTATTTTATCTGGAATTACGAGAGATTTCCATATCAGCTTATGTTCTGGGATCTCTATAAAGACATCCTAACATTGCATATCCAGATAACTATTTTCCTTAATTCTCCAAGAAAACATATGTTATGGGTACTTACTAGAAGTGCCTCCATGAATACCCACAACATATCTTTTTGCAGAGATATACGGTAAGAAAAATTTCTTCATTTTATTGTCAAAAATCAGTTTCTGTACATAAAAGCTTATGTTTTTGAATCTGATTAGAATCATTTAGAATCTAATTAGAATCATTTAACCAGCTCTCTAGATATGACAGGCATCCAGAAAATTATTTTTCATATATCTCTGTCAAGATATATTTTGTGGGTACCTATAAGAAGAATCTCACTGAGGCACTTCTAATGAGTATTAAAACATTTGTTTCATGGAGGGGGAGGGTGGGTGGGGGTGGGGGGATTTCAGAACATTTTCTAACAAATAAAAGAAACAAAATGAATTTTATTTTACCTCATAGTTTTTCCCTGAATTCTGATAACATAGTAAAGGCAAATTCATTAAGTCACTTTGCACTCTGTGATATTTAAAAGCTACATGCATTAGCATGTAAAAATTAATATTACAAAACAAAAATTTATTAATAAAATTAACAATGAAATAAATAAACAAAAAAAAAATTAAAAAATTGGGAGCTTCTCCAGTGTGTGAAAAAGGATTCTGTTTTAGCTTAAGGCCTTCTGCCTGAATTCTGACAATATATAAAAAGGCAAACTCATTAAGCTGTCGTACTTAGTGACATTTAAAAGCAGCATGTGTCATCCTGTATAAATTAATATTAAAACAAAATATTACTATTAAAGTGAACAATGCGATAAGAACAATGTGTATATTTTTTCTCAAAAGATATGCTGCCAGCAAAAAATCTGCTTTCCACAAAGCAGGAAAAAATTATCTGCGACCGTAATTTGAAACTTTCCAGCGTAAAAATCAATATGACAAAACAAGAGAAATCAGAGGATGTGTTAAGGAGTATTTGATGATAATTCTGCGATAATTTTCTCCAGTTCTGAATGAAAACATATGTTGTGGGTATCCATTTGAAGCGCCTTGGCAAGGCGCTTCAAATGAATACCCACAACGTATGTTTTTATGGAGACATAAGAAAATTTATCCCAGAATTATCACAAGATAGTCCTCCTTAACATGTCCTCTGGAAATAGATTGCAATAAAGCATTGAATTAAGCAGATCAAATTTCCTTTTATTTGCTTTCATCTGTTCTAATGCTTTAGCAGTAAGCGCATTTCATAAATGAGCCGGGTACCAACCAAAGGTACAACACAGTTGAACAGCAAAGTTCCATATGAGCCTGTGCATTCAAGCAGTCTGATCAGAGGCTTCAATGTTTACTGAGAGAATCATTTGATATTTAGAGATGCATCGCCAAACAAAAGAGTGATGAATCTGATCAGACTGCAGAGATGTGTAGGCTGACCTGGGTCTTCGATGGTCACATATCGTAAGGTGCCCTTTCTGGCTCCCCACTCAGATATATCGCAACTGTGTGAGACTGATTTTATTTTCCTCTTGCAAAAGGTGGTTAAAGAATCAGATTTCAAAACTCTGAGAAAATTAAAGCCATTAAACTGTAAAACAAACAAATATTACATATAAATTTGATATTAAAACTACTCTTTTTATTTCAAATGGTAGAATGTTAAACTTCAAGAATTGAGTAATAAAATAATGATGAAAATTTAATATTCAACATGAAATAATATCACCCCCATGGGATATAAAAAAGTATTGTTTTTCGGGGACAGAAGATGCCAAGTACATATTCACCTGATGCAAACAGCAATACCCTGGCCAGTCTGCAAGCATATTCTGGAAAGATCTTTTACTGCTATAGCTCAGGTTTGAGCAATAGCAGATATGAGGGTCTGGATGGGAGAGTCTAGATTTCTCTATTAAGTAAACAATTAGCTTATTATTCTCTTTCTTTAAAATTTTGGCCATTTCTTTAATACTTTTCAATTATTCTTTTGAATGAACTCCTTTCCTTTTTACAGGTTTGTTTTTACTTAACCCTTGTCATGCTGAATAAATTAATATACCACGCCCATTTCTAATTTTTAGCCAATCAGACTACTTTGTTCAGGTTGTTGATACAAATTCAAACATTTAACGGCAAACAGAGCAGATCCAGATCAGTTGCTTAACTGATCTGAATCTAGACTATTTGCAAAGGCATAGCATATCCAGGTTCAGCAGGCCTAGGGCTAAAATATTCATTGCATCCTATTCATTTTTCTTGACTTTTTTTCCTACTTTTCTATAAATATCTTAGATTTTTTCTTTAAATTTTAAGCCCTTATTTTTCTCAAATTAGCTAAGTATGTTGCCATAAAATCATATTGTGGCACCCCATTAAATCTGCCTCAACGGTATGATGTTAGATTCAAGAAGATCCAATAAAATATATTTTCATGAAGTATAAAAAAATTCCTGGACACCCCTCTTCTCTGAAGCACTGACTTTTATAGTACTGAACTGATTCTAAAATTAATAATCAGCAAGCTATGGGCAAATTCAGCAGACAACAAAATAATGATAGTTTTTTTTTATTTTTCCGAGAAAACAGGATTTGGAATGTCATGCAAACTGTCTCCATAGGAGACAATTTGCATGAAATGCCAAAACCTATTTTCTTGGAAAAATATTTCAAAATGTCATTCACTGAAATTTTAACCCATTGTACTAAGCTTACAATCTGGCCTTGACCTTTACTTTTCACATACACTCAAAGACCTGTTTTCACTTAGCACAGCTTAAATGATAACAATAAACTCCATTGGGTACAATAAAACTTACTATACAAAAATGGCACACACAAAATAGTCATATTCAACATCATGTTACCGATTGCAAACTTTAACCTGTCAAGTACCAAGCAAAACTGAAGCAGACAACATTCTAAACATTTTTTTTTTTATTTATCATTTTTAGAGAAAATAAGACTTGACAGTCATGTGAATCATCTGCTGGGCAAACAATTCACATGGAATGTTACTTCTTAATTTCTCTGAAAAATAAGAAAAAAAATGTTAAAAAAAAAAATAAAATAAAAATGTCATCTGCTGCAGTTGTGATTAGTGATATAAGAGAACATTTTGCACACAAAAAATTATCAGCAGATAATATTTCATCTGCTGAATTCACCAGTGTGCAAAGAGTTCAGGTGAAATGACTTCAAAGAGAGAGTTGTCATTTTAGCCTCCCTTTTCAAAGGGAGAATACTACGACAAAAGGGAATTTTTTTCTTTGGTAGATGAATACATCTCAAAGAGCCCACTCTTGAAGGAAAGAATTGTCTCCCAGGGGAGCAAATTTTTTCCTTTAAGAGTAGGCCCCCTTGAGAACTTAAAGAAGGGAGGCAAATATTTTCAGGTCAGAGTAATCCCTCTTTACCAATCACCTTAAATTTAATTTGTTCTTTCAAGGCTCCGACAGTATGCTACTTTGGAGATTAAAATAATGACCAATTTTTCATATTTCTCCAAAATAACTCTATAGAATCATCTCACAGTCAATTCTACTGAGATGCCAATGCATGTTTTCAAGGGAAAAACAGCCCTCTAAAAATACTCTGAATATCAGGAGCCATGTTAAGAGTTTGGAAATTTGTTTCTAAATCCATCAATGGAATAACATCTATCTTTAATGCTGTTCACCCAGTGAAAGCCATTTTTCTGAGAATCCCTCTTCATCATGTTAATGAACTATTCCAGTTAATTCATTGTCTTGTCAACACAATAAAATATACATCCATATCATTTCTGAAGCTTTGGTTTGGTTTTTCAGAATCCAATACTTCGATTGGCTAATACTGGTCACATGATCAATTTAAATCCCACAAAATCACAGACTGACCAATCAAACCTTAGAAAACACATCATATGACCACATTATAATATTCCATTGGACTGTTAAATCAATTGCACAGAGTGACCCAGTCTGTACTTTGAAATGAAATATGATGAACAATCTCAGAAGAGATGTAACATGACCTCCAGTGTAACATCCACTCTCAAGATTAGACACGTGTTACAGTTATTTTCTTCTTATTTTTCCAACAAAAAAACGAGTTTTGGTGAACAAACAAGTAAACAATGAACAATTTTATCTTGAAAATACTGGCGTACCTAGCGCTTCGTAATATCATTTCAGATGTCACTTTACTATGAACCATTTTATCTTGAAAATAATGGTATTTATAGCGCCTCGTAATATCATTTCAAATGTCACTTTATAAGGCAAAATTTTTTTTTGCATTATACTCCATCTTCACGCTGTATTTCCTAATATTCTTCTGATCATCCTGTGCACACTTGAGAAAGTAATTCTGTGGCAATGAAACCCAACACATCATAAAAATTCATACTCGTAAGAAATCCTTACTGGTCACAATATATAAACACTGACAGCTACCAGCCAAATCCATAGCGCCAGATAAGAGGGGTACCCACATAATATTTTTCTTATTCCTCCAAGAAAGCGTATGTTGTGGGTACTCATTAGAAGTGCCTCACCGAGGCACTTCTAATGAGTACCCACAACATACGTTTTCATGAAAAATTAAGAAAAATGTCAGTACTTTTTGGTTTAAAAAAAGTGCCTCACGTGGAGCTATGCAAGTTGTAAGTCATGTACTAATTGCAAGAGTCCCATCAATGAATTCTAGAGGTAGTTCAACTCAAGCGCGTGATGTAAGGCTGCCAAGTCGGAATGATTTGTGATCCGCCAGAAAGGCCACGTCATTTGTTTAGCAGCTGCTTCCTCGTCTCTACCGTCCCCAACAACTACATATGTACATTTCTTTCCGAACCTTGATACTACTCTCTCAAAACATGACTCTTTACCTGAAAAACAAAAGGTGTTATCTATCAAACATTTTAACAAATAAAGCAGTGCACACAGAAACCTAATTCTGCAATCTTATTCAACCACAAAAATCGGCTATTTTTTCTTATTTCTTCATGAAAAAAAGTCTGCTGTTGGTACACATTAGAAGCATCTTGGCAAGTCGCGTCTAATGAGAACCTGCAATGCATACTTTTGTGGATAAGTAAGAAAAATATCTGGGCCCAGTTGTTCAAAGTGTCATTAGCTTAACGAGCTCGTTAAGGGTCATTTCGTTAACTGTTTTAGCGGATTCAATATACAATATTCTGATATTTTTGCTGAAAAAATGTGAGTAGCTTTTGCATTGCAAAAGCTACTCACATTTTTTCAGCAAAAAATTCCAGCGTATTTGCGTATCACTCGATGTAAATTTTAACGAATCGTTAACTAACGAAGTCGTTAGCTTTGAACAACTGGGCCCTGTACTTTGGGTTGAAAAAGAAAAGGCCATGGTCAGATTATTATTGTTATCCTATATATTCAGATATACAAT
Source organism: Anodontia alba (assembly GCA_964016985.1). Classification (NCBI taxonomy): domain Eukaryota; kingdom Metazoa; phylum Mollusca; class Bivalvia; order Lucinida; family Lucinidae; genus Anodontia; species Anodontia alba. Next base: position 90,467,761 of record OZ024825.1, on the reverse strand, counting down.
GTATATGCCTAAGCAAATAATATACTGCCGTACTTACCTAAATATTTGGATAGACATAGTGAGCCAATAGTGTAGACCAGAGGAGCTGTCAAGGAGGAGGATAATTTTCTCCAGTTCTCCATAAAAACATATGTTGTAGGTACTCATTAGAAGTGCCTCAGCACTCGTTTGTTTATCGGATTTGCAAATCTCTTGGGAAATAATTCCTGTATTTTAAACTCAGGGTACATTAACCTCTATTTATAACCAGGGTTCCAACTATTATCATAGCTCCGGATAAGCCACTTTTTCAACCAAGTCCTATATTATTCTTAACCCATTGTAGAATGAATAGACTTTCCCACACTATATATTGGAAGAGTCCAATTTCAATTTTAGGGAGGTGAGGCTATGAAATTTACATATTCCTAGAGAAAAATGGCTAAACTATTTGCAAACAGTGGAGACTCTGATCAGACGCCGCGTTCTGCGGCGTCTGATCTGGGTCTGCACTGTTTGCCAATTACCCTTTTATGGGTCTCCTGACTACAAAGGGTTAATATGTGGTGGGTACTCATTTTTTCTTAATATGTTGTGGGTACTGATTACAAGTGCCTCGCCAAGGCACTTCTAATGAGAACCCACGACGTGTTTTCCTGGAGAAATAAGAAAAGCCTTATGTGGCTACCCCTCTTGTCTGGAGCTGTGTATTATATATAAACCAGTTTTCAAATGACACAATTTTTTATTTCTCCATAAAACATACCGAGAATATTCTCATCATAGAGATTCTCATCCCAGCACTTTTATAGTAGGCCCCTTTTAAGAAGGGGCTTTGTGCACAGGGAAGCAAACAGGAAATCACAAAAGTTGTCACCCTTGTATAAAAATGGAAATTCTCATCCAAGCATAGCTCTAGATAAGATTTTTTTTTTTTTTTCAACCAAAACTGGTAATTTTTCTTATTTCTCCACAAAAACATGTTGTGAGTACTCATTAGAAGCAACTTTGTAAAAGAAAAATGTACTTACCAATTTTTGTGGCACTATATATATTTTCTATAGAGAAAACACCTCCTAATCCATACAACAATGTCTTGGCTAAGGCTGGCACTAACTGAGTCGTCGTGACTAGCACATTGACACAATTACTCCTAAAACAGAAAAACAAAAACTTCATGTCATCATAACAGCATCAAATGACGACTAAATCAAACTTTATCACACGAAATCGTGTTTAGCAATGCTCATACATCTAGATTAAGATGCCCATTATTATTATTATTATCATTATTATTATTACAATTATTATTATTATCATTTTTATTATTATTATTATTATTATTATTATTATTATCATCATTGTTATTACACCACAACCTCCTAATAACACTACTGCTGAGAGCCAAAGCAAAAACTTGTGTTAACTATCAACTGTGTTATATCCAAACAAAATGTATTGATTATTTAGAAAAATGACCATAAATGGTCATTTTTCTAAATAGTCTATACATTTTTGCTTTGATACAACACTTTTGGGGTCCATCTTGAAACCATCTTATAGCTATAACCATCTTATAATGAACCACCACATAGATAGGTTCCAGTGTATAGTAATAATAATGATAATAATAATAATAATAATAATAATAATAATAATAGTAAAAATAAAAGTAACAGAGATATTATTATCATTATTAAGAAGACACAAATCTACCTCAGACACAGACAATTATTTTTTGCCTTAACCCATAAAGATGTTTAATATGTTGTCACAAAATGGCAAACAGTGCAGACCCAGATCAAACTGCTCCTTTAGGAGCAGTTTGATCTGGGCCTACATTGTTTGCTCTAGCCTGTATGCTCAAACATGTAGGGCTCACATGCTACAGATTTTTTGGCATCCAAATATTTAGGGAAATTACTGTAAAACTGCACAAGCCCTAACAAACCAGGAACACTTTTCTCGAAGTTGTAAGGTATGTTTGCACATGGTACTGTTTGTAATAAATAGTTTGTTTTCTGGTAGTAGTCTTGCATCCGCTATAATCACGAGTCCCGTCACAACAAAACCTGCCTTATCCCGTATGTGACGGCTCAGACCTACATCTTTACTGTCGGCATGCAGCAAGCAATAAAGTAGACCTTCATGTGACATGGCTCGCATATAAATTTGATACGACTCACTTTACAGGCAAAAACAGTACTCATTAACTAGATTACCATAGCCAAGACATAGAATTCTGAACCAAAGCCACATTAATGTGTAATTAAGGAAAAAGCAAGGTCTAACTGACATGAAAATGGCTTGTTTGGGAGACAATTAAGCATGTCTCTTTTTAATTTAGAAGAAATGGACACCAGTCTGCGTCTTTAACAAGCTTGCTCAATTAGCACGGCTTCCTAATTAATAGACAGTCTACAGGAGTTTCGACTTAGATCAACAAGATTCTGTCACACTAAAGATAATGCATGATGCAGTTTTTTGTTCATTCCCAATCTTCCGATCGTAAAGGGACTGAAAACTCCTGTGAAATTTTTGTCATTCTGTACAAGGGAGACAACTTTTTTGTGTTCCTATTTGCTTACTTGCGCATAAAGCACCTTCTGAAAGGGGCCTACTATAAAAGGAAAGAATTTGCTCCCAACAGGAGCAAATTCTTACCTTTTATAGTAGGCCCCTTTTTCTGAAGGAAGAAGCAATTTTGATAGAGTTGTCTACCCTGAGAGTGTATGAATTTCCCTTAAAGTAATTAATTATGCTTCATGTATATTAAGCAATTTATCATGATATTGCAAACAACCTTTTTACAATTTTTTTACGTTGCTTTTTGTACAGTGACTTGCATAACAAATGTTGTAATCATTCAGGGGTAAATCATTCTTGAATATCTCAGGAAAGAAGTTATATTATGTACTTATCCTATAGTCTAAATCACCCTTTTTGTGGACATATATTTCAGCATCTTGTACACAAAGTATGCGGTTCTCAATAACAATTTTCCAACTCCAATCAGGAAAATTGACACTGTTTACCACTCATTCAACAGCTTTTAGACAGTTTCTGGACGCATCAACAGGACTTGTTCATATTTTAGGGCAAGTATGGTCAATTGTAAAAAGTTAAGGTGTCCAAATATTTAAGGTACATATGACATTTACCCAGTTAACTTCAGAAAATGCACTCTGATTTTACCTCAAGTTTATCACACTATGATTGTCTGATTGCTGAGATGGAGTTTTACTTCCAACTGATACTAAGAGATTTCAAGGTTACATACCTTGAGTTTATGATACTAAGAGATTTCAAGGCTAACGTCAACCAACTGTCTGTTAGTGACTCTATTTCTCGTCGTAGCTGCATCCACTCGTCATGTTTTTGTGGTCCTATCAAACCTGAAAGCACACAAGGGTAAAGAAATAAATTGGTTTCTTGAAAACTCTGCTGTTTTCCAATAAACAATGATAATGCAGATTGAACATGCTGAAAATGGAGATATAAAAAAAAAGTGTACATTTTCTACAGAATTTCCCAGATTTCCATAACTGAAAAAGGATTTGCAAGCAAATTTCAATGAATTTATTGTAGGAATGTAGGAGAATATGAGCTTCTTCTATCTTATCAGAATTAAGACTTTTAAAAGTGTTCACTGCAATTGCAGCAGACAACATTTTTATTTATTTATTTTTTTTTTCTTTATGTTATTTTTTTACATTTTTGTAAAGTTCTTAGCTCTATTTACCAAATGTTTGGTGGTGACTCCCTCCTTCTTAAGTGTAAATGAAAAACAATAATTCTATTACATTCGATATGGCTGTTACATTAATGAACAACATGGCTTCCAATGTTTATCTCTTGCTGCATCTGCATGAGGTCATAACATCACAACATCAAAATGTCATGGACAATAAAATTTCATGTATTGCAGACATTTCACATGAAATGCCTAGTCTTATTTTCTCTGTGATAAAATGAAAAAAAAAATAATAAAAATGTTGACTGCTACAATTTTGCTTAGCGCTTTAAGGGTTATTGATTGTGTTGGGGTTTAACGACACGTCAACCCTTGTGGGTCATTTTGTGTCGTCTCCCAGAGAAAGGGAGAAAAGAGACAGAAGAGATAGCAGAAGAGATGAAAGAGAGGGACAGGGAAGAAAGAGGAACAGGAATGAAAGTGAAGAAACAGAGGAAATAAAAACATCACCTCCCTACCCTTACCTGCTACAAGGATAGCAGGCCTTGCCCAAGTGTAAGCCAATATCAGCTGGACGCCCCGGTGACATAAGATACATGACACCTTCGCACCACCCGACCACCCCCTTTTAAGGGTTAACACAGACATGAACCGGAGACAGGCGGCTCTTCCCTTTCTAGGGAAAATTCTAAGGCTGGCTAATCAGAGCTGAAAAAGATAATTGATTATCAATCTTGCCACTGTGATCGATAATCGATTAATAATCAATGAAGATTTTATCATAATTTTACCTGTCTGTCTGAGCATGACTCTAACCATATGTTGTGCTTTACGATATGTATTTGATCTGAAAGGCCTGAGCAAACAGTGTAGACCCAGATGAGAGGCGTCTCATCAGGGTCTACACTGTTTGCCACTCATAGACATAACAATGGGTAGTAATTTATACTTGTTCAAATTTTAGATTAAGTATGGTAAGAAGTTGAGGTGTCTGAATACTAAGGGTAAATACAGTTAAGTAAGAGACACAGAAATTAAATGATCGATTATTAGCAAATCTGTAATGATAATCATTTTTGTGGAATTTATCGATCAATTAATCGATTATCCGATTAATCATTCCAGCCTTAGCAAATTCAGAGAATGTGCACATGTTCAAGATGACTCTTCTGTACTCGTCAGAATGAAGTGTGATTTGAGCTGGGACTAGGAATTTTATAGCCATACAAAAATGTCTGAAGCTGACATTGTATACTAATGTTATCATGCCGATAAATTACTGAACTTGTGGACATCAGTTACCGGTAACTGATGATATTGACTGTTAAAGAGTACTTTAAAAGTGTAGCAGATGCTATTGTAAAAACATTTTTGTTTTATTTAAAAAAAAAAAAATAAGGCTTGATATTTTATGTGAATCATTTGCTAGGCAGATAATTTACATAAAATGTCACGCCTTATTTTCTCAGAAAATAAATACCGTATTCAACCTAATTACCGCACTGTGCGCTTAGGTTTTTCAAAATTACTGGGAACACTCAGATGTGATAAAATATGTACCTACCCGGTATACCTATTAAGAATACACTATAAAAAGATCAGAAAAGGACTTATTTGATGATGATTATGCGATTTTTTTTTTCTGATTTTCTTTATAAAGGCATATGTTGTGGGTACTCATTTGAATTGCATCAACAAGTCGATGCAATTCAAATGAGAACCCACAACATATGCCTTTATAAAAAAAAGTAAATAAAAAGTACACTGGCTGCAATAAGACTACGGAATTTCATGAGTGTGCGCTTATAGGGGTATGTGCGGTAATTAGACCGAATACGGTAATCATTAATATAGCTGTGACTGTCATCTGCTGCTGCTGCTGCTGTGACTGATGTTATTACCAGTAATCCATTTATGCTGTGGACTCTTCTACCTTAACATTTGGACTGATCCATTTCCAACAGAAGGGGTGTATGGTTAATTTTTATTTTAACTATGTTTTATAGAATTCCTGTAGACAATGTAAACAGTGTAGACCCTGATCAGATGCCACATTCTGCTGCATCTGATCTGGGTCTACACTGTTTGTCAATGTCCATTTTATGGAATGCTAGGCATACATGGGTTAACAGTTAAAGTGTAGCAGACACTATTGTAAAATTACATTTTTTTTTCTAAGAAAATAAGGTTTGATATTTCATATTAACTAGTTGACAGTTCACATGAAATACTAAGCCTTATTTTCTCAGAAAAATAATAAAATATATATTTTAGAAAGTTGTCCACTGCCACTGTGGCTATGTTATTAACAGTTTAATAATACTTAAAAATTATAGAAGATGCTATTGTAAAGTTACTTCTTTTTTACTTTTCCGAGAAAATATGGCTTGATATTTCATATGTATTGTCTTGCTAGATACACATGTAATGTCAAGCCTTATTTACTCGGAAAGAAGAATAAATTATACATTTTAGAATGGTATCTGCTATTGGTGGGACAGTCCACAAATTCTCTCCTTTAGCAAAACTGCAGAGTTGCCTCCCTTGAAAATGTATTAATTCCTTTTAACGCTTAGCACTCTTGAGAAAAAATTTCAGCAGACAATTGAAAAGTTTTTCTTGTTTTTTCACAGAAACCAAGATTTTCTTGTTTTTCACAGAAAACAGGAGTGGACATTTTATGCAAATTGTCTCCACTGTTTTCTGGGAAAAATAAGTAAAATATCATCCATTTGTCATCTGTTTAATCGGCCCACAGTGTGAAGGTTAAAGTGAGCTTACCTCCAACATTAGATCTGTAACTATTGTATAGCTCCTTTATTCTGCGATAACGAAAAGCTAATTTTCGCATCCAATCCACACCTCCCCGTACTCCTGTTGCCAGGCAAAGGTTGGCATTTGTTGCTGCTTGCCGGAAACCGTCAGCAGCAAAATTGTATGCACTGAAATATTAAATCAAAGAAAGTTAACCCTTGTTCTGCTGAACCCAGATATACACTGCCTTTGCAAACAGTGTAGATCCAGATCAGTTGGCTTCTGAAGAAGCCAAATGATCTGGATCTGCACTGTTTGCCATTAAGTATGTGAATCTATATCAACAACCTTGATCAAGTAATCTGACTGGCTGAAAATTAGAAATGGGCATGGCTTAATTTATTCAGCAGGACAAGGGTTAATAAGCATCAAGGAAAGGTGAAAAACAAGCATTTTAACTGTCTAATGCAGAAAAGGGCCACAGCAAACAGCAGAGACCCAGATCAGCCTGTGTATCTGTGTGGTCTGATCAATACCTCTGCTGAAAGACAGAAAACTGTAGATCCAGTTGGCAACAGCTGCAAAGACTCTGACCAGTGTGCACAACAAATATGGTAAATGTCCTAAACCTGTATACTAAAATGTCTGACAAAATGGCAAATGCAGACAATGCAGACCCAGATCAGACTGCTCCTAAAGGAGCAGTCTGATCTGGGTCTACACTGTTTGCCATTCCACTAAGTATTTTATGAAACAACTGTATTAAAAGCAAAATTTTGGCCAAAAAAGTATGGAATAAAGTGTTGGAAATTTTAGGACATTTACCATAATATGTCAGTACACAAATTTGTCAATGTTCTACATCTTAGAAGGGTGAAGGGCGAAAATGCAGAAAGCTTCATAAAGAACTTGTAGCTCCTGATAAGGTGCTTTAAAAACCAAAATCTGTGGATACTCCCAATAAGGTGCTTTTTTAAACCAAAATCTGTGGATATTTTTCTTCTTTCTCGATGAAAATGATGTTGTGGGTATGTGTAAGTACATCCAACATATGCTTTCATGGAGAAAATAAGAAAAATATTTTCTGGACACCCTTGTGTTTTCTACTGCATTCCCTTGGTCACTTAGACTGCACTTTGTAGAAATTGAATAAATTATCTAAGCTTTAAAATTTATAACACTCTATGCCAAATCAGCTGACAACAAACTGATGAATCAATGTATTTTTCTTGTTATTCCCAGAAACCAGGATTTGACATTTCATGCAAATTGTCTCCATTGGAGACAATTTGCATGAAATGTCAAATCCTGGTTTCTGGGAAAAGTAATAAAGAATGATATTTTTTAAGTATGTTGTCTGCTGAACTTTTTACCCAGCATGCTAAGCATTAAACTAAAGCTCCAACTCTTCATCAAAAGCCAGGTTTTTTTCTCCAGATTTTCGGGCCAAAATTTCATTATTTTAATCTTAGGGGAAATTAATAAATCCATGTATTTATCAGAATCAAAGGCATTTTCAGTGTGAAGAATGGTCTGACAAGGAAAAACAAATAAGAAGCAAATACATCTTGAATCAAAGAATCAAATAATCACTTAAGATGTCTAAGAAACAAAAATAAACATCTATTTTATCACCCCACAAATCCATACGTTCAGCATTCATCACATCTCGGAGGGGGAACCAGAAAAAGGTACCTGACCAGATAAGCTACCGTATTTACCCTAAGTATTCGGACAGACTGGTCCAAGCAAACAATGTAGACCCTGATCAGATGCTGCATAATGTGGCATCTGATCAGGGTCTACACTGTTTGCCACTCATCCAGCAGTAGTTTGAACACATCACTGGATAGTAAAATGGACGTTCAAATTTTAGGATAAGTAAGATAAGGAGTTAAGGTGTCTGAAAATTTAGAATAAATACAGTTAAAAGAAAAGACCAGATCAGCTTCTGCATCAGTACATCCTGACCAGGATCTTCACAAAGGCCCAGGCAGCAAACAGCAGAGGCCATGATCACAGTGTTTGGATGGGCTGGCTGACGTAGGCCTTTGCTATTCAATTATGTCACAAGGCATAACATACTTACTATCAGTGTTCGGTCACCTTAACTATTTATGATATTTGTTCTAAAATTTGAACTACATAATCCATTTGACTATCTACTGATGTGTCTAAAATTTGCTGGATGAGTACAGTGTAGATCCTGATCAGGAGTTGCACTCTGATCTGTGTTTACACTGCTCAGGCATGTCTGTCTGAATACTTTGCTCAGACATGTGTCTGAATACTTCAGGTAAATTCAGTAGTTCTTTATTAAATGTCTATTTATGTTGTTGGTTATAATCTGAAAGGATGACATTTTTCATGTTTCTCCGGGAAGATATGTTGTGAGCACTCATTACAGTTGTCTTTGTGAGATGATTCTAACCCATGGTTCTAAAGAGTATCCACAATATACAAAAAAAAATTATCTAACCACCTTTTTATGTTAAGTCATGCAAAAGGTTCACTTTTGTGGAACCCATCTCTTCTGTGAAATGAGGGTCTGTTTGAGACACATAAAACAAAAAATTAGACTGGTAACCATCTGTTAGTCAGAGTTTCTTATTTGAGTAAAACAAGAATATGTATCCACATCTTTAATTCTTTTGACTGTTTTGCAGTGTTAGGTTATTAGTTTTACCCTTCCAGCCCTGTCAACCAAGACAAATGCTTTTGCAATCAGTGTAGATCCAGATGAGATGGCTCATAATGAGCCATCTCATCTGGATCTACACTGATTGCTATTCTTTTCTTGATTTACAACTGTCACCCTTTTGGCAACAACGGATGTGTCCAAATGCAGAGATGGAAGAGTCTATTTCAGAAACTTAGGGTTGAAAGGGTAAAAACAATCAATTATCAGTTTGTAATAGTGGGTCAAAACCAACAGGCTATTGACTGCTCATAATACATGTATGCCTTTCGTTTCTATGCAGCATTTTTTAAACATACACACATACCAAATTTTCAAAATTTCACAGTGTTGATCAGCACTCTGTGAATTGCTGAAATGCTAAGTTTATTTGTTGTAGTGATTAGCGCTTCTTCTTCTTTTTTTTTTTTTTTTTGTTTTAGGGTCAAAGGTGACATTTCAAATTTTAGCAGGTCAGATTTATTTTTTTTTTTATTATAATCATAGAAAATATGGCTTAACATTTGATGTGAATTGTCTGTCTAGAAGAGGATTCACATGAAAAGTCAAGCTTTATTTTCTTAACAAAGACAAATTAATAAAAAGTATTTTTAGAATGTCATCTGCCATTACTTTTAGTGTGACTTGGCTTATGGTTTTCGAAATAAACTGACTCAAGCTGTTAAAAGAATGGCGAATGGAGGGGCCGAAACAAACCAAAAATTAGTGAACAAGTTTCTAAAATCTCAGACAGTAAAATCTGAATTAAAGAAAAGCTTATCAGAAACAGCATGCTACACCAGTCTGAGGCACATTCTATCAATCACCCCACATAACTTCAGATCCAAGAAGTTAATAGCTGCCTATCTTGTTTGATTTTAAATTCCCTGTTTTTTATGCTTCCTTTGATGTGTGCTTTATGAAATTGACCAAGATAATAAATATCCATCAAATTTTATTTGCCTGACACTTTCAAATTGCATCAAGGCATTAAAATTTCTGAGCAGCATGTGGGAAGAAGGAAGCAGATTTAAGAAGGAATTTTATCCATCATAATAAATGCACTAAATGTAGAGCGTACAGAGGAATGAAAAAAAGTTTGTGAAATCAAGGAAAAAAGCGGACTTGTTTAAGGAGTATTTCATGATAATTCTGGAATATTTTTTCTTATTTCTCCATACAATATACATGTGCTGAGGTGCTTCTAATGAGTACAGTAAATGTCCTAAAATTTCTAACACCAAAATTTTCTGACAAAATGCCATATACAAACAGTGCAGACCTAGATCAGATCAGGGTCTTCACTGTTTGCCATTCCACTAAGCATTTTAAGAGACAAATGCATAAAAAGCAAAATTTAAGACATAAAAGTATGGAATAAAGTGTTCAAAATTTCAGGACATTTGCCGTACCAAGAATATACATTTTGTGGAGAAATAAAATATTTATCTGGCTAACCTTCTTATCTGAAGCCATGGTGGGCCACAAGAACCATGTCAAGATATTTTACCCCACTCACTCCACTGCATTAAAAATTGTCTTTTTTTTTTCACACAGAAGGGAGTGGGTGGGGTAAACCAACTGGGGCTGTCTTCTGAAGTCCTTGATTATATTGTAAATGTAACATACCTTAAATCTTGTCCATTGTCATCTGATGATACATCATCTATATGGACTTGATCACATTCCTGAAACAACACAATATGCATCAAATTACCAATTAAGGAGAACACCATTTTGCAAAGGGAGACAACTTTTGCTAACAGAAAGCTGTCCCTCTCATATCTAAATCTTTCCAAAATGGACACTAAGACACTGGCCCCAGGTTTCAATAAAACCAGGATTTTTGTGCAGTAAGACAATGATCCCAGGTTTCAATTACAGGTGAGAAGAACCTACATGTATTCTCTCCCGGACTTTAACCAATATACAAATAATATAGAATTTGATGGGAATCCTTTTGTATTAAGACATACAATGTACCCTCAAAATGCAGAGATTAGTGCCCACAAGCTACTTTTTGAAGTGAAACACAATAAAATTACTGTCTTGTAAGGAGCTATGAATATAAAGAACTCATAGGAAAATTTGGAAGTCATGATCTGATAGCAGAACCACAATGTCAGAAAATGTACCCTCGGACATGTGTACCCAAAAAAAATTCACTTCATTCATTTGCGTAGTCTGATCAGATTCTTCATTACGCACATGTTTTATAGCCAAGGATGCAAAGTTTCCTCATGCAGACAATGAAAGATCAGACTGCACAAATGCACAAGCTGATCCGAGTCTTCATTGGGTGCACATGCCCGAAGGGTTTTTTTTCTCACATAGCAACTCAATTAGGCTTCAGTGCAGGAGGAAAAGTACATTATCCTGTGTACATAGCATCAAGAAATTTTAACCATTATTCTTCACATGTCACTCAAATCCAGGAAAATAAAAAAGACATGTGTTCATGATTTTGCTGCATATGTTTTCAATAGAGGAACAAGACTGGATATTTTCCTAGAACACCTGTTCTAATGCTCAGAAACTGCCAAATAAAAGTTAGAAAAACATCAGCGCATGTTATGGTTTTCACTTCAAATTGTCAAAAAATCTACAGGAGATTTCACAGACAACTGGCTGTGAACTGTAAATACCTCTTTTATTGAATTACGCTTACCGTGCAGGGTAAAAAAATTTCAGCAGGTGGCATTCTGACATATTTTTCTGAGAAAATAGGAATTGACATTTCAGGCAAATTGTCTCCTCTGGAGACAATTTGCATGCACCCTATTTTCACAACAAAAATAAGAATAATATCATGAATTTGTTATCTGCTGAATTTGGCAAGAGAAGTTAAAAGTATGGTATAACAGATCAAGTGTAACCATGTTCTATTTTTCCTTGAGAAGGAGGAGTGATACCTGTTAATACATATAGGCCCCGCCATGCAAAAACCAATCTTCTGGCATATGAGGACAGCAAAAGCCCAGATCAGCCTGCACATCTGTGCAGACTGATCAGGGCCTTCACTGTCCACTACCAGATTCATTGGATACAACAGAATTTATGAAGGCCCAGATAATACTTTGCGCATGCGCATGATGATCTGAATCTACATTTAGCACATGTTCAAAGGCACTTTTTCAACTGACACATCCCATATATCACTACAGCTAATTATAAAAGTTTGTTAATGATAATAGTTTTAAGGTTTCTTCATACTTTGTTGCATTAAAAAACAAGGCAACTAGAAATTCATTTTCAGAGAAAACAGATGTCCCTAACCTCCAACATTCTATGCTACATACCAACCATGAAAATGAGGTCAAGGTCACTGATCAGCAATTAAGACCATCCCAGTTACATTATGTACTGTTTAACCAGAATCCACCCATTGTTTCCGAAGATAGTTTGCAGAATTTAACGCTTAAAGTGCCAATCACAACTAAAGCAGAGGACAATTTTGATTTCTTTTTTTTATTTTCAGAAGAAAACAAGTCTTGACATTTCATGTGAATCGTTTGCCAAGCAGACGATTCACATGAAATATCATGACTTGTTTTCTCTGAAAAATAAAAAATAAAAAATTTTGAATGTTGTCTGCTTCAAATTTTGTTTGGAGCTTTAAGGGTTAATAACTTAATCACCTCCACTGTCAGAAGAGCTATCTTCTTATTTGGGGTACCTCAATGGAGTTTGTGGGAACTTTATGTATGGGATATAATATTATGACAATCAGAAAATCAGATCTTACCATTGAGCACATCTCTATGTATGGCACTTTTTTTTTCAACCTAAAGGTATTGATATGTTTCTCATTTCAAAGCCAAAACACATTTTGTTGGTACTCATTAAAAGCATCTCTGTGAGAAAATCTACCTTTAACATTGAGCATACCTCTATGTATTGTGCTTTTTTTCAGCCCAAAATGTACTGATACTTTTCTTATTTCAATGCTAAACTATATGTTGTGGGTTCTCATTCCTAACAAGTACCCACAATACATTTTTATGGAGGAATGAGAGAAACTTTGAGATTTTCGTACATAGTTTTCTTATCTGGAACTATGCCTCAATTCCTTCGCCATATTAATTGCCATAAAAAGGTAGGCAGCATGCAGGTGATTTTTTATTATTACCTCAAGAACTTCCTATATCACTAAATGCCAAACTAGCCTGTATATCAAAATTAACTGGATATGACAGAAGGATTTCCTCCATAAAACATTTAAAATTTTCCCATAATTCCCCTCACTCCAGGGTCCCTAGTTCATCTGGTCATACATCACATCTGCTTTATATTACCATATTAAACCTAAATATTGGGACACCTTAACTAATTACCATACTTCTAAATTTGAAAGAATTCACTCTGCTACCTGTTGACATATGTCTAAAATATTGATGCACAAGTAGCATACAATGTAGACCCAGATCAGATGCCACATTCTGTGGCATCTGATCTGGGTCTACACTGTTTGCATAGACCTAATTGTCCTAATATATAGGATTATTATGGTATGCCATTCACTTTTTTTTCTATCTTCCCAGAACATTCCATGTTTGCTCTTCACCAGCAGAATTAACTTTTTTAATCTTGTTTATTTATCTACATATTTCTTGTACTTGTCAATATAAAATAATGACTGACCCTGTAAGGGTCAATGGCACAACAAGTACTCAGACACTGGGTCAATGGCATGACAACAAGTAAGGCAAGGGTATGGAAACAGTGATGATGGTATTCATGATGATGTTGCAGATGACCATAATAATAATAATAACCCCTGGTCCTGCTGAACCCAGACATGCCTTGCCTTTGCAAACAGTGTAGATGCAGACCTGTTGGCTTCTTCTTTATCATTAAGTAATTGAATTTATATCAACAACCAGGACCAAGTAATCTGACTGGCTGAAAGAAATGGGCATAGCATCTTAATTTGGCAGCTTGGCAAGGGATAATAGTAATAATAATATTAGGCAGTGAAAGGGAAGCGATGTTTCTAGTATTTTGATTTTTTATGACAAAATATGCTATTGGTTTTTTATTTTATTTGCTTGAGATCTTGTTTAAGGATACTTCAACCCTTGTAGGTCATTTTGTGTGGTCTCCCTGAGAATGGGAGACAAAGGGTAGAAGAGTTAGAAGAGGAGAGGAAGAGAATGAAGAAGGATAAAGGAAAACGCAAAAAACATGATACAAACAAACAGAAGATGAGATAAGAAAAAAACAAATAGCATTGTAGAAACAGAAGAGGAGGATAAAAGAAATGGCAAATGCAAATAACATTGCAAAAACAGAAGAGGAGGATAAAGGAAATGGCAAATAATACTGTAGAAAAAAAAAGGATAAAAGTAAGGGCAAATAACATTGTAGAAACAGAAGAGGATAAAGGAAATGGCAAATGACATTGTAGAAAGAGAAGAGGAGGATAAAGAAAATGTCAAATAACATTGTAAAAACAATAGAGAAGTATAAAGGAAATGGCAAATAGCATTGTAGAAACAGATCTGGAGGATAAAGGAAATGGCAAATGACAATGTAGAAACAACAGACGATAAAGGAAATGGCAAATACGGTAACATTGTAGAAACAGAAGAGGAGGATAAAGGAAATGGCAAATAATGTTTTAGAAACAGAAGAGGAGGATAAAGGTAATGGCAAAGGACATTGCAGAAACAGAAGAGGAGGATAAAGGAAATGGCAAATAAGACTGTAGAAAAAGATGATGAGGATAAAGGAAATGGCAAATGACATTGTAGAAACAGAAGAGGAAGATAAAGGAAATGGCAAATGACACTGCAGAAACATAATAGTAGCATTCTTCCCTCCCCTCCCCTCCCCCCACCCCAAACCCAACTCACCATTACACACACAAACTTCTCTATCTGATGCAAATACAGCAGGCCCTTTTCATGAAAAACATTTTAAATTTAAAAACTAAATGTCTAGATCCCTTTTTATCTGAAATTTTGGTGATATGAGATAAAAAGAGCCTAGAGCAATGACAATTTATTCCATTCAAACATATGGGAAATGGTTTCATTTTACCATGTCAACTACCTCTGAAGAAAGTCTATCTTTTTATTAAGATTTACGTAGCTATAGAAAAGGTTGTTTTTTTTTGTCATCCAAAAAGTTTTGATATTTTTCTTATTTCTATTTAAAAACATATGTTGTGGGTACTCATCAGACGCGCCTTGCCAAGGTGCTTCTAATTAGTACAACAACACCTGTTTTTCTGTTGAAATAAGAGAAGTTTTTCTTGTCAACCAAAAAGTGTTGATATTTTTTCTTATTTCAACTTGAAAATGTATGTTGTGGGTACTCATTAGCTCCAGAAAAGGGTTTTCTTGTCAACCAAAGTGTTGATATTTTTCTTATTTCTCTACAAAAATAATGATGTGGGTACTCACCGAGACGCTTCTTATGAGAACCCACAAACTATTATTAAGAAATAAGAAAATATTTCTGTATACTAGCCTAAAGCAACGTCAGTTTATTCCACTCAACCATATGGGAAACCGTTTCATTTTACCATGTCAACTACTGCTGAAGAAAGTCTATCTATTGATTGTATTACAATTTCTGTAATTTCCATACCTCCAGAGAAGGGGTTTTTATCAACCAAAAAGTGTCGATATTTTTCTTATTTCTCTGCAAAAATGTATGTTTTAGGTACTCATTAGAAGCGCCTGGATGAAGGCTTCTTCTGAGTACCCACAACATACATTTTCATGGTGAAATAAGAAAATTACCAATACACCACAACCTCTTTATAACACTGTTGCTGAGATCCAAAGCAAAAAATGTGTTAGCTGAACAAAAATGTATAGATTATATAGCAAAAAATGACTATTCATGGTCATTTTCCTATATAATCTATACATTTTTGTTTGGCATGGTCACTGACTATATTATCTATACTTTTTTGTTTGGATACTTTTTGATATCCACCTTTAAACAGTCTTATATGCCAACTATCTTATAATGCTAAAAAATATTTATCTGTATACTGGAGCTATGAACTGGCATCAAATAAACATAGTAGTAATCTATAATTTCCTAACAAAAGCCTAACCTAGGAAACCTCACAAGCTGTCAGTGGACATAAGCTTTCAAAGTGTTACATCTTGTGCTCATGATAAGATCTTATTGGGCCATCTTAAGTCAATATTTGTTCATTACCTCCCTTGTAGGGGGTGCCATGTTTTCACACCATCTAACTTGACATATGTCAGTCCATATAAACTGTCACCAGTCTCCAATTCATATTCTACCCTGGGGTCTATTTATTTTCTTTTAACAATTTTGTTCCACTTTGTTAGGGCAGTGACTTTCTCCTCAAGATAGGAAAATTTCTCCAATTCAGCGTAAAACTGGATACAATTATGCTCAATTCGGCATGTCACATTCAACAATAGTTTACAAAGACTGTCAAGTGTGGCCGTGGACTGGTGTCATCTAACAAAACAGTGAGTCCGGCCGCAGGGAGAATTAATCAAGTGACCAGTCTATTGAAGCGATCAATCAATTTCGTTTACCACAAAAACCAGCCATGATATTCATAGCCCCTGATAAGGAAGTTTTTTCCCTACCAAGAAGTACGGATATTTTTCTTATTTCTAGACAAAAACATATGTTGTGGGAACTCATTAGAAATGCCTCACCGAGGCACTTCTAATGAGTACCCACAACGTATGTTTTCATTGAGAAATAAGAAAAATATTAACCTGATACCCATCCTATCTTAAGTGATGGATATTAACCAACCATAGTCCTAATAAAGATGGTAATAATTTGAGCATGGAAGATGGTGTTAGTTTAGGCTAGTCAGCTGAACAAAAAGTAGTCCATCATTCGGTCCATTAAGAGATGTCTTCAATCCTCTAAAATAACAATCATAAGGACAAAATCTGGAGTGACCAAGTTTTTGAAGAAAAAAAAATTAGTTTAATATCTTTTTTTTTTTGTTGATTTGTTTTTAATGCAAGTACAGTTCAGCCTCCCTTAGTTTCAATAAGGAGACTGGAAGGCTGTTTTCAAACACATCTGATAAAAATACTTGAAATACAGTAATTAACAATTAACATGAACATTCACTCTGGTGAGCAGTCTGATCCGAGTCTACACTGTTTCCACATACATTTACTGTATAAATATTTAGGGTAAATATGGTAAACTGAGATATCTTCATGTTCAGTTTTTTCTGGAGTGGATTTTCGTTTTGTTTTTTCATATTTTAATAATTTTTGAGAATTTTGGTAGGTCTTTTTTTTTTTTTTTTTCTAAACTTTCCTGAAAATAGCCAACAGAATCTATGAATGGAAGACCATACCAACATAACACTTTGCATGCTGGGTAAAAATTTCAGCAGACAACGTTTTGAAATATTTTTCTTATTTTTCCTAAAAAATAGGATTTGACACTTCATGCAAACTGTCTCTTAAGGAGACAATTTGCATGAAATGTCAAAGCCTAGTTTCTGTAAAAAAAAAAAAAGAAGAAAAATATTTTAAAATGTCATCTGCTGAATGTTTTACCCAGCATGCTAGGTATTAACAAAGAATGTAAAAACACTATCATCATTTGAAGCCAGTACCACTAACAAGGGAAGAGGGTGATGGACAGTTCCAATTACCCGCAAAATGTCAGATCTAGTGAGGCGAAAAATTCACTTGGCTCTTTCTGACAATGTTTGTTCAGTATCTATCTCTACATAAAAATTTCATAGCTCTAGGCAAGAGGAATCGCCAAACAATTATTTTCCCTATTTCTCCACAAAAAACATATGTTATGGGTACTTATTGGAATTCCCTTGTCATATATTCCTATAACTTATGTTTCTGTGGCAAAATAAGAAAATATCAATTTGGTAAATGTCCTAAAATTTCGAACACTTTATTCCTTATTCTTTTTGCCTAAATTTTGCTCTTTATGCAGCTATTTCTTAAAATACTTAGTGAAAGGGCAAACAGTGTAGACCCTGATCAGACTGCTCCTTCAGGAGCAGTCTGATCTGGGTCTGCACTGTTTGCATCTACCATTTTATTGGCCACTTTTGGTGTACGAAATTTTAGGACATTTACCATACTTTTTGGCTGCAAAAAAAAAAAAAAAAAAAAGCATCTTATCTTGGGCCATGTCTATAGATGGGCCCCTTCATGAGAAAAGAGACCTTTAACATAAATGAATAAGTAAAGCTTAGATTACCATTTATGAATCCCAGTAGGAAAAATTCTGAAGGCAAAAATTTTGTATTTATTTTATTTTCTATTACTATAATTATTTATTTATTTATTTTTTCATCCCCCCCCCCTCTCCCCCCCCCCTCCCCCTTGAAAATGTACATTGACACTGATTTGAATTAACTCACTGAGGAAAATATGCTTTCGTTGAAAAATAAGAAAAACTAGTTATTTGGATACAGTAATGGTTACCTTCAAATAGGAAAAAATATTGTATCATCTTTAAAGCAAAGAGAAAAAAAAAACAAACAAATAAATTTTGCAGATGGAGGCAATTTAATTAACCCGGGTCCTCATGATATGAAGACAGTAACTACTCAGCCAATGGGGGACTTCAAGGTTTTGCCATACATTACATTCTGACACTGATAAACAAAGGCCCATCACGAAAACAAGCCAATATAATTTTGACCCCCTTAAACCCCACTTTTATATAGTAAAACTGGGGTTTACAGGGGTATACATTATTTTTCTTATTTCTGCTCAAAACCATAGATTGTGGGTACTCATTAGAACCGCCTCACCGAGGCGGTTCTAACGAGTATCCACAATCTATGTTTTGAGCAGAAATATGAAAAATATCAGAGTTTTTTACCTGAAAACTTTCGGTTTTTGGAGGTGAAATTTTCTTTATATTTGAATAGGCGTGTTTTCGTAATGCTACCTAATGAGCAGGCTGCTTCCAGCCTTTGTTGTTTATACTGACCCAAAAAAGAAACGTCTTGAAATTCAGATTTTGTACATGTAAAAACAGAGCTCTAGATAAGATTTTGGTACAAGGAGTATATTACCCCCTGCTTTAAAGCTTAATACTTAAATGCTCATTTGCAATGCTTAACCAAGAGTAAGCGTAGCATACAAAATTCTATTTTTTTTTTTTTTTAGAGAAAATAAAGCTTGGCATTTCATGTGATAAGGAGACAATTCACATGAAATGCCAAGCTTTAATTTCTCTGAAAAACAACAACAACAACAGCAAAATAATGCATAAATCTTTCGTGGGTGCTTTAAGACCCCTTCTGATCTAGTATGCTGCTACTGCTCATACAAGAATAAATGTAAAGGAAAGTGCTTTATGTTAAAAGATGTAAGGTTCACTGAAATTTTTTACCCCTGTATTTGATTTCAATGCTGAAATCTCAAATTTCATTGAGTACTTTTACCCCCTCAACTTAAATTTCAATGCTGATTTTCAAAAATTCAATGCTGAAATACCCTTTACTTCCTCTTACCTAGAGCTCTGTAAAAAGGAACAATTTGCACAAACACTTTGTTTACAACCATGTACGCATATATAAAGCTGTTGTTTGTTGAAAATATTAAAGTAGAGCTAAAAAATATTTTCAAACATATTTGAATTCACTAAAACTCCAAGTCTCGGACCCATCAATACCCGGACTGGTAACTATAATGCTAAATACCTATTTTATCGATATGATGATGTCGTGGCTATGATTTTACCGGTTACCGGGTTTCGTCTGGAATGTGCGAAAATTTATCGAGTAGAAAGTGATAATTATCCGCAATAAACTGTGAACAAAACATCACTTATCATTCAAATTAAATACTATGAAATTATTTTGTTTTTAATCATGTTTGTTGAATATTGATCACACATATTACAAATTTCGATGGAGTTTCCAAACACTGATTTGTGAATGAAGCTATTCGTCGAAGAAAAAATGGCGACCATTGTTGAATAGTACTAGCATTAGCAGAGCCTTTTAATGCTTTTTCTCGTAAAATCAACTATAAACCCAACTTATTCAGAATAAACTAGCTTTGTTTTATTGCTTTATCAGCATATTATTTTCATAACCGTAATAGAAATTTGAAAAGTCGACTGTGCAAATGTCGATTCTCTCGAAATTGACCCACATTTTCTAAAACGAGTATGTGCAAAATTCGGCGATTATCTATGTTAAAAGGAATCCGTTGAATAAAATGTTATTAATATATAACGGACCCAAGATGGCATTATTGCTTTATAATAATTTTAACTGGCTTAACTAAAAATAAATGTGTTTAATACTAGTTTAATATGGGTGGAGTTTTGCAAAATATAGATTCCGAAGTGACGTAAGCATCACCAGCACCCGCGACATGATAATTAACGGAAACGGACAGTAACAAGTCAGGGTATTGATGGGTCCGAGTCCAAGTCTTTGAGAAATTGATGATTGTTACATGGTGTCGTTTCTTTTCTGAGTCAGTATATTTGCCATAAATGTTGTTACTATTAGCCATTAGGTACCACTGGTGGATGAATTATAATTGGCAGTGGTGAAAATAGAGAGCTGTCAGAGATACTGTCAGAACAAGACAAGATAAAATCTACAGTAAGTAGAAAGAATTCTGTAATTTGTTAATTTCTTGAAGGTTTCGAGGGCATGTTAAGACATCTACAAGTGTTGGCAAATATTATGCAATTAAATCCAGTATTGTTGTCTGTGTAACAATAAATAAACATGAAGTGCCAGAGTATACCATAATAACCTTATAGACAGGCCTGAGCAAACAATGTAGACCCAGATCAGATACTGTAGAAAGCAGTGACTGATCAGGATCTACACTGTTTCCCACTCAGCAGTTTTTAGAACACTAATGGGTATTAAAATGGACTCGTTCAAATTTTAGGACAAGTATGGTAAAGAGTTTAGGTGTCCCAATTTTTAGCATAAATACTGTGTTTATTTTCCCTTTTTTGTTTCATTCATGTGCCACTGGAGAGTTTTTGTTCTTCTCTTAAAACAAATGAAAACATTTTACTGACTGTTAAGTAGTGGGCAGGAAGACAAAGCAGGAACCTATAATTTCAAAATGCTTAATTTTTCATTTTTATGATGCTTCTTTTCTTTAAAGGCTTTACTTTTCATTCTTTGTACTTTCTACCCCTCCCCACTCTTACTACCGCACCATACACTCTCCAACACCCCTCCCCCAAAAAAAGTAAAAAAAAAAAATAATAATAATAATAAAATAAATGAATAAACTTGAAATGAGTATTTGTAAAACACTATGCCTGAAACTATACATTTGTCCTTAAAAAATGCCAAACTTAAAATGGGATATAAGTCTTGTAAAATTAATCTGACTGATTTTTCTAAAGATAATCAGAAGATCTACCTCTCAGCCTCAATAAGTCTGCCAAATAGCAAAGTCCAAGCTCAAATACTTTCTGAGATATCTTGTACACAAAGTGAAGTGTGACAAATGGAGGAATGGAAAAACAAAGTAATATCAACTCAACTTTTTTCAAAACTACAACTCCCCCAAATTGACTGGACACCCGTCTTATCCATAGCCACATGAAGGTCACCAGTTTCAATCAGATATGGACAACCCATCAAAATGACCAGTAATAAATGAGTGAGGGCCAATTTGGCCCAATTATGGAACATCCTTGGGCAAAGAGGGAGAGACAGCAAAGACCAATCTTGTACCATCCACAGAATACAGAATGCTTATTATATAACAGATTCTTCTTAATAGCATATTTACCCTAAATATTGTTTGTTTGTTTGTGGAGGTTTTACGGCCCAGTCAACCCCATGGGGTCATGTCAAGCGTGGTCAGTTTACTTAGCCACACATTCAAAGGGCAGGCTTAGTCCTCTAAACGGTTAACCAGTATTGTGCTCATTCTTTCGCCAGAAACTGACAATTGCCCTTCTTGAATCAGCTTAAGGGAGAGAATGACCATAGACAATATTTCATGATTAATCTCCACGGAAGAATGTTGCCGACCTCGGCGGGGGTTGAACCCTCGACCTCCTGGTCTCCAGTTGGACAGCGCATCCAACTGAGCCACCGAGGCCGGCCGGCCCTTAATATTGTGACAGGCAGCCCCAGTAAAGAGTGTAGACCTAGATCAGATACCACAGAATGCAGCATCTGATCTGGGTTTACAATGACTGCCACTCATGCAACAGATTTTAGGATGAATTAATATGGTCGAGCAAAACCAGATTAAGTGCATTCAAACAAAAAGGATTGATATTTTTCTTGTTTCTCCAAAACAAAAATAAAAAAAAAACATGTTGTGGGCACCCATTAGAAGTGCCTCACCCAGATGTTGTGGTTACTCATTAGAAGTGGTGAGGTGCTTCTAATGAGTACCCAAAACGTTGATTTTTGTGGACAAAATAAGAAAAATACTGTATTCCACCAAATACCGCACATACGCCTATAAGCGCAGTCAAGCAATTTCCAAGACTAGATTTCAGTTGTCTACTTTATCCACTTCTTTATAAAATATTTTGTGGGTACTCATTTGAATTGCCTCGACAAGTCAAGGCAATTCAAATGAGTATCCACAACATATGATTTTATAAAGGAAATCAAATAGCATATATTGCATAAGCATGATTAAACAGACTTCAGTGTCTTTGGTAAGGTTTCAAGCAATTGGGTATTTTGGTTTATTTTTACGCACCCATTTCTTATTAAATTGGGTATCAGGATTTTTCTTTTGGGTGCCCTGTTATATTATTAATGGGAGCAAAATTTATTGACAACTGGGTATTGCTACATAGATTTAATCTGAATTGCTTTTTTCAAAATTTTAATTGGGTAAATACCCCAAAAAGCAGCTTGTCTAAAGACCTGAGACATGCATGCAGTTCTCTGCTGAGCTTTCTTTAAGTGTGCCCTTATTAGGTCGATATTTTACTACACATTTTTCCAATAATTTGAAAAATCCAAGAGCACAGTGTGGTAATTAGGTAGGCTACGGTATTTACCTTACACCCCTTCATATCTGGGGCTATGAAGGAGTCAAGGTATCTGAATATTTACAATAAATACGGTCCTTCATCTCATCTATTTTCTCTCGATTACTTGCTTCCTCAAATTACTCGTCTGAATAGGGCGCTTTGTCATGCTCTAAAACTGGAAAATGTTTACTTCCAGAGTTATTAAACAAAATTTTCCTCTGTGTTTTGTTTCTTCGAAATACTAATAAAATATGTCTTCTTTAATCAAGACAAAATTACAGTTTTCATTCCTACTAATATGGGTAATAAATATATATATTAAACATGGCCAACTGACAAGATGAGGTTTTCTGAGGCTAGTGATTTTTTCACCTTTATTTTTTTGCTTCTGAAGAATTATATAAACTACCATAATAACCCTAAGTATTGGGACAGATAGGCCTTTGCAAACAGTGTAGAACCAGATCAGATGCCACAGAATGCAGCATCTGAGCAGGGTCTTCACTGTTTGCCATACATACAGCAATATTTTAGACACATCAAGAGGTAGTAGAATGGACTATTTTCAAATTTTAGGACAAATATGGTAAACATAAGGCGTCCCAATACTTAGGGTAAATATGGTATGTCACAGAAAAAAGATCAATATAGTATATGTGAACAGTAAAGTTTCAGGACAGCCTCACAAAATTCTATATTGTTCATTCAAAGAAGTGTTAAACCAAGGGGAAACTTCAGCAAAAATGACATGTGGCCTTGCTGAGGAGCTGGACATGCATACCAAAAGACGATTTAACAAAAAGTAAAAAAAAAGCCCTTTTCTTGTGACACAGCTCATCTCTCTGGATAATACAGTGAATTCTCGTTACAACAACAGCATTTGTTCCCAAACATGTTGCCATTATAATGAATTTTGCTGTTCTAAAGAATCCTTAATGGACAGAATGATATGTAAGAAAGGCCTTGTTTTATTCTTATTTTCTCATAGAACATATGTTTTGGATATTTGTTAGAATTGCCTCAATGAGGCAATTCTAACAAATATTCAAAACATACGTTGCTTGAAGATATTATGCAATGTTTTTGCATAATTTCTCATAAACTGTCACCTCTTGAGCAAATGTTTCGTGACATTGAAATTGTCATTCTAACAAATTTTGTCGTTGTAGCGAGTGTCGGTATAAAGAGGGTTGACTGTAATAATCCTTGTCCCGTAAATCTATATAAAATTAGAGAATTATGGGTGAACTACTGCAATAGCAGGAAGACATTATAGGATATACTTTATGGGGAGGCAACTCTTTCGAAAATGTTTTGCCTCCTTCTGAAAAGGGGACAATTTGCATAAAGTGCCAGATCCTATTTTTCTAGAAAGAAATAAGAAAAATATGAGTTTGTCATCTGCTGTATTTGCCAATAGCATGGTACAGCTACACTACAACCTCTTTATAACATGGTTCATTACAACACGGTTTGGGATATAACACGGTTCAAAGATGGATCCAAAAAATGTATAGATTATATTAAGAAATGACCATAAATGGTCATTTTTCAATATAATCTATACATTTTTGTTTGGGTATAACACGGTTGTTTAACTAACATGGTTTATGCTATGGACCCCAACAATAGTGTTATAAAGAGGTTGTGGTGTATTATTATAGTGTTACATCTATTTCAGATGCTCATTGCCAAATTAAAATTCCATTCAAATTTCTTAGCAAAATCGATCCAAAGCTCACACCAGCCATTATAAAGGATAATGGCTAGCCATTATAAGGGATAATGGCTTTGTTTGGGTATAACACGGTTGTTTAACTAACATGGTTTATGCTATGGACCCCAACAATAGTGTTATAAAGAGGTTGTGGTGTGTTATTATAGTGTTACATCTATTTCAGATGCTCATTGCCAAATTAAAATTCCATTCAAATTTCTTAGCAAAATCGATCCAAAGCTCACACCAGCCATTATAAAGGATAATGGCTAGCCATTATAAGGGATAATGGCTGATAATGGAGGGTGGAAAAATAATGGCTGATATTGCAGCAGAGCTGTGCTGATGTCTTCATTTACCACAACTCCAGATAAAAGGGGCTATTCACAAATATTTTTATTTCTCCATCAAGAAGTACATTATAAGGGCTCATCAGAAGTGTCTCAGGATGGCACTTCTATTGAGTACCACAACATATGTTTTTGTGGAGAAATAAGAAAAATAATACTAATTTTTGGTTCGGGAAAAAAAAACAACAACTATTCTGGAGCAATGATTTACCACTTACACAAAGTGGCTATTACCAGGATAATGATAGGATATTTACACAAGTCCTTATCTGATTGCTTACAAAATGCATGTGAACTTGGCTGTTTATACAGGTTATCTGTATCATCAGCCATCAGTCGTCTCCCCCCCCCCCCCCCCCCCCCCCCCCCCCCCCGAGGAAAAGCCAAGTTGTACAAAAACACAAGGTATGCATCATTCTCTGGGCAGATTCAGCAGACGACAACCTGATGATATTTTTCTTATTTTTTCCAGAAATTGGATGACATTTCATGCAAACTGTAGTTTGCATGAAATGTCAAATTCCATTTTCTGGGAAAAAATTATGAAACTATGTCATCTGCTATTGGAAATTATTACCCAGCATGCATAGTGTTGATACAGGTTATCTGTATCAGCAGCCATCAGTCCCCTGAGGAAAAGCCATGTTGTACACAAATACAAGGTACAATGTATGCACCTGTGAGACTACCAGCCATTAATGCTTAGCATGCCGGGTAAAATATTTTCAGCAGATGCCATGTCACAGTTAGACTGAATTGGAACCTTAAAACATACTGAAATAAGCTGATTCACAAAGATAGTATGCATAAAGATCCATCAATGAAACAAACATATCCAGATATGACATTTTTTTGTTTAACCCTTGTCATGCTAATTAAATTAAGATGCCACATCCACTTCTAATTTTCAGCCAATCAGATTGCTTATTCCGAATTGTTGCTATAACTTTACATACTTAATGGCAAACAGTGCAGATTCAGATCAGTTGGCTTCTTCAGAAGCCAACTGATCTGGATCTACACTGTTTGCAAAGGCAGGGTATATCCGGGTTCAGCAGGACAAGGGTTTTTTGTTTTTTATTGTTTTGTGGTGATTGTTTTTTTGTTGTTTTTTTTTTGTGTGTTTTATTTTGTTTCTGTTTTCTATAAAAGAGCAGTTAATAAATGTACTATATTTTTCTCTTTCTGCTACAAGCTCCTGCTTATACATGTCCAAAGAAGGCATTTGAAAACAAAATTGCCGCATGGAAAATTGCAGAATGGTAAAACCATTTCTATTCTGCTGGGACATTCTACTTGATCTGCCTGTAACTGTCAGTATCACACATGCCTTGATACAGTTGCTCACAGACAGCCAGCCAATGATTAGGCCAAAAAAAAAAATAGTTGTGTTTCAGGTTCCAGGCTAGAAAAAAATAGGGTCGGTAGGTCGATTTTACTTTTTTTTTTTTTTTTTACTTTTTTTTTTTTTGTAACATCAGGGCCTACTCACCAGTCAGCCTTCTGCATCATAGATTCTAAAGCTTCCCCGATCAGTTTCAAAGGACTATTTTGTAGGCGAACACATGTAAATTCTATGCATTTGATATTAAATTTATTTACTAATTCTCCAACTGTAAGATAGTTTTCCACCTCAAATGTGTCCGTTGAGATGAGTTTTACACTGTGATTTCAGGGTGTACGTTTTCTCAAACTCGTCACCCTCGGCGCCTGGGTGATGATCGTTGAAAACTTCCTCAATTAATTTCGTGTTTCTAACAGAAACCATGAAGTTTTTTGTCTCAAGGTGGTCGCATTTATTCATTTTTATAGCCACCACGCTCGAAGGCCAGTAGACGGGCGCCGCCATGTTGGAAAAGTAAAATAACCGAATCGCCGATAATGAACCGAATCGGACGTTGAAGGCGCACCTCACATTTTTTATTTTATTTTTTTATTTATTTATTTTTTTTTTTATTTTTGCGAAATGAAAAAAAAAAGTTTATAGTCGGCGCCAAAACCACAGGGTCGGTCGGGGAACCGGAAACACAACTATTTTTTTTTTTGGCCTTATCAAGCAACATTTGGAGCACTGAGAGTATGAAAATGTATATGACCATATCTGCAAGCATGGACCAGACCTTAGATCCAGATAAGGCACTTTTTTCAACAAAAAAGTATTGGTATTTTTTCTTATTTCTTCATGAAAACATATGTTGTGGTACTCATTAAAACATGTTTTTGTGGGAAAATAAGACAAATATTTACCCAATAGCCTCTCTTATCTAGAGCTCTGCTGGCAGTCCCAGCCTAGTATCCGGGTGGATTTAAGAGTGCATTGTCTTAACCCTTGTCCTGCTGAACCCAGATTTACCCTGTCTTTGCAAACAGTGTAGATCCAGATCAGTTGGCTTCTAAGAATCTGGATTAAGTAATCTGACTGGCTGACAATTAGAAATGGGTGTGGCATCCTAATTTATTCAGCATGGCAAGGGTTAACATTTCACTCTACACAAATATAAAATACAAATATAGTGTAAGCGAACAGCAAAGACCCAGATCAGCCAATCAATATGGAATCATTTGCATATGGAATCATTATTTTCCCCAGCATCCATGTATCTGACAGACAGAAACATTTCACTGTTCCCTACAGACTACTGGTGCTAGTAATGAACTGACCAGAGCTCATTAACAGCCCATCAGTGCTGGAAACTTCACACCTCCTAGTGACCTATGGGCCAGAATTACCTAATTATCATTGGTCAAGATAAAAGAGTCAGATTTCACAGCATCTGACAGTCTGTTTACATTTGGTCTCAAGGCAATCATGGCAAAGTTGGCAAGAAGTTTGTATGCTCTAATGAAATCATCCACAGAATTAAATAGGTCCATATTGCATTTTTGTTTTTTGTTTTTTTCTTGTTGTTTTTTTTTTTTTAATATTAGGCATAAATATTTTTTTTTATATTATTCTTATTATTGGTCTTAAACAAAAGAGAATTAGCGAAATTAAGAAATATATGAAAAATGTTGATTTCTCCATGAAAACATATGTTGTGGCTATTCATTAGAAGCGCCTCAATGAGGCGCTTCCAATGAATACCAAAATGTATGTTTCTCCATGAAAACATAAGAAAAATACTATGAATAACACAATGTAAGTTTTCATGGAAAAATAAGAAAAATACGGTTTTTTCTTATTTCTACATGAAGACGCATGTTGTCGGTATTCATTAGAAGTGCCTCACCAAGGCACTTCTAATGAATACCACAACATGTATTTTTTGTTCAGAAATGAGAAAAATACAGATACATTTTTTGGTTCAACAAAAAAATATCTAGAATTTGCAGGTGGCGGCAGATAAGTAATCTCCTGGAACCACTTGTTTATAATTTAATGATTAAGTGCCAATTTAGAATGTTCTCATGCTATTTATTTAGGTAGCCAGGCTATTTGTTTTAGTGTCTTACCAGACTTTATGTCCATCTCCACTGAGCAGCCTGACTACCAGATTAGATGATAGATACAAAGAGAGTTAATAACCCTTGTCCTGCTGAACCCAGATATACCCTGCCTTTGCAAACAGTGCAGATCCAGATCAGTTGGCTTCTCAAGAGATCTGCACTGTTTGCCATTAAGTATGTGAATTTATAGCAACAATATGGATCAAGTGATCTGATTGGTTGAAAATTAGAAGTGGGCGTGGCATCTTAATTTATTCAGCAGGACAAGGGTTAATTTGCATACTTTGCTTCTTAGCATGTAGACTAAACAGATAATAGTGTAATGGCTCAACCTATGGACTATAGCTTCTCACTGCTCCAGATTAATCAAAGCACTGAGAGCCCTGGAGAGTCGATAGTCTCTGAGTGTAGGCTGGGAAATGGTCCTGAACAGGAACTTAAGACCGTTTCATTTAACCCTTAACTTCCTGTAAGTTAAGCATACAGTGAAGACCAAGATCAGAAGCCACATTTGCGGCTTCTGATCTTGGTCAGCATTGTTTGCCAATGTCCCAAATATCCTGTTTCATTTAACCCTTAACTTCCTGTAATTTAAGCAAACAGTGCAGACCAAGATCAGAAGCCGCATTCTGTGGCTTCTGATCTTGGTCAGCAATGTGAAATCACAGCGACAAGAATAGCGTGGCTACAAATAACCATGACTTGGACTTAATCTAATGCCCAGTTTGATTATATTAGTCAATGATAATCACGTGGACAACTACCTTAAGGGAATTTTGGCATTTGTAAATTATTGCATTACTAAAGTTGTGAACAAAATTAGATCTTCCCCTTTGTAAATTGCTCAATGTTGCAATAAACCGTGCAGATTCTGCCAGACAATTCACATGAAATATCAACTTATTTTCCTGAAAAAAAAAAAAAAAAAAAAAAAAAAAAAAATCAAAATATCATCTGCTGCAGTTGTGATTGGTGCTTTAAGGGTTTATTTTGGAATTCTTTTGCTTTAGTTTGTCCGAGTTTGAGATTTATGGCCCACTCAACACTGTTATGTCCAGCTCCTCAGTAGTTAATCTATTTCCTCGTCAGACTGACCATAGAAATGGTTTCAATATCAACTCCATGAAAGTCATGTGGCCAAGCTGGGATTTGAACTTAAGACCCGTGGATCTGTGGCTGTGCTACAGACTCCACTAGGGAGCCCAGCAATTTTGTTTGCTAAAAGTTTAATATCTGTATTTGGCATGTTCAGTTCTACTGTCATTTGATCCTTACTTCAGTGGGATAATGTCCAGATCACCACAAATAAGCATCCCAGCAAACACAACGTCGCATCAACGTCGTTACAATGTCGCTGCAACATTGTAGGGACATTGTAACAACGTTGTGTGTTTGCTGGGCATCTACCAGGTAAAAGAGCTAAAGCAGAGAAAAGGGCAATTAAAGACAATAAAACAAAATCAGGAATCATAGCTCCAGATAAGAGCGGGAATCCACAATAATGTTTTTATTTCTGCACAAAAACATATGTTGTGGGTACTCATCAGAAGCGCCTTGGCAAGGCACTTCTAACGAGTACCCACAGCATATAATTTTGTGGAGAAGTAAGAAAAAAATTGGTACTTTTCAACCAAAAGCTATGGGAAATAAATTGTACATACCTCTAAATCATTGAAGAAAAAATGAGTATCTGCTAAACCAAAGATCTTTTCTTCCATTCCTAATCCTAACTGAACTGATGATTGAGGATCCTGAAAAAAAAAATGACAGTTTTGGAATTCCAGCATTCATGCTATGGTAAACATCCTAAAATTTTGTTATGTGACAAAAGTCTCATTCTGTGACACATATCTAGTCTTTGAGAGATCATAATATAACACAGTTCCATTCTGTGAAACATCATAATGTGACACAGTCCCATTCTATAAGACATCATGACACAATTCCACTCTGTGAAACATCATAATGTGACACTGTTCCATTCTCTGAGACATCATGACACAATTCCATTCTGTGAGACATCATAATGGGACAGTCCCATTCTGTGAGACATCATTATGTGACACAGTCTCATTCTTTGAGACATCATGTGACACAGTCCCATTCTGTGAGACATCATAACATGACACAGTCCCATTCTGCAAGACATCATAATGTGACACAGTCCCATTCTGTGAGACACCATAATGTAATACAGTCCCATTCTGAGAGACATCATAATGTGACACAGTCCCATTCTGTGAGACATCATAATGTGACACAGTCCCATTCTGCAAGACATCATAATGTGACACAGTCCCATTCTGCAAGACATCATAATGTGACACAGTCCCATTCTGTGAGACATCATAATGTAATACAGTCCCATTCTGAGAGACATCATAATGTGACACAGTCCCTTTCTGTGAGACATCATAATGTGACACAGTCCCATCACAAACAAGCTTTTGTTTGCTGGAATACAACAATGGACAGCTCTGCTATAAACATTAAAATAAAGTTCCTGTTGTTCAAAACTCTTGTAAGAAAGCATTAACCTTTACCACTGTCTGGGTTAATTCAGCAGACAAAAAATTGGTGATATTTTTCTTATTTTTCATAGAAAACAGGATTGGACATTTCTTGCAAAGTGTCTCCATTGGAGACAATGTGCATAAAATGTCAAATCCTGTTTTCTGGGGAAAATAAGAAAAAATATTTCAGAATGCTGTCAGCTGAAAATTTTACCCAGAGTGCTAAGTGTTAACAAGACTAAAGTAATTATTATTTTATGGCCTTCTTCCATTAACAATATTTGTCAATAAGAAAACTAGATCTTGCTTTGTTCCAGATGAAAAGCTTATCGCTCCAAATAAGAGGGGGAGGGGGTATCAGGAAAATATTTTTCTTAATCCTCCATGAAAACATATGTTGTGGGTATTCATTAGAAGCGCTTCAGTGAGGCGCTTCTAACAGCAGCCGATCCAGGACTTTTGGCAGGGGGTTCACATTTGCTGAATCACCACCCCCCCTCACCTCCACCCCCATCAAATGATATGGAAATGTGACTCTGATGGAAAATGTTATAAATTTTTGAAAACAAATTCTGGTCAGGGCCTACACCGTTTGCTGAAGCATTTCTCTCTGAATACATACAGAGCAAATATGGTAAAGAATACGATTTTTTTCAACAAATAGTAATTTTTTCTCTTATTTCTCTAAGGTACAGTTGAACTTCAATGTCTCGAACATCTTAGGGACCATGGAAATTTGTTCGAAATATGGGTAGTTCGTGCCTCCGAGGTTAATCATGGTGCCAGGTCAGGAAGCAAATAACAATAATTTTCGGAAATCTTTTCGATTTTCTACACAATGATTATATGTTGCATGTACTCATTAGAACTGGCTCGATGAGGCATTTCTAGAGTACACACAGCATACAATTTCATGATAAAATAAGAAAATTTCCCTAAATATTCTTATTTCTTGAGCTATCAGAAAACATTTCATAGGGACTCAAAAATGAGTTCGAATTAGCCACAGTAAATGAGCCATCGGTGTTCGAGCTATTGAGGTTCGACTGTAATTCCATTGAATACTCACAAGACAAGTTTTTATTGAGAAATAACAACAAATATCCAAACGGATACCCACTTTACCTAGACCAACGTAGCATTTCAGAAATACAAAACTGCTTCATATTTCTTCATGAAAACACATAGAATCTCAACAGAATCAGCAAAAAGATGCTTCTTATGAGATACCACAATATATGATTTTGTGGGAAAGTGGTTGAGTTGGTGTTGGGGTGATATAATATTAATATCCTATTTACCTGGTGCCCAATAATAATACTTCCGATAAGGAGTACTTTATTTTTTCTCAGTTCTCCATCAAAAGCATATGTTATGGGTACTCATTAGAATTGCCTCCCACAACATATGCTTTGGCAGAAAAATAAGAAAACTATCAAAAATTTAACCCGCAAAATTTTGGTTTATCTAGAACTATGCATCTGTCAATAAGAACCCATCTCTTGAATGGGAAATCCATTTATTTTTATGAGATATGAGGATGAAGAAACAATATCTATAGCTAAGCATTATGGTTCATAGGGCAAAGATTCAATTCCAGATATACAACTTCCTCCGAATATGAAATGTGTAACTTATATTAATATATTCAAGTATCAATATAAAATCAGACAGCAGATCTGCAGATGATTTATGATGAGGAGTGAAATATATTTTGCAGTGGGGGAGTAGAAAACCAACATTATGGCATAGTTGGTTTGGGTTTGAGTTAAATGGCCCAGTCAACACTGTTACGGTCATGTCAAGCTGGTCAGTTTACCTAACCTCTCTTTTCCTGGGCAAGCTTAGTCCAGGCTAAGCTGTTTACTAGTACTTGTGCACATTTCCAGCATTATGGCACAGTTGGTTTGATCTGGAATTTAACATCCCGGCATAGTAAAAGATAAGGCGCTTTTTTGATCTGAAAAATGCTGATATCTTTCTTATTTCTCAATAAAAACATATGTTGTGGGTACTCATTAGAAGCGCCTCGGCGAGGCGCTTCTAATGAGTACCCACAACAAATGTTTTCGTCGAGAAATAAGAAAAATATTATGTGGATACCCCCCCTTATCTGTAGCTATGTCCCAGTCAACACTTTTAAGGTGATGTTGAGCCGGTTAGCTTGCCTAACCACAGTTTTCCTGGGCAGGCTTAGACCTCTTAACCCTTGTCCTGCTGAACCCGGAACCCAAATATGCCCTGCCTTTGCAAACAGTGCAAATCCAGATCAGTTGGCTTCTGAACAGATCTGGATCTGCACTGTTTGCCATTCAGTATTTGAATTTGTATCAATAACCTGGATCAAGTAATCTGATTGGCTGAAAATTAGAAGTAGGCGTGGCATCTTAATATATTCAGCAGGACAAGGGTTAAGTGGTTAACCAGTACTTGTGCACATTCTCTCGCCAGAAACTGACCACTGGCCTTCTTCATTATGGAAGAAGTGAACAAATGAAACCAGGGTCAGTTTTCATTTTGCTGATAAATGTTTCATGATGATTTTGTGCATTTTACATCCCTATCAACATTATTTAAGTCATATTGAGACAATGGATTATTGAGACAATGGATTATTGAGACAATGGATAGATGATCATTAAAGGCTCCATGCAATGAAGCGCTATATAGTCACGAGTCTGAATTCCACTGATTCGATTTTGATTTTGGGTTTTACGGCCCTTTCAAGAATATTTCACACAGCAAGCCGATCGTTCATAAAAGGAGGGCAAAAACCAGAGAACCTGGGGAAAACCACCTGACCATCCATAAGGACTGACTGAACTGGGTACCTCAAGATCTGAAGTTGGGAATGCTAACCACTCTGCCATCCAGATGCATCTTTTCTTCTCCTAAACATAATTTGTGGATACTCAATAGAATTGTTTTAGGTACCCAATAGGTGAAGAAATAATAAAAAAAATAAAAAACATCTTTAATACCGCCAAATTCTTATTGGAAACTACGCGATTTTTACAAGCTTTTCCTATTTCCAAAACTTAATGGTTCCTGATAAGATACTGTCAATCTCAAATTAATTTAACCCTTGTCATGCTGAATAAATTAAGATGCCACGCCCTTTTCAAATTTTCAGCCAATCAGATGACTTGATCTAGATTGTTGATATAAATTCACATACTGAATGGCAAGCAGTGTAGATCCAGATCAGTTGGCATAAGCCAACTGATCTGGATCTACACTGTTTGCAAAAGCAGGATATATCCAGGTTCAGCAGGACAAGGGTTAATTTAAGCAAACAGACTAAAATGCAGAAGGAAAAATATCTTTCCAAGGATGTCAAAAACATAGTAGCATTATAGTGGTGTACTTAATGCCCTAATGTCCTATGAACATAATAATTATTGCTTAATATTGTAAAATTAGAAGGTAAAACCTTTGAGGCTGTTCAAAATTTGACTTAATTGCAAATACTTATGAAATAATTTTCAGAATTCTTATAAAAAAAATTCCGCTGTGATTTATTTTTTCTGTCAGCTAATGAAGACATTTTACTGCTGGAAACACAAGAAATGAAGAAAATAAGAATAAATTTTCTTTTTTCACTGCCCAAGCGGTATAGAAAATTACTCTATAAACAGTAATTATGAGCCAACAAATTCTCTAAATGGGGGGACAATAATTCGTTCAAACAGCAGAGTTAATTATCAGCCCAATAAACACATCCTTAACTATTTCCAATGCTTATTAACTTATTAACGCTTGGCATGCTAGGTAACAATTTCAGCAGATGACATTTCAAAATATTTATTATTGTTATTTTTTTTTTTTTTTATTTTTTTTTTTTAGAAAATAGGATTTGACACTGCATGCAAATTGTCTCCTAAATGTCAAACTCTATTTTCTGGAAAACAAAAAGAAAGAAAAAATATGATCAATTTGTTGTCACTGAATTTGCACTGTGCTAAAGGTTAAAATACTGATGGTATCTGAAAATCTATAGAAAATGCACCATTAATCTTTTTCAAGATTCCACCCCGCAAACTCATGAATGAGACATATTAAGTGAAAAGGGAGTTTCAGCCAAGGCCCTGATCAGACTGTGCAAAAGCAGGAGGAAACCTGGATGGTACAATCTGTTGGACGGATGTCCAGGCTGATCTGCTGAGGGGTATGTCCTAAATCACTTTGCGCATGATAAAACTAGAGAAATCAGAAATTAAATCTTGACATATTTATCCTTAAATATTCTGACACCTTAACCCTACCATATATGTATCTAAAAATTCTGGATACATGTCAAACAGTGTAGACCTTGATTAGACACCACACTCTATGATGTATGATTTGGATCTGCACTCTATGCTCAGACGTGTCTGTCCAAATATTTAGGGTAAATACAGAATTGTATATTCCAAAGTAAATCTCATGTAATTAATTACATTTCAATGTAGCTGACTTCAACTAAGATATGGGTTAAATGAAAATGTAATTGTAAAGAAGCTTCAGTGTATTACAAATTTCCAATTACTGTAATGTAATTAATGACAGTTCAATATAATTGACTTCAATTAATCAAGATATATGTCGATTTAAAAATATCAGAGTAATGATGCTGCAATGCATTTCAAATTTCCAATTACTGTAATGTAATTAATTACATTTTAGTGTAACTGACTTCAATTAAGATATAAGTTAACTGAAAATTGTAATTGTAAAGAAGCTGCAATACATTACAAATTTCCACAGTAACTGTAAAAGACTGTAATTAATTACATTTCAATGTAATTGGCCCCATAATGTTCTTACCAACAATTACATGGCTCCAGATAAAGGGGTATTCAAACAGTTTTTGTTAATTTGCAACAAATACACATTCTGGTACAAAATTTAAAAAAAAAATAAATAAAAAAAAAAAACCCCAAAAAAAACCTAATTTATTGAAATTATAACAAAATATGACTGAAAAGGCAATTAATTTCTGAGGCAAGAAAAGGTGCCTTCCGAGTGGCTTGCTTTAATGTAGCCAGCCAGATGCAAAGATTAAGAAAATTCTTTTAGCAAACAAAGTCTTTTCCCTTCCGCTGATTCAAGAAGGGCAGTTGTCAGTTTCTGGCGAAAGAATGTGCACAATACTGGTTAACCACTTAGAGGACTAAGCCTGCCCAGTAAACGTGTGGTTAGGTAAACTGACCGCGCTCAACATGACCCCACTGGGTTGACTGGGCCGTAAAACCTCAACACAAAAACATTTGACAGAAAGGGTATGTGCTGAAAATGGAGATTTGACAGAAACAATAACTGCTGAAAAAGTTCATACAACAGAAACAATTATAAATGCTGAAAATGGTTATTTGACAGAAACAACTATAACTGCTGAAAATGATCATTTGACAGAAACAATAATAACTGCAGAAAATGGACATTTGACAGAAACAATATCTCCTGAAAATGGTCATTTGACAGACACAATTATAACTCTTGAACTGCTGAAATTAGTCATTTGATAGAAGCAATTAGAACTGCTGAAAATGGTCATGACAGAAACACTAACTGCTGAAAATGACATTAAAACTGAAATGAAATGTTCTTTCTGTAAAAATGTTTTGTTCTTTCCACATGGTAAATGAAAAGATTTGTCAATAACCTGTTGATATATTCTAGGTATTAGAAGGAAATAAGCATTGTAACAGTAGTAGCCAGACAAAAGCCTTCGAAGAGGTTAAATTAATTGCTTTTAATTAAGTACTAGGCTACAAGAGACCTCTGCAAGATTCACTTATTCATCTCTCAAATTAGTTTTCTTCCATAGCAATCAACCTAGCTCTAGAAAAGTGTGATATCCAGGGCCCAGTTGTTCAAAGCATTGTTAGCTTAACAAGCTCATTAAGAATCATTTCGTTAACTGTTTTAGCGGATTCAATACACAATATTCTGATAATATTTGCTGAAAAAATGTGAGTAGCTTTTGCACTGCAAAAGCTACTCACATTTTTTCAGCAAAAAATTTCAGCAAATTTGCGTATCACTCGATGTAAATTTTAACGAATCGTTAACTAACGATGTCGTTAGCTTTGAACAACTGTAAATATGCAACTGTAAATAGTTTTCTTATTTCTCCACAAAAACATATGTTGCGGTACTCATAAGAGGCACCTCGATGAGGCATTTAAAATCAGTACGCATAATATATGTTTTTTGGCAAAATAAGAAAAAATTCAACATGTTTTTGGTTGAAAAAGTACCTTAACTGGTGTCAGGAATCAAAGTAAATTACCATTCTCAAAGGCAGCCAACAATGGAAAAACCAACATTTACCGATACACCAATAACGAAGATCCAAACCGACCTGTGTATGAAACCAGTCTGACCAGGAGCTCTATTAAGCTTCATGCATAACTTACAAGGTCCATAGATTACATATTAAAAGAAATGATGAACATGGTCAAGCTGCAGAGATGAGCAGGATAGCCTGAGTTTTCACTGTCCATTTTCCCCGGTAACAAGCCTCCTTTAGGAGACTCAGGTGTCTCAGTCTTCTACTGGTAATTACTGTACTGACAATGTTTCTTTTTGTTTCCAAGGTTTTAACTGTCAGCATGATGGGTAAAATTTTCAGCAGACAACAATTTGGAATGTCTTTCTCATTTTTCCCAGAAAACAGGATTTGTAATTTCATGCAAATTGTCTCTAATGGAGACAATGAAATGTCAAATCCTGTTTTCTGAAAAAAAAATATCACTAGTCTGTAATCTGTAAAATTAGCCCAGAGAGAGCAAAGGTTAAAGCTACAGCATACTGTATAAAAAATGGCTTGATGAGTGGCAGTGTAGACCCTTATCTGATGCCATATTTTGCGACATTCTGATCTGTGTCTGCACTGTCTGCTCAAGCCTCCAAATTAAAATCTTAGCTAGAGCCCAACTGTTGTCACTTGTGACAAGTAGGAAGCTGTACAGAATAACAATAGCACGCTGTGCAATTCCCAGAAAACTAGAGCAATCAGTCTTTGTTACTTGCGGGTTATTTATTTACGCTACGTTTTGTTATAGAAAATGATTTATTCGGATAAAAACAGACTTATGTGAAGCTTTTAGGAAATTAGAATTTTCCACAACACACTATTATCGTTAAAACCCTTTTTGATGATTGTCATGTGACATCGCAGGAAATATATTTGTCTGGCCGATGAGACAATGTTCAACCACTCATTCACTACTGTGTCAACTGTAGTGTTGCATTTTAACCCAAGCTTCTCTTAACTTTGATCATCAGGATGATTACAAGCTTCTACATAACTAGGGTATCATTTCACCAAGTTTCATTCTTCTTTCAACCATATGTTGTCAGGTAGAACAATGTGCTTCACTTGAACAGAACTAATATAGCTCGAATTTAAAAAGGCAAAATTGAGGAAAAACTAACAATTGTGTGTGTTCTATTGATTTTAAGCACCAGCCATTAGCTGGTAATTCCCAATGTCACAGATATTTCTTTTCAAACAAATATGGATTGAATCCCAGTCTCTAATATTTTTTTTTTCTTTGCAATCTGTGATATTTTTTTAACTTAACAGCAAATTGCAAGCACAACAGAAAGAAGCACCATTCAGGTCTTGCCAGCAATTTTTAAATAAAACCTAACAGACCATTTGAATGAGCAATTTACAGTGTGGTGAATTTGAAATAGCGATAACAGATTGTCTTGTTCAAATCAAGCTATTGGTTTCACATATAGAACAATTTGATGATAATTCCCGAATATTTTTTACAAGGGAGATATCTTTTGTGACTTCTTGTTTGTTTCCTGGTACACCAAACTCCTTCTGAAAAGGGGTCTTTTCTAAAAGGAAAGAATTTGCTCCCACTGGGAGCAAATTTCTTCCTTTAAGAGAAGACCCATTTTAAGAAGGAAGGCAGAAACCATTTTGACAAGAAGGCAGTCTGAAGGACAGCTATGTCCTCCACCTCCTTCAACTGTGACCCTGACCTTGAGTCCGCATGGTTGAAACATAAGTTTTGCATACAGCCTCACTGTGGTGGTCATTTGA
Source organism: Anodontia alba (assembly GCA_964016985.1). Taxonomy (NCBI): domain Eukaryota; kingdom Metazoa; phylum Mollusca; class Bivalvia; order Lucinida; family Lucinidae; genus Anodontia; species Anodontia alba. Next base: position 90,428,630 of record OZ024825.1, on the reverse strand, counting down.
CTAAAGTTTAATGAAAATCCTTCCATGGGTAAAGGAGATATGGAGCGGACACAAAATTCAAGGCTCAAACTCATGACTTTAAATTGTGACCTTGACCTTCAGTTGGCATAGTTGAGTTATGGGTTCTGAACATCATCCCACTGAAGCAAACATTTGACCAAAGTTTAATGAAAATGCTTCCAGGGGTAAAGGAGATATGGAGTGGACACAAAATTAAAGGCTCTAAATTGTGATCTTCAACTGTGACCTTGACCTTGAGTTGGCATGGTTGATTTATGAGTTCTGCATATCATCTCACTGTGGCAAACATTTGACCAAAGTTTAATGAAAATCTTTCAAAGGGTTCAGGAGATATGGAGCGGACACGAAAGTGTTAGGGATGGACAGATGGATGGACTGACAGACAGATGGACAGATGGATGAGCAGAAGAAGGCCCTCTACTCTTTGTGGCAAAGTGTTAATAAAATTGCCTCCAATGAAGGTGTATTCATTCTTCCCCCAGTCCTCCCCCCCACCCCCCACCCCCACCCCCCACTTTTTTTTTAAAATCTCTTTAATCTCTATCCTTCGTTTAGAGTAGGAAAATTCAGCAACTACATTGGGAATCTTTTGTGGGCCAGCTCAACAATATTACCCTTTTATGACAATAAAAACACTTAATGTTACCAATATAATAAATTGCCTATGTTCATGATAAAAACCTATTTGAATACAGCATAAAACAAAGCTCCAGATGAGACAATAATTAGACATAATTTCTATTATTTTAGTATGGAAAAATATCTTGAAGATACTTGTTTGAATATCCTCAGCCAGGTGATTCCAATCAGTATCCACAAGATACACTTTGGTGTAAAAATAAAAAAAAAAATATCGTAAATTATTGCCTTAATTATCGTCTTGTCTAGACCTTTATAAACAGGACAGAAAAATCAACAAATACAGCATAGCTATAGATAAGGCACTTTTTTTTAATTTTTTATTGAAAAGTAATGATATTTTTCTTATTCCTCCGCAAAAAAAAGTGTTGTGGGTACTCATTAGAAGCCCCTCGCTGTAGTGCTTCTAATGAGTACCCATAACATATGTTTTCATGGAGAAATAAGAAAAATACTTAACTGATACCCTTTTTGTCTTAAGCTATGAATACAGACAGTCTTAACCCTTTTCCTGCTGAATAAATTAAGATGCCACGCCTATTTCTAATTTTCAGCCAATCAGATTACTTGATCCTGGTTGTTGATATAAATTCACATACTTAATGGCAAACAGTGCAGATCCAGATTAGTTGGCTTCTTCAGAAGCCAACTGATCTGGTTCTACACTGTTTGCAAATGCAGGGTATATCCGGGTTCAGCAGGACAAGCGTTAATGCAACAAGGAATGTAGCAGTAATTGTAACAGAGGAAATTATCTTCCCAGAATAATTAAGGTAGAATTAGTTGATCCAAGTGGAAAACATTGACTTTTATGTCTTTAGAAGAGATTACAGCTAACCATTAAAATGTTAAAGTTAATCACACTTCGTGTCAATATTCAGTATACAAGTCAGACTTCATGGTTTTGAGGCAGGACACTCCCTGAATAGCCTTGACTGCTATACCTGTCCAGAACAAACTAGCAAAGGGTGTAGACTGAGATCAAACTGCTCCTACAACAGTAGTGAGATCAGGGTCTTCATTGTTTTGCAGCCGGCCTCAGTGGCTCAGTTGGATGCGCCGTCTGACTGGAGACCAGGAGGTCGTGGGTTCAACCCCCACCGAGGTCGGCAACATTCTTTCGTGGAGATTGATCATGAAATATTTTCTACGGTCATATTCTCCCTTCCGCTGATTCAAGAAGGGCAGTTGTCAGTTTCTGGCGAAAGAATGTGCACAATACTGGTTAACTGCTTAGAGGACTAAGCCTGCCCAGCAAACTGTGGTTAGGTAAACTGACCGTGCTCCACATGATCCCACTGGGTTGATTGGGCTGTAAAACTTCAACACAAACAAAAACTGTTTTGCCATTCTGCCAGAAACCCAAAAAAACAATTTACTTATAAACCTGTGCACTGTTAGACAAACAACTATCCTGATAAAATTCTGATAACAAGGGTATATTTTAAGGACAAAGGTTGATTTCTAATGTCCTACCAATGGTATTTCAGTCATTTAGGGACAATGGCCAAAAAAATAATAGCATGTAAACATTGTTGCAGACACTTTTTACAACCAAAAGTACTGACATTTTTTTTCTTTTTTCTCCATGAAAACATATTTGTGGGTACTAATTAAAAGCGCCTTGCTGAGGAGCTTCTAACGTGTACCCACATATGTTTTTTTTGGGAGAAATAAGAAAAATAATATACAGAGCTATGATGTGAATATAAAGAGGCAAGAGAGCAACAAACAGTCAAGAACAGAATTCCTCCCCTCTGCACAACCTACTCTGGTGCCTCTATTTCTTCAGTAAAATCATTTTAAGAACCATAGCTCTTGATAAGGCGCTTTTTCAACCAGAAAGTATCTAAATGCTTCTATTTCTTCAGTAAAATCATTTTAAGAACCATAGCTCTTGATAAGGCGCTTTTTCAACCAGAAAGTATCTATATTTTCCTTATTTCTCGACAAAAACATATGATGTGGGTACTCATTAGAAGCACCTCGGCGAGGCACTTCTAACGAGTACCCACAACACATGTTTTCGTTGAGAAATAAGAAAACTATTTGCCTGATACCCTCTCTTATCTAGACCTATGAATCATTATAATTGCCTTGCTGAATTTATTTGATGATGATGATGATGATGATGATGATGATGAATGTTAACTAATGATGTTATTCATGTAAGCAAGTGTTTTGAGTGTATTCTGCAAATTACTGCAAACTTATTATTAGGTTCATCTATAATGGCAAAAAAGTTTCTAACCACCCTATCTGTAACATAATCAACTTCGTTACATTCTGATATATCCTACTGCTTTCATTTTCACTACCATGACTGCTCTATTTCTATCATTATGTAATTCACTGCATGTTCTCATTGATGCAATTTGTTAATTGATTTCCAATCCACCTGACATTAGCTCCAGATCAGAGCATGTTTTTCAACCAAAATATCTCCATATTTTTACTTACTCCTATACAAAAACATGTTGTGGGCACTTATTAGAACCACCTCTGTAAGGTAATTGCAACTAATACCTATAGCATATGTTTTATGTGGAGAAATAAGTCAAAACCATTTATCTGGCAAGCCACTTATCTAAAGCTATGCCACAAACTTAAAATCTATTGTGTTCCACTGATTGACTGTTCCATGAACCAGCACTGAGATAAGCTGTGAATTATGATTATTTATTTTTTCTTGCTTCCCCACCCAAAACATTGTAGATTCTCATTAGAATCTCCTTGGCTCCAATGGGGTGACTCTATGCGGTACCCACAGCATATTTTTTGGCAGACAAATAAGAAAACATCAACATTTCTATCTCAAAATACCGGCTTCCCTAGAGCGCTGAGACTCATATTGTATTTTTCATCACCAACTTTTTTCACTAAATCAACCAATATGAAAGTTTAGATTTCAAGCAGAGTTTGTTGAGTTTATTAAAAAAAGAAGATCAGGAGATACACTATAGTAAACTAATATACTACTGTACAATAATCCTTTTAGAACCATTATCCTTCCAAAACCATTGGTTTCTGCTGTAAGAATGTGCACAAGTACTGGTTAACCACTTAGAGGACGTCTGCCCAGGAAAAGTGTGGTTAGGTGAACTGGCTCGACATGATCTAATAGTGTTGATTGGGCCGTTAAACTCTAAACCAATCAAATCCAGAACCACTGGTACAGTCAGATGTATCATTCATATTTATAAGCCTTGAAGGAGGAATTTTTAAGGGACTGGATATGCCAGGTAGATTTTCAGCCATTTCTACCAAGGGAGATAACTTTGTGACTTCCTGTTTGCTTTACTGAACACCAAGCCCTTTCTGGAAAAGGGGTCTACTCTAAAAGGAAAGAATTTGCTCTTTAGTGTAGACCCCTTTTCAACAGGGAGGCAAACACCACATTGACCTAGTTGCCCCTTCTGAAGATGTATCCATTCACCTGAAGGACATTGCAAGTTGGCCAGAATAAATCAAGAAGCCACAAAAGTTGCCTCCCTTGTAAATAAGGGCAGAAAATCTACCATGTATTTATAGTTCCCTTATACTAGGACATACCTTGTGGGTACTCAATAATATCACCAATAAGAACCCACATAATATGTTCTTGTGCAACAAATAGCTAAAAATACTCTAAATAATCACATAAACAATACAGGCAAATATAGGACCACACTTTGTAGGACCACACTTTGAAGAAAATATCTCAAACTGACCTTTCCATATCTTTGAGCATAGGATCCTGTAAGTAATGAATGGAAAATAATGATTGTTTCATCCAGGTCCCATACAAAAACTCTTTCTAAATCAGATTCTGGACCTGGTGATGGATCCGGTCTTCGACCTTGTTTCTTTGCTTTATTAGATTCTGAAAGAAAACAGAAAAATGGTCAAAACCTGTTACATAGTAAATTCAAAATATGTCAAATCAGAAAACACAACATTTTTGTATGGGTGTTAATCATGGTAAAACCAAAGTGAAAATGCAATTAAATCTGGTAAATAACTCAACCTTTACTACTCTCTGGGCTAATTCAACAGATGACAAATTGGCCATATTTTCCCCAGAAAACAGGATTTGACATTTCATGCAAATTGTCTCCAAAGGAGTCAATTTGCATGAAATGTCAAATCCTGTTTTCTGGGGAAAAAGAAAGAAAACTATTGTCTGCTGAAAATATTACCCAAAGTGCTAAGCATTAATAATCTATGCAGTTTATGCAAACTCTTGCACAAACTGGTATTTTGTTCTGGTATGCATTGTTTATATTTACGAAACATGCTGGGACTCTTGCAAAAGCCAAACGGCATTTCCTTGTTTTGTTGTCTTCCTGTGTATTTGGATGATACTGCACATTAAATATTACAAATGAATTTTACACTCACTTTCTGTAGGAATGTAGATTATACCATTATGTTGTTATTTCTTAAGTTTTGAACATCCTTTGACTCAATCAACTAAAAAACAAGACAGCTTTGCCATAATAAATTTCTAATGTGACAGCTGATTTCAAAGCTATTCCAATATAGCTGAAAAAATCTGAATTTTTGAGCAAATCAGCCTTAAGGATATTTTAAGCTTTTTATCAAAATACTAATGAGACATATTGACGACGTAATTTCTTCAGCAAGCAACCTACTTGCTTCTAGATGACCACTTAAAAACTTTATAAAGCTTTACTGACAGGTTCTCCTTGTTTAAGCATTGGAGGTTTTGGATGTGGCTTTTGATTCGTCATTATTTTTTCCTCATCTCACTTTCCTTTTTGTGCCTCAGGGAGGCTCTGCATCATGATTGTGGCATTTCCTGGGTATCTTCACATAAATTTTCAGGTCTGGAATGACATTATACAAATGTATACAGTCGAACTTCAATGGCTCGAACCCTTTTGGGGCCATGGAAATTTGTTCAAGATATGGGTATTCTAATGAGTACACACAACATACAATTTAATGATATAGTAAGAAAATTTCCTTAAATATTTACTTTCTTGAGCTACTGGAAGAATTTCGCAGAGACTCAAAAACCAGTTCGAATTAGCCATGGTAAACGAGCCATCGGTGTTCTGACTGTAGACAGTGTTTTTTTGTTTGTTTTTTTTCAAAGTTATGATACAGTCTTTTTAGTTACTGCTTCCTTTCATTCTCTTGATTTCTTTGGCCACCATAAACAACCTTATAAATTCATACAAATGTTTACAAATCAAGAAGATCTGTTTAAATTTTTAGGCTTTTACCAGCAGATTTTGAACTGGAACTGTACCAAGTTGCTGATATAAAGAAATGAAAATAAAGCATGGTCTACTTACTTCTGTCTAATGGTGGAGATGGACTTGGCACAGGATACTGACTATCGCCTGAAAGTAAAAAAGGAAGCAGTTTTTAAGATGAGTTGAAACACTATTTGACTTTTGACCAAATAATTTTTACTAATAAACCTAAATATTGAGACAGACAGGCCTAAACAGACAGTGTAGCCCCAGATCACAGAATATGGTATCACATCAGGGTCTACCAATCATCAAGCAGTGTTTAGACACACAGACAATAAAACAGACTTGTTCAAATATTATGACAAGTATAGTGCAGAGCTAAGATGTCCCAATATTTAGGTACATATGTACTACTTATTTCCATGGCAAGAAATGAGTAAATGTTCACTTTATCCGAGCTTTATTTATGGTTTACTAGCATACAAATCTGATGCCCTACCTTTGGAAAAAAGTGTAGATCCAGATCAGTTGGCTTCTGAAGAAGCCAACTGATCTGGATCTGCACTGTGTGTCATTAAGTATGTGAATTTGTATCAACAACCTGGATCTAGTAATCTGATTGGCTGAAAATTAGAAGTGGGCGTGGCAATTTATTCAGCATGGCAAGGGTTAAAGAGAACTAGATAAAGCTAGAGGAGCTGTAATATGAAGTCCGAAATTGAATGATTGTGTATAGGGGTATGTGCTATAATTAGGCTGAATATGGTACTTTATTTTATTAAAGTCCTTACTTTATTTTATTAAAATCCTTAAGAGATTTCTGTACATCTGTGCTATTTAATTCCATAGTTAATTACTTTTTTTGTCATAACTGAAGAAATCACTTATATTGTCATAACTAAAGAAATTACTTATTTTGTCATAACCAGAGACCAAGGTTTAACTTACTAAATAATATAACCAAAAGCTTGGAATTTTTTCTTCAGCAGCTTTGAAATCTGAACTTTTGACTTTCTTTTTTTTAACAATTAACCTTTAACAAAACCGAAATCTTACTGTTACTTTAATTTCATTATAACAAGTGTTAGATTTCCAAAGAAGATCTGATTAAAGTTGTATGGTAAATGTCCTAAAGTTTTAAACACTTTACACCATACATTTTTTCTACCAAACTTTGTTGTATAAGGATTTGCTTCATAAAATACCTAATGGAATGGCAAACAATGTAGACCCTGGTCAGCCTGCTCCCTGAGCAGTCTGATCTGGGTCTGCACTGTTTGCATATGCCATTTGTTGGAAAAGCGAGGGCAAATTTTTTTTAGAAAATTTACCATATAAAACAATGAACAAACCAAACTTGCTCAAGGTACTATGATCAATTACATAAGAGAGGAAAACTAATTATATTGCAATTGCATATCAGCTTACGAATATCATTAATAAGTCCCAATTCAATCATTCATTTCAAGATTTATTTCACAAATTTCCTCTTGAAATGTACAATCACTATTAAAATCTAATCAAACACCTAAATCTGCATAAAATCTTTGAATGAGAGTTGTAAAATGTTATCGAAACCATTATAATTTCTTCCAAATTGGTTTCTAAAATAACAGCAAACATGGTTGATTTCAAAAGATAAAATTCAAGATTTAAATTTGAGGAGCAAAAGCAGTGAAGCAGAAAAACGTTCTCACAAGATATAAACTTTTGATATACAGCCAGATGCATTGTGGTAAGTAATATGACCACTGTTCCTTCCTTCAATCAGGAGAGCTTATAATAAAGGGATGTAATTATAGATGGCCAATATTTTAAACAGGTCTCTGGGTTTCTGTTTTATGGTGACACAAGATGGGTGGTAAAAGGGAGTGATTATGCTTTTTCATCCAATCCAAGTAAATACGGGTGTTTACTGGCACAGTTAGTTGATTTTCACCGGTGGAAGAATCTTCTTTGCATGATTAAGGCAGTTAAACCAATTTTAAGATAATATTTATGTTCACAAAGCATGCAACTAAGGTCAAATGTTATTTTTCTTGAATTCTTTCATAAAGGCAAACTATTTTTGATCAGTTTCTCAATTTAGTTCCAACAAGTCCAATGCTTTTGTTGCTCCATGTGGCAAGGAACTCTGGTAATATTTTTTCAGAGGACATGATGCACAGTCTAAAAGCTGTTATATCATATTAACCCATAAAGTGCCAGTCACAACTGCAGCAGATGACATTTTTAAATATATATATTTTTTTTTTATTTTTCATAGAAAGTAAGTCGTAACAAGCAGACAATTCACATGACATGTCATGACATTTTTACTCGGAAAAAAAAAAAAAATTAGAATGTCATCTGCTGCAAATTTTGCTTGGTGCTTTAAGGTTTAATGGCCCTAAGTCACAATGATTTTTGTATCGTATTTACCCTAAGTATACTCCTTACCAAACTTGTTCTAAAATTTGAACAAATACAATTTACTATCCAATGTTGTGTTTGCAAACATTGTTGGATGAGTTACAAAAAGTGTAGACCCTGATGAAATGCCACATTCTGTCTTCTCGAATACATACAGTAACTATGGTATGTACAACCAACAAGTCATTAGAGAAACAAATGCACACATGAACACAAATTGCTAAGCGGCAAAATTTGTTTACAAACATAATTTTTAATATCATAAAATTAACAGAATTCTCAGTTCCATTCCAAATGATATTTTGATGTTTTACATCCCTTTCAACATTATTTAACCCTTAAAATGCCAAGAAAACCTGCATCTGAAAATGTCGTCTGTTTATGTCGTCTGATGCATCTTCTTGCAAACTTTTCAAACATACTTTTTGCATATAGGCAAACAGTGTGGACCAAGATCAGACTGCTCCTAGAGGAGCAGTCTGATCTGGGTCCACACAGTTTGCAACAATGACTTTTAAAGTAACCGGCAGAAGACAAAGCAGACGACAATTGTTGTGTTTGGCATCTTTAGGGTTAAGCTATATTGAGACAATGGAAGGATGATGATGAAAGGCTCTGAGCAGTAAATCGCTGTACAGTCTTGTGGTGAATTTCGCCAGCGGGACTGGAACCTGAAACCTCCTGATACGAAGTCAGGGGCACTAACTACTCAGCCACATGGATGGTTTGCCCGACCAAATGAAACTAATAAACATTGCAAGTAACTTTACTGTTTTCATGCCCTAAACAATTAACCCTCGTCATGCTGAATATAAATTAAGATGCCATCCCCACTTCTGATTGTCAGCCAATCAGATTCCTTATTCCAAATAGCTGATATAAATTCACACACTGAATGGCAAACAGTGCAGATCCATATCAGTTGGCTTAGCCAACTGATCTGGATCTACACTGTTTGCAAAGGCAGGGTATATCCAGGTTCAGCAGGACAAGGGTTAATATTCTAAAAATTAAGATAGTAAATCAATCAATCAATCATGCATTTACACAGATTATATACTGTACATCATGTAAACACATACAAACATATGTAAATACATCAGTAAAATAAAGTCCCATTAAAAAGAATGCTTTTTGCATAATTTTATATGCAAGTGGTCAAACTATTAAAAACTTTTTTCATGGTCATCTAGTTTCTATGGCAATGAATTCCATGTGGACTACTGTTTCGACTGGGATCTTAGATTTTCTGCCAAAACAATTTAGGAACATGAAACACATAGCCAAACAAGTGTAAAGAGCCAGTAACATCAACGGCCAATAACATATAAAATATCAATGTTTTTTTTTTTTTTGTTGTTTCTTTTTAATTTTAAAATAATAATTATATGAATATTCCAGGGTCCACATTGTGTGCCATTTCATCAGAACATTTTAGACACATTATCATTGGTCAAACTGTTCAAATTTTAAACGTAAGTATGGTACAGAGTAAATATTTAGGTTAATTATGGGTATTTGCTTGTCTACATCCCTGAACATTATTACCATACATATCCTAAATAGTATGGCCCTTGATGCCTTACCATACTTATGCTAAAATTTGAACAAATCCATTTGACTACCTGGTGATGTGTCTAAAACAAAAGATTTGTTAAAGGAGTATTTTATGATAATTCTGGGATAATTTTCTCTAGTTCTCCATAAAAAAATATGTTGTGGGTACTCATTAGAAGCACCTCAGTGAGGCACTTCTAATGAGTACCCACAACATATGTTTTAAAGGAGAAATAAGAAAAATTATCCCAGAATTATCATCAAATACTCCACCTTAAAAAGTCCTCAGCAAAACATGCTGACTGACTGCTCAGATCACTGTAGACCCTGATCAATCTGTTCCCTATGGAGTTTTGATTTGAGGCAGAACTGTTAGATCGGACCCACCTGTCTAAATATTTAGGGCAAAAATGGTAAAGACATAACCTATTTATAATGGGCATGCTACCCCATGCAGTATGAATGAATATGTACGAATTAATCTTAAATGTCGCTCTGGATATTCATTTATATATGTCACTGGTTATAACAAAACACAAATTCACACTGTCACAGTAATTCATTTTTATTGCCTAAATCCTAAAGACCTCCGCACAAAGATTAATTCTTTACCAATGTTGCCTCTTACAGATGTTAATTTTTCCAACTTGTCAAAAGAGTCAACTTTTTTCGGTGTGTTAAAATCTTACAGCCATATTAATCTTGCTTTTCAGATTTAAAATTTACAATTTGAGGAAACCTTTCAATTTTGGAAGAACATTAATTTTCATGTAATTTCTCAGGGAAACAGATAAAATTTTCAAACATTTAGCATTCTGGATAAAAATTTCAGCAGACAACATTATTAAATATTTTTTCTTATTTTTGCCAGAAAACAGATATTGACATTTCATGCAAATTGCCTCCATCAGAGACAATTTGCATGAAATGTCAAACCCTGTTTTCTGAGAAAAATATCATAATCTGTTGTTTACTGAATTAGCCCAGAGTTGTAAAGTTTAAATAAAAAATTAAAAAAAAAAATTGCTTTTTTTTTTTCTTTTCTTAAGTTGCCATCAAGATGTATGTTGAGGGTACTTATTAGAATTGCCTCATAGAGGCAATTCTGAGTACCCTCAACATATGTTTTGGTGGAGAAATAAGAAAAAAAATTTATCTGGATGTCATCTTATCTAGATCTCTGCTTGCTTCTGAAACAAATTCTTGAACAAAGCAGAACAAGGCGTTGTATACTGAGCATTTTTTGAAAGGTTTTTATTTCATGAATTATTCATCAGGTTTACATTCATAAGTACATCATTCTATTTTTTTTTTTTTTTTTTTTAATAATTCTTTTGGTGCCAGGCAAGTAAAGACCATCAATAGGCCTGCTGACTGCTAGACTGGCTCCATTCTCCAGTGACTATTGACCAGCCTTTATAGTCATGATATTATTTTGGTTTTATTTTAGAGGATTATTAAACAGGTTATAAGAATAAATATTTAGTCACTGGAGACAGGAGCCAGTCTAGCTGATTGCTTGCAATAGCTAATTTACCGTGTATTACCCAAATATCTAAAATTATTTCAGGAAACAGTTTTAGAATGGATCCTAAAATTCAGAAAAGTCTAATATAACTATAGATAAAGATTGTAGAGCAGCAATTTGTGCATAATACAGTACATTGAGGGTTGAGCGCAAGATTATCGTAAGTCAGATGATTGTTTTTTTCCAAACCTAATCTCCTCACCATGAAGGCGTTATGAAGATTACAACATTTCTTTCTGTAAACAATGAAAATTTAGGTGCCATTGCTCGTATGAGCAATGGCACCTAAATTTGCATTGTTTACAAAGGGGTCCAAGTTGCCCCTAAACAAGGGTTTCAAAAATATGTTTGAGTTACCATAGTCTTGCGCTCAACCCTCGTGTCATGTGGCAGAAATTGAATAATTTGAAATGTGTGTTTGTAAACACTATGCCCCCAACTACATGCTTGTCCTTACAAAATGCCAAGCTTGAAAAGCATAACTCTCATAAAATTTATTTATTTATTTTATTTTATTTTCAAAAGTTCATCAGATGATCTACCCATCAGCCTCAATAAGTCTGTAACAAATCAAATAAATGAAAGAATAAACAAATGAACAAACAAAGCAAAGGCAAAATATGCCTCTTTAACTTTTTCAAATTTGGAGGCATAAAAATGAGTAGTTAAAATGTCTAGTTTCTAGTAAAACTCAGGGTGGACGTATTAATACATACAGCAGCACAGATCATGTTTTGTAATGACAATCTACTACAAAACTTATGTTATTTTATATATGCTAGTATTAAATAATATATGAAAATTAAGGAGTATATAGCAATGGGTTTACGTATTATTTTGAAACCGACCCTATATTTAGTTTGCAAACAATATGTGCGAAAGATGAATTAAAGACTGGGCCGCAAATAAATCATGACAAATTCTATCATCTCGTGACAAGAAAATCATCATGGTTTAGTGGACTTTAAAGGTGCTTGCCGATTTATAGTCTTTTTTTGTGAAAAGCAGTTATTTTGCAACGACAGAGAACAATAGAGTTTTGTCTAACACATGTTATGCTTGGTGACTTTGACGTTTTTTTCCAGACTTGTGTTTTCCTTGGCCTACCTCTCTATCTTTATAACATGCTGGAACATTATGGAAGAATGCGGTGGGAAAAACCCTTAAAGCACTAAGCAGAATTGCAGCAGACAACATTCTTAACCCTTCTCTTGCTGAGCACGACATGCCCTGTCTTAGCAAACAGTGTAGATCCAGATCAGTTGGCTTGTGCCAACTGATCTGGATCTGCACTGTTTGTCATTTAATATGTGAATTTTTATCAAAAACCTGGATCAAATAATTTGATTGGCTGGAAATTAGAAGTGGGCGTGGCATCTTAATTTATTCAGCATGAAAAGGGTTAAAACAAAAATAATTATTTTTCCAAGAAAATAAGACTTGAAATTTCATGTGAATCATCTGCCTAGCAGACAATTCCTATGAAACGGCAACTCTTATTTTCTCTGAAAAAAAAAAAATAAATAAATAAAATAAAATGTTATCTGCTACAATTCTGCTTATAGCTTCATGGGTTAAAGCAAATGTTCAGGGCCCAGTTGTTCAAAACTAACGATGTTGTTAGTCAACATATCGTTAAAACTTTGATCATTAAATATGGCATAATATATGCCAATATTTTTGCTGAAAAAATGTGAATAGTTTTTGCTTTTGCAAAAGCTACTCACATTTTTTCAGCAAAAATACCTGTGAATTAGATATTGTACTTACTGGAACAGTTAACATTTTGACCACTAACGAGCTCGTTAAGCTAAAGATGCTTTGAACAACTGGGCCCAGATGATCTTAGGTCTATAAAAATATGCTTTATTTTTTATGTATATAAAAATAAATATATATAAATAAATGGAGGAATAAATAAAATATAAAATAAGTAAATAAACAAACAAATTTTATTCCTCCAAAACAACATTCTCATATTTACAATCAGCCTCTCTCCACCACCTCACCATACCATTATTCTTCAACAGGCCCCAAATTACAGTTTCCTTCAGTTTATACATCTTCTGTCATTCTTCTCTTTTAAAACTAAACTATAACTTAGGACAATAACAATACTTTAAACAGGTATTAGAATTTTCCTGCAGTGTTTAGTGTTTTTCTGTGACACAATAGTCTTTTTTTTTTTTTTCTATTAAAATAATAGCTCTAGATATTTTTTTTTTCAACCAAACAGAATCAGTTTTTTTCTTATTTTTCCATATAAACATACATTGTCAGTACCCACTGGAATCAACATTCCAATTCCACAGAGTACCCACAACGTAGATTATTGCATAGCTCTTAATAAGGCGCTTTTTTTAATCAAAAAGTATCTATATTTTTCTTATTTCTAAATGAAAACATGTTGTGGGTACTCATTAGAAGTGCCTCAGGGAGGCGCTTCTAATTAGTACCACAACATATGTTTTCATTGAGAAATAAGAAAAATATTTACCTGATACTCACTCTTATTATCTAGAACTATGTTATTGTGCAAAGATAAGAAAATGTATTTATTTGACTAGGAGTATATCCTCTTATCTAAAGCTATGATTTTTTTTCTACCCAAACAGAATGCATCTTTAGTTGCCATCCCCCTATTATCAAGACAATAATCTGCCTTTAAAACCTTGTGAAGAGCCGCACACCATATGGCGTTAACAACACTCCTCCCCTCACAACTATTATCCCTGCAGCACCGAGAGAAAACCAATCTTACACCACCAGCAAACAGCAAAGGCACACACCAGACTGCAAAAATGTGCGGTCTGGTCTTGACCTTCCCACTCCACTTTTGATATTCTGCAAAGTTCAATGATCGAAGATCAGTCTATTCAGATGTGCAGACCAGTCCGGGTCTTTGCTGATCGCAAACATAATCATGAAGTATGTTTTCTCATAACTTGGTTCACCTTTTCAACCATTAGTCTGTTAAAATCCATCTGTTTCATCTACTCAGTTTTCTTCAATACCACAATACCATAATGATACTAAATAATCGGTGGGACATATAAATTGCATATCACACTTGCCTAAAATTTGAGTTACTACATTTTATCATCTAATGGTGTGTCATAGTGTATGGCCTAATCTGGGTTTACAACGTTATTCTATTTGAATATTTAGAATAAATGAGAGGCATTTAACTTAAAGCCCTCATCACAACAGCAGCAGACCATATTTTGATTTCTTTTTTTTTTCAGAGAAAATAAGGCTTGACATTTCTTGTGAATTGATTCACATGAAATAACAAGCCTTGTTTTCTCCAAAAAATATTAAAAAAATAATTCAAAGTGTTGTCTGCTGTAGTTGTGATTAGCTCTTTAACCCATTGTAGTCGGGAGACCTGTAAATGGGTAACTGGCAAACAGTGCAGACCCAGATCAGCCGCCGCAGAACGCGGCGTCTGATCAGGGCATCCACTGTTTGCAAATAGTTTAGCCATTTTTCTCTAAGAGTATGCAAATCTCATAGCCGGGTGTACCTAAAATTGAAATTGGACTCTTCCAATTTACAGTGTGGGAGAGTCTATTCCGTATACAATGGGTTAAGGGTTAATTCTCACGTAAAATGGTTGTAATAATGTTTAAGTAGTTTCTCTTTTACAGAACTTTTCTTTTTTTTTGAAGATAGAAACTTTTATTATAGGCAAGAAAACTCCCCAAAACTTGCCAGATTACCATTGCACTTTTCCCTAAAATTCATACTTCATTCATACAATAATGTCCTTTATCAACCCCATGTGACTTCTCGTGACCCATGTTTTTTTGTTCAGAAAACAAGCAAGCTCTTCTGAGTCACGAACATGTTGCATAAAAATTCAGTTACCACACACACACAGAGAAATACATTTGCATATATAAAATAATCAATTATACAAAAATAATGACATCAGATTTTTTATTTACTTTGGATTCAAAATCAAATCAAGCAAAAACATTTTGTTGATCTACGGTTCATAATTATTGAATATTTCCTCATTTATTGAAGCTAATCAAAATTTATCTTTAGGATTAGAATTTTACAATAGCGATAATGATTTCGGTGTTCAATCCTGTTTAATTATACATATTTTCCACCAGCCTGGTATGTTTATTCTGCCTCGCATTGTAAAACACAACATACATCAATGCAGACCTTTAGAGATGACAATATTTTACATCCCGTAATTTTAAATTTTACGACAGATTATAACAAAAGCTCTCGAGCTTTGGTCGATATCCACACAGAAACTCTTTGTATGGAGAATTATTTGTTCGGAAATTATTTCCATTGTGTTCCAGAAATAATCAGACAGACTGAAGTGCGTAAATTGTTAATCGCACATAAATGTGTCTTGCCGGAGTGTGTCATTTTTGTGTCTTGCCTAAGTGTCATTCTGACCTAATTAAGCGGAACACTGATGGACTGGAAAGATTCTGGTCCTGAGAATACCTGTCTCTACCACTGGTGCTTCACACACACACACACACACACACACACAAACACACACGCACATGTACACATACCATATTTACTATAAATACTGGGACACCTTAACTCCTTACCACATGTTCTAAAATTTCAGCAGCACCATTTTAATAATTATTGATGATTTGTTTGTGTTGAGGTTTTATGGCCCTGTCAACCCAATAGGGTCATGCCAAGCACTGTCAGTTTTACCTAACCACACTTTTACTGGGCAGACTTAGTTCTCTAAGCCTGAAAAACGCTGGACGAGTGCAAACAGAGTATCTGGACACTCCTCTTATCTAGAGCTACATGCAGGGATCAGCAAGCTCACCACAGCTGCCCTTACTGTACTTTTTTGCCCAGTCTTTGTCAGGACAAGTTTTACCATTTTTACCTTAAATATTACGACACCATAACTCCTTACCATATATACCCCAAAATTTGAACAAGTCCATTTGACTACTTGGTGATAAATCTAAACTATTGTGACATGGTGATGATGATGATGATGGTTTGGTGTTTTACATCCCTTTCAACATTATTTCAGTCATATCGAGATGACGGAAGGGTGATAATGAAAGGCTCTGTCTGATGAAGTGTCGCAATCTTGAGCTGAATTCTACCTCAAAATGTTGTGATAGAATGGCAAACAGTGTAGACCCTGATCAAACTGCTCCTTTAGGAGCAGTTTGATCTGGTTCTACTCTGTTTGCTCAGGCTAATGTGTCCTAATTTAGGGTAAATATGGAATTTCTTTATAACAGCATAAAAATTAAGCTATTGAACTTAATGCTAATTCGAGTTAATTTAGTGCAGAATTGATAAAATTTTAAATCTTTATACTGCCTACTTGTAGTTAGGGTTTGATAATGTTTTCAACATCAACCGTATTATGTAACGCATCAACATCCTTTTATGATGCATCAGTAATAAATATATAATTTCATTCATACTTAACCCTGGGCCTGCTGAACCTGGATATGCCCCCTTTGCAAAAGGTGTAGATCCAGAGCAGTTGGCTTCTGAAGAAGCCACTGATCTAAGTTTACGCTGTTTTTGTCATTCAATATGTGAATTTGTATCAACAATCCAGATCAAGTAATCTGACTGGCTGACAATTAGAAGTGGGTATGGCATCTTAATTTTTTCTGCATGATAAAGGTTAAGACCCGACTGCTTCGAGCTTATAAAATATTCAATATCTAATGCAATTTATTCAAGACAGCAGGTTAGCTTGCAGGTTTTTCCCAATTTAGTGTTATGTTTTTTTGTTTTTTTTGTTTGTTGTTTTTTTGTTTTTTTTTTAATTTTAACAATGCTCTAAATAAGAAAATATTTTTCTTATTTTTCCATAAAATTTTAAGTTGTGGGTACTCATAAAAAGCACCTCAGCGAGATGTTCATGCTGATATGTTATCAAAACATTAGCTTAGAGCAGATGCCACATTCTGCTTATGGTGTACAATGTTTGCCATGCATCCAGCTATTTTTAGATATATGAACAGAAAGTAACATAAACATGTTCTAATTCCAGAACAAAGGTAAGTGTCCTAAGGAGACAATTTTTATGAAATGTCAAAACCTATTTTCTGGGAAACGTAAGAAAAATATCATCAATTTGTCCTCAGCTGATTATTATTGCAATCAATTGAGCAACATCAGACAAAAAGGGGTTTAATTCTAGCCCCACCTGAGGCAATGAATGGGCTTAACATATTAATACTGAGGATCCAGTTCAGCTTATGCGTCCAGGACCAGATTACCTTCATTGTCTGTGGGTAACTCTTACAGTGACCATAAGCTTTTGCCGGGAAACAGCCAAGACCCTGATCAGATTTCACACATGCACAAGTGTATGTTGCCTTAGATTAACACTTTTCCCGGTAGTGGCAACTTTTGTCGCCTGCTGTGATAACCTTTGCAAACAGTTTGGATCCAGACCAGGCCTGACAAAATGTTGGGCCTGGTCTGGATCCAAACTGTTTGACACTCTGATTATATTCCTGAAAGATTTTTTTGAAAAAGTTAATTTTTAAAAAAAATCCACACGACCAAAAAGCATGCAAAATTATCCAGCATGCAAAGAGTTAATACTGTGCCAGTCACAACAGTAGCAGATGACATTAAAAAATATTCTTTTTTTTTTTTTTTTATATTTTGTAATTTTTCAGAGAAATAAAGCTTGTACTTCATGTGAATAGTTTGCCCAGCAGACAATGCACATGAAATACCAAGCCTTATTTTCTCTGAAAAATAAAAAAAAATCTTAAGAATGAAGTGCTACAATGTTGAATGGAGCTCATAGCATTAAGTCTCCTTTTTAAATGATGAAGCCCAATTATCCGTTCAGGGAAGCAAATTAATTATGCCCAGCATGAGTGAAGGTAAAGCTGACACGCGCAAACAGCATCCAGACAGTCTGGTCAAGGTACCGTAATTATCTGAAATATTCAAACACCGCAACTCCTCACCATTATCCTAGCAGGCAACAAATTTATGATATTTTTCTTATTTTCCCCAGAAAACAGGATGTGACATTTCATGCGATTGGTGCGTAATTGAGACAATTCGCATTAAATTTAAAATCCTGTTTGGACACCTTATCTGACAGCTGTACCATCAAGCCCCACAGTGACCTAATGCTTAGCCCAATTTTCAGAATTATAGCATGAGTAGGGCTAAATGAATGGAAGTGCAAGGTTAGATGTAGCTAAAGATCAGAGGGTGTATCACATAAATATTTTTTTTCTTATTTCTCCACAAAAACCTATGTTGTGGGTACTCGTTAGAAGTGCCTCACCGAGGCACTTCTAATGAGTACCCACAACATATGTTTTTGTGCAGAAATAAGAAAAATATGAATAATTTTTGGTTGGAAAAAGTGTCTTTTCTGGAGTTATGGATGGGTCAACTATATCACCATTTATCTTCATTGACTACAGTTGACCTTCATGGCAAACCACAATTTATCATATACACTATGAACATATTTAGAAACAATTTACTGCATTTATTCAGAAAAAGAAGACAAAAAATAGCAGTATTTATCCTTTATCCTAATCCTTTCCAAAATACAAATTTTTAAGTCATTATGCATTATAGTCCTTCCATGAATATTCATCTCATTATTCAACTTTCTAAAGTAATGTGTTTCTTGAAGGTAATTTAATGCTTAGCATGCTGGGTAATAATTTCAGCAGACAACATTTTAAAATATTTTTCTTATTTTTCCCAGATTACAGGCTTTGATATTTCATGCATATTGTCTCTTAAAGAGACAATTTTCATGA
Organism: Anodontia alba; assembly: GCA_964016985.1. NCBI lineage: Eukaryota > Metazoa > Mollusca > Bivalvia > Lucinida > Lucinidae > Anodontia > Anodontia alba. The sequence continues at coordinate 90,409,482 of OZ024825.1, read as the reverse complement.
AATATCAGTCTTTCTTCCAGGAAAACTTAAAGATATTTCCAAATTTCCAAATTGTTGTCTGCTGAAATTTTACTAGCATGCTCAGTATTAACGCAGGGGAGGCAGCCTTGAAATATTACACTGATTGAACTTTACTGTTGTTTAATTCTTGTTTTCGTTTCTTCTAATCTCTATATTTTTAATGACATTTTTTTATTGCTTTTAGGCTGTTTTTTTTTGGACAACTTTTTCAGTATCAGGTCCAAGGAAGAAATAACTTCATAATTTAATTATTATTCTATTAACTGTCAACAGAAATCATAATTGGTGCCCCCCCCCCCCTTTCCCACCCCCCCCCCCCCCCCCCCCCCCCCACCTCCCCCAACCAACCAACCAGTATCTCCTGCGGATTATCCCCTGCATATCTTTTTTTTTTTTCTTTTTTCTTTTTATTTTTTCCTGGTACTTAAATATGGATCCTGTATGTAAAATAGGGTTTTCTTTAGGTCTGACTTGTCAGTGTTTGCCACGAGCCCTCACCCATGTTTTTTTGCCATTCTATCAGTACTTTGAGATACATGAAGGATAGTAAAACAGATTGGGAAATTTTTATGTGAATTATGGTGCTAAGTCCAAATATATTTTGTAATTATAGTATAATTCTACATAAAAAAATGCAACAAAAAAAAAATAATACACTACAACCTCTTTATAACACGGTTTGTTATAACACGGTTTTGTATATAACATGGTTTTGGATATAACACGGTTCAAAGATGGATTCCAAAAATGTATAGATTATATTGAAAAATGACATAAATGGTCATTTTTCAATATAATCTATACATTTTTGTTTGGATATAACATGGTTGTTAAAACTAACAGGGTTTATGCTATGGACCCCAACAATACTGTTATAAAGAGGTTGTGGTGTAATAATTAAAGAATCCTTAATTACAGTATCTATTGTTTTCAAACAGGTTACCCTAAACAAACATATTTTTGTATTTGGCTTTATCTGGAGCTATAATAACAAACCCTCAAAACATGCAAATATTGCTAGCTCAACAGCATAACATCAACAGAACCCAATTAAAATATCATCATCCAAAAATAAAAACATGCAAAGAAGTTTTCTCTTTCCTTTGAAATCATACTTCATGACCTCTGCAGAGAACTCAAAAGGTCAAACCATGTCAAAGGCCAAGACCTAAATTTAGGGTCAAAATTCAGCAGAGAGAAAGTAGACATGTTTATTACCCATCATTCCTTTGAGACTAACCCCAAGTCACCTCCTACAACAACTTAATGCTGGGTTTTTATACAAGAAATCTCCACACAAATTAAATTGATAATAAAAGTTGGTTTAGGAATAAAATTGGTTAGGCTGACCATTAGGGAATAGCCAAGTTATGGCTCTGATCATTAAGATTTGTGTACAAAGATTTTCTTAATCTGAAGGTTTAATAGACTGCCTGAATTGCAGCAGCAAATAAATTAACAATAAAAAGAGGCAAATACAAATTTACTGTGAGAAACTTCACCCTGATCTCCAGATAAATCATACGTTCTGATAAAGGAGTATTTGGAAGATAATTTTTGTTATTTTTGCAGGAAAACAATTATGACATTTGGTGTTTTACGTCCCTTTTAACACTATTTAAGACAAATTGAGATGACGGAAGGGCGATAATGAAATGTTCAGAGCAATGAAATGCAATAGTCATGAGATGAATTCCACCTTCAGCAGGATTCAAACCTAGGACCTCATGATCCCAAGTTGGAAACACTGACCACTCAGCCACCTGGGCCCGGTTGTTCAAAGCGTTGTTAGCTTAACAAGCTCGTTAAGGGTCATTTCGTTAACTGTTTTAGCGGATTCAATATACAATATTCTGATATTTTTTGCTGAAAAAATGTGAGTAGCTTTTGCACTGCAAAAGCTACTCACATTTTTTCAGCAAAAAATGTCGGCATATTTGCATATCACTCGATGTAAATTTTAACAAATCGTTAACTAACGACGTCGTTAGCTTTGAACAACTGGGCCCAGGATGCTTCTTGCAGGGAAGAACATGATACAGCGAGAAAAGAAAACTCATGATACCAAAAGAATATAGCTGTAGCTCCAGATAAGAGGGGATATCCACAAAACATTCTTCTCATTTCTTGATGGAAACATACACTGTGGTACTCATTAGAAGTGCCTCAGTGAGGTGCTGCTAATGTGTACCCACAACATGTTTTCATTGAGAAATAAGACAAATCATCACAAAAACATACCTATATAATTTTGACCCCTTAAACCCTGCTTTTATTAGTAAAACTGGGGTTTGCATGGGTATACATTATTTTTTCTTATTTCTGCTCTAAACATAGATTGTGGGTACTAATTAGAACCACCTCATCAAGGCAGTTCTAACGAGTACCCACAATCTATGATTTGAGCAGAAATATGAAAAATATCAGAATTTTCATCTGAAAACTTTCAGTTTTTGGTGGTGAAATTTTCAATATATTTGAATAGGCGCATTTTCTTAATGTCAACACTCAGCAGTAAAAAGCGCCATATCTGGAGCTAGGTATATCTAAAAATAAGAGGAGCATCTAGATATTTTTTCCTTGTTTCATTTGCAGACATGTATGTTGTGTGTACCTACAGAACTATCTCAGCGAGGTGATACTAATAAGTACTAAAAACTTTTTTGTGTAGAAGCAAAAAACAAATCAAGACCCTTTGTGTTAACACTTAAAGCGCTATGGACAAATTCAGCAGACAACAGATTGTTGATATTTTTCTTATTTTTCCCAGAAAACAGGATTTGACATTTCATGCAAATTGTCAATTTGCATGAAATATCAAAACCTGTTTTCTGGAAAAAATAAGAAAAAATATTTCAAAATGTTGTCTGCAGGAATTTTTACCCAGAATGCAAAGTGTTAATAAAGTGTATAATCTGAAGCTATAAAATGAAGACAGCTGAGCCTCAACATCAGAAGATGTTACTTTGGACATGTGTTCCCAATGAAAATTCAGATCACCCTGCGCATTCATGTAGTCTGATCAGAATCTTCACTAGGAGCATTTTGGACAGCCAAGGATGCAAAGTTTCTGCATGCCGACAAAGACTCTGATCAGACTGCATGGATGCATCACGAAAACATACCTATATAATTCTGACCCCGTTAAACTCAACTTTTATATAGCAAAACTGGGGTTTACAGGGGTATACATTATTTTTCTTATTTCTGCTCAAAAACATCGATTGTGGGTACTCGTTAGAACCGCCTTGGCGAGGTGGTTTTAATGGGTACCAACAATCTATGTTTTGAGCAGAAAAATGAAAAATATCAGCATTTTTTATCTGAAAATTTTCATTTTTTTTTTTGTGGTAAAATTTTCAGTATATTTTGAATAGGCGTATTTTCGTAATGCTGCGGGCTGGTTTGAGTGTTCGTCGGGTGCACACGTACGAAGGTACGTTTTCTCACTTGCAGCTCATTCTTTTCTGCCACAGATCAAGCATAATTCTACACATCTCTTAAAATGCAATCTCATGGTTTTAAATTTCAATATTATTAAAGAAAAAAAATCATGTACAATCTTTGCAGATTATTTTAACCTTTAAAGTGTCATTCATATCTGCAGCAGGGAATTTTTTGAAAGATATACATATTTTTTTTTATTATTATTTTGAGAGAAAGTTTAACGCTTTCACATTTCATAATTGTCTGCTAATAATGATGATAATAAAAATAGACTGTCGTCTGCTACCATTTTGCTTGGCACTTTAATGGGCAAGGAAGAAAACAGCAAATTCAACCTTTAACACTCTTAGCAGACGACAAACTGATGACATTTTTCTTCTTATTTTTCCCCAGAAAACAGGTTTCAACATTTCATGCAAATTGTCTCCATTGCATGAAATGTCAAAACCTGTTTTCTGGGGAAAAATAAGAATAATATTTCAATATGTCATCTGCTGAAATTTTTACCCAGAGGGCTATGCTAAGCATTAATGGTTAAGAATGACAATAGAAACTGAAGCAAATTTAAATGAACAGAAAATGTTTTTAACCCTTAAAACGCCAAGAAAACCTGCATCTGAAAAGTCGTCTGTTTATGTTGTCTGCTGAATATTATTGCAAACTTTTCAAACCTATTTTTTGCATACAGGCAAACAGTGTGGACCCTGATCAGACTGCTCCTAAAGGAGCAGTCTGATCTGGGTCAACACTGTTTGCAGAAATGACTTTTAAAGTAACCGGCAGAAGACAAGGCAGACGACAATAGTTGTGACTGGTGCTTTAAGGGTTAAAGCTCCTGAAAAGCAAACTTTGTTGAATATTTTCTGTTCTTTTTCCATGGACAATAATGCACTGGCATTTCATTGGCATTTTCTTGGAGAGATCCCAAAACATGTTTATAGGAAAATAAAAACATGTATTATACACATCTCCAAACAGTGATAAATTCAGGTTATAATCTAGGACAATATATGTTATATTTACACCAAACATATCTTGAGTGATTTTGATGGTACCTCGATGATGCTTTTGACGAAATTCCTACAGTACCAACAAGGTATGTTTTGGCACAAAATAACTGAATATTTCTTTTACAATCTGGACTAATTTATCTGGAAAATCATGTGAAGCTTCTCACAGTAAATTTGTATTTGACTTTTCTGATCGTAACTTTAACTTCCATGTTGACAAAATTTTTAAATCTGTGACCTTGACCTTTCTTCAGCCTCAGCAGCAGCATAAATTTTCAGCTGATCTTTATCCACACATCATTAACTTCAAGTGAAGACATTCACATGTACAAGCAAAGAAAAAAGCAAACTGAAGTTTATTATCTGTAACCTTGACCTTTAGTCAGGGCATTAAGATGCTGTATATTGATTTGTCTCCATCCATTAGTAATGCTAATCACATATCAACTTCCAGTGAAGACTTTCAGAGATGTAAACAACATCAAATGCAGACAACTACATATCCCCTTAAATATTTCTTTATTTCTAGAAGTGCCTTGCCAAGGTGCTTCTAATGAGTACCCACAACATATGTTTTCGTGGAGAAATAAAAAAAATATCAATACTTTTGGACTGAAAAAAGCATCTTATCAAGAGCTATGAATGACTGCTGTTATTTTTTTTTGATTTTGCAAAAAAGCAGGACTTAACATTTCAAGCCAATTTCCTCTTGAAGAGACAATTTGCATTAAATGTGAAGCCTGCTTCTGAGAATATGAAAAGCTCTATGTTATTTTTAAAATGTCAGCTCGTTTGTAAATTCAGCAAAGGAACAGATACTCGCTCTTGATAAGATGAATTTTTCAATCCAAAAGTATCAATATTTTTCTTATTTCTCCAGGAAAACATATGATGACGGTACTTGCTTCTAATGAGTACCCACAATGTATGTTTTCATGGAGAAATAAGAAAAATAGCTGAGGCGCTTCTAATGAGTACCCACAACATATGTTTTTGTGAAGAAATAAGAAAAATATTAACCTGATAACCACTCTTATCTAGAAACCGAATGGTACAAGCTGATTGTGTTATGACAAACCTGTTAGCAAACATATCACTTGCATGAACAAAGACATGTCATGCTTTCTTCTCTCTTCAAGGTCAAAATCCAAGGCTGAACTACACAAACCCAACAAGAATGTATATGGAAAATATGTGGCTGGACATGTAGCAATAAGAAAGAAGATGGGTGGGGTAACTGACATACGACAATAAGACTGACCTGAGGAATTTATAGCTGATTGCAAGTCCAAGTGTGGGGGTGACTGTGAACTACTGGCTGAAGAGGAAGAGGTTAAAGTGTTAGAAAATACATTTAATTTTGGGGATCAAAAGGTCAATGATTTTAGCTGACCTTGACATTTAGCTGACTATTTATATGTACATCTTATGCTTACAAAACTTACAGATATAACAGATAGGACAAACACCAAAGCAACAAACTATTATATGTTACAAGATATTATGTTTATATTATATGTAACAAGTAATTATGGAAACCACAACAGATTATATATGTTTTTTCTTTCTTTTTTTTTTTTTTTTGTATCCTTTCATACAGACTGCCAAAAGTTCCCATTTTTTTCCAGTACCCAGAAAGAAGTGATATCCAGAAAAAATAAAAGGTATCTGTATATAATTTCATAACAAAAATAATTGTTACAATTCAAAACAACGGTAACAGGAAGACAATGCTTTTATGATACCTATGCAAATCTGATCAATCTCAGATGAAAGCTTGAAAAGTAAAATGACTAGTAAAGATTTCAAAATAGTTGTCAAGGGCATTGCCATTCTGAAGATTTTAAAAGTTTTGAACATTTCAATACATTAAATAAAAAAAACAAAACAAAAAAACAAAATTTTTTTTCAGACAGAAAACAATGCAGTTTTCAAGCAGGAACTATCATCACTAACATATTCTACAAATCTCAGAGCTCCAGATGAATCCACTATTTAGATATATACATTTCCTTTCTTTTCATGAATAGATGTATTCTGCAACACACCAGGACTGTCTCACTGGCAGAAACTGTTTTTCAAAGAGAACAAAAATCCAAATGAATATTTTTATTTTCAAAATAAAATCAAATCTGGAGCCCTGCAGAATTAGAACTAAACTAGTCTACATCTACACAGAGCCTTATAATTTCATCTTTACATCACAAATATTCATAATTTAACCCTTAAAATGCCAAGAAAACCTGCATCTAAAAATGTCGTCTGTTTATGTCGTCTGCAGAATATTCTTGAAAACTTTTCAAACCTATTTTTGCATATAGGCAAACAGAGTGGACCCTGATCAGACTGCTCCTAGAGGACCAGTCTGATCTGGGCCCACACTGTTTGCAAAAATGACTTTTAAAATCACAAGCAGATGACAAAGCAGACGACAATTGTTGTGATTGGCAGTTTAAGGGTTAAGCTGTGTAACACAAAAATGGTATCCATAGACATCAAAGCCTTAGATTAGCTAGTGCAACTAAAAGCTTTACAAAAGTCTACTCTAACAAAGTCCAAGGCAGGACAGTACATTTAAACTTTCCTTCACCACCACCAACATGCACATCAATTTTCTAATCTAATAATAAGAAGTCTAAACATGTATTTATTCAACTCTTAAAGTACCAGTCATCCAAAGCAGACCACAATATTTTTTGTCTGTGCAGGACAACAAGTTTCATGTGAACTGTTTTGCTGCTGAGCAGACAATTCATACAAAGTTTGTCTTATTTTTTTAAAAAAGAAAAATAAATAAATAAAAAAGAAATACAGTATTGTCTGCTGTGATTTTAAATGGTAATTTAAGGGTTAATCTCTATATAAAAGCCTCCTGCCACCCCCATCCCCCACCCCCGGTCAAAAAATCAGCAGCCCAGATTCAATTTCACCAATATTTCTTAGCTTATTTATTTATTTGTTTATTTACATATATTTTGTCATCTGTTTATTCAAGCAGTAAAAGAACAATATTTTAACTAGAAGCATTATGCCACAACTAAACTCATTATAATTCTACTTTATATTTATTAATGTGTGCCACATAGCTTGTGAAAATATCTGAAGTATGTAAACTGCTATCTTGAAAAAAATCGTTCCAGGAAACATACAGTTAGTGTCTAAACACAGTTAAGGTGAATGGACACTGGTATATTTTCAGGCGGTTTTTACACGGGAGACAACTTTTGTGACTTCCTCTTTCCTTCCTAGCACACCAAACCTTTCTGAAATGGGATCTACTCTAAAAGGAAAGAATTTGCTCCCAGCGGGAGCAAATTCTTTCCTTTTAGAGTAGATCAATTTTCAGAAGGGAGGGGAAATCAATTTTGACAGAGTTGCCCCACTTAATTCTCCTTAAAGTACTTTGTCATTTTTGATGTCAAAAGTTAAGAAATTCAGTGAAATTGGATCAAAGACTACAAATAAGGCATCATTAAGGGTTTAGTCTATCCCTGTCTCCCTAACCCCATAAAACATAATTGCCTTACCTGATGACATAGTAGCTGGTGGCAGATCAAGAACATACGTCTGGTTGGAATTAGAAGGCACTGACGAGGAACCTGAGTTAGACATTGGGAAACCATACGGGTAGCCGTAAGGCATGGCCGTCGGTACATAACCGTTACCATTGTAGTAACTACTTAAAGCCTGAAAATAAATACAAAAACATCAGGGCCCAGTTGTTCAAAGCATTGTTAGCTTAACGAGCTCGTTAGTGGTCAAAATGTAAACTGTTCTAGTAAGTACAATAGCTAATTCACAGGTATTTTGGCTGAAAAAATGTGAGTAGCTTTTGCAAATACAAAAGCTACTCGCATTTTTTTTCAGCAAAACTATTAGCATATATGCCATATTTCATGATCAAAGTTTTAACAATACATTAACAACATCATAAGTTTTGAACAACTGGGCCCAGAACTGTGCCATAAAAAAATTGAGACTGAAGGTATGAAAAAAACGGAAGAAGAAGTGAAGTGAAGGCCCAAACCAGCCAATGAAATGCTACATTCTGACTGGCTTAGCTATTTACTTTCAGATACATTGCACAGGGCTATGGAAATAGCATGCCTGACTTGTCGACAACAACTTGTCCCATTTCCCTGAAGACAAGTAAGAAATTTCAATTTACTTGTCCTGGAATAAGGACTTCATAGTTGTAGCTAAGAAGAGTATCCAGATATCCTAATATATATTGAGAAATAAAAGAAATGTCATTTTTCAGGCAAGTAAATCTTGGTTGGACAAGTGGCCTTTGAGCATTTACTTGTCGGTGGACAAATTATAAAATTTGATAATTCCACAACCCTGCATTGCATATCACAGAATGTATATGTATCACTGTAAAGTCATCAAAATCTGCAGGCAATATATCGAGGGTTGAGTGCAAGACTGGCATAAGTCAGATGGTTGTTTTTCCCCAAACCTAATCTCCTCACCATGAAGGTGTTATGAAGATTACAACATTTCTTTCTGTAAACAATGAAAATTTAGGTACCATTGCTCATATGAGCAATGGCACCTAAATTTGCATTGTTTACAAAGGGGTCCAAGTTGCCCCTAAACAAGGGTTTCAAAAATATGTTTGAGTTACCATAGTCTTGCGCTCAACCCTCGATATAATACACCACAATATCCAAAGAAAATAAAATGAGTTAGCTGAAGATCTGTATTGTACCTTAACAAAAATGTATAGAATATACTGAAAAATGACCAGTACTGATTATAAGTTTTCTACAAAATCAGTAAAGTGTCATTTGGATATAACATTTCTGAGGCCCATATTTAAAGTTGTGATATGTATACTAGCATAAATAAAAAACGCAAGTTTTCTTTTGGAGTAAAATAATAGAAATGCTTAAATGATTTCAATCAAACGTTATAACTTATGTGTGCTTTGAACAATTTTGACTGATTTTTAATGAAAAGTTGAATTCTATACCAGTTAGCATATCCACAATGACATTTAATCATAGACAGCTTATGCTGTTTCCTCAATAAAGAAGTTACGACATCAAAACCAAACTTGTGTTTTTTATTTCTGCTTGTATATAATTTAATGAATCATGTTTTAAGAGGTTCACATGTATCTGCTTATTTGATGCCCTGTATTAAATGGGTATTACTACATGGACATTCAAACCACAGGCATAGCCAGAATCATTGTAATGATGAAGCCTAGAAAGAAAACTGTGAGAATTTGGTGACATCTGAACAGGTTTTAAATTTTAAGTAAAATAATGGCAAAAAGCAAAATTCATGTTGAAGCTTCATGGCTCCTGCCAGGCTTCAAGTCTGCATACCGTTTTCTCATGTCTGGCCCACCTTGCCATTAAAAAGTAAAACATAACTGTAGCAGATAACATTTTGAATTTAATTTTTTTCTTTTATTATTTTTCAGAGAAAATAAGCCTGTCATTTCATGTGAATTGTCAGCCGAGCAGACAATTGACATGAAATGACAATACTTATTTTCTCTAAAAAATATAAAAAAAAATATTGTAAAATATCCTCTGCTATAAATTTGGATGGCACTTTATGGGTTAAAACCATAAAAATATTTGTCAGGATGATGGTGTGAAAGATTTCTATAGAAATCTTTGAGCTCGAATCTCCAGAGAACATGGTAACTTCATAAATATTTATTTATTTCTTCACAAAACAAATGCAGTGAATACTAGATAGAAGTGCATTGGTGAGGCAGTTCCAAGTGAATATCCACAACAGTAAGGTGTTGTGGAGAAATAAGAAAAAAAAATTAAAATATTTTAGTTGAAAAAGTGTCTTTATCTATGGCCATGACCATTGCAAGTGTGAAGTGTCAAAATTTAATGTCTCAAATATTGATAAGCATAAATTTCCATCAACATTCTGCCATAGTCTGAGGCAAAAGGAAATTAAAAATCCCATCAGAATTGACTGCTGAATAAATGACAAGCTAATCTGATATACTGTCATCTTTTTTCACAAACTTTCACTTCACATGAATTAAACCAATCAATTCTAGTGTAAAAAGGAAACATCACAAGAATCAACCAATCGCCACTCAGCTGGAGAGAAAACAGCCAATCAAAACCTTCAATCTAAGATTGTCACTATCATTAACAATAAATCTTCAAATTCAAATTAAATGTCGAAATCTCTGAACCACAGCTTAATTAAAAATCTGATTTTCTAATTTTCTCCTTTTTTGTTTGAAACAAAAAAATGAAAGAAAAAAATTAAACAGGGCTTTCATTATGCACGGCCCTTTTAAATGTTTGAAATGAAAATCTACTGGGCAGAACTTTTTAAAGCCGCTCTTGTTTAAAATAGCTCTTGTTTAAAATAGCCTGAGGCTTCAAGATAACTACCTTACTTTATTGGTATCAACAAAAATAAACAGACCAAAGCAGTGATAGTGTAAATTGGCATGAAATGAGTTTCTTTAGAAAAAAAGATTGATAAAATCACAAAACCCTCCCAGCAAAACAGTTGTGGAAGCTGAGACTAGATTTGGATGATATCCAGAATTATCATATTGAAACTGAAAGGCATTTCCGTACTTAATATCAATTTAATTTTCAATTATACAATCATACAAATCAATTACAAACATGAAATATTTCAGGGTTTTAAGCCAAGAATGGAGATTTATGGCCGAAAAAAAAATGATTAAGTAAATGGCAGCTAAAAGTACTCCTGATGTGAAACTGCAGTTTCTAGAATGCATTAACATTTATCGCTCTCTGGGCTAAGTCAGCAGGCAACAAACTAACAATATTTTTTCTTATTTTCGGAGAAAATAGAATTTGACATTCTATGCAAATTGTCTCCAGTGGAGACAATTTGTATGTAATGTCTAATTCTGTTTTCTGGGAAAAATAAGAAAGACAAATCAAAATGTCGTTGGTTGAAAATTTTACCCAGCATGCCTAGCATTAAGGAAAGAGAAACATAAACAGACATGTCAATATTTCGTGCATTTTTGTTAATAAGAATTCTATGACAGATGGTAATGTACTTAAAACAAAATCCTCAACAAATCTATTTAATTCCCACAGCTCTAGATGAGCATGGTATCCAGATAAATATTTTTCTTATTTCTCCACAAAAACATATGTTGTGCGTACTCATTAGAAGTGCCCCGCCAAGGTGCTTCTAATGAGTACCCACAACATACGTTTTCGTGAAGAAATAAGGAAAATATGATCATTATTTGGTTGAAAATAGACCCTTATTCAGAATTACAGATTTATTTCCATGATGTAATAAACAACAAACTACAAAGTAACAATGTTTCAGGATTTCAAAAACGGCTGCGGTTGCTACATCTCCATGGTTTGCAGTGTTTTGGATAAAATCATTATGTTAACATTTCCATGTGAAATTTATACTTCTAGGAGCCATTAGTACCTACAACATAATTTCTTGAGAAATAAGAAAAAGTACCTCGAAATATGTTGTGGGGACTCATTAGAAGTGTGAGGCACTTCTAATGAGAACTCATCGTATATTTTAACCCATTGTAGTCAGGAGACCCGTAAAAAGGGTAACTGGCAAACAGTGCAGACCCAGTTCTGCGGCGTCTGATCAGGGTCTCCATTGTTTGCAAATAGTTTAGCCATTTCTCTCAAGGAATATGTAAATCTCATAGCCGGACGTACCTGAAATTGAAATTGGACTCTCCCAGTGTATAGTGTGGGAGAGTCTATTCAGTATACGATGGATTTATGAAGAAATAAGAGAAATTTTCATGTGGAAACCCCAGCTTATTCAGAGCTATGCCCTCCTGGGCTAAAGATTAACAGAGAAATTGTTAAGGAGTATTTGGTGATAATTCTGGGATAATTTTTCTTATTTCTCCATAAAACTCTATGTTGTGGGTACTCGTTTGAAGTGCCTCAGTGAGGCACTTCTAATGAGTACACACAACATACGTTTTATGGAAGAATAAGAAAAATTATCCCATAATTATGACCAAATACTCCTTAACAATTCTTCTGATTATGTAATTTAGACGTACCTGTTGAGAGTATGTAGAAGATGCACTTGTGGTGTTTGCAGAACTGGCAAAAGATCCTGGACCTGAAAAAGTAGCATTTTTGTTGCAAACTGAGAATATAATATGTACCTTCTGATATGTGCACCCAGCAATGATTCAGATCAGCCTGTTCATTTCCAAAGTGAGAGAACCTTTACCAGCCACACTTTGGATAGCAAATGATCTGCGGTTTCTTCAGGCATTCAGCAAAGGCTCTAATCAGGCGCAGCGAATCTGTTTTTTCTGGGCAAACATCTGCAGCAAAATTTTCTTACATTGTGGCTGATATTGTATGAGCCCTGTCATACAAAAAGGGGCCTTATGCTGTAATAAGAATTCCGCCGAAGGCTATGTATTGCCCAAATTTACAAAGTCGGTGAACCGTGAAATACAGGCCGAGGTCAAATACTGCTGAGTTGTGATCCCTAAATGCAAGCTTATACCAAGTATCATCCATTACGAAAACATGCCTATTCAAATATACTGAAAATTTTACCACCAAAAAAATGCAAATTTTCAGATAAAAAACTCTGATATTTTCCTATTTCTGCTCAAAACTTAGAACCGCCTCACCGAGGCGGTTCTAATGAGTACCCACAATCTATGTTTTTGAGCAGAAATAAGAAAAATAATGTATACCCCTGTAAACTCCAGTTTTACTATATAAAAGTGGGGTTTAAGGGGGTCAATATTATATAGGTATGTTTTCATGATGCACTGTAGGCTTTATAGTTCTTGGGAAATGAACTTAAGCATTAGGGTTGAAGTTTGGGTTGACCCAAATTTTGACAGATTGACAGATGAACGGATGGATTGATGAATGGATGGAAACCTGGATCCCTATCTAGCTCCATGCTAAAAGCAGGCACGACAAATATAGTCATCAGCAAAGACCTTTGATTGCCAGATGACATACAGGGCCTTGGTGATGGAGAACAGCACAAAGCATGCATGTGCGAACCATGAAAGCAAGCCTGTATGCATTCATGCATGTAAATAGCTCAATCGCTTCTACATCCATGTGCCTCATGTGCCTGGTAGCATTAAACTAGGCGCAATACAAAGAAAATGAACCATAACTGCTTACAGATCAGTACAGTTTGATCTAAGCCTACAATGCTCAATAATCCCCGGATATACTTAGTAATTTTCTGCCATTTTTTGCAAGGTAGACAACTTTGTGTCTTCCTATTTACTTTCCTTTACACAAAGCAGTCTGTTCTAAAAAGAAAGAATTTGCTCCCAGAAAGAATTTGCTCCCACACAGGGAGCAAATTCTCTCCTTTTAGAGTAGACCCCTTTACAGAAGAAAGGCAAGATAGTTTTGGCAGATTTGCCTCCTTGAAAGTGTATCCTTTTCCCTTAATAATACAAGTGCGAGCTTTATAAAAATGACCTCTGCTAACAGCCAAGGCCCAGACCAGTCTGCACATCTATGTAATCTGGTCAGATTTACTTAGAAAAGTTCAAATACCATGTTTTCTAATAGGAAAGACCATTATGAGTCCTAAACTGCAACAGTAATTTTAATGATAAATTTCATAAAATGTTAATTTTTCTCATCAGTGTTTTTACTATTAAATTTAGAATAATTTGTTGATTATACAGAAATTAAACATGCTATCCTAGTTATGTTCCCTGTTTGATATTTTTTCCATTTTCTTGTATCATAGAGAATATCTACATCAGCCGAGCAATTTATTTCATCTTTTTCTCTGACAAGACCTGTCACGGAATTATGAATCCGAATTTAATGATCCATTTTATTACTCATAAATTCATGCAAATTTTATCACCGAAAACAGGTGCTTATTGAGAATTCGATTTTATCATGTTTATGCATGAATTAATACCCTCTTTCTAAAAGCAAGTTCTAACAAGAAATATAAAATAACTGTTATAAAACAGTAAAATGCTTTTTGACCCATTAAACCCAATGATTGAGGAGGAATTATCAATTGTTATGCATCATAACATTGAAGCAAGCATCTGAAAGACACTTTTTTTAACTTGATGATTTTATTATTGCAATGGGTGCATGAAAAATCTAACAGCACAAAATATATGTTCTGTAATTCCTAGATAAAATTCATACCCTTTATTCTACAGAAATACAATGTACAAATATTATACTAAATTGACCCTAAATATTTAAATAGACGTGATGAGGCCAAATAAAAAATTATATGTGTTTAGGGTAACATGTTAGAAAAAAATAGGTAGGGATTCTTTTTTTTTTTTTTTTAATTCTTTACATTTTTTTTATGAAGAATAATACCATAATTACCAAACATAATTGGACTTCACACATAATTCACATAAAATTTTACCAAGTCTGTTTGATTATTCTTTAATGAGTCTAAAAGTACTGTTAGAATGGCGAACAGTGTAGACCCAGATCAAACTGCTCCTTTAGGAGCAGTTTGATCTGGGTCTACACTGTTTGGTCAGCCCTCGTTGCGGAATGTTTAGCATAAATATTTTTTTTGAGAAAACATGAAAAAAATTGCTAGGTTTCACCAGGAAAATTAGGTAGGGTAGGGTTACCCTAAACACAATTTTTTTTTTTATTTGGCCTGATGACAATTTGGTGCTTCACATTGCACAATACTGGTTAACCGCTTAGAGGACTAAGCCTGCCCAGTAAACGTGTCGTTAGGTAAACTGACCGCGCTCAACATGACCCCATTGGGTTGACTGGGCCGTAAAACCTCAACACAAACAAACATTATTTAAATCACACTAAGATGATGGAAGGATGATCTATACAAAGAACTGCCATACTGTCTCGAGCTCAATTCCTCTAGTGGGATTCAAACCTAGGACCTTATGATCTTAAGTTGGAATCACTCATCACTTGGCCATCAGAACACTTTACTTGGACTGACATGCATGAGCAAACAGTGTAGACCCAGATCAAACTGCTCATAAAGAGCAGCTTGATCAGGATCTACAGTTTGAAATTCATCATCAGGTAGTCAAATAGGTTTGGTCAAAATGTAGGAAATGTATGGTAATTTAGGGTATGGCATTTACCCTCATCACGAAAACATACCTATATAATTTTGACCCCCTTCAACCCCATTTTTATATAGTAAAACTGGGGTTTACAGGGGTATACATTATTTTTCTTATTTCTGCTCAAAAACATAGATTGTGGGTACTCGTTAGAACCGCCTCACCGAGGCTGATCTATTTGATGACGTGTCTAAAAAGTACTGGACAAGTGACAAACAGTGTAGACTCTGATCAGACACTGTATTCTGCAGCATCTTCAATCGTGAGGAAAAGTTGCCTCCAAATTTACTTGATCTGAATAAGGTACTTATGTCCTTCCTTAACCCTTTTCCTGCTGAATAAATAAAGATGCCATGCCCACTTCTAATTTTCAGCCAATCAGATTACTTGATCTGAATTGTTGCTATAATTTCACATACTTTATGGCAAACAGTGCAGATCCAGATCAGTTGGCTTCTTCAGAAGCCAACTGATCTGGATCTACACTGTTTGCAAAGGCAGGTTATATCCTGGCTCAGCAGGACAAGGGTTGACTCTTTGTTTGCTGGGTAATTTTGCATGCTTTTTGGTCGTCTGTGTTTTTTTTTTTTTTTTTTTTTTCAAAATTAATTTTTCCAAAATCTTTCAGGAATACCATCACAGTGTCAAACAGTTTGGATCCAGATCAGGCCCGATGTTTTGATCTGGGTCCTAACTGTTTGCAAAGGTTATCAGCAGATGACAAAAGTTGCCACTAGTGGGGAAAGAGTTAAACTACTGGCACTAGCAACTCTGCCACAGAGGCACCAGGCAGCCCATCCACTACTCTGGCCCCAATGGGGTAGGCCTGGCCTTCACTATTTGCACAGGCCCTGAGGATTCATTTCATTTGGGTCTACTATTTTCTGTTCCTAAAATAATACTGGATGGCTGTATGACTGGCCTTGACCTAGGTTTGTTGCCTAAGTGACAAGGTCAAAATAAAGGTATGTAATAAAACTTACTAAAAGAGAATGCTTGTGTGTTTGGATCAAAGTTTGCTCCACAACCTGGATATGTTACGCCCATCTGCGCATTCTGTTTATTTAGTTTGACTGAAAGAAAAGAAGATAAAATATTCTTCTATAAATTTGCATTTAGAACTCTCCCAATTTCATCATTTGTTGTGTGCTATATGTAGCCTTGAATTCTAGTTTAACCATTAAAGTACTAAGCACAGCTGCAGCAGAAGACACTTTGAGTTTTCTGATTTTTCATAGAAAATAAGACTAGACATTTCATGTGAATCACGTGAAATATCAAGTTTTATTTTTTTCTGAAAAATAATAAAAAGAAAAATTAGAATGTCGTCTGCTACAATTTTGCTTAATGCTTTGAGGTTAAAATTCTAAAACAAATACATAGCTCCAGATAAAATGCCCTAATTTTTTTTTTTTCCAACCACACAGTGCTGGATTTTTCTTAACCTCCCCACAAAAATATGTGTCATGGTACTCCTTTCAATTCCTTTCCAAGGCAATCCAGTAAGTACCCACAACATGTTTTTGCTGAGAAATATAAAAAAAATCCTGTTGATACTTTTCTTATCTAGAGCTAGAAAAACACACAATACTGTATTTACCCTAAGTATTCTAACACCTCAACTCCTTACTATACTTGTTCTAAAATTTGAACAAATACAATTTACTACCCAATGTTGTGTCTAAAAATTGCTGGATGAGTGGCAAACAGTGTAGACCCTGATGAAATGCCGCATTCTGCGGCATCTCATCTGGGTTTACACTGTTTGCTCAGACCTGCCTGTCCAAATACATATGGTAAACATGGTAATTTTATTGTAGATTATTTTAAAGTTTGATTTATTCTGACACGCCAGAGAAATTATTTTAATATCCCACCAGGATTTATGTTAAAAACTCAAGCTTCCTCGGAGTGTCCTCACACTGGGTCACATCCATATATCAACTGCTGACATCATATTCCTCTAGTTAAGATGTTTTTTGGTTCTTTTTTTTGTTGTTGTTGTTGTTGCTTTTTTAATGTACTCTGGAACTTTTTTATAAGACTGCTCATTACATGATGCTTTCAGGTATAAGACGGTTTAAAGGGGAGATAATTCTTTCCTTTATGAGAAGACACTTTTTCAGAAGAAAGCCAAAACAATTTTGACAGTTACCTCCCCTGAAAGTGTATCACTTCCCCTCAAAGTGCCATGCAAAATTATAGAAAACGACATTCTATATCTTTTTTTTACATGGCTTTTTCCTGCCAAAAAATTCTTCTTAGCTGGAGACCTGAAATATATCCTGATGAGCAAAATTCTATATCCTGTCTTATATATGTCAGGGTTATTGTCAAATTCTTAGTACATCAATGTATTCAGGTAAGAAATCCGGTAGTCACGAACTGGATCACATCCTGGTAAACAAGGATTCGCTTACAATAATGACACAAGAGAAGCAGAATTACTAGAAAAAAGTCCAAAATGGAAAATAGTTTGGAGAAACAAAAAAGAAGTCAAGCCCAGAACTCTAGCCACCAGTATACTCACAGCCCAGTTTCAAACCCCAGTCCTGCACCAGTCTATATGTTTTGGGGTCCATTGTTTACAATCGACCATAATATACAAGCACCAAAATTTCCTCAAGGTAGTTGTCCATGTGATTATCATTGACCAATGTATTAAAACAGCGCGTTAGACAAAATTCCTGTAACGGTTATTTATAGCCGTGTTATTCTTGTCCCTGTGACGTCACTGTGCAGTGTAAAAAGCGTTATCTGTATAACCTGGATTGGGACATAGGCAAATGGTCGGGATCTGCACTGTTTGTCATCAAATATGTGAATTTCTATCAAAAATCTAGATCAAGTAATCTGATTGGCTGGAAATTAGAAGTTGGGCGTGGCATCTTAATTCAGGACCATTTTCCCAGCCTACACACAGAGACAATTGTCAGTGCTTTGACATGGATTATGCTTACAGCATTTATAATAGCTGCAGTAATGAGATCCTTTTGTTCACAAAACAAATATTGTTAACCCTAATCATGCTGAATAAATTAAGATGCCACGCCCATTTCTAATTGTCAGCCAATCAGAATACTTGATTCACGTGATCGATATATATTCACATACTGAATGACACTGTTTGCATAGGCAGGGTATATCTGAGTGCAGCAGGAGCAGGGTTAATTTTCTTATTTGTCCACAAAAAACGTATGTTGCAGAGACTCATTAAAAGTGCCTTGCTAAGACTTGACATTTCGGCCTAGCAGGTGGTTCACATTAAATGTCAAGCTTTATTTTCTTGGGAAAAAAAAAGGTTTATAAAACAAAAATAATTTAGAATAGTAACATCTGCTATAATTTTGTAATTTAATGGTTAAAGATAAACCCTTAAAGCACATAGCAAAATTGTAGGAGTCACAGAGAAACTAAGGCTTAAAATTTCATGTGAACCATCTGCCTAGCACACAATTCACATGAAATGTCAAATCTTATTTTCTCAGAAAATGTTTTAAAATTAGAATGAGTCTGCTCTCAGAATCTGCTACAATTTTGTATGGCGATTTAAAGGCTAAAGATTAGAATCTGCCAGTACCTACAGTACACTTCATTGATTCATCTGTCTTTTTTTTATATTTCTTTCAATATTTGCAGAGGCCTTGTTTATTTTTCAGATTTTGATTTACATTTCTATGGTATACCCCAGGGACATAAAACTGTCACATATGTAAATCAGCTGCTGTATGAGGGAATAATGGATTATCACCAAGGCTGCTATTGTGCCATAATAATAGGAGGAAACATCAAAATTATCTGTGCCGTGTAACACGGAAAAAGGGCGCTTACTGCATATCACATAGTCTGATCAGGGCCTTTGCTATCAGTTTAAAGAATAAAATTTATTGATGATCAGTGAAGGTGCTGATCATATTATATGCAAAGCTCTAGATAAGAGTATAAATAGATAAATATTTTCTTTATTTCTCCACAAAAACATGTTGTGGGTACTCATTAGAAGTGCCTCATCAAGGTACTTCAATTGAGTCCACAACATGTTTTAACCCTTCACTTGCTGAACACGACATGCCCTGTCTTAGCAAACAGTGTAGATCCAGATCAGTTGGCTTCTGAAGAAGCCAACTGATCTGGATCTGCACTGTTTGTCATTAAATATGTGAATTTCTATCAAAAACCCAGATCAAGTAATCTGATTGGCTGGAAATTAGAAGTGGGCGTGGCATCTTAATTTATTCAGCATGACAAGGGTTAATGGAGAAATAAGAAAAATAGCAAAGTGTTTCAAGGGAGTACCCACAACATATGTTTTCATGGAAAAATAAAAGAAATTTATCTGGACCCCACCAATATCTAGAGCTATGAAACAAATACTAAAAGACAGTGATTAAACAGCACAGTTATTCAGGCTGGTCTGGACTGCACTGTCTGCCTACAGTATCAGGTGGGTTATTCTATGGTGTGGTTCCTCTGATAGGCAGACACTGCTAATCTTGAACTTGGGTGGACCAAAATATTGTAAATTTTAGATAAACATGTTTTACTTTAATTTATGTGCCAGGTATGTCTGGGAAGGATGTGAAAATATTCACATCTGATGATGACTCAAAAGTACAAAATTTTCCTAAGCATAGCTTGCTTCTTACAATTTCATATGGAAGTAGTTCTTTTAAAAAATCCCTGAAAAGCAACAGGACTGGGGTAATTCTGAGGAGTACCCACAACATAAATATATTGATAGATATTAGGCCTAGACCAGGCTTGCCGAACAAAGTCTGATCTGGATCTGCACTGTCTGTCATGCCATTTGCAAAAACAAAACTAGATCCCGCAGTCGATGGTAATCCTCAGGCTTTCATTACAGGTCAGGTGACCTTCTGACCCCACTCTAAGGTAACATGGGACAGAGTGAAAAACAATGTTGCTCCAGCACACCCTTACCATGCGGTGAAGTCATGTAGCAAGTTGGGTTAAATTCCGCTCAAATGTTTAGAAGGAGATAGCGTGATGAACGGACAGAGGTGTTTACAATATCCCCATTGCTAAAGCGTGGGGATAATCAGCGTGTTCAAAATTTATGACAAGGTAGATCCACAGCCAAAAAAGACTTTTTCCATCCTAAAATAGTGTTGAGGTTTTACGGCCTAGTCAACCTAATGGGGTCATGTCGAGCACAGTCAGTTTACCTAGCCACACGTTTACTGGGCAGGCTTAGTCCTCTAAGCGGTTAACCAGTATTGTGCACATTCTTTCGCCAGAAACTGACAACTGCCTTTCTTGAATCAGCGGAAGGGAGAGAATGACTGCAGAAAATATTTCATGATCAATCTCCATGAAAGAATGTTGCCGACCTCGGCGGGGGTTGAACCCGTGACCTCCTGGTCTCCAGTCGGACGGAGCATCCAACAGAGCCACCGAGGCCGGCCTAAAATAGTACTAATATTTTTCTTATTTGTTCATTTAAACATATGTGGTGGGTAATCATCAGAAGTGCCTCACTTCTAATGATTACCCTCCACGTTTCGTTGGATAAATACGAAAAATGTTTCTCTGCATACCTTCTAATCTTCGAATGCCGGGTAAAAATTTCAGCAGACAACATTTTGAAATATGTTTCTTATTTTTCCTTGAAAATAAGATTTGACACTTCATGCAAATTACCTCCCTAGGAGACAATTTGCATGAAGTGTCACATCCATTTTTCTAGGAAAAATAAGAAAAATATCATCAGTTTGTCCTCTGCTGCTCTGGGCAAATTCCGCAAAAGACAAATTGGTAATACTTTTTCTAATTTTTCCCAGAAAATACAGTTAGACACTTCATGCAAATTGACAATACAGTTTGCATGAAATGTCAAACCTCATTTACTAGGAAAAATACCAAAAACATTTTGAAAATGTAAGCTGCAATTTTTCCCAGCATGCAAAGCATTAAAAAACATTACAGTACTTACTGTCTGCTTGATACTGAGGAACATAACTCTGTGCAGTTGGTGGATTATAGATGGGCCACGAGGCAGTGTTCTGGTAGGCCTGCATGGCTGTGGTTGTCACGGTTTCACTAGATGAAGGTTCGCCGGGTGCTGGTGTTGACGATGATGAATCTTCTGATGGGTCTGTGGCAGATACAGGAACAATATGTGGGTATGTAACAGCTCTGGCACTGAAAAATACAATAAATAAATAATTAACTATTTATAATAGAATGCTGGGTAAAAATGTCGGCAGATGGAATTTTTAAATATATTTCTTATTTCTCCCAGAAAATAGGCTTTGGCATTTCATGCAGACTGTCTTTTCATGAAATGTCAATACCTACTTTCTTGTAAGAATAAGAAAAATATCACCAGTACAGACGTCTCTCGTTATCTTGTTTTTGCTTATTTCCAATAACTGCTTATCTCGAAGTGAGAATCTGGTCCCTGTTTTAAATTTTGAAATCTAACCATAGGTAGCAAAATATTGTGGAAAAGTTGAGAAATTGCACCCTCTTCTTTTCCACAATATTTTCAAGATATCTCTTACTTCAATAGTCAAACTGCGTATTCATTTGTGAATTACTGCTGTTCAATTTATTTTTTTATGCTGAGGTACAGATATCTCCAAGTAATTCAGAGAGTCCCTTGGACTTTGAGATAAGGAGAGTCAACTGTATGTCATCTGCTGAATTAGCCCAGAGAGTGGTAAAGGTTAAAATTTCAAGCTAATCCACAGCAGATACTAGCTATGACAGAGGACTTGTTAACCCATTGTATACTGAATAGACTCTCCCACACTATATATTGGAAGAGTCCAATTTCAATATTAGGTATGTCCGGCTATGAGATTTACATATTCCTGGAGAAAAATGGCTAAACTATTTGCAAACAGTGGAGAACTTGATTAGACGCCACATTCTGCAGCATCTGATCTGGGTCTGCACTGTTTGCCAATTACCCTTTTACGGGTCTCCCGACTACAATGGGTTAAAGAGGAGTATTTGTTGATATATCTGAATATTTTTTCTTATTTCTCCATAAAAACATATGTTGTGGATACTCATTAGAAGTGCCTCAGTGAGGTGCTTCTAATAAGTACCCACAACATAAATTTTTATGGCGAACTGGACAAAATTATCCTAGAATTATCATCAAATACTCCTCTTTAACAAGTCCTCTGCTATGACCTACCAATTACATTTTATTCAGCACTATCCTTCAAGTCTTTTAAATTAGTTATGCCAGAAAATAGAATTTCCAAATTTATATCACATGTACTAATGACACCAGATGCCAGAAATATTGACAATTTTAATTGGCTCTTAAAAGCTGTCATATTTCTATAGTCATCTTTTGTACAAGATAAATTATTTTTGGTTGCCATGGTTATTCTGATGTATTAAGTAACAAAAACTGTGAAAATTTTCCCTTTCTACCTGTGATTAAAACACTACTGCCTTCCCACTATTGTTAAATTTGACAGTCCACTCCCAGGAGCAGCACATGTTTAATATAAAAATAAACAAAGAAATCAGTCTTCTGATAAACACAATATACGTAGATAATATTTTTAACCCATTGTAGTCGGGAGATCTGTAAAAGGGTACTTGGCAAACAGTGCAGACCCAGATCAGATGCCGCAGAATATGTAAATCTCATAGCCGGATTTACCTAAAATTGAAATTGGATTCTTCCAATATATAGTATGGGAGAGTCTATTCCCTATACAATGGGTTAACCTGCATGAAATTGTAGAATCATGTGCATACAAAATGTTACAAGTTGGCATGAGCAATAAGTGACAAACAACCTTTAAACTACTACATCTACAATGATTACTAAAGAATCTCTATAAGATATGTAGATTCCATTAGGAATGACCCTAACGAACACAGACACACACAGGCACATAAGCATCCACCAAACACACACACACACAGAGACAGACACACACACACACACACACACACACACAGATGAAGTGGCCAAGTTTTCTGTGTTGTACTAGCTAGTTTCGGCCAAGCAGGCCTCATCAGTCTCATTATCAATTTTTTAAAATTTTGGAATGGACTCAACAAACCCAAATAGTAGAATTAAAGATCTTGTACATAATTTTCTCTTTTCTCCAAGAAAACATACCTTGTGGGTACTCATTAGAAGCTTATCAAGGCACTTCAAATGAGTACCAATAACAAGTTAAATATACCATTTCAGATGTTCAGACCTGAAAATGAACGAAACAATTTTCCTTACCTATTGAGAAAACTAGCAACAAAACTTGGGTTCTGAAGGTCCACTAAACTTTTACCTTGTTCACCTGAAATAAAGAAATATGTTCTCACTGAAACACTTCGAGATATCGTACCTCGACTTATCAGAGTTGAGAGAGTGAGGAAAATAATAAATTGAACAACCACATTTAACAAATGAATATGTAATTTGACTCCTGAAGTTAGAAATACATATGAAAAATAATGTGGAAAAGAGGAGAAATTGCTCCTTAGGAGCAATTTCTCCTCTTTTTCTACATTATTTTATTACCTGTTGTCATAGTTTCATGTTAAAACAGGGACCAGATTTTCACTTCGAGATAAGCGGTAATTCGAAATAAGTGAGTTCGAGATAACAAGGTTCGACTGTATTTTACATACAGGTTCAATATGTCCAAATATTTAGGATAAATATGGCACCAGATAATGATGGAAGTACCATATTCACCCTACGTATCTGATCGAGCAAGTATGGGCAAACAGTGTAGACCCAGATCAAAACAAAGCAGCATTTTTAGACCACCAAGTAGTCAAATGGATGACTTCAAAATTTAGGACAATTAAGGTAACACAGCATGGTTTCAGATTAGGTGCTCTTTTTTTCTTTTTTCAACCACAAAAACATCTGTTGTGGATGCTCATTAGAAGTGCCTCAGTGAGACACTTCTAATGAGTACCCACAACTTATGTTTTTGACAAGGTTTTAAGAAATCCAAAAATTTAGGGAAAATATGGCATTGAATCCAACACCTCTAAATTCTATTCCAGTGTTTCTGAAATAAACCACAAAGTGACTTAACAACTTCACAACTTCTGAATATATTTTTAACAGGTAAACTACGTCATTGAATCAAAACAAGAAATCGTAATCAAACCAAAAAAACAGGAATAGGTTAATGTTTAGCATTCTGGGTTTCAGCAGACATCATATGGAGACAATTTGCAAGAAAATTTCAAATCCTGTTTTGTGGGGAAAAATAAGAAAAATATCATCAATATGTCGTCTGCTTGATTAGCCCAGATTGCTGTAAGGGTTAGTACAATAGAGGCGAGGCTATTGGTAAATGTCAGATATGGCTTTATTTTTTGCTCCATGTGAATGGTCATTTAGGGGTAGATAGTATTACTCCAGATGAAATGACAAACCACCAATACCCTCCCTTGCATCTCCTGGCAACAAATTAATAGAAAAGATTTTATGACAATAATGTAGAGTAGGAGTGATGTATATGCAATACTCATTAAGTTGCTCCAAACTTATCTCATCTGAATTAATAATTTGTTCGTAATACACTATGCCCCAAACCATATGCTTGTCCATATAAAATGCCAAAGTTTGGATGGGGCATAACTGATAAAATTAATCCAATTTTTTTTCAAAAGTCAATCAGATGATTTACTCTTAAACCCCAATAGGTTCACCAAAATTTAAAGCCCTAGCTCAAATAGTTATCAAGATATTTTGCTCGCAAGAGAAGTGTGATAAACAGACGGAAGGACAAACAACCCAACAGCAATATGCCCCTCCAACTCAACCAGCTGTTTTTAGACTGTAGGTAGTAAAATGGAATTGTTCAAATTTTAGGACAAATATGGTAAAGAGTTAAGGTGTCTAGTAATCATGCTGATCACAACTACAAAACTTTATGCAAATCTTGTTATCAAACTTAAGACATAGCTACAGATAAGAGGGTATCCACATGATATTTTTCTTATTTCTCGAAGAAAACATATGTTGTGGGTACTTATTAGAAGCACCTCGCCGAGGCGCTTCTAATGAGTACCACAACATATGTTTTCGTCGAGAAATCAGAAAGCTATCAGCATTTTTCGAATGAAAAAAGCACCTTATCTGTTGCTATGTTAAGACTGTCAAAGAATCTGACTATAGTCCTGATTCAGCTCTATTTAAGGAAGTCTGAAAATTAGAGAGAGAGAGAGAACAATGGAGATAAAGGAACAAATATGCAGCAGCATCATGATTTTGGTATACTCTATACATCCACCCATCATCCAAGTGTGTACCAAGTTTCAACTCTCTAGACTTTACAGTTACTGAGAAAAGTGTGACGATAACTTTCATCTGAAGTGGTTACTGTATGACAGAAGGACAGAAAGACAGAATCAAGGAAGGATGGAATGGCAGAAGAACAGGGCAAATCCAGTATAGTCCCCTTTTTCAAAGCGAGGCTAAGCCCCCTTTTTCACAGCTGGGCTAAGCACCCCCTTTTTCAAAATGGTGCTACAATTATCATTATTAAATGACAGAACAAGAAAGCTTGCCTAAAATGAGTGACCTCAGAAAAAATGCAGCTCCAAATATGAAAGGTTTATGAGAAATGGTTTTTGTGAATTTATAATTTGAAAAACTAGAATGTAAAATTCTAACACTGAGGCTGAAGTCAATGTGTGACACACATATGACAGACACTGTAATTCTTCCTTAGATGGGCAAAAAGTCTTTGTGGCTGGTAATATTCTGAAACCATTTTCACTTTTTGTTTTCTCAGAAAATAGAATTTGCCATTCATCACGAAAACATGCCTATATAATTTTGACCCCCCCTGTAAACCCCACTTTTATATAGTAAAACTGGCGTTTACAGGGGTATACATTATTTTTCTTATTTCTGCTCAAAAACATAGATTGTGGGTACTCATTAGAACTGCCTCACTGAGGCAGTTCTAATGAGTACCCACAATCTATGTTTTGAGCAGAAATTTGAAAAATATCACTATTTTTTATCTGAAAATTTTCATTTTTTGGTGGTAAAATTTTCAGTATATTTGAATAGGCGTGTTTTCGTAATGACGTAAAATAGTGTCTCAGTATACATGTATATGAATAGAATGCAATACTCACAAGTGATTTATCTCCATAAATATTTGATCTTTCCCTCTTTACTATAATTTGTAGATATCAAACCCACATGGATACCCCAGATTAGTACATCAAAACTTGGTAATCGAGACAGGTGTATGAAAGAAATAGAGCCTACTGACTGGGAGTCATGTGCGATTCAACAATATAACTGTGGAAGTTCATCAAATCAAATCATCAGAATTTTCAGTTAAAGGGAAAGGCTTATTTAATGGAATGTATGCCTGAAAATATTCAGTTTTAGAAAACAAACCTCTTGGCAAAAATCTGATCAAAATCAACCATGAAGTAAGAAAGATATTGCAATTTAAAGTTGTTATAACTGTGACCATGGGTGCCACCAGTATTTTGAATATTTAATTTGATACATTTAACCCTTGTCATGCTGAATAAATTGAGAAGCCATGCCCACTTCTACTTTTCAGCCTATCAGATTATTTGATCCAGGTTTTTGATATAAATTCACATTCTTAATGGCAAACAGTGCAGATCCAGATCAGTTGGCTTCTGAAGAAGCCAACTGATCTGGATCTACACTGTTTGCAATGGCAGGGCATATGTGGGTTCAGCAGGACTAGGGTTAAGTTTTAATTTTGTAAGACACAAATAAAAGCTGCATGTTTACAGAAACATGCTGCTCATGTGGGTCAGTCGATAGTATATGTGTAAAAGAACACATAAAAGCTATACCCTCCAAGTACTTGGGGTAAGTACATGATTAGGAAATATCAGTTCTCCTATATTGAGCCTCACTTACCACTGAAAATCATGACCTAAAACTGTTTTGTCTTTTTATGCAGTTATTGTGTAAAAACAAGAATCGTCAGTCTCCAGTTTCCTATTTTTTTCCTAACACGTGACAGAAGATATCAAATTTACTTTCAAAAAAAAACACAAGCTGATGGTATAAGCACCTGATAATTTAAAACCGGAATAGATAAAACTGCGAACTTAAGGAAGAATATTTGGTGTGAATACCACGATACTTTTTCTTTTTTGTCCATAAATATATATGCTGTTGGTACTCTTTAGAAGCACTTCTGTAAGGCACTTCTAATAAACACCCACAACATATGTTTTCACGGAACACTGGAGAAAATTATCCCAGACTTACCATCAAATACTCTTCCTTAACAAGTCCTCTGACAGATATCAGCTTATGTAAGTCAAGAATATGTCTGTTTCATATCCAGTAACCTTCCGTTCTAAGATTACCCAACAAACAAAGCCAGGAAGCAGGGAAGTTCAAATATGATCGGAAAGATAATCTTCCCTGTGATCTTAAAAGAGTAAATACTACCCGTTACCTCTGGATCATTTACCCGTTACCTCCATATCATTTACATGTAGGACTGAAGCTTGATACAGTAAAAGAAAAAGTAAGTGTGACATCTTCATTTATTTATAATCTTTTTCAAAATGTGGCGGTGAAACTTTTATTTTGCCTTTGTATTGTTTTTATCCACAAATGTGAAAAGGTCTTGTCATAAATCTGGCACTTAACCCTTGTCATGCTCAATAAATTAAGATGCCACGCCCACTTCTAATTTCCAGCCAATCAGATTACTTGATCCGGGTTTTTGATAGAAATTCACATATGACAAACAGTGCAGATCCAGTTCAGTTGGCTGAAGGGTTAATTTTGTCAATGCTTTTTGTTTGTTTTTACGCTTACATATTTTTTTTTTCAAAGTCATACCTAAGCCTGTGTTATTATGGCTAAGTTTTTTTTTGTTTTTTTTTTAAATAAACAGAATATTTTACCCTAAGTATTGGGACAGTTGATCTGATTTGTAGTTTTATGGCCCAGTCAATATTTGGTAAGGTCATGTCAACCTAGTCTGTTAATGTACTCGCTCATTTCCTGGGCAAGCTGTCCTCCTCTCAATGGTTAACAAGTACTTGTGCTCATATTTTTTTAACAAGCAACTGCCCTTTGGTGGAGGGGAGCCAATGATCATCATTTTTACATGATTAATCTCCATGAAAGATATGTGGTTGAGCTGGAATCTGAACTTGCAATTCCCTGGATTTGCAGTTGGACACACTATCAACTGTGCTATGGAGTCTAACCCATAATATTATGCCTGTCATGTCAAGCAGACATTCTTGAACAAAGACTAAATATTTCTAAGTGCTCAGTAGTATTTTGGCTACTGACAACCCTAAAGCAACACTATTAAAGAACAAACTAGAGTTTGACGATGATGCAAAAACCAATCATGCCCCAATGATCCATCTGCTATGTTTGAAATATGTCTAATGTTCATGCAATTCCAAAGAAAAATCACAGAATATGAACCCTGGTTCTCATGAGCCTGGATATGTCCCGCTTTTGAAAACAGTGTAGATCCAGATCAGTTGGCTTCTGAAGAAGCCAACTGATCTGGATCTGCACTGTTTGTCATTCAGTATGTGAATTTATATGGACAATCTGGATTAAGTAATCTGATTGGCTGACAGTTAGAAATGGGTGTGGCATTTTTATTCAGCATGACAAGTGTTAATTAATAGCGCCAAATAAGATATTCATTCTGATGATAATTTTCATATAAAACACATCTTGTTTAGAAAATTTCAATACATAACCACATGTGTTTTAGTGCAGAAAATAACAGAACATCTTCGTCACCTGGTCCTTTGTTAAATAACATGCAAACATATATGGTACAAATAAAAAAAAAAGTCTGTCATGCCAAAATCAACCATGCATTCACTTCTAATAGGGAATTTTGTCCCTAAACATCAAAGCCAGAAAACTCTTCAGTACTAACACTTACTGTTCAAGAAAAATAAATAAATAAATAAAAAAAAAAATCAACAAAACTTCAACATAATCTTCCTCAAAGAGATAGTTCTCTAATCTGAAAGTTTTTAGCCTCCCTTTTCGAAGAAGGACTGCTCAAGCAGATTTTTACAAAATTTGCTTCTTTGGTATATACACCTTCTCATGGGGATAGGGGGCTACAATAAAAGGAAAGAATTTGTTCCAAGGCGGTAGGGAGGAGTGAATTCTTTCT
Source organism: Anodontia alba (assembly GCA_964016985.1). Lineage (NCBI taxonomy): Eukaryota > Metazoa > Mollusca > Bivalvia > Lucinida > Lucinidae > Anodontia > Anodontia alba. The sequence goes on along the minus strand of OZ024825.1, from coordinate 90,379,780 downwards.
GTTAAATGTAACCCTACTTGGGAAAGGAGGCAAATACTTTCTGATCATAGTTACCTCCCTTGTAGGTGTATCCATACACCTTTAGCATTCTCTAGGTAAAATTAGCAGACAACAAATAAGTGTTATCTAACTTCCTTTTTTCTTCAGAAAACAGGACTTGACATTCCATTTAGCCTTTACCACTCTCTGGGCAAATTCAGCAAATGACAAATTGGTGATATTTTTTTCTTATTTTTCCCAGAAAACAGGTTTTGACATTCATGCAAATTTTCTCCCTAGGAGACAATTTGCATGAAATGTAAAAGCCTATTTTCTGGGAAAAAAAAAAATATGAAAATATTTCTATATGTTGTCTGCTGAAAGTTTTACCCAGCATGCTAAACACTAACCCTTAAAGTGCCAAGCAAAATTTGTAGCAGACAACATTTATTTTTATTTTTTTAATTTTTCAAAGAAAATAAGTCTTGATATTTCATGTGAATCGTCTGCCACGCAGACAACTCACATGAAATATCAAGACTTGTTTTCTTTGAAAAATTAAAAAAATATTTCAAAATGTCGTCTGCTGCAGTTGTGATTGGTGCTTTAAGGGTTAAATAACATCCAAACCAAAAGAAGGTTGTATGAATGAAATGTTAAGCTTGTTTTCTGGGAAAACTGAGGGAAATGTTAAGCCTGTTTTCTGGGAAACTGAGGAACATGTATTACAATGTCATTAATTTGTCGACATTTAAATTTAGCATGCTGAAGGTCAAAAGTCCTGGAATCAAAATGAACAAAATCCTCATGCCAAATTCCAGCTTTTCATGCCAAGAATATACCAGCTGGTCAAGGGGCCACAGTGAAGAAATGCAATGGCTCTAGATATTCATCCTACTTTACTCGGCAATTTTTTTTTTTTTTTTTTTTTTTTTTTTTTTTGGTAATTTTCTTTTTTCTCCCTGAAAACATGTCATGGAATTTCATTTTAATTGTTTCAGTAAAACAACAGAGCCGCACCTTAGGAAAATGTCATCAGGGCATATATGGACAGTGAAGGCCCAGATCAGCCTGCACATCCGGGCAGTCTGATTAGGGCCGTCATTAACCACTTACAGATTTATTGTGTACAGTACCACAGAATCTAATTATGTACAGCAAAATCTCTGATCAAACATGGTTCTGCTGGCTGATCAGGATTTTTACTGTTTGCAAATACCATGACGATCCCTTTTCACATTGGTATGGTTCAATTCTAATAAAATCTCACTCACATTTTCGTGGAGAAGAAAGAAAAAAAAATACTATCCAGTGGAATCGTTAACCCTTGTCCTGCTGAATAAATTAAGATGCCATGCCCTTTTCAAAGTTTCAGCCAATCAGATTACTTGATCCAGATTGTTGATATAAATAAATTCACATGCTGAATTGCAAACAGTGCACATCCAGATCAGTTGGCTTCTTAGAAGCCAACTGATCTGGATCTACACTGTTTGCAAAAGCAGGGTATATCTGGGGTCAGCAGGACAAGGGTTAAGAAGGAGTATTTGGGGATAATTATGGGATAATTTTCTCCAGTTATCCATAAAACCATATGTTGTGAGTACTCATTAGAAGTGCCTTGGCAAGGCAATTTCAATGTGTACCCACAACATATGTTTTTGTGGAGAAATAAGAAAAATTATCCCAGAATTATCACCAAATACTCCTCCTTAACAATTCCTCTTTAATATCTGAGAACTCCTGTGTACCTAGAGCCGAGAATGCAAACCAGTCATGCCAAATACCTGTTAGGCTGGCTAGAGCCTCTAAACTGATGAATGCTGGGATACCCGCAGTTGCGAATGGAGTAATGATTGCGGAACTTTCTTCACCTGTTTCAGGTTTTATGGTGATCACTGGAAAATGACAGCAAGTGTGATAAAGATACAAAAGTACTACAGTCCCCTTTTATCAGTATTATAGACACACACCATACATTCTGTGGCCAAATAAGCAAAACATAAATATTGTGGAACTGCCACCTCTCTATAACAGTTACTTTCCTATTTCACCATATATGATTTCAGTGCAACCCCCCTACAACAGCCATCTCTTTACAACAGCTAATTTTGTGCCTTGCCAAGTATGGCTGTTTTAGTGAGATTATTCTCTAATTAAAATACTCCCTTTACCTGTAGCACCATTTTTCCCAACAAAAATAGGGAATGAAATGTCATCCTTATTGCTATAATAGAATATCCAGCATCAAAACCTGTAGTTATTAAACTGTAGTGGAACATCTACAAAAAGGGTCGCCTCCCAACAAAAGCCACCTCCTCATAACAGCCACTTTACCGAATTCCCAAACTGCTCTTGTAAAATATAATTTACCTCCGTCAACAGCCATCTCCTTATAACAGCTAGTTTCATGCCTTCCAAAAGATGGTTGTTGTACAGAGGTCACACTGTATACATCAATATAGAAACCTCTCAAACTACCGGGGAAGAAATCTGAATAAGACTTGTATCCTGGAAGCCAGCAAAGCTTACCATATTTACACCTGGAAGCCAGCAAAGTTTACCATATTTACACCTGGAAGCCAGCAAAGCTTACCATATTTACACCTGGCAGCAAAGCTTATCATATTTACACCTGGAAGCCAGCAAAGCTTACCATATTTACACCTGGAAGCCAGCAAAGCTTACCATATTTACACTAAGTATTTACACAAAGTATTTGGATACGTTAGGTCCTTACCATACTTGTCCTAAACTTCAACAGTTCTGTTTTACTATCTGTTAACGTATCTAACATACTGCTGGATGGGTAGCAAACAGTGCAGACCCAGACCAGATGCCGGGTTATGCGGCATCTGATCTGGGTCTACTCTGTTTGCTCAGTCATGTTTGTCCAAATACTTGGGTAAATAATGGTACCTCAAATACTTGGCCAGCTAAAAATAGCTTCCAGCCTGAACTTGTTTGTGTTGAGGTTTTACAGCCCATTCAACCCATTAGGGTCATGTCGAGCGCAGTCAGTTTACCTAACCACACTTTTTCCTGGGCAGGTTTAGTCCTCTAATCGGTTAGCACATTCTTTTGCCAGAAAAATACCGATATTTTTCTTATTTCAGTATGTTGTGGGTACTCATTAGAAGTGCCTCAATGTTTTGTGTGTGTGTGTGTGTGTGTGTGTGTGTGTTTTTCTTCTAATGAGTACCAATAACATATTTTTTTTTGTTTGTTTGTTTGTTTTTTTTTTGTGGAGAAATAAGAAAGATATTCTCTGGATATCCCCTCTTATCTGGACCTATGCTATGTCAGTGAACTTGTTTTAAAAATTCACTGTCACTATAAAAATATTCCACTTATCACTGAAATATTTAGCATAAAGTATTTGAAATTTCCATCATATTAAAATACATTATGTTATATTTACATGAAGATTAAGAGAAACTAATATACTTTCAAGGGTGGCAACTCTGTCAAGTGTTTTGTCACCCTTCTCAAAAGGGATCTACACTAAAAGGAAAGAATTTGCTCCCCTTGGGAGCAAATTCTTTCCTCTTAGAGTAGACCCCTCTTTAAAAGGGATTTAAAGCACAGGAAAGCAATCAGGAAGTCACAAAAGTTGCCTCTCTTTTAAAGAATGGCAGAAATGGCACCAAAAGTATCCAGTTCCCTTAAATAAGATACTCTATATATACAGTAGAATCCTGCAAAGATCATCTGCGTTGCCAAAAAAATCAGAACAAACAACCATATTTATCCTAAATATTGGGACAAATAGGGTAAATAAAACCATAACCAGAGAAAGTGTACCTTCTTATATGCATGGCCTGTTAAGACTCAGACCAGCCGGTACATTTGGAGAGCCTGATTTAAAACTTTGCTAGCTACCTAAAGGAACTTTGGATACTGTATTCTTCCTAACTACTGCACCATGCACTCAGGATTTTCAAAGTTACTAGTAAAACTTGTAGTAAAATGTGTATCCACCTAATAAAAGTATGCTTTAAAAAAAAGATCAGCAAATGACTTAGTTAATGGTGTTTATGTGATATTATAAAGTTTTTTTTTCTGATTTTCTTTATGAAAGATATATTGTGAGTACTCATTTGACCTGCATCAACAAGTCGATCCAATTCAAATGGGTGCCCCACAACATATGCCTTTATAAAAGAAGTAGACAAAAAGTACACTGGCTGTAATCTGAAGACTATGGAATAGCTTGACTGTGTGCTTATAGGGGTATGTGCAGTAATTAGGTTGAATACGGTATTAAGCTATTCTCACTGCCCAGCAAAGACTCAGACTGTAAGGCTACACAGATGATTCCAGTACTGTTTTCTCAAGTTGTGTCTCAAATATTGCCACTCAAATACTAATAAATTGCAAGACAAAACATCAAAGTTTAATTTAAAACAGATTCTGCAGATAATAAATAATAAGCTTTGTTTACATATGTTATCCTTAAAGCTCTAACAAAAAATGCAACAGACAACATATTGATTTATTTATTTTTTTATTATTTATTTATTTATTTATTTTTGTTTTTGTATTTTTCAGAGAAAATAAGAATTGACATTTCACATGAAATGCCATCTTATTTTCTCTGAAAAAATAATCAAATCAATTTTAGAGTGTCATCTGCTGCAAATTTGCTTAGCACTTTAAGGATTCACCAAGGATCAATATCAGCAAAGTATTTAGAGAAAAATCTTTTCCCTGCTTCTACACAAAAAATATATATTGTGGGTACCCATCAGAATTGTCATGATGAGGCAGTCCCACAACATATTTTCATCGAGAAATACCATATTTACAGTAAACATTCGGACACCTGCATTCCTTGCCTTTCTTGTCCCAACAATTGAACAAGTGTATTTTTCCTATTCTATATATGCTTATACCCACCCCTCTAGATGAGTGGCAAACAGTGTGGACCCTGATCAGATGCTGCATCCTGCAGCATCTGATCTGGGTCTACACTGCTTGCTCCGGCCTGTCTGTCCAAATACTTAGCTTCAATAGGGTAAATATGGTAAACAAAAAATTGTGACTATCTCCAAAACAACATTGAATCTAGAGTCCGAGGACAGAATTCATCAAACAGTAACATTCCTATATCAGTTCTATAAGAGGACAAAAAACTGATTTCAATTATTTCTAGAAAACAAAAACAAATAAATTCAAGCCCAGTGCAGGGCAAAACTAACATTTCTCATATGATAACAAGGATGATGATATTGATTTGGTGTTTTACATCTTTTTTCTGAGTTTTCAGTTAGAGTTTTATGGCCCAGTCAATACTGTTAGTCATACTGAGCCAATTAACTAACCTACTCAGGGTAAAAAAAAACAAAAAAAAAAAACACTGTTTGCTCAGGCCTCTCTGTCTGATACTAAGGGTAAGTATGGTACTTCTAGATAAGTTTTTTTCAACCTCAAAAGTACTGACGTTTTCTTATTTCTCAATGAAAACATAATGTTGTGGTACCCACAACATATGCTTTTGTGGAGAAATCAGAGACCTATCTAAATGGGATAAAGCTCTTATCGACAGCTGTTATGGAATTTGAATCTATTTTTGACTATTTGTTGACATTCTGATTGCTGATCTTCTGTGGAAATGTCTTTACGGTGAATTCTAACAAGACTGGAGACATAACCACTGCTTTCCCATTAAGCCCGAAAATGAAAATTTAATAGATTAGGACATCACAAATCATTAATGAATCACAGTAAATTACAAACTCCCTCAAGAAAACAATTTTCTGAGAAGCGTGATAGAAGACAATTAGTATGAAACGGCATTCTGATTGGACATTCCAGCAAAGCTTATTTATCAACTGTCACAAACTTCACAAGACTTGTTCAAAAATCTTTTACTTGCGACAACTCGTCTCCGAAAAATATAAAAGTGAAAGAAGTAACACTATTGTGAATTTGTTATCAGGACCTTCACCAGAAAAATGTCGCCCAGTCATTCTGAAGACCTCTTCTACTAGTCCAAACTCTGAAAAGACGTCTGCTTCTATGACTAAATCAATTTTTCAACAATGAAGAGCTAAAGGACTGAATCAATCTTCAAACAATGGAGAGTATTTCACATTAAAACTTAAAAAGGCAGGAATGGCTCTTCGAAACCATAGGGGTTGAAAAATTATAAGGACTTAAAAGGATATTTTTTTAAATAAATAATATTAGGAGAACAGTTGGTCAAGACAAATGAATGTTAACCATATCAAAGCAAGAATGTCATAAGCTATATGCTATGACAAACAGACAAAATGATTTATTTTTGTTCATTTTTACTATTCTAAATAGGTTACATTTGACTGTATAAAGGCTATTTACTGCAGATAAATGCCCCAGATTATCTGCTCAAAAAGGAACAGAAATGACAATACAAACATGCATATGGTGGTATAAAATATTAACTGACACCCATAATGTATCTTGAATTATTATCTTGAATTAAAGAGTTTGAAAAGCCCGATTGAATTATCTAAACATGATACTTATCGATTGTAAACACTTAAAAACAGATCTGAATTGGATTGAACATTACAATTTTCCAGATGGAAAAAGATGAAGCAAAACCAACGAAGGATGACATTTTCAATGCATATTAATTTGTATTATTGTGACATACTCAATAAAATCCATTCATAATTTTTTTCTAACAAAACCGTTTCCAATCTTTTTCATCTACCCTAAATACATTTTAGACCCGATGTCAGAAAACGTACCGTCTGACATGAGCGCCCAAGGAAGACTCAAATCAGCCTGTGCATCCCCACAGCTGGATCAGAGTCTTGGTTACCTCCATGAAGAAACTTTAAATCCTTGGCTATCCAAAATGTGCCCAGTGAAGATTCAGATCAGACTGTGTGAATACGCAGTCTGATCTGAATCTTCGCTGGGCGCACAAGTCTGATGCTACATTTTCCGATGTTGCTGCTCATTTTATTTTACATGTTATTAAATAATCTTGACTGATAAAAACTTACTAAAGAACGTTATTATTTGCAGAGTAAACCTTTAATTTGATTCTCGCTGATAATTTCTATGTGATTCTTTTGAATTATGACAGGATATTTTATCATAATTTTATGTTAAATGCACCTGAGCAAATTTCTAGAACGAGCCTCCATCAGTACATAATGATTCTGCCATATATTACCATAAGAATTATACTAGCGCCAAATGAGGTTTCGTAGAGGACTTGTTAAGGAGGAGTATTTGGTGATACCGTATTTACCCTAAGTATTCGGACACCTCAACTCCTTACCATATATGTTCTAAAATTTGAACCAGTACAATTCACTACCCGATGTTGTGTCTAAAAATTGCTGGATGAGTGGCAAACAGTGTAGACCCAGATGAGACGCCGCGTTCTGCGGCGTCTCATCTGGGTCTATACTGTTTGCTCAGGCCTGTCTGTCCGAATACATATGGTAAATACGGTAATTCTGGGATACTTCTCAATTTCTCCATAACAACATATGTTATGGGTACTAGTTAGAAGCACCTTCCCCTTAACAAGTCGCCTGATGTATATGATTCTGATATACATCACATACCAGCGTGGATGAGGACTGTGTGATTTATATGTGAATCCCTTGATTGCACCTTCTTTATCCTAAGTATTGGGACAGACAGGACTGTGCAATTGTTTGTGTTGGGGTTTAACAACACGTCAACCCTTGTGGGTCATTTTGTGACGTCTCCCACAGAAAGGGAGAAGAGAGATAGAAAGTAGAGGAGATGAAAGAGAGGGACAGGGGAGAAAGAGGAAAAAGAATGAAAGTGAAGAAACAGAAGAATAATAAAAACATTCCCCCTCTACCCTTACCTGCTGCAAGGATAGCAGGCCTTACCCTACTGTAAGCCAATATTAGTTGGACACCCATGTGACCTAAGATACACTACATCTTTGCCTCATGCAACCATTCCTGTAGGACTGTGCAAAAGTGTAGAACCAGAACGGATGCCACTTGGTCAATACTGTTGCTTAGGTTTGCCTGTCCCAATACTTAGCGTTTTACAGATATTCTGTGACATAATGCAAATCAAAATCAGCAGATTTATATAAAGTGGCAAGTGTTTGCAAACTAGGTTTTCAATCAATCATCAGATTTTTAATGCTGCCAGGCACCTGAGGCACATAGAGGCAGTGGCAGATAAATCTGGATTAGTTTACCCTTGACCTTAGCTTGAAACAGTGTCCAGCATAATTTATGTGCAGACAATCTTGCCTGATCAATTAGCATTTTCTGTTTCTTCAAGAACTTATAACACTTGTCATGCTAAATTTATTAAGATGCCATGCCCATTTCTAACTGTCAGACAATCACATTACTTAATCAAGATTGTTGATATAAATTCACATACTGAATGACAAACAGTGCAGATCCAGATCAGTTGGCTTCTGCAGAAGCTAACTGATCTGGATCTACACTGTTTACAAAGGCAGGGTATATCCAGGTTCAGCAGGACAAGGGTTAAAAGAAAGTCATACTGACCAGCCATTAGCTTGATTTCAAATCATATATTGATATTCTTTGCTCTAATCTGCTAAATCTCAAATGATCTTCATAGCTCCAGATAAAGCGCTTTTTTTTTTTTTTTTTCAGCCAAAAAGTATTTCTATTTTTCTTATTTCTCCAGGAAAACATACGTTGTTGGCACTCATCAGAAGCACCTCAACGAGGTGCTTCTGATGTGTACCAACAACATGTTTTCGTGGAGAAATAAGAAAAATATTACCTGATATCCTATCTTATCCCAAGCTATGAGGATCTTAGATCAAGAGCAATGAATCTGATATGACTTCATCACAAGTGGCAATACAAAATAATGACACAATCAACCGAGATGGTAGGAGAGCACTCAAGAGCAAAACTTTTCAGAGATGATATGGGAAAGAAGCAGAATACTTTAAATCTTCAAGTGAAAGCACTTGAGAAGATGGCAGAAAATCTCCAAACATTGACAGCATATTGTGGATAACAAGCTGTGATGAAGTAGTGGTATTAAATGGAGGGTTGCTGGAGTTTAAAATTTGATACACAGAATTTATAAATGTCTCCTCTTTCCGACTCAGAATGCATACCTGAAGACCAAAACAATAATGAAGAAGTCAGAAAGTGCCATTTTCAAAGACACAGACTACTTCTGATACCAAGAGAAAGAGCAAATGAACAAGAATATCAACATCTAGAGCATGTAATTAAACGACTAGCTAGGTCACCAGCTCCAACTTCCTCAGATGAAGTCATTACGAAAACACACCTATTCAAATACACAGACAATTTTACTTCCAAAACCCTAAACTTTTCAGATAAAAAAACTCTAATATTTTTCATATTTCTGCTCAAAATATAGATTGTGGGTACTCGTTAGAACTGCCTCAGTGAGGCGGTTCTAACGAGTACCCACAATCTATGTTTTGAACAGAAATAAGAAAAATAATGCATACCCCTGTAAACCCCAGTTTTACTATATAAAAGTGGGGTTTAAGGGGGTCAAAATTTTATAGGCGTGTTTTCGTGATGTGATCACAAGTCTAGATAAGACAGAACAAACAAACCAGATACCTTTGCAAAACAATGTATGTAGAGCCAGATGAGACTGCTTGTAATAGACCATCTCATCTGGTTTTACATGCTTGTCAATTTTTACCCTTATCCTGCTGTTCACGAAAACCCCTACTTTTGCAAACAGTGTAGATCCAGATCAGATGACTTCTGAAGAAGCCATCTGATCAGGATCTACATTGTTTGGCATTCAGTTTGTGAATTTGAACGAAAACATTAAATGATGTAATCTTATTGGCTGATAGAAATGGGTGTGGCTAATTAAATTATTCAGCAGGATAAGGGTTAAGAGTTTTGACTGACATCCCTATTTACAATAGTCTGGATCCAAATGCAAAGATGGAAGTGTCAACTTCTGGGCCCAGTTGTTCAGAGCTAACGACGTCGTTAGTTAACAATTCGTTAAAATTTACATTGAGTGATATGCAAATATGCTGAAATTTTTTGCTGAAAAAATGAGTGTAGTTTTTGTAGTGCAAAAGCTACTCACATTTTTTCAGCAAAAAATACCAGAATACTGTATATTGAACAGTTAAGGAAATGACCCTTAACAAGCTCGTTAAGCTAACGATGCTTTGAACAACTTGGCCCTGAAGTTCAGAAGTGAAACAAAGTTTAGAACAAAAAAAACAGTCCCTTACAACAGCAGAGGCAAAAATAGAAACCTTATTAGAGTAGCCTTATCAAGATAAATCTAATGAGATTTGGTGTTTTACATGCCTTTCAACATTATTTAAGTCATATAAAGACAATGTAAGGGTGATAATGAAAGAATCAATGCAATGAAGTGCCATAGTCAATTCTGCTTCCAGCAGGATTCAAAACTTTCTTGTGATCCAAAGTCAGAAGCACTAACCACTCACCCACCCGGGTGCTTCATATACACATTCGGGCAAAATAAGATAAAATACCAAAATTGTATCCCAAAGTAATACCAGAACTTGTCCTAAGCTCTGATATTTAAAGCCATTCTCAAACAGCAGATTTCCATGCAATATTCTTAACAGAGTTCATAAAAGTGGAGGCAAGTCAAAATGCTGCTTTTCACACAGCTGCACTACTTTTTCACCTCCCTAATGGAGAGTAAGCAAGAGGAAGCACTCCAAACACAAAGGCCACTTGAACAACAAAAGATGCTGATTTGGAGTCTAGTTAGTTGTTTGATGGTGATAAAGCTAATCTTCAGGATAAAATCTGATAAACCCATGATGTTTTAGGTGGGTAATTTGTCTGCCAGAAGATAGATCATATAGAGTAAATTATTTTTCAGATATCTATAATAAATATGTCTAGTCATTCTGAGATTATATTGTTTCTGTTTAGACTGTCTGCTATTTTTTACATATACAAAAGACAACAAATCAACAGTTAGCACTCTGGGTAAAATTTTCAGCAGACGACATATAGTTTTGACATTTCATGCAAATTGTCTCCAATTTGCATGAAGCAAATTGTCTCCAATTTGCATGAAATGTCAAATCCTGTTTTCTGGGAAAAGTAAGAAAAATATTATTAATTTGTTGTCTGCTGAATTTTCTCATAGAGTGGTAAAGGTTAATACAAATATGTAATCTTAGATATCAAAATTGATACAAACAATTACAAACAAATAAATTTATTAAGCATTTCAAATTAAATACAATAATTTTAAAACGTACAGATCTCAAATATGATATAGCATATAGGGCAGTATACCTCTTAATCAGAAAAAAATGTATTTATTTATAGCTCCAGATAAGACAGGGTATCAGGTAAATATTTGTTTTAATTCTCCATGAAAATGAGGATACTCATTAGAAGTGCCTCCACAAAAACGTGTTGTGGGTACCCATTAGAAGTGCCTAGATGAGAGGATTCCAATGGGTACCCACAACATGTTTTCGAGGGGATATAGGAAAATATTTACATGAATACCCCACACATCAGGAGCTATGTTATTTTGAGCCATGACTTGAAAAAGTTCAGGGAATTACCCAAATGAGTAGTATCAATTACAAAGGTGTCTTAACATACATGTATTAGTGAACTAAGAAGGCTTAGATCAACCTGAGCAGCTGTAATCTGACCCAAGTCTGGCTACAATGGAGGCCCTGACCAGACTGTGCTGAAGCACTAGCTGTGGTAACTGTTCTAAAAATTCAAACAGAAAAATTAAGTGACCTAAAAATCATTACCTCTCCTTGCCAAGTAACCAATAAGGAAAGTAACCAATTTTGCAAAGGGAGGCAATTTGATTGCTTCCCTTTGCAAGACTGGTTACTTCCCTAAATGACTAAACAGTTCTCTTTTCAGAAATTAAAAATTTTTCTGTTCAAATTTTCAAAACATTTACTGAAACCATGCATACATAGGAATCTCTTAATAACATGGTTCATTGATAAAACATGGCTTAAAGATGGGCCCCAAAAATATATCAAAACAGAAATGTATAGATTATATAGAAAAATGACGATTTATGATTTTTTTTTATATATATATATACAATCTATACATTTTTTTGTGTGGAAACAACACAGCTGTTTAGCTACCACAATTTTTGCTTTGGATCCCAGCAAAAGTGTTATAAAGAGGTTGTGGTTTATATCATTAAGGGTCCTTTCTGCATGGCACACTCCAGCATAAACCACAAAGTTGACCTCATGGGAACTTGGTGTTTTTAAAGTTGTAGCCATCATTATAGAGAGAGATGTGACACAACAGAAATACCTGATAAAGAAGTAAAAAATATTTCTATTCAATGAGACAACACTAAGTGACCCCAGAGTTACAAACCACAATCATCTAAATGCTTTTTCTAACATAAGGTGGAAGAATGGTCTTTTTTTTTTTTTAACAAAATCAGTGACAAAGATTAATGGTAACAAACAGAAAGAATAATTTCCAAATCAACGCAAATACTGAATCAATGACAACAAACCACAACTTAAACAACACAAAATAACACTTTTCTTAGCCAAAATTACTCAGGCTTTCACAAACTATCACAAATGGATCTGATAAAATTTTCTCTCTACTATTTTGTCCCTGAAAATAGGGCTGAATGTTTCATTCAAATCATCAAGTTGCTAGTAAATACTAAGCCAATAATAAAAAATTTTATCTACGATAATTAAATGGATTGTATACACCTCCAAAGGAAATAATTCTGACAGGGAAATATTTGACTCTCTTCTCACTGGGGGCTACCCTTAAAATATTTGCTCCCTTTTGAGTACTGTTGACCCTAAGTATTGGGACACCTTATCTACTTACCATACCTATCTTAAAATTTGAAATAGTCCATTCTACTACCACTTGATGTGTCTAAAATATTGCTGTATGTATGGCAAACAATGTAGACCCTGATCAGACACTGCATTCTGCAGTGTCTGATCTTGGTCTACACTGTTTGCAAAAGCCTATCTGTCCCAATACTTAGGGTTATTACGGTAGTCCCCATTTCAGAAAGGTTTCAAATACCAGGAAGGCAATTTCCTGTTTGCAAAAATAGTCTCCCTTCGCAAATGCAAAATGACAGTAAAATCTTTCAGACGTATATTCAGCAGTTTAAAATTGTGAATACATCCAATTAATTCAACTAATCATATACCTGCTTATTTATGATCAATGCTCAGGTGGGGCAGAACATTTTCTGTCTACACTCTGTGACATATTTCCAATTACTGTCATACAGGGGCACTGTTTAAACAAGAACAATTCTGAAGATACATCAACAACAACAGACAATGAACCAGATTTTCCTACACTTAAATTTCTGAAGCTGTTATACAGGCCAAACCATGTGAAATGCTATTTTCAAGCATGTTCTAAAAGACGAAAAACCTGGAATACCCTGTATATTCTGGTTTTCCGGTGTACCAGTACACCAGATATCAGGACTGACGCGACTGTAAATCCAGATACAAGGAGTATTCAGAAGATATTTGAGCCAGTGCATAACAAAACCTGAAATATAGCATGTGCACCCAGCGAAGACTCAGATCAGCCTGAGCATCTGCCCAGTCTGATCAGAGTCTTTGCTGTCTGCATGAAGAAAGCTTGGGTCCTGAACTACCCACTGGGCACACAGCAAAGACTCTGATCAGACTGGGCAGATGCCCAAGCTGATCTGAGTCTTCGCTGGGCGCACATGCCGTTTTGTAGGTTTTTTACACCAAAAAATATGGAAGAGTACCCACAAGATTTGTTTGGGTACAAAAGTTATCCTAAATTTTCAAACAGCCCATCACCTTTTTATTGTTGCACAATTTTCTTGAAGAACATGTTTTAAAAATCTGATCAGTAAAATCTTAATTCCAAGAAAAAAAAAACACTCTTGTTTAAGGAAGTACCTAATTTTGCAAAGGGCAATTAATTTGCATCCCTTTGCAAAACAGTTTAATTCCTTTGATTTCATTGGCCTGGACAGATGATGAAATTTGACCTCATGTTTTATTCTGTTCGAAATCCTAGAAAACCTATCTATCTGATGTCCTTATATGGTTAATGTCCTAAAATTTTGTCCACCAAAGTTGCTGACAAAATGGCGTATGCAAACAGTGCAGACTCAGATTAAACTGCTCCAGGAGCAGTCTGATCTGCGTCTACACTGTTTGCCATTCCACTAAGTATTTTAAGAAATAACTGCATAAAAAAGCCAAATTTGGGCCAAAAGAGTATGAAATGAAGCATTTGAAATTTTACAACATTTACAGTAACCCTTAAAAAAATCTTTCCTATAATAATAAGATGGTTTCCAGCACCAATTTGTTCCCAGCTCCAAACAGTTCCACAAATTATCCTGCTGTCTCAAGCTGCTAAGTGGGCTTAGGAACTGCCATCCATTAAGCATTTTTATTGGCCAGATAATCTCTTCAGCCAGATGGTGCTTTCCAAAACCTAATAAAAACTATCAAAAAAGCTTCCTAAAAATGTAAAGTTCTTCCTACTAACTATCTCTTGCAACTAGCAAACACTTGTAACCATAAAAATAATCACGAGCAATTTGGAACACAGCTTGGAAAAGGAGAGAAATAATTTGGGTAATTACACAAGAGTGAAAGAGTGTGTGGTTCTACGGCTTTCATAACTTTAACCAATCAGGAAGATCGGTCTGCTGTTTGGGTTTTCTTGGTCTGCTTCCATCTTAGCTCTAGATAACAGGGGTATCAGGTAAATATTTTTCTTACTCTGCATGAATACAAGGCAACTTTTTCAAATTAAAGTACTACGATTGTCCTAAAATTTCGTGCAACAAAGCTGCCAATGAAACGGCATAAGCAAACAGTGCACACCCAGATCAGGCTGCTCCTGAAGGATCAGGGTCTACACTGTTTGCCATTCCCCTAAGTATTTTAAGAAATAGCTGCATAAAAAGCAAAATTTAGGTAAAAAAAAAAAAAAAAAATGGAACAAAGTGTTTGAACGTTTAGGACTTTTACCATAGTGCTTTTCTTGATTCTCCACAGAACTATACGTTGTGGGTACTTATTAGAAGCACCTCGCCGAGGCTCTTCTGAGTACTCACAATGTATGTATTTGTGAAGAAATAGGAAAAATATGTAGATACCCATCTTATCTGGAGTTAGGCCCCATTAACCCTTGTCCTGCTGAATAAATTAAGATGCCACGCCCATTTCTAGTTTTCAGCCAACCAAATTACTTGATCCAGATTGTTGATATAAATTCACATACTTAATGGCAAACATTGCAGATCCAGATCAGTTGGCTTCTTCAGAAGCCAACTGATCTGGATCTACACTGTTTGCAAAGGCAGGACATATCCAGGTTCAGCAGGACTAGGGTTAAGAATAAAATCATACAAAATAAACTGCGGCTGTGTCTTCAGCTCAACTCCATCATATTCCCCCCGACTAAATCTCAATCCTGACATTGGGAGCTGCTATTAAATTCTGGCGTAAAATGAATTTTCTTCAGTTATATTGATCCACGGGGAGGAAAACTATTAATTAGCAGACGGGAACTCATAATAATGGATTTCAATATTATACCGAAGTTTGTCTCTTAATAAAGAGAGAAAATATTTATTATGTGAAAATTTTTACAAATAAACACTCAATTTTATGAGAATCTTTCCCAAATTCTAATTAGCACACATTCCCTAGTGAAAAAGAATAAAAAAAATAATAATGAAGGCTGGGCTAAATTCTTGTTTAACTCTTTCATCCCAAAATCTCTAAAATGAAATCTTCTATATATTTGAATTTTGGCAAGTCTAATTTATGTATAAAAGCAGAATTAAGCACTGCATAACGGTCCATCACCAGCATGTTTTGAAAAAAACAAAAAAATAATAATAATAATCTCAATAACCTCAATAACCTTTTAAGCACCAAATTGTTGCAGACAAGATTCTATTTTTTCAATTATTTTTTCAGAGAAAATAGCATGACATTTCACGATAATCATATGCTAGGCAGACTATTAACATGAAACGTTGTCTTTTCTCTGAAAGATGAAAAAAAAATGAAGTATTTGAGAATGTCATCTGCTACAATTTTGCATGGCACTTTAAGAGCTAAAGGGTACATAATACTGTTTGCAGGTGCCACAAACTGTGGACAAAAACAGACATGGAGGTACCCAGAAAAGACAATCATGGAACACAGCCCTCAAGAGATATCTTAAAGACAAGTGGAAATGAAGGGTTTCCAGACATAAAAAAGCACCACAAAAATGAACTGTAACAGAAGCACCCTCACAGAATGGTCAACATTAGGACAGTTTGTTCACATTTATGAACGAATATACAACCCTCACCTCAAATATGTGACATCTTTGTTAACATAACAGCATGAGAGACATACCTGTTAATGGATGAGGAACTCCAGACATAACCCAAGACTCTCCACTGTTGAGAACGGCTTCGCTGGCTGTAACCAACGTCTGGAGGTCACCTGAAAATAAATGTCAAGGTCATAAAGGTCACACCTTTAACAATTTCAGGGCAAATTCAACAGATGACAAACTGGTATCATTTTTCTTATTTTTCTCCTAAGGGGACCATTTGCATGAAATATCAAATCCTGTTTTCTGGGGAAAAATAAGAAAATAATTTCAATGTGTCTGTTTGTTTGTGTTGAGGTTTTACTGCCCAGTCAACCCAAAGGGGTCATGTCGGGCGCGGTCAGTTTACCTAACCACACGTTTACTGGGCAGGCTTAGTCCTCTAAGCGGTTAACCAGTATTGTGCACATTCAATGTGTCATCTGCTGAAAATTTTACCCTGCATGCTCAACGTTAAGATGCCAAAATGACAGTCAAATGACAACAAAGGCATTTGGTGATGTTTTAGCTAGCTTGCCTCAATAATGATGCCATAATATCACAAAGTTCTATAATTTTTCTAAAATATTCGGACATCTCAAAGGTTGATACCAATGTTAATTTTGATATAACCTTACTTTTTGTTATCTGAAAATATTATTTCCAAATGAAATTAAACTGCCCTTAGTTTGCTATAGAATGCTTCTGAGGACTGTGCAATAAAGTATTTTAGGAGAAAATATAATATTGTCTAAGTACGTAGTTTTCTAACTTGGCTAGGTAGCCAAGTTAGGTCAAGGGAAGTAAAAATATTATCAATTAAATAGTGATTATAATCTAATGTTAAAAGTTTTTTTTGTATGTTTATGTATTTTCATAATAAGCATATATATTTCTTTCACAATGATTGTGCACATTCTTCAGAACCTCAGTGACAGCATAAATTATTATTGTGAAACTGAGTATCAGAACACTTATTCTAATTAATTTCATGGACATTATAATTATCAAAACAACAGTCTGGGAAAATTAGTTTGAAACAAAAGAGAAGCTCCTGTGATTTTTGTTACATCTAAAGTGGCTCTGTATCAACCTTCAGCTCCTTATCATTCTTGTTCTAACATTCTACTACTGGCTGATTGTCTATAAAAAGGGCCCAGTTGTTCAAAGCGTCGTTAGCTTAACAAGCTTATTAAGGGTCATTTTGTTAACTGTTTTAGTGGATTCAATATACAATATTCTGATATTTTTTGCTGAAAAAATGTGAGTAAAAACTACTCACATTTTTTCAGCAAAACATTTCAGCATATTTGTGTATCACTCCATGTAAATTTTAACGAATTGTTAACTAACGATGTTGTTAGCTTTGAACAACTGGGCCCTGGTAAATTGGTGGCAAACAGTTGAGATCCTGATCACATTCTGTGGTGTCTGATCTGAGTCTACACTGTTTGGTTCAGGACTATCAGTCCAGAAAAACACTGATTTTCCCAAGCTTACATTTTCCATAAAATTGATTAGAATAGGTGTTCTGATTCTCAAAGTTTGACAAAAAAATAATTTATGCTCTCAGTGAGGTTCTGAAGAATCTGCATTCATTCTGAAAGAAATATATATGCACATCACAAAATCATATAAAAATAAAAATAAACCACAAGGCTTTAACCCTTCTCATGCTGAATAAATTAAGATGCCATGCCCACTTCTAATTTCCAGCCAATCAGATTACTTAATCCGAGTTTTTGATAGAAATTCACATACTTAATGACAAACAGTGCAGATCAGATCAGTTGGCTTCTTCTTCTTCTACACTGTTTGTTAAGACAGGGCATGATGTGATTAGCAAGAGAAGGGTTAAAAGCATTTAGATTATATTCATTATTTGATAACATAATTGCCTCCCTTGATCTTATTTAACGAAACAAATGAACAACCTGTTTAATACTAATAAATATAACCTACAAACCTAAAGAAACTGCAAGGGATCATTAAAAACTTTTTATTGGTCTGATAAAAACTTTGGGACCACAATACATTAAGTAGTTGATGCAATCTCGTATAAAGACCGAATTCATGCAAGCATAATTTGCATGTTTCGTTCATAAAATATTATCTGTTAGCAATGGAATCTCATTTTAATCTAATCGTATTTGTATACAATGCAAGTAAGGATAACTTTTATAGTTTTATATCGGCCATTATTTCTGATAAAATGGCATTTTTATAACTATTTTATGGATGTTAAAATAATTTCTCTCTTATTTTCATAATCCAACAATGGTTTTTATCTTGTTTGCATTCTAAGGTCCCCAAGTAGATACAAAGTATGCTTTTGTTACCAAGCCTACCACATTTTTTCTAAATATTTACAGCATTGAGAACAGTTCCATCTCACCTCAAGTTCCCTCTTAACCTTTAACACTCCATGGGCTGATTCAGCCAACCACAAATTGATGAACTTTTTCTTATTTTTCCCAGAAATAAGATGGAGACAATTTGAATGAAATGTTTCTCTTATTTTCTGGAAAAATAAGAGAAACATTTCAAAATATCATCTGCTGCAAATTTTACCCAGCATGAAAAGCATTAAAGGACAAAAATCAGCAGAAGGCACCTGTCAGTACTATAAACAAGTTAACCCTTGTTCTGTTGAATAAATTAAGATGCCAAACCCACTTCTAATTTTAAGCCAATCAAATTACTAGATCCAGATTACAGAAATAAATTTACATACTTGATGGCAAACATTGCAGGTCCAGATCAGTTGGCTTCTTCAGAAACCAACTAATCTGGATCTACACTGTTTGCAAAGGCAGAGTATATCCGGGCTCAGTAGGACAAGGGTTAAATATAAAATCATGTAAACAATAACAGTAATTGGTCCATGACATGTAGGTCAGGGTTACAAAATGATACCACAGAGTGAGCTTCTCTGTTAGGGAGGAAGTATAGGCCAGGTTTGATGACCAGGTGATACTGTTGTTCAGAAAGGAAACAAAACCCTGGGCACCACACAATGACATCAAAATGTAAAATATTGGTCAAGGTCATAAAATAATACAGCAACAATAAAGTTCCTGTTAGCCTTAGGGAGGAAGTATATGTCAGGTTTGATGAGTGCAGGTCATACAGTTAATCTGAAATGGAGCTAAATGCTAGGGATGGTGCAAAAAACGACCTCAGAGAGGCACTTCTAGTGTGTACTCACTTTAGTGAGTACCCACAACAAGGAGAAATTGAGAAAATTATCCCAGAATTATCATCATACTCCTTCTAAACAAGTCCTCTGACCAGTGATGTTCCATCTTGAAACAAGTTGTGGAAGGGCTATTAGGTTAGGACAGACATCTCCAACCTCTTTATTGTCTTCTTCAAATTCACAAACTACATCTTTAATAATCTTAACCCTCAAAGCGCCACACACAACTGCAGCAGACAACATTTTATATATATATATTTTAATTTTCAGAGAAAACAAGTCTTGAAATTTGATGTGAATCATCTGCAAACAATTCACATGAAAAGACAAGATTATTTTTCTCTGAAATATAAAAATAAAAAATAAAAAATAAAAAAAATTAAAAAAAAATTAGAATGGAGTCTGGTACAAATTCTTTGCGCTTTAAAGGATAACGCAGCAAGTAAAATAAAACAAACGAAGAAAATCCATAAATCATTTCGTGTACATAATAAATACACATTCTCCGCAAATAATGAAGAATAGATTTGCACTGTCCTAGATAATATCATGAAGCGTAGCAATTTCAATTGTCAGAAATGTAGCGACATTTTATCAATTTTGATCGAAATGGCGAATCAGCACAATGAATTATATTGTGGGTATTGGGGTTTCTATACAGATGCTCAGGACGATCTTAGCTCCAGACAAAAGGCCGTAGCCACATAATATCTTTCTTATTTTTCCACACAAACATATGTTGTGGGTACTCATTTGAAGTGCCTCAGTGAGGCACTTCTAATGAGTACCCACAGCATATGTTTTCGCGGAGAAATAAGAAAAATATTGTTACTTTTCTGATGAAAAAAGTGCATTATCTGGAGCTATGGATGATAGGATCAGAACTTGTCAACCAAGCCGTTTATTTGCTTATCATCAGCAAAATTACCACCATAACTACCGACAGAAGGCTGATTTCATCCATTTAACCTTTACCACTCTCTGGGCATTTTCAGCAGACAACAAATTGATATTTTTTTTATTTTTCCCAGAAAACAGGACCTGAAATGTCATATCCTGTTTTCTGAGAAAAATATTTCAAAATGTCGTCTGCTGAAAATTTTACCCAGAGTGCTAAGCGTTAAGTCCAGCAGGAACATTACCTGAAAGGCGTCATACTGTAACTCTACAGTATTCATTCTATAATTTTTGGAGACCTTTTGTCCTAAAACTTCAACAAGTGCATTTCTCTACCTGCTGAAATGTCTAAAAACTGCTATATGAGTAGCAAAACGTGTAGACCCCGATCAGAAGCTGTGTTGTGTGGTATCTGATCTGGCTCTATAAAGTTTGTTCAGGCCTGTCTGTCCCAATACTTCTAGTAAATATAGTCACATTATATGCTGTGATCTAAATACAGCAATAAATTTCCAAAAATTTAAACAATAAATTTCCAAAAATTTAAGAAAGTGAAAAAAATAACAACATGGGACAAATGATTTAAGCATATCCCCTTCATCTATGAACAGCAAGAAAGTAATTAAGGCAACTGAAATTCCTCCCTTTTTGATTTTTTTTTTCTTTTTTGTTGCTTCCATTTTCTTGACTGGTGAAGTTAGGCAATTCCTCAAAGTTTTTTACTATTCAAATGAATTTATGGTATAACAGCTTAGGAAAGGTGTACAAATATGGAGACAGGGCACAACAAAGCCTACCTAAAATGTATTTAATATGAGTGAAGCAAAAACCCAGAAAAGTCTCCACATCATTCTATTGGCTCTAGAAAATATCATGGCTCCAGATAACAGAATTTTTCAACCCAACAAGTATAACTTTTTTCCTCTATTTTCTTCATGAAAACATGTTGTGGGTACTCATTAGAAGTGCCTCAGTGAGGCACTTCTAATGAGTACCCACAGCATGTTTTGGTGGAGAAATGTGAGAAATATCAATTTTTGGTTGAAAAAAGTGCCTTATCTGGAGCTATGGGTCTCTGCCAGTAACAGGTCATAAGCTCCTATTTAACTTGGCATGTCCTATTCTGGGAGGGAGGAGGTCATCTCAGGTCAGTGACAATTTTTCAGGTGTCATTCACTGTTGTGCAAGATGGATCACTAGTTTGACTGGCGCTCAGAATATAAAAGACCAACTCTATCGAACAATTGCAAACCGGACAGCATTTGCCAATTAGCCTGTCATCCTCTTGTTTGCTCTCTGTTCGAAGATGGCTTCCAAAATGAACATGGAATTTCCCTGTCACCTAGTTTATGATCGATGGCCGTCTCATGGGAGGGGAGGGGCTAACTATGACACTTCATTCATTAAGCCATCGGTTATTGCAAGTTGTTTCTTCGCACTCTGTCCCAGATTTATTCTGATAGGCATATATGCTTCATCTTCAGTAAAGTAGAGTGCCATATTTATTCCAAATATTTAGGCAGACATGTCTGACTGGGCTGGGTGGCCGAGTGGCTAGTGCACTAGACTTTCAAGTGGGATATTGTGGGTTCGAATTCCACACAAGTTGAGACAATTTTCAGACCATTAGTACACACAGTTCATGCTCGACCTGCCCTGGGTTGAGTATAAAGTGGACAGGGAGGCCACTGGTGACAGACAGCGGCACCAAGTGTACATGGGTGATCCATGAAACCAAGGTTGTACAAATGCAAGAACATAACACAATTGCTGCTGCCTCCATGTGCCTCAGGTGCCTGGTAACGTTAAAAATCTGCACAACTCATTAGAGCAACAACAGACATGTCTGAATATACTATGTCAACCAGACCTATAGCACTTGGTATCTTTAGGCAAATTTTTTCAACCAAAATGTATTTATTTATATTTTTCTTATTTCTCCATGAAAACATATGTTGTGGGTACTCATTAGAATGAGTACCCACAAAATATGCTTTCATGATGAGATAAGAAAAATATTTACAAGATACCCCCTCTTATCTAGAGCCATGGGACCAAAATGCTCCCAACCCTTTAAATGCCAATCACAACAGCAGCAGACGATATTCCATAATTTTCTTTTTTAATTTCGTAGAGAAAATAAGGCTTTAAATTTCATGTGAAATAATATATGCTAAGCTTTACATTTCATATGAACTATCTGCTTAGTAGACAGTTTTGCATTGACATTCACTTTTCCCAGAGGAACTGTTAAGGAGGAGTATTTGGTGATAACTGTGGGATAATTTTCTCTAGTTCTCCATAAAAAAATATGTTGTGGATACTCATTAGAAGCACCTTGATGAAGTGTTTCTAATGAGTACCCACAACATATGTTTTTATAGATAAATAAGAAAAATTACCCCAGAATTATCACCAAATACTCCTTAGCAATTTATCTGCTATTTCCTTATCTTTCTCTATTTCTTTCTTTTCTTTCATCTACTAGCACTTCTGTCTTTTTTCTCCCTTCCTCTGGAAGATGACACAAACAACCCACAAGAGTTGATGTGTTGTTTACCCACTGAAGTTGGGGAGACCCCTAAAAGGGTAATTGGCAAATAGTGCAGACCCAGACCAGATGCTGCAGAACCTGGCATCTGATCAGGATCTTCACTGTTTGCAAATAGTTTAGCCATTTTTCTCTAGGAATATCTAAATCTCATAGCTTGACCTACCTAAAACTGAAATTGGACTATTCCAATATATAGTGTGGGTGAATTCATTCAGTCTACAATGGGTTAAACAAGAATTCAAACAAACAATATGTTTATTATGGTAGTTGTTGACAAAACTGAGACATTCTTTTTGTTGTCGGCAAATATTAGGAGAGATATTATGGAAACTGTTAGCATTTTTACCATGAGTCAGACACTTAAAATTTTAAAAGCACCTTTCAACATATTAAAAAAGCCTTCATTGCATGCCATCATTGGACAGACAGTGGAATATATTGATAATACCTTGGAGCAAATCCCTGGTGTTGACAAATTGTTTGGAAGAAAAATAAATGTCAAAGGCCTAAAACAAGCCTTTATTTTGTACATCAAAAGGACCAAAATGGCAATTAAAATTGGTTCACCTTCTGAGTCAGTCTCTTCCTTTTAAAACTGACATATTCATTGAGAAATCACTTACAAGCCATTTGAATAGATTTCAAAGAATTAAATGATTTTCAACAAATCGGTATAGATTAGTACTGTGATACTGACTTAGCTGTGGGGCTTATATCGCCTTGTAAAATTTAATAAAACAGCCCTTCAGTGGTAAGTGGAAAAAAAAAATCATTGTGAAAGAATTCCAAACTTCCGAAATGTCAGTTTTATTAATAAGGAAGATATTTTGGAATTATTGTCGCTCACTTAAATCTCAACCAGGGTCCAATATTTATAGTTTGTAGCCTAGCGGGATTTCTGCACAATGCTAATATACAAATAGTCCATGAAATTCATAGTTAACCAGTACAATGGTTTAAGCTAATAAATCTAGTGGCCCTGAAAAAATCAGTGGTTTGTGAATGATTTATTTGGAATGCCTAGGTGGTCATCATGAAAAAGCTTGTTCCGAATCATTGCTGTAGTGGAGTGTTGGAGATGAGGAATAGAGGGGGTCCTTGTCAAAATCTGAATCAATTTGTTAGAGTTTACAAAGAGGATGTCTTGTGGCTATAAAGCAGCTCCAGTCTTTTTAAATGACTTTATAGAAAGAAACAAGACATGCTGTGAATTTAATAAAGTAAAAACAGGGCTGTTGGTAACTTATTGGAGATAAATGTAGTAATGTTCCAAAAAGAAGTTGCTCGATCTTCATAGATTGTCACTAAAAGGTGATCCGAGTGAAATCCACTTCTTCAAGATGACCTGAACGAAATCCTACTTCTTCAAGATGAATCTAATAGGATCCCACTACTAGAATGAGATCCATCAACTACAAGATGGGAGATCCTACAATTGCCAGATGATCCTAATGAGATCACTATAAGATCATCCTAATGAGATCACTCAACTAAAAGATTATTCTAATGAGATGCTACAACTAGAAGATGGTCTTGATGAGATCCATCAATTACAAGATGGTCCTAATGAGATCCTACAACTACTAGATGATCCTAATCAGATCACTCATCTACATCCTGAAATCACTCACCTACAAGATGATCCTCAAGTAACCCTACATTTACAAGAATGATCCCAATGAGATCCCACAAGTGCAAGCTGATCCTAATGATTTCCTACATCTACAAGATGATCCTAATGAGATCACACAATTACAAGATGATTCTAATGAGATCACTCAACTGCAAGACGATTCTAATAAACTACAAGGTGATTCTAATGAGGTGCTACAACTGCAAAATGATGACAGTGAGGTCCTACAACTACAAGATAATCTTAATCATACTGATGAGAGCTTACAACTACATCATGACCCTAATTAGATCCAACAACTGCAGGATGATCCTAATGAGATCCTACAACTACAAGATGACCCCAATGAGATCCTACAACTACAAGATGATCCTAATGAGATTCCACAAGATGATCCTAATCGTAAGATCCCACTACAGGATGATCCCATGGAAATTCTCCAACTACAACATGACCCTAAAGCAATCCTACAGCTTCAAGATGATTATAATGAGATCCCACTGCTACAGAATGATTCTAATGAGATCCTATAATTTCAAGATCCTACAACTAAAGATGACTCTAATGAGATTCTACAACTACAAGATGATCTTAATGAGGTCCCTAAGTGTCATGTTCATATAGATGAACCATAGCGTTAGATACCGGTAAGAGTGGTATCCAGATTTTATTGCTGATGCCAGGGTAGTGCAAAAATTCTTCTTATACTTTCTTATACTTTCTGATAATTTTAATATCCGACATCAGCATTAAACAAATAAAAACCTATTGCCTTAAGAAAAAAAAAAAAAAAAAAAAAAAAACACAAAAGAATGAAAATCAGAGACTCAAGTTTTATTTAGTCATATACAGCAATGTCATTTGCAAAGCTGCATATGCCCCCTAGCACCGGCATAAGCAGTATTTGATTTTCAAAATAACCAGAATGGGCTCAATGATTCCAATGGAAATATAAATATAATCTGCAAGTCTTGTATTTTTCCACACAGAGATACACATACCTGTGACGGTGCCATTGGGTGTAAGATTAGTATTAGGACTCTCTAATGCTGGAGGTTGACTAAGTGGACTCTCGCTACTCTCAATCTGGTTCGCTGGACTAGAAACACGCTGACTTTCTAACACTCTGAAAAAAAAACATTATAACATACATTACACCACAACCTCTTTATAACACTATTGCTGAGATCCAAAGCAAAAATCATGTTAGCTAAACAACCGTGTTGTATACATACAAAAATGTAGATTATATAGAAAAATGACCATAAATGGTCATTTTTCTATATAATCTATACATTTTGGTTTAGATACATCTTAAAACTGTCTAATGTCAAACATCACGAAAACATGCCTATAAAATTTTGACCCCCCTTAAACCCCACTTTTATATAGTAAAACTGGGGTTTACAGGGGTATGCATTATTTTTCTTATTTCTGCTCAAAACATAGATTGTGGGTACTCATTAGAACCGCCTTGATGAGGTGGTTCTAACGAGTACCCACAATCTATGTTTTGAGCAGAAGTATGAAAAATATCAGGATTTTTTACCTGAAAATTTTCAGTTTTTGGTGGTAAAATTTTCAGTATATTTGAATAGGCAGGTTTTCGTAATGACCAGCTTATAATGAACCATCTTATAAAGTGGTTCAAGTGTAGTATGAACTAAAAAATTACAGAAAGTAACCAAGAATGAATATTCATATATGTGTGCTGCATTAAAACCTGATTTAACGCTTAGCACACACTGCGTGCAAATTCAGCACATATTATTTCATCCCAGAAAATATATTCAACATTTCCTTATGAGACAATTTGCATGAAATATCCAATCCTATTTTCTGGGAAAGACAAGAAAAAATATTTCAAATTGTTGTCTTCTGTGAAAAATAAAAAGGTATTTTTAAAATTTTGTTTGACAGTTTTCAAACTCAGTACACTTAAGGTTAATCTTTACCTCTATCTGGGCTCATTCAGCCAAAAATAAATTGCTATTTTTTTTCCATTTTTCCCAGAAAATATACTTTGATGTTTCAAGCAATTTTTTTCTGGAGGAAGCAATTTGCATGAAAGGTCAAAGCCTATATTGTTTTAGGAAATTATGAAAACACACACACAAATTTCAAACTGTCATCTGCTGAAATTTTTACCCAGCATGCTATTATACATTAAATATTGTGTCTTTTGATATATAGTATTCCAAGACAAAGGCAATATCAGAGAAGTCTAAGAGCAAACTCTATTAACGCTTAGCATGCCTGGTAAAAATTTCAGCAGACGACTTTTAAAATATTTTTTCTTATTTGTCCCAGAAAATAGGTTTTGACCATTTCATGCAAATTGTCTCCTTAGGAGACAATTTGCATAAAATGTTAAAGCCTATTTTCTGTGAAAAATAAGAAAAATGTCATCAATTTGTTGTCTCCTGAATAAGCCCAGAACATGGCAAAGGTTAATGCCACTGTAAAATACATAAAAGTCAAACAAATAATATCTTCTGCTTTGGTTTCCACAGAAACATCCCTGTGGAACTTGAATAGAAACATCATTTGGATCTGTGTTTTGTCTACCTTAAATACTTGAACAGACAGGCCTTAGTGAACAGTGTAGATAGCATTCCATGGCGTCTGATCAGGGTCCACACTACTGCCACTCATCCAGCAGTTTTTAAATTCGTTAACAGGAAGTAAAATAGACTTGTTGAAATTTTAAGACAAGTATGGTAAGGAGTTAAGTATGTCCCAATATTTGGGGTAATCACTTCTTTATACCCTATTCATTCTTATATATGTCCCGAGGGCATTGCAATTCATTGCTGCTAAAATGACAGTATTGAGTCCAAATTTGGGCCAAAAATAAGATATTTTGATGACCTAAACTCAATTTTGTAAATACACATTAACCTCTTTATAACACAGTTTGTTATAACACAGTTTTGTATACAACACGGTTTAAAGATGGATTCCAAAAATGTATAGATTATATAGAAAAATGACCATAAATGGTCATTTTTCTATATAATCTATACATTATTGTTTGGGTATAACATGGTTGTATAACAGTTTAAGCTTTGAACCCCAACAATAGTGTTATAAAGAGGTTGTGGTGTATTTAGTACATAATGCTTTTCTCCTAGAAAATTAGGAGGGGTGTTTATTAGAGAGGGGGCTTATATTAGAACAAATATGGTATGCTGAAGTGAAAAATCAGCAGATGATATATGAATGGATATACTCTATGAAGCACTTCTAATGAGTTTGCACATCATATGTTTTGGTGGAGAAATAAGAAAAACACCCACACTTTTAAGTTGAAAAAAAGTGTCCTACCTGGAAATATATGAAACATATTGTTTCTTGAGAACATTATCAATGATTTTCAGTTAGAAAACATCTGCACAAAAATTTACCTCATCTGAAACACTTTTTCTCAAAAATCCAATTAAAATATGCACTTTCTATTAAATTTTCCTCAAATCCACATTTTCATCTGCTTAACGAACAACACAAATCCTATGTGAAATGTTGTATGCACACATGCAACAAACTAAAATTAACGCTAAGCATGCTCTGAAAAAATTTCAGCAGACGTCACTTTGAAATATTTTTCACATTTTCCCCAGAAAACAGGATTAGACATTTCATGCAAATTGTCTCCATAGGAGACAATTTGCATGCAATGTCAAATCCTATTTTCTGAGAAAAACAAGAAAAAATATTTGAAAATGTCATCTGCAGAAATTATTACCCAGCATGCCCAGTGTTAAACCTGCCCTATGTCCTGTGCAAGCATTTATAAAAGGACAATTTTCATATAAGATCAGAAATGCGGGTAGTGAAAGAATAAAACGGGCAGTGATTCGGAACAATCTTACACGCAACAACAGACAATCCTTCAGAAAAATCAACGTAGATCTTATCTACATGAATTTTATGCGTGTTTCAAGAGACTGTCTTCTGGGGTTGAGAAGAAAAAAAGAAAACTTTCTAGCATATCTTATCCCATTATTTTTGGCAACATGCCTCTCTTCTTCAATTCACCCTGATGGTTTTGTCGAATGATTTTCCATTTGTTTCCCCAGGACAAAAGGAATAGTTCTCCAGACTGGTTGCATTGAATGAATATTTGCTCTACCTTGAAATGCTTAAAAAATACAAACGTCAACAATCTAGGCAGGAACTATGTAAGAAAATATGTTTTATATTCTGTTTTCATTTTTCTGTCTTGTCTTAAAATTGACCTACTTTTAAGACTGAATGAACTCACGAAGCATACAAATCAGAAATCTATTATCAGATCTCTGCTCATTACTATAGAAAATTCACAAAGATCGTAATGATTTCTCCTCAATGATCATCAAGGCCTCAGAAAAGATGTGCTGCAGGGTCTAATTAGAATTTTAAGACAAAGTAAAATTCCAGGCAAAATCAAACAGCATCTCTAAGACGATTTGATTTTGCTGCCACAGTGTTTGTTTTCTTGGAGAAACGAGAAAAAAATATCTGTATTTTCTCTCCAAAACAACAAGACATTTACAGCCCTGGATCAAGAAATCAGCTGTATCTAAAATCATAAATAGTTTACCAATTGTATTTTAGTGGAAATCTTACCTCTACATAAAAGTGGTACCCATATCAATATTTTTCTTATTTCTCCATGAAAACATATGTTGTGGGTACTCATAAGAAGTGCCTCAGTTAGGCACTTCTAATGAGTACCCACAACATATGTTTTCATGGAGAAATAAGAAAAATATGGGTACTTGCTTGAAAGAAAACCTTATCTAGAGCTTTGAGAAATAAACAATTAAGTGCCATGCTTGGCTGTTCATTTTTAAAATCAATCTGAAGCAACAGTGACAAGCAAAATCTTTAGAATAGTTCAAAAACCCAAAACAACCAAGTGAGTTGAATACTTTGCATGCTGGATAAAAACTTCAGTAGGCCAAATTCTGAAATTTTTTTCTTATTTTTTGCATAGTTTGACATTTCATGCAAAGCCACTCCTAAGGGGACAATTTGCATGAAATCTCAAATCTTATGTTACGGGGGAAAACAAGTAGGAAAAATAATGTTCAATTTCCATCTGCGATATTGCCAACTGACTGCTAATGGTTTAAGTCATTTTAGCATATTGAAATAGTTTAACTTTTTATCTGCTGAATCTAAATATTAGCAGAGAATGTATTACAATATTCTTCATTATTTTTCTTAGAAAATAAGGCGCGATTTTTCATTCAAATTGTCTCTTCCCTCCTTTGTAGACAATCTGAATGACTGTCAAGCCTTATTTTCTCAGAAAAAATCAAGAATACTATGATTCATCTGTGTTCTACCCAGTGCATGTTAAAGTTAAAATTGGTGAACTGCATGTCTTAACTAACCCTAAAGCACTAATCACAATTGCAGCAGACAACATTTTGATTCTTCTTCTAGTTGTACTTTTTTAAGAGAAAAATAAGAAGCAGAAAAGTCACATAAAATGCCATGTCTTATTTTCTCTGAAAAATAATTTAAAAAATTTAGAATGTCGTCTGCTACAATTTTGCTCAGCCCTTTAAAGGTTAATGCTCATAATTGACATTTTCAATCAGATAATCATTTTCTTTGAAGTTTTTCACTACAAGACAAGTATTATAAATACAGTACTTTTAGCTGTCTTCTGCTTATCTTGTCTTTCTTATTGAGAATTTAATCTTTTCATCAATATATGGATAAAAGTATATAGGGCATTTGTGATAATTTAGAATATTTTCAATTAAAAAGTGTTTTAATTCATTTGCAATAATCTAATATAACACAAAGTAACAAATCTTAGTTTATGAGTACATCTGAGGAATTGTTAAGGAGGAGTATTTGGTGATAATTGTGGGATAATTTTCTCCAGTTCTCCATAAAAACATATGTTGTGGGTACTCATTAGAAGTGCCTCAGTGAGGCACTTCTAATGAGTACCCACAACATATGTTTTTATGGAGAAATAAGAAAAATTATCCCACAATTATCATTAAATACTCCTGCTTAATTTCTCTGGTAAACATATAAGCAAAGTGTATAAGATATCAGTCAAACTAGAATTCAGATGAGAGGGGTATTCTGATTAATATTTTTCCCTTCTCGAATACATATCCAGTGAGTACTCATTAGAAGAGCTTTGTTGAGGCAATTCAACCGAGTACTTTAAGAGCTGTTTTAGACCTATAAAAATCTTACTTCTAAGCATCATGTATATGAAGCTGACAACTCGATCTTTCACAGTTGAAAGACCTCTTTAGAAAGTGGTTCATTATAACATGGTTTTGGATATAATGTGGTTTAAAGACAGACCCCAAATGCTGTATCTAAATGTGTACAGATTATATAGAAGAATGACCATTTATATATTTTTGTATGAATACAACATGGATACCACACAGTTGTTTAGCTAATACAGTTTTTGCTTTGGATCCCAGCCACAGCATTACAAAAGGTTGCCGTGTGTAAGGATGCAATGTTTTATTTAAAATATTAACAAAAATTGTTCTCTTTCCCACTTGCTTTTCTCCTCTACTCCCTCTCCCCTGTTTTCATTTAAAGATTGCTGACTGAGCTAGTTTTGATATGACAAATATCACAGAAGTCCCACATTTATTTCTGAGTTTTCCAGACTGTTGTTTTGATATTTATAATGTTCGTAAAATTAAATAGAATATTAGTGTTCTGATACACAAAGTTTCATGAAAATAAATTAAGCTCTCAGTGAGGTTTTGAAGAATCTGCACACTCATTGTGAAAGAAATATACTTTCTTAGCATAAAAACACATAAAAATACACATATTCCTGAAAATTTTTAAAGTAACTAGAGTATAATCACTATTTAATTTATAACATTATCACCTCCCTTGACCTAACTTGGCTATGTAGCCTAGTTAGAAAGTACATATTTAGGCAACATTTTCTCCTATAATTTTTTATTGCAGTCCTTAGATGCATTTCATAACAAACTAGGGGTAGTTTAATTTCGTTTGGAAATTGTATTTTTAGACAACAAAAAATAAGGTGATATCACTATTAGCTTTACGGGTCACTAGTTTTCTTCTGATCTTGCCATTTGTTGTTTTTTTTTCATTGCCACTAGCATCCTTCAATAAAATATTTTTGGTAGTCTGTCATATCTTCCTATTTACATATTCACCACACATCGCATGACAGTTGCTAGTTTACTGGAGTCAACACAAGGACCCAATTGCCTTTCAATAGCTTAGACATTGTTTTTATTCATTCCTCTAATTATTATACAACATAAAACCTTTTAGCTCCACCATAAAGCCATCACCCTCCTATAAGAGTAAATTAGTCTAATGGAGAAAACAGCAATGCTGCCAAGCCTTCCACTAGCTCTCAAGCTGCAATCGCTGAAGGGGCAGCCTTGGGCAGTATTTGAATGTGCTACTACAGTAGCTATCCTACAGGTCAAATGGCTATAGCCTTTCACTGTCTCTCAAGCTTCACCATGGGAGTATTCAGAGGCACTCCTAAATGTCTAATCCAAGCACCTGAGCCATATCAAACAAAATGGGGACTTAACCCTGGTCCTGCTGAACCCAGATATGCCCTGACTTGGCAAACAGCGTAGATCCAGATCAGTTGGCTTCTGATTCTGAAGAAGCCAACTGATCTGGATTTGCTGAAATTGCACTGTTTGTTCAGTATTTGAATTTATTTGAACGATCTGATTGGTTGAAAATCAGAAGTGAGCATGGCATCTTAATTTATTGAGCATGGCAAGGGTTACGGTAAATGGATACACCTGAAAGAGTCTGTTGCTATTCTGCAAAGGAAGACAACTTGTAGAGACAGGATGTGCTTCCCTAGTATCCGAGACCTTTCACAATGATGATGATGATTTGGTGTTTTATGTTCCTTTCAACATTAAGACGATGGTGAACACAGGACCTTATGATACAAAACTGGCAGTACTAACCCTGCTTCTAAATGCTTCATAAAAGGAGACAATTCATAAAAGAAAGAATTTGCTCCCTGAGGGAGTCCAGCAATTTTTAACCGTTGCCCTGCTGAATAAATTTATATGCCACATCCACTTCTATTTTTTAGCCAATAAGATTACTTGATCCAGGTTGTTGATACTAATTCACATGCTTAATGGCAAACAGTGCAGATCAAGACCAGTTGGCTTCTCCAACTGCTCTGAATCTACACTGTCTGCAAAGGCAGAACATGTCCGGGTTCAGCAGGACCAGGGTTAAACACACCACACAAGTAAAATGGACTTGTTCAAATTTTAGAACAAGTATGGTAAGGAGATAAGATGTCCAACTATTTAGGGCAAATATTGTATCCATGATTTGGAATTCCTGGACACAAATGCTTTCCCTGCCATTCAGCTGCACATCACAAAAAAAAGAAGAAAAAAACAGTCTATTTGCACCTTTTTATGGCAATTTTGAACTGAGGAAATTCAAACCAGTTTAACACCTAGCAGCAGTGGGCAAATGCAGCGGATGACAAACTGATACTATTTTTATCTTATTTTTCCAGAAAATAGGCTTTAACACTTCATTCAAGTTGCAGGAAATAAAATATCAAGGCCTTTTTTCAAAGAAAAATAAGAAAAAAAATATTCAAAATGTCTTCTAAAATTTTTACCCAGAATGCTCAGCATTAACAATTACCAGAAAAGATAAATATAGTCAGAGAACCCCAACGTGGGTTAAAATGGCCACTCAAAGTGGAGGCTGTACATCCAATATTCCGACAGGATATTAGATAAATATTTTTTTTACATCTGCAAGAAAATGTATGTTGTGGGTACTCATTAGAAGCATCTCACTAAGGCACTTCTAATGAGTACCCACAAGATATGTTATTGTGTAGAAATAAGAAAAATAGCCATACTTTTTGTTTGAAAAATGCATCTTATTGGGAACTATGCCATCATTTACTCTATATCAAAATGGAATTATTGAAATTCCATTTATTTGTCATCATAAATATCATAATATCTGTGAATGGCAGCTATAAGTGGCTGTGAAGACCACCATTTGACAACTGTAATATTGTTTATTTGCTCAGACTGCCATTTCACACTCCAAAATGGCTTCTGCGAAGACTGTCAAAAAAGTGTGTATATGGCATTTATCCTAATGTTTGGACACCTTAACTCCTTACCATACTTGTCCTAAAATTTAAACTAATCCTAATATCTGCTAGATGGGTGGCAAATAGTGTAAACCCTGATCAGATGCCACAGTCTGAGGCATCTGATCTAGGTCTACACTGTTTGCTCAGGCTGGTCTGTCCCAAAACTAAGATTATTATCGTAGAGCTGGAAGAAATTACCCATATTACTTACCAGCCATGATATGAAAATAAAGGTCTTTGGGGTATATCATATTTATTCTAAATATTAGCCCTAGTCCTGCTGAACCAGGATATACCTTGCTTTTGCAACTGGATCTGCACTGTTTGCCATTCAGTATGTGAATTTATATCAACAATCTGGATCAAGCAATCTGATTGCCTGACAATTAGAAGTGGGCATGGCATCCTAATTTATTCAGATGACAAGGGTTAGGACACTTTACTCCTTATCACAGTTAGTCTAATATTTGAACAAGTCCATTTGTCCATCTGATAATGTGTCTAAAAAGTACTGACAGAATGGCAAACAGTGCACACCCTGAGTTTGATCTTGGGCAACACTGTTTTTTCAGGCCTATCTGTCGCAGTATTTAGGATAAAATACCGTATTCGACCTAATTACCGCACTGTGCGCTTAGGTTTTTCAAAACACTCATTTGTGGTAAAATATGTATCTACCTACTAAGGATACACTATTAAAAAAGATCAGAAAAGGATTTATTTGATAATGATTATGCGCTTTTTTTCTGATTTTCTTTATAAAGGCATATGTTGTGGGTACTCATTTGAATTGCATCATCAAGTCAATGCAATTCAAATGAGTACCCACAACATATGCCTTTATTAACAAGTAAAGTAAAAGTACACTGGGTATAATCTGAAGATTACGGCATTTCTTGACTGTGCGCTTATAGGGGTATGTGCGGTAATTAGATCGAATACGGTATGCATAGCTGGATAAGGTGTATTCAGATCAATAGTTTTCTTATTTCTCCATGGAAACATTTGTTCTCGGTTCTCATTGTGTGGAGTTCGGGGTGGGGGCATTTTGTCCTATTTTGATTTAATAAGTGTAAATAGAAAGTTTGTGTCTTGTTCAAAGCTTTTCCCTAAAAACTAGAAACGTCTCCCTGTTCAGCAACTTTGCATTTTTTGTCCAGCTCCCTCTCCAAGTGTCATTTGGGTTTCCTTCAACATTCGTTTTTTTTTTTTTTGTTTTTTTTGTTTTTTTTTTAATGCTTAGCACTCTGAGTAAAATTTTCAGCAGACAACATGTTGAAATATTTTTCATACCTTTCCCTGAAAACAGGTTTTAACATTTCATGTGGGGGACAATTTGCATGAAATGTCAAAACCTGTTTTCTGGGAATAATAAGAAAATATCATCAATGTGTCATTTGCCGAATTAGCCCTGAGAGTGGTAATGGTAAAACTTTCTTTTTCAATTAAACTTTTTAATGTCAAATATATCCTTCCAAAACCCATTTTGTTTTGATTTTTCCCTTTGTTATTTACTACTTCTCACCAAATTTATAAATTTCTCTTTCTATTTGCATTTAATTAGGCATGGTACATATGTCTATTGAATTTACAATGAAATCTATGTGGAAATACCTCAGTGTAAACTGCTTGCCTTGTTAAATAAATATTTTAATTCACAGGTGTGACCAAGTTTAATGACCACAGAAATACCATGAATGCTACAACCACAATCGAACAATATATTTTTTCTTTCTTTTTTCCTTTTTTTATACCATAAATTGTCTAACCTAAAATATTAACCAATATTTTAATGTTCTCGTACTTTAGTTTTTATTTAGTATCTATTTTTAGTTCTAGATGCACTTTTATGATTATAATTGTAAGTTTTATTTAAGGATCAACAAGAAATGTCAATAAGTAGTGCTTATTAGATACCTCCTACCCCAGCACAGAATCCAGAACGTAACTGATGGACGGACAGACAGACGGACATATGGATGGAAAACTTGAAAATAATATACCGGTACCCACAAGTTCAACACACACACAAATACAGTTTGCTTGGGGTATAACCCTTGTCCTGCTGAACCCGGATATACCCTACCTTTGCAAACAGTGTAGATCCAGATCAGTTGGCTTCTGAAGAAGCCAACTGATCTGGATTTGCACTGTTTGTCATTAAGTACATGTAGGTGAATTTGTATCAAAATCCAGAATCAAGTAATCTGATTGGCTGAAAATTAGAAATGGGCGTGGCATCTTAATTTATTCAGCAGGACAAAGATTAACAAATATTCATACACAGGAACCAATTTATAACCTGGTAAATTACAGAGAAGTGGTTTCAAGGAATTGGACACAACTGGTAGATTTTCGATCATTTTGTACAAAGGAAGCACCTTTTGTGCCTTCCTGTTTGCTTTGCTTTTCTGCACATCAAGGCCTTCTGAAACAGGGAGCAAATTCTTTCCTTTTAGATAAGACCACTTTTCAAAAGGGGGACAAAAAAAATCTGAAAGAGTTACCTCCCCTGAAACTATCAATTCTGCATAAAGATGAATTCTAAAATCTCAGTGTCTTAAATGTTGTGTTGAAATAAAAATGTATAGCTGATATAGAAAAATGACCATAGTTTTTGCTATATAATCTATGTATTTTTGCTTCAATGCAACATGTTTTGCTTTGGATTCCAGCAACAGCACTACAAACAGAATGGGGTGTATATCTGAGCAGTGACCTTTAAGATTCATCTTCAAGGTCACTGCTCAGATATACTCCCCAAGGTCACTGATCGGAGTTACAAGAGGCAATTTGAGAAAAAGGCCATTATGCAATGCATGAACACTTAACCCTTAAAGTGCTGATCACAACTGCAGCAGACAACATTTCAAAAAAAAATTTTTTCTTCTTATTTTTCACAGAAAATAAGACTTGGCATTTCATGTGAATCATCTGCTTGACACATGATTTATATGAAATGTGAAGCCTTATTTTCTCTGAAAAAATATCCCAAAAATCAAAATGTTGTCTGCTGCAGTTCTAATTAGCCCTAGGGTTATCACTTGTAGGAACATGCCAGGCTCTGGATAAGAGTTAAAAGATGCACAAAAGGCAATTCATTCTGACAAGAAGCCCCCAAAACATCTGATTTTGTGAAAGAAAAAAAAAAATAAATAAATATTTTGCACACTGTGTTTATCAGGACTACTGATAAGCCCAATAAAGAAGTGACTTATAAGGCTCCCCTACCATTACAACCTCTTCAACCTCTTCAACCTCTTCACACACCCACTATCAATCTACAGGAGGGCGTAATAGTATTTAAACACAAATTAACCTTTAGCACAAAATATTACAAAATGTCATCTGCTGAAAATTTACCCATTTTTTACCAGGAAACAGGATTTGATATTTCATGCAAATTGTCTCCACTGGAGACAATTTGCATGAAATGTCAAACCTGTTTTCTGGGAAAAATAAGAAAAATATTTCAACATGTTGTCTGCTGAATTTTTCATCCAGAATGCTAGGCCTTAAACACAAATTAAATGACAGTTATTTTCTTATTGCCAATTAAAACCTTTTCCAGGATGATTTTCTGCTGATAAGACTTCATAATTGGCTCATAACATTTTGAATTTTCTCCCAATTAACTTGCAAAGCAGACAAATTGAAGTTGCTTAACCCTTAAAGTGCTAATCACACTTGCAGCAGATGATATTTTGATTTTTTTTGATTTTTTTTTTTTGTGTGTATTTTTTCAGAGCAAACAAGGCTTGACATTTCATGTGAATCATCTGCCTTATTTTCTCTAACAGTAATGAAAAAATTTAGTCATCTACTAAAATTTTGCTTAATGCTTAAAGGGTTAAGTCTAAAATTATGCCTCTTACTAACTGGTACAGAAAAAAACAACACTAATTTGTAACAAGTATTAACTATTTAAAATTACTGAAAGCCTGAACCTAGAAGTGACTGTCATTTGAAACCCCACTGTATGTCATGGAACTCCAGTTTAAATGCTTTTTTGGACAATTTTCTTTAGTCTTTACAAAATATACGGTGTGGTATCTACTTTTTCATATAAACATATATGAGTATTGCCTCATTTCAAATATCTCATTGATACAATTCTAATACAAAGCCATAACGTCTTTTGTAGAGAAATACCAAATTTATCCTAGATATTGGGACACCTTGCCATACTTGTCCTAAACTATGAATTATCCCCTATCATTGTTATCAGGATGGCTGTATGACGTACGGTAACTGTCCTGAAATATCACACACCAACTTTTCTGGTAAAATGGCATATGCAAACAGTGCAGACCGAAATCAGACTGCTCCTGAGGGAGAAGTCCGATCTGGGTCAACACTGTTTGCCATTCCACTAAGATCTTTTTTTGTAAAATTAAAACACATAAAAAATACAAGCAAATAAAATATGGAATAAACTGTTCAGTCAAAATTTTAGGACATGTACCAAACCACTGTCATCAGCACCAAACTGGAAAACCTATAGAAAAAAATTCAATTGCTAAAACACATCAACCTTGGATTTACCTAAGGAGCGTTCATAATAATAAATAGCTTTCTTTGTGTTCTTTTCAAGTTTTTCATCTATGATGTTCACAATGGTGCCTAACACAATAACTCTCAAACCAAATCATGTCATTTCTCTGTCAAAGACACTTTTTGTACTGTTTTGAGATTATTCCACTCATTTGCATAAATGATGAATGAATAAGACCAAGAATGTTTCAAAAAATGATTACAGTAACAAGCAAAGATTAAGTATAAATATATTCGGATACCGTCTCCATCGAAAATCCTCCGAAATGAGATTTCGGGGTAGATAATATGTATTACTGCCGTTCATTTCTTTTCGGATTGTCAGTCTGTGAAATTGAAAAGTTTTATGTACAAAATGACATGTTTTATTTCCGAATTTGCAATTCAAATCAAGTTGAGGTTTAGAGCAATTATGACCAAGTAATAGGCAGTCACATTAAAACTACAAAACCAATCTTAAACATTCGGGAAAAGTGTGTTTCTTCCTAAGTTATTAACAATAAGTCGCTGCATTTTAATAGAGCCGAATAAAAGTCACACTCAATTAAACGCTGAATTCTTAATGACAGGTTACGAACCAAACAAAACTCACATTCCTGCAGTTCACTGCTTAACAGACTGTCCCCAATAAAAAGAATAGCTGAAGATGGATTATAAAAACCTAAACTTTTCAACATCTCACTTTCAAATGGTTGCAATGACAACCTAAATGTTCCCAAATTAATGAAAGATATGCTAGGATCTGCTGCAGGTGTGACTGGTGCTTTAAGGATCAATAAGGTATTAACCTTAAAGCCCCAAGCAAAATTTGTAGCTAACATTTTAACTTGTTTTTTTTTTTTTTATTTTATTTTATAGAGAAAATAAGTCTTGAGATTTCATATGAATCGTCTGCCAAGCAGGTGATTCATATAAAATCTTAAGGTTTATTTTCTTTGAAAAATAAAAGCAAATGTTTCAAAATGTCATCTGCTGCAGCTGTGATTGGCACTTTCAGGGTGAAAATATTTAGGGAAATAGTAAGAAAAACATACCCAGTATGATTCTGGCTAACTTCGTCTGGACTGTTCCTTTCAACTTCCTGTCCAGTTTTCAGTCTTTTCACCTGAAAATAGAAATTTTGATTTGTTCATAAATGGTCATTTTTTTTGTATATATATATAATACATACATTTTTGTTTGGATACACATTTTTGAGTAATATCTTTAAGCTGTGTTATATTCATAACTATGCTGTAATGATACAACATTTTAGGGTTGTATCTTTTTAAGCTGTTTTATATTCAAAGCTATGCTGTAATGAACTGTGCTATAAAGAGGTTCCTATGTAGTTCTGACCACAATGTTTATCTTCTTCATAAACAGTACCTGCAAGGATGATTTTATTATCATACAAGGGTCATTTCCTCGATATTGTATGTAAAGTATAGGAAATGCAGGGCAAGTTTAGGAGAGATTCCCACAATGAAGGAAAGAAAAAAAAAAACATGAAACATCACAATTTATTCTGAGAACAATGGATAAAATAAAAGTACTTGTATGCAATCTGTTGCCAGCTGATTTGCACAGGGAGTGCTAAAGATTACCATATTAACCCCTGTCCTGCTGAATAAATTAAGATGCCACGCCCACTTCTAATTTACTGCAAATCAGTTTACTTGATCCAGGCTGTTGATATAAATTCATATGTTTCATGACAAACAGTGCAGGTCCAGATCAGTTGGCTTCGATCTGGATCTACACTGTTTGCAAAGATAGGGCATATTCAGGTTCAGAGGACCAGGGATAAACCTAAGTATTCAGACAAACAGAACCTCAAAGCAGACAAAGTAGTGGCAGACCCAGATCAGATACTGCAGAATGTGGCATCTGATCAGGGTCTGCAACGTTTGTAATTTATCCAGCAGTTATAAGATACATCAACTGGTAGTAAAATGGACTTTTAGATTTTTACCTTCTCATGCTGAATAAATTAAGATGCCACGCCCACTTCTAATTTCCAGCCAATCAGATTACTTGATCCGGGTTTTTGATAGTACATTTGTAATTCACATATTTAATGACAAACAGTGCAAATCTAGATCAGTTGGCTTCTTCAGAAGCCAACTGATCTGGATCTACACTGTTTGCTAAAACAGGACATGTCGTGCTCAGCAAGAGAAGGGTTAAGATGAATGTCATTTGATATGTCAGTTTATCCAATTCAGATTCAGAGGATGGTAAGAAATAAACCTGTCAAAATTATATTAAGGGTAAATATGGTAATATATATTTTGGATTTTGACAGGCTGGTAAAATTACATGGGCTACTTACTGGTGGCTCTTCAAACCAGTAACCTTCACTTTCTGGTGTTGCCGGGGGTGACAAGGTCAACTCATCACCAAGGTTACTGCACTTAATGTTGCACATACTCATAAGTGGGTCACCACCTATTATCATTTTTGCACAATTATATGCCTTCTAATAATAAAAGTTTGCAATTCTATTATTTCCTTCTTTTTTCTATGTACATTAAATTCTTGGAAAAACACTGAATACATGTATCTGCCTCAAAACTTGTCAATTTAGTATCCTGACTTGACAATAATTTTACTCCAAAAATCCCAAAATGTCATTTATTCTTCGTAAACACATCAAATACACAAATGTATGATGTATGTATATTCCATATGTCTAAAAAAAACATAGCTCCACATATAAAAGATATCAAGAGTTTTCTTGTTTCTCATTACGAAAACACGCCTATACAAATATATAGAAAATCTCACTTCCAAAAACTGAAAATTTTCAGATAAAAAAACTCTGATATTTTTCATATTTCTGCTCAAAACATAGATTGTGGGTACTCTTTAGAACTGCCTCCCTTCTTGAGCAGAAATAAGAAAAATAATGTATACCCTTTTAAACCCCAGTTTTACTATATAAAAGTGGGGTTTAAGGGGGTTAAAATTATATAGGCGTGTTTTCATGATGCCATGAAAACATATGTTGTGGTACTCCGTTGAAGCGGTGAGGCGCTTCTATTGAGTACTCACAACATATGTTTTCATGGAAGAATAAGAAAAATATCAATTATTTTTTGTCGAAAATAGAACTAAAATCAAACAGAAAAAATATTCTTGGGCATAACCAAACTGCCAAAAGTGTCAGATAAGGATCAAGATGTCCAAGGTAATCTGTATAACAGAATACACAGTCAAACCAACATTTAGATGTTTTTAACACCAAAACATAAACAATCATAAAATCTCATGCTCCACTAGTTAAAATCCTGACAATATTCCAAACTATTTCTGCTGCTAAACTTCCTTTTTCTCTTTTGCGGAAAACAAACAAACAAACAACAAAAATCCAGAAACACAGATTGTGTGTTAGCTTTTTTTTTTTTTTGTTTACCAAGCGCCAACATAACCTTACTAATCTCCCTCACTTATCTCTTTTCCTACAATCAGCAAGATTTTATAGTCTTGTACACCTTTCAAAAAACCAGTTTCCTTAAACATCAAAGATTCAGTGGACCAATATTTTGAGTACATCAACTTTCAGGTTCACTAACATAACAATCATGCCTAGGTAAAAATTCCAAGTCTGTAAATTTCACCCTTAAAATGCTAATCTCAACTGCAGCAGATGACACTTTGATTTTTTAAAACATTGTTTTGGTAATTTTTTTAGAGAAAATAAGACTTAGCATTTCATGTGTATCATCTGCTAGGCAGATGATTCACATGAAATGCTAAGTCTTATTTTCTCTGAAAAAAAAATATTTTCAAAAAATTTACAATGTGGTCTGCTGCAATACAGCTTTAAGATTAATCCAGGTCAAAAATTTTATTAACAAGGTAATTTAGTTCCTTTGTCTAGCTTAATAAGTTATAATAAGGAGAAAACAAAGTTATGCCCTATAAAAAGGCTTCCATGACAAGAATAATTTACCGCAATCTTTTGAAGTTTCAGACAGCATGCTTTGAAACAATAAAAAACAGATTTAAATCAACTTCTGAAGTTGCAAATCAAATTAAAGACAATATAAGCCATATTCAAGAATAGCAACAAAGAAAAACACAGGTCAGACTTACAAAGTAAACTGAAAAAAAAAAAAAATCAGAGATTTTTCAAAATTCAAAAGCCTTTTCCAACACAGGAGCCCAAACAAAGAAAGACAGAAAAGACAAAGACAGATTGTTTTACAGTGTGATAATCCTTTGCAGAATTTTTTTTTTTTTTTTATTCCACACTATGAGGAATGAGTTCGAAAAATAATGAATTATTTATTGTTACAACTAAAATGATTCAGATCCTTTATCCCACTAAAGACTTCAAAAAAATAGGTTGTCTTTTACTTTCGCAACAATCAAGCCCACGTGTAATCCAGAATATATATTCAACATGAATGCAATTCAACTGCAAAAAATGAAGTGACCAGTTGCAAAAGACCTGTCAAAATTTGACTTTCTAATGTGTCAGGGTTGGTACTTTTGGTCATAAAGAGATAGGGGACAGTGTGAACACATAAGTGGACATTAACCAAGTGTCAAATCAGACCATCTTGACCTGTGTTTACCTACTAATTAATTTAAGCTGATTATCTTAATGCTTAGCATGCTGGGTAAATTTCAGCAGCTGGCACTTTGTTATTTTTCTTATTTTTTCCAGAAAATATGATTTGACATTTCATGCAAATTGTCTAGACAATTTGCATGAAAAGTCACATCCTGTTTTCTGGGAAAAGTAAGAAAAATATCACTAATCTGTCATCTGCTGAATTAGCCCAGTGAGTGGTAAAGGATAACAATTAATACCCCAATAAGACTGCTTCAGGGACTGGTATTTTGCCAGGCTATTTTCAAGTGTCATGGAATCATGAAATGACCAAATCACTGACCATCACGAAAACATGCCTATATAATTTTGACCCCCCTTAAACCCCACTTTTATACAGTAAAACTGGGGTTTACATGGGTATACATTATTTTTCTTATTTCTGCTCAAAAACATAGATTGTGGGTATTTGTTATACTAATGAGTATCCACAATCTATGTCTTGAAAAGAAAGCAGAAATATGAAAAATATCAGATATTTTTAGCTGAAAATTTTACAGTTTTTGGAAGTGAAATTGTCTATATATTTGAATAGGCGTGTTTTCGTAATGGACAGTGCAACTCTACCACTTTTCCAAAGAAGAATCAACATAACAAGGCTGAGAAAAAATGCCTTATCTTTAGGTTGGTTTCACTGTCTATATAATTTTATCTACACCAGATTGATAAAGGACTATCAGCCCTTATGGTGCATTAATTATTTTAATTAATAATTATTGGCATGTGATGACATGAGTGACTATGTATACCATATTTTCAGCTTACTAGTGAGGTACTTGGCTGTGACTGTTTATACTGATACTTTTGAATGCTTAATGCTTAGCACTCTGGGTAAATTTTCAGCAGACGACATATGGAAATATTTTTCCCAGCAAACAGGTTTTGACATTTCATGCAAAGTGTTGCATGAAATGTCAAATCCTGTTTTCAGGAAAAAAATAATAAAGAAAAGAAAAATATCAAATTGTCCTCTGCTGAATTAGCCATGAGTGTGGTAAAGATTAAATTCTCAAAGCAGCATTTTATCCTAAATCCTCACATTGAATGTTTCTTCGAAAAATATCATACAGATATCTTTAGACTAACACTAATCTGTTGAGACTGCTGCTGAAAAGAGCATAAAAATTCCAACTACATGTATTTCAGAAGTTATCATAGCCTGGCTTGTAGCTATTTCTCAAAAAAAGTTCAATGTATTTCAAGATATTATGAGAATTTTATGATGTCATAAAGGGAACTGAAATTTTTAAAGACTTATTTGCATCACGAAAACATGTCTATGTAATTTTGACCCCCTTAAACCCCACGTTTATATAGTAAAACTGGGGTTTACAGGGGTATACATTATTTTTCTTATTTTTGCTCAAAAACAGAGATTGTGGGTACTGGTAGAACTGCCTCACCAGGGCTGTTCTAACAAGTACCCACAATCTATGTTTTGAGCAGAAATATGACAAGTATGAGAGTTTTTTCATCTGAGAATTTATAGTTTTTGGAGGTGAAATTTTCTATTTATTTGAATAGGCGTGTTTTTGCAATGTAAAACCTTAAAAGATATCCTGGGCTTACTGGCCCAACATACTACGCTGCTGTATTTACCCTAAATGTTCAAACAGAATGCATAAGCAAAAGTTAACTCAAGTTCAGAAGACAGGTAGTGAGAGGTGGGGGTGGTTGGAGAAGCATGATCTGAATTGTTTATTAGCCACCATGGTGACAGCCAGAGCTTTCAACAATTAATCTA
This sequence comes from Anodontia alba, assembly GCA_964016985.1. Taxonomy (NCBI): domain Eukaryota; kingdom Metazoa; phylum Mollusca; class Bivalvia; order Lucinida; family Lucinidae; genus Anodontia; species Anodontia alba. The sequence continues at coordinate 90,335,126 of OZ024825.1, read as the reverse complement.
TTACATAATGCTGAGATGATCCTATCTTTCCAGCCCACCATGGAGGCTGTCAGATAAAAATTTGCAGTTTATCTGATGGAATCTAATCAGGTCTCCAGATAAAAGGTGTATCCTAATAATATTTTTCTTATTTCTCCACAGAAACATATGTTGTGGGTACTCATTAGAAGCACCTCATCAAGGCGCTTCTAATGAGTACCATAACATATGTTTCTGTGGAGAAATAAGAAAAAAATATCTATATTTTTGACTGAAAAATATACCTTATCTGGAGCTATGAACTAATCCTCAACCTGCTGAATTTAAATATTAGCAAGTGACAATTCAATACATGATCATTTTACAAAGAAAAAAAGGTTTGACATTTTATGTAAATTATCTTCATTATCTTCATTACACATGCAATATTAAGCCCTATTTATGGAAAAAAGAAGAAGAAAAATGCCACTTCTTTGTGATCCACTTACATCATCATCAGCCCTCTAAATCTAATCTGCCTAATCTAAATCTACACTTGTTATAATTGCATAAGTAATTCACCAATGCTGACACTTGCAGAAGGCATTCCAAAGAGAAAACAGCCTTATGATATACACTTCCAGAACAGACTTGCTCTGTATAGTTGCCTTTCCTTAGAAGACAATGGATTCTTCCTACCGACACGGCTGCCATCTTAAATATCTCTATTAGGAACAACAATGACCCATGCATGCTGATCAGGTTCTAACTGCTCCAAACTGAGGCTACAATTCCAAAGCATTGTATAATATTCTGAGTGGAGTTCCAGAGTGGAGCGCTGGAACAATGCAGTTTGGAGTGCAAAACTTATTCTTTCAAATTTCTAATAACTGAAACTTCCCCACTTTTAGTTACCATATTTAGCTAAGTAATTACATTAGACAGAAATCCCAAAGCAGTGTGGACTCTGATCAAACTCCAAAAAAGTAGTTTATTCAAGGTCTACATCATTTTTTTTTTTTATTCAACCAGCACATTTTGGTCACTGAATCATGCAGTCAAATGGACTTTTTCAAATATTAGGATATATATGGTTGCAAATTCAGCAGATGACAAATTAATATTTTTTTTATTTTCTCCAGAAATAGGATTTGACATTTCATGCAGTCTTTCAAGGAGACAGTTTGCATGAAATGCAATTTCCCAATGAAGCCTCAGATCAGGCTGTGCGCCCTCTCAGTTTGATCAGTTTTCGCTGTACAAATATTAACCTATACCACTCTATGGGTTAGTTCAGCTACAAACTGGTGCTATTTTTCTCATTTTTCCTAGAAAATATAGGCTTTTACATTTCATGCACAATTTGCATGAAAACTATTTTTCAGGAAAATAAGAAAAATATCTCAAAATGTTGTCTGCTGAATTTTTTACCCAGGTAGCATGCTAAGCATGAAGAATAAATACTGTACAGTTCAATAATTTTTATGCAAATGTATCTACAAAGGACACCTTGGTCCAATAATTGCAGGCTGTAGGAAAGGGGGGTACCACCAGAGACATTCTCTTGTCAAATATAACCAGTTGCATGTAAATATTTATATTCTGTCATTGTATCTACAGAAATGCCACTTGAGGAAACATTATAACAACTTACATAAATATTTGCCCTGCTGATTGTGTAATAAATAAACAATTAAATCATTAAACTGGGCATCTGTTCTGTACCATCACTTAATGTAAATACTTATGTCAAAAAGCAAAACATGCACACATGTGAAATATTTACAGTCCTCTGAGAAGGTGTGTGTCTATTATTATTACCATATGTACCCTAAATATTCAGTATAACTTTGATAAGATACATTAGTAGGTAGATAAGTGGACTTTCAAAAAATTTAGACGGTAATCCTTCCTTAAAGTACGAATTAAATGCAGCTGACATTTGGATTTGTTTTTCATTTTTCAGAGAAAATAAGGCTTGACATTTTATGTGAAGTGTCTGCCTACCATACAATTCACATGAAATGCCCAGCCTTATTTTCTCTGAAAAATAATAAAAAAGATGTTAGAATGTTGTCAGCTATAATTTTGCTCACCACTTTAAGGGCCAACACTTCACCATACTTGTCTTAAAATTTGAAAACTTACCCATGAAACTATGCATCTTGTCAACTCTTTCACTGCCAAAGGCGATGTATATGTGCTTTTGCAAACAGCATAGATCCAGATGAGATGGCTCATCTCATCAGGATCTACTCTGTTTGACATTCAGTCTTTCAACTTTACTTATAAAGTTATTTCCAATTGATAATTTGTTTAAAAAAAACCCCAAAAAACAGAAGACAATTGTCGTTTGAAATTTGGCGCCGAAAGAGTTAACCATATTTTTCTTAAGTATTTGGACACTTTTACTCCATACGATGTTTGTGCTAACCTTTAAACCAGTTCAATTTACTATCTGATTTGTTTAGTTTGAGTTGAGGTTTAATGGCTCAGTCAACAATATTTCAGTAGTGTTGAGCTCCCTCCCAGTAAAAGGGAGAAAGAAAAGAATGAGATAGATGAAAAAAGGCCCCAACTAACCTTGCAAGAACCATCTTCCAAAAGCAAAAGAGGGTGGCAGAACCGTTTCAGCAGGATGGTGCACCATCCTACCACCAATATGTTTTGCTGACATGTGAGTGTGCATCTGAAAGTTGCTGGATGTGGCAAACAGTGTAGAACCTGATCAGATGCTGCTACAATGTTTGCACAGGCTTCAATTCTTTAGGGTAAATATGGTAAAAATGGATTATGTCATCCATTACAGTAACACACATCAAATAGTGTCATATTTGATAGGGAAAACGCAACACCAAGAGCAAGCAACCAAACCTCTTCTTTTGATAGAAATATTTAGCACTTTACCATAGCACTAGTTAAGGCACTTTTTTTCAATTCAAAAGTATTGACATTTTTCTTATTTCTCCACGAAAACATATGTTGTGGGTACTCATTAGAAGCGCCTTGTTGAGGCGCTTCTAATGAGTACCCACAACATATGTTTTCGTGGAGAAATAAGAAAAATATTTATCGGATACCCACCCTTATCTAGACCTATGCTTTACCATTCACAAAAATGTCTGTCAGATTTAATATTCCTGGAGTCTGTGAAAGGATTTACTAAAGTGTCAGCTTGATGGCTTATGAAATAATATCTATATGATCTTGACAATCTAAGCTCTGTTTCTTGTACAATTTAGTGTCAAAACTTGATGTATTAACCCTATAAAGTACACCGGAACCTCTTTGTAAGACATTTCAGATACAAGGCGGTTTAAAGGCAGACACCAAAAGTGTTGTATCCAAAGAAAAATGTATAGATTATATAGAAAAAATTTTCTATGACCATTTATGGTCATTTTTCTAAAATATAATCTATACATTTTGTATAAAAAAATGTAAAAAATGATTTTGATTGTGTTGGGGTTTAACAACACATCAACCCTTGTGGGGCATGTTTTGTTGTCTCCCACAGAAAGGGAGAAAAGAGACAGAAGAGACAGTAGAAGAGATGAAAGACAGGGATAGAGAAGAAAGAGGGAAATGAAAGAAAGTAGAGGAACAGAAGAAATAACATTCCTCCTCTACCATTACCTGCTGCAAGGATGATCATTTATGGTAATTTTTCTATAAAATCTATACATTTTACTTGTATACAACACAGCTGTTAGAGCTAACATGGTTTTTGTTTTGGGTCCAAGCAATAGTGTTATAAAAAGGTTGTAGTGTACTCAGACAGAGAAGTCTGAGCAAACAGTGCAGCCCTTGATCCGATGCTGCTACTGTCTGCCACTGATCGGACAAATTTTAACACAATCAACAGGTGGTAAGGTGAGTTCTTCAAATTTTAGGACAAGTATGGTAAGAAGTTTAGGTTTCCAAATACTTAGGGTAAATATGGTAACAAAATATTCCAGTAAAATCACATAACAGATGCTGGGCTGACATTACATAAGCCGCATTAAGTGAAGTAATCTTAAAGTTTTGGAGACTCAAACCACATAGTACATCTGCCAAGTCTCATCAGGACCTGATACAGTATCCAATGATTCTGCAAGCTGAAAGCAAAGGCACTGATCAGACTGCATGAACATGTAGGCTAACCCATAGCTTCATATGAGAGGGGTATCAGTAAATATTTTTCTTATTCCTCAATGAAAACATATGTTGTGGTACTCATTAGAAGCGCCTCACCGAGGCGCTTCTAATGAGTACCCACAACGTATGTTTTCATTAAGAAATTAGAAAAATATCAACAATTTTAGTTGTAAAAAGTGATTATCTGGAGCTATGGGCTGACCTAAGAATTGCTGTCCACACTTTATTCAGTCAACTGGGCATACATTCTGAAAAAATATTAAAAAAAAATTCAGAATGTCTGCCACAATTTTGCTTTGCACTTTAAGGTTTAAAACATGAACAATTCTTTATAACAAGGCTGGCATTTTATGTGGGTCATCAAGCTTTAAAGTCAATAGAAAATGTAAGGAAGTCAATGAAAAAAAAAAAAAATGGGCGGACAAAGATTAATGATCAGACAGAATCTGTAAATACCCGAAAAATTTGGACACATTAAATCTTTGTCATAATTTGTCCTATAATCTGTTCCAGTTCATTTCACTAGCTGTTTGTGCGTCTAAAATTGCTTCATAAGTGGCAAACAGTGTAGACCCTGATCAGATCTGTGGTTTTGCACTGTTTGATCAGACCTGTCCATCAGAATGCTTACTGAAAATATGGTATGCAATATTAAGTGCAGTGTCGCAGTATGTTACTTGAATTATAAATCCAGCATTTTTTAAGGCTGCACTTAAAAAAATAAAAATAAAAGGCTGCACTTAAAAAGAAAAAAAAAAGGAGTGAAAAAATAGAAGGTAGATCCCGTAATAACCCGAAGTATATGGACAGATAGGCCTGAGCAAACAGCGTAGACCCAGATCAGGTTCTGCAGAATAGGGTCGTCACTGTTTGCCGCTCATCCAGCAAAATTTTAAACATATTAATAGGTAGTGGAACACTTTTACAAATTATAGGACAAATATGGTAAGGAGTTAAGGTGTCCCAATATTTAGAATTAATACGGTATTTAATCCACAGCTCTAGATAAGCCAGTTACTTTGGAAATAATTTATATTATAGCCCTTAAACTGCCAATCACAACAATTGTCGTCTGCTTTGTCATCTGCTTGTGATTTTAAAAGTCATTTTTGCAAACAGTATGGACCCAGATCAGACTTCTCCTCTAGGAGACTCTGATCAGGGTCCACACTGTTTGCCTGCATGCAAAAATAAGTTTGAAAAGTTTGCAAGAATATTCAGCAGACGACATAAACAGACGACATTTTTAGATGCAGATTTTCGTGGCATTTTAAGAGTTAGGAGGCAGTTCCAAAGAGTACCAACAAGATAGGTGTATCTTGATATCTGGGCCCAGTTGTTCAAAGCTAATGACGTCGTTATTTAACGATTCGTTAAAATTTACATAGAGTGGTACGCAAATATGCTGAAATTTTTTGCTGAAAAAAATGTGAGTAGCTTTTGCACTGCAAAAGCTACTCACATTTTTTCAGCAAAAAATATCAGAATACTGTATATTGAATCCACTAAAATAGTTAACGAAATGACCCTTAACGAGCTCGTTAAGCTAACGATGCTTTGAACAACTGGGCCCTGGAATCTATTTTTAGACAGCTCATCATAAGATAGTTTTGGAAAGACAGTTTAATGGTAGACACATAAAGTGTTGTATCCAAATACTTGTAAAGTATTTGTAGTGGGCATCAAGGAAGAGAAGCTTGTAGCTTATTGTGCTACCCACTGAAAATAAAGTCTTTATTATTATTAATATTATTATAATAGAAAATGTATAGATTATTAGGAAAAATAACCAGTAGACAATCTGCACGAAATGTCAAGAGTCTATTTTCAGTGAAAAATAAGAAAATATTGCAAAATGTTTTCTGAAATTTTTTACCCAGCATGCTGAATGTAAAGCCATGTACTACACAAATACTGCCAGAAAGAAATTTCTTTAAAGCTTGCAGAAAGAAATTTCTTTAGAGCTTGCAGAAAAAAAAATTCTTTCAGGTGTTAATTTGATTTTTTATATCTCAATGCCAGTTACATACATATGTATTATCTCAACACAGAAGTTCCTAAAATTTGTGGATACAAATTATGAGACAATATTTCAAAATGTCAAAACCACATACAAGACAATAATTACAGAATCTTTCAACAAACTACACCATTTTCTTATGTTTTTATTTCTTGTACCAACTCAGTTGTTTCTTTGAAGTTTTCAACATAAAACTGAATTATTTTAAAAAGAAAATTGCAATCAGAAAATTTATCTTCACGCACCTGCACTGATACACAGACAAAGTTCAGCTTAGGTTATCCTTTATAATGGTTCCGCCTTTGCCACAGAAATTTTCTCACACAAAATATCTCAAACCTTTGTTTTTATATTGTGATAAGGCATCAAGATGGTGTTTAGCCCACTGCATGCTCATGATGAAATAAGCAGACTCTCTTAACTTTTTTTTTTTCTTATATATCCCAGAAAATCATGAACTGTCTTAAAATATGCCTTGATATTTCATGAGAATTGTCTCATTTTGAGGCAAAAATCACACACACACTTACTAAAAACTTCAAAATGTTTTCTGTTAACCCTTAAAAGTGTCTAGCAAAATTGGTAGCAGATGACATTTTATTTATTTTTTTGTTGTTGTTGTTTTTCATAAAAAAATAAGTTGATATTTTATGTGAATTGTCTGCTTTGCCTAAAGATTTATGTCCCTTTCAACATTATTTTAAATCCACAGAGCTGAAGGGAGAGGTGATAATGAAAGGCTCAGTGCAATGAAGTGTTGTCCAGTGATAAGCTGAATTGCACCTCCAGAGGGATTCAAACCCAGAATGTTGTAATCTACTTGTCCATCCGGACATTTCCTTTTCCTAAAGAAACAATCCTATCAAGGTCTACAGTGTTAGCCATTCAAACAGTACTTTTTGACATGTAGGAAGCAGTCAGATGGATTTGCTCAAAATTTAGGATAAGGAAGGTATAGAGTTAAGGTGCCCAAATATTCAGGATAATTATAGTAATGTGAACTTACACCAAACAATCTGTCCTTAATGTCATTATCATCTCATTAACTCTATAAATTGACAATGAGTCATATCTGTAGATTAAACTTTACCAATCTATCAGCAAATTCAACAGACCACAAATAGATAATCTCCGATTTTTTTTTTTTTTTTTAAATTGGCTTTGACAGTTCGTACAAATTGCATGAAGTGTCAATGCCTATTTTCTGGAAAAAAATAGAAATATTTATTACTATACATCACCTGCTGAAGTTTTTACCCAGCATGCTATTAGCCTTAAATTCTGACTCACATAATCTACCCATGTCTACAGGTGTGCATTGTTTAAAATTTGCATGATCAATTAAAATTTACAATAGAACCACCGGTGGGATGACTTCTGATGACGGTTTTTACAGGATTTTTGTGTGTGTGTGTGTGTGTGTGTGTGTGTGTGTGTGTGGGTGTGTGTGTATGTGTGTGTACAGCAGATGACGTTTTAATGCTTAGCATGTTGGGTAAACAAGTCAGCAGATAACATTTTGAAATGTTCCCTGTTACAATGATTTTATTAATTCATTCCAGAAAATAGGCTTCACTGCTGTTAGTGTTAACCCTTAAAGCGCCAAGCAAAATTTGTAGCAGACGACATTCAAAATTTTTTTTTTTATTTTTCAGAGAAGGCAAGTCTTGACATTTCATGTGAATCATCTGCCAAAGCAGACGATTCACATGAAATGTCAAGTCTTGTTTTCTCTAAAAAAAAATTGTCGTCTGCTGCAGTTTTGATTGGCGCTTTAAGGGTTAAGTGCCCTATGGCAGCCATAAAAAGTCTCCCTCTGCTTCATCATATTATTCCTTGGGCTCACTGAGCCCATTCTGGTATCTTGGAAAATTTAGTTCCACTTAACCCATTAAAGACTGAATAAACTCTCCCACACTATACATTGGAAAAGTCCTTTTTTTTTATTTTAGGTATGTCAGGCTAAAATTTTTACCATATAGATATTCCTAAAGGAAAATGGTTTAAGTCTTTGCAAACAGTGGAGACCCTGATCAGACGCTGCATTCTGCGGCATCTGATCTGGGTCTGCTCTGTTTGCCGGTTACCTGTTTATGGGTCTCCAGTCTTCATGGGTTAAGGTGGGGCTAGGGATGTATGCAACCCTGTCACCAACATGGCTGCCATATGAAGTGTGTCAATGAAACCGAGATTCAAACTTTTGTCATTTTATTTGTTTCAAAGAATAATAAAGATAATTATTGAAAATTGATCCTTAAGAACATGAAACAACACCAACATCATCAACATCAAGCCTGTAACAACAACCAATATGTCTGAACTTCATGGTCTCACAGTGATCGGTGTTTACTTTCCTGACATTTAAAAAGCAAGCAGAGGAAAAAGGATGCAAGAACTGCAAACAAGTAACTCCGAATAAGGAGTATCTTGGTAAATATATTTTTTATTTCGCCTAGAAAACTTATGTTGTGGGAACTCATTAGAAGTGCCTCACTGAGGCACTTCTAATGAGTACCACAACATACAAAACATTGCTAACATCTGACAAGATTTACATCAAATGATATTGCTGTAGTTTAAAGTAACATCATCCAGCAAGATTTACGTCAAATAAAGGCCTTTAAATAATACATTAATTCTGGTGTGAAGTTTTAAACCAGATTTAAACCATTTTTTGTTTCCATGGATACAGAATAGTACCATTTACAGCACTTTAGATGAAAAGGTCAAGTCATGCTCTGCCAGTGAAATTACAACACCACTATGATGTGGCAATTTTTCTAATATTTTCATTGAAGTAATACACCAGCCTGCATGATTCTGACCATGTATTTATAGATTTATTCAAGACAAAAAAAAGAAAGCCATGCTAATTTTTTTGTTGTTTAGTATAATCATTTTGATATCGAGGGTTGAGTGCAAGACTATAGTAACTCAAACATATTTTTGAAACCCTTGTTTAGGGGCAACTTGGACCCCTTTGCAAACAATGCAAATTTAGGTGCCATTGCTCATATGAGCAATGGCACCTAAATTTTCATTGTTTACAGAAAGAAATGTTGTAATTTTCATAATGCCTTCCTGGTGAGGAGATTAGGTTTGGGGAAAAACAACCATCTGACTTACGCCAGTCTTGCGCTCAACCCTCGATATGGACTTTGCATGGAAAGCGGGCTAAGCAAATTTTGAGAGGTGTATCAGCTTTTTAATATAAATAGACCATATATAAATTGAAATATTATGGCAATGCAGCTATGTCGTAAAAACCTACAATTCATTATTACAATATGGAGAAAAGCATGTACCAAATGATATTCTATTTCTTCTTCATTTTTTCATAAGGCTTGGCATTTTATGTGAATTGCCTTGGCATCTGCCAAACTGTTGTAACTGGAACATAAATATGCTTCCCTGGCAAAGGTGGGAAAGGGAGTGAAATTTTAAGGCCTGATTTTCAAGATTAAGAGAAATATTCTGAATTGTCTTCTGTTGATGTTTAAATTGCAGTTTTGAATACTAACAACTTAAATGGGTTATCATTAAAAAAATATTGTGACAGATAAAGTAAAATAATAATAATTAAAAAAATACATGTTGCTAGATAATATAAATGTGGAGATGACAAATTTTCACAATAACACCAGCTGTTAAATTGTTGTACATTTTATTTTGTCAGAAAAATAAAAGTTTTTCTAAAATTTCAAAAGCACTGATCAATTTATTATTGTGTATACCACATCCATGAATAAATAGGTCAAAAAATAAAGAAAATTTCAGATAATGTAGACAGAACAAAATAATGTACGTTTGGAAAATACATGTTTTTATTATTATTATTATTATTATTCACGCTGAACTCTATAAAGATGAAAAATGAAATATTTTGACGTTTGATTTCAATTAATATTTCATATTTGCTTACAGTATTTCATACCAATCATGAAAACTACAACTGCAATAATAACAGTTATACTATTGCCAAAAAATAGGTTTCCATGCCTTCTAAGAGTTCTCAATATTTATCGCAAAATGTTACATTTTTTTTCTTTTTTAACTTGTATTACTTCATATGACAATCTGTCTGTCAACAATACTTGTATATCGGAATCAGATCACAGAAACATAAGCTTAATCTTTACAACTTCCTATCATTCATTATTATTTGCTTAGTAAAATGAGTTACCGTAAAATTAGAAGTTCATTCATATTTTGAAATAGACACCTTCATTATCTTATTATACAGGAGTTATTAGTAAGGTCTTCAACTTTACAACTGCGATGCTTAAATATGAACGTGGTTTGTATGGACATGTATATTTCCAATATTTCTGAACGAAACAAAAAGATATGACAAAGTAAACTTGAAATCAGAATCAGTAAAATAATCTTTATCTTATGAAGTCTCTAAATTCTATACCAGTAGCGGCTCAAAACAACTTGAAACACTGTCCGCAGTTTAGAAACCAAATCTGCGTAAACCCATGAACATGACACCAAGATGTTCTTGAACTATAAACAAACTGAGATTAACTTACCTGAGATTTGGTGACAATGATAAACGTAACAGAAATCCTCCTCTTAAAGACACAATATGATCCAAGAATAAGACAGAAGATGTAATAGTAACACTAGATAACAGCAAAAGAATCATTAAAACTGAGTAGTAGATTTTATAAAATGATCAACCTCATCTTTATCTGAAACCTAGTAGATTTGTCCACTGGAGTAATTTATGTGGATTTTCCTCTTAGGCAGGGTTGGATTATTGATCAGGAAAGGTAGTTCCATGTAGTCAGTATGACAACAGAATTACAGATTGGATAAATAATCCATGTACATACAGAAGTACAAGAAGCAACAAATTAGAAACTATATCACAAACCTTTCTAAATTTCTACCATTTAGAAGTTTAATACCACGATAATATTCCAGAAATGCTTATTAATCCAAGAGCCATTAATATTAATAACCTTTCAATAGGATCATTACTGGATGACCAAGAGTCAACAACATAAACCAACAGGCAGGGCTCCCTGGAATGAATACACTATGCTCCGCCTTCTCCACACAAGAACACACCTCCCAATACAATAGGCACGCCTCTAGAGAAATCAGATATCCCCAAGCTGCATAAAGTGGATGTCAATCACAGATAAGTAGTGGGTATTGAGACAATTATTCTCCTATCAAATTGAAGGGTTTTCAGACAGTAATATGTGGTTATTATAGACTTCATATAGATGCAACAAGGTTTTTCATGTTAGCCGACATTATGGAAAATGATTGGTATACCATATGGTCACCTGTTGGAAATATTAGATTTTATACATGCTTCTCATAGGAAAGATATGTAGCTGATAACTGGCTAAAGCATAAAAATGATAAAAACATCAAATGGGCAGTGGAGAAAGAGTTCAAGCTGTTGAAAGAATGGGAAATACTTGAAATATGCATTGAATCTTTAGAACCAAGCAATAATGTATCTATAAGCTTCTCAGCAGCATTAAGCTTAGCTTGCTGGGTAAAATGTTTAGCGGACAATATTTATTAACTATTTTTTTCTTATTTTCTGCAGAAAACTGGGTTTGATACTTCATGCAAACAGTCTTCTAAATATCGAGTTTACATTCAAAATTGTAGCAGTCAACATTCTAAAATATTTATTTTAACTTTTACATGAAAATAAGGCTTGACATTTCATGTGAATCATCAGAACATTTCCATCTGACCTAATATGATGTGGGCCAATAAAACCAAAGATACTAACCAGCCCATAGCTCCAGAAAAGGTACTTTTTTTTTTGACCAAAAAGTGTTGATATTCTTCTTATTTCTTCATGAAAACATATGTTGTGGTACTTATTAGAAGTGCATCAGTGAGGCGCTTCTGATGAGTATCCACAACATATGTTTTCATGGAGAAATAAGAAGAATATGTGGATACCCCCTCTTACCTGGAGCTATGCAGCCTACGGTAAATTTCCTAAAATTTCGATCACTTTATTCCATACTCTTTTGGCTTAAACTTTGCTTTTTATGCAGCAGTTTCTTTAAATATTTAGTGGAATGGCAAACAGTGTAGACCCTGATCAGACTGCTCCTTCAGGAGCAGTCTGATCAGGGTCTACACTGTTTGCATATGTCATTTTGTCAGACGCTTTGGTGTTCGAATTTTTAGGACATTTATCGTATCAATAATTTTCTATTATGACCAGTTTCTCAAAAAAAAAAAAATTAGAGCCAAGCAACAGTCATTACATTATTTGGCAACAAAACATTAATTTCATCTTTTTTTGTTTTTTAAGAAAAATCATCACAATATATATCTTCTATGGGCATTAGTTGATGTAAATATAAGTTTTATGGAGTTAAACTTTATCACTCTCAGGCTAATTCAGTAGTCGACAAGCTGACAATGTTTTTCTTATTTTTCCCAGAAAAAAAGGCTTTGATATTTCATGCAAATATCTCCAAAGAAGACAATTAGCATGAAATGTCATTTTCTGGGAAAAAAATCAAAATGTCATCTGCTGAAATTTTTCATGAGCTACTAAGCCTTTAATATAAAACAATTTTGTTCTGCAGGGAGAGACTCAGTCAGGAAGACTGCAGTGATTTTTGCGCCTTTCAGAATGCCAATGGTAAGTCATGAATAAGCCATATAGATTTCTGAATGTTTTCAGCTGGAAACCTTCGTGGTTTTGCCTTCCCCCACAAAGTTGTGAAAATTTCTTCCATGTGAAAAGAAAACTGGTTTACAGTATATAATAATAATATATTGACAATGAGGCCATTGGGTACTCTCAGACCCCAACAAAAAAAAAACAACTGTATCATTAGGTTTATAAGTCTTTGTAACGTGTACCACCACATTCCCTCATCGTATATAGCTGAAATGGGGATATGTTGGGGTCTGAATTATTAAAGTAATTTTCAGAATTTTGAAAATTCTAAACCAGAATTTCTTTTCTTTTACTCATAGCAACCATTTTTACAGCATAAACCTATCTTAACCCTTGTCCTGCTGAACCCGGATATACTCTGCCTTTGCAAACAGTGTAGATCCAGATCAGTTGGCTTCTGAAGAAGCAGCTGATCTGGATCTGTACTGTTTGGAATTAAGAATGTGAATTTGTGTCAACAACATGGATTAAGTAAACTGATTGGCTGAATATTAGAAGTGGGTGTGGAATCTTAATTTATTCAGCATGACAAGGGTTAAATGTACTTAATGACCAAAATCTTCTGCATTTCCCATATCATAGGATGAAAATTCTAAGGCTTACAATATTATCTCGTCTTGACAATAGGAGTTTCAAAGATAATATTTTTCTTATTTCTCCAGAAAAACATGTTGTGCCTCTGTGAGGCACTTCTGATGAGTACCCATAACATATATATTTGAGTACCCATTATGTGTTTTTTTTTTCGGAAAATAAAAAAAATGTCAATATTTTTTGTTAAAAAATCGGCTAATCTAGAGTTGCAGCTAGGAAGTATACATTTTATGCACATGTTAACCCTTGTCATGCTGAATAACTTAAGATGCCCCACCCACTTCTAATTTTCAGCCAGTCAGATTCCTTGATCCAGATTGTTGATATAAATTCACATACAGAATGACAACCAGTGCAGATCCAGATCAGTTGGACACTGATTTGGATCTACACTATTTGCAAAGACAGGGTATAGCCGGGTTCATGCTGAATAACTTAAGATGCCCCGCCCACTTCTAATTTTCAGCCAGTCAGATTCCTTGATCCAGATTGTTGATATAAATTCACATACAGAATGACAACCAGTGCAGATCCAGATCAGGTGGACACTGATTTGGATCTACACTGTTTGCAAAGACAGGGTATAGCCGGGTTCATGCTGAATAACTTAAGATGCCCCACCCACTTCTAATTTTCAGCCAGTCAGATTCCTTGATCCAGATTGTTGATATAAATTCACATACAGAATGACAACCAGTGCAGATCCAGATCAGTTGGACACTGATTTGGATCTACACTGTTTGCAAAGACAGGGTATAGCCGGGTTCAGCAGGACAAGGGCTAAATTAATGTAATGTTTATTGGCATTAGAACAAAAAAAACAAAAAAAAAAAAACAAACATAAAGCTATATCAGTGCCTAGGTGAAAGCCAAAATTTTCACTTTTTTTTTTAAAGTGAAAATTAACATTTTTTTTTTTCTTTTTTTTTTTTTTTTTAATTTCAGCTTTATTTGATTATTTATTTCATTGGTTTAAGATACATTATCAAACAATGAATAAATTACAAGTAATTTTCTTTAAAATTATTATCTTTTCTTTAAAAATTATTATCCTTTTTTTAAAATTATTATCTTTTCAATAATAACTATATTACGATTTCTCTCATAGTGTTGTTTACAACAGGTTATTACCATGTTAACCTTAAATAACTGAAAACCTTACCTCCTTATCATACTTGTTCTAAAATCTGAATCGGTTCATTTTACTACCTGCTGATGTGTCTAAAAACTGCTAGATAAGTGGCAAATAGTATAGACCCTGATCAGACACTGCATTTTGCAGCATCAGATCTGGGTGTATACCATTTGTTTGCTCAGGCCCAGACTGTCTTAATACTTAGGGCAAATAAAGTACAGTAAGTGTTTTGGTTTCAAAATTTAATTTTTTAGGGAGTTGAACTTTTAAGAAATAATAATATATTACACTACATAATGAATATTATGGAAGTATTTTCCATTCTTTACAGACCTTTGATCTCCCACTTACTTTAAATTTTAAGGTCAACTCTTTCACTGAAAAGCAGATGAACAGCTTAAATAATTTTAGTGACCTTTATTGGTCAAGATTTATATAGTAGGGTGTCAGTTAATTGTTAAAAAATTGACTACAGTTGACAAAAGTATTCAGTAATTGTGCAGTAAATCCCCTTTGATAAGAAAGGCTAACAATTTTTTTGATTTTCCCTAGTGGAGTGGCAGGAAGCTATAGTAGGATTACAAAAGGATTTTCAACATTAAACAGACAGTGGACAAGTACTTCACCTTGTTTAACCCCTTGAACTGTCCAAAACACTCAAAATGGACACAAGGGCAAATACTCCTCTCAAATAAACTGTAAAAGAAAAAAGATGGTAAAATTCATGAAAAAAATGTTTGGTAATGCCTTTTAACCCTTAATGTGCCTTTTAATCCTTAATGTGCCAAGCAAACTTTGTAGCACAGGACATTCTAAAATTTTTATTCTATTTCTTAGTGAAAATAAATCTTGACATTTCAAGTGAATGATTCACATGAAATGTCAAGATTTGTTTTTTCTGAAAAATAAAAATTAGAAAATAAAGTCCTATCCATCAGTCATCTTCATTGCTATCAGTCTCATTTCCTATGGAATATTTTTAGATAGACAAGCACTTTCTTCAAATAAGGAAAATTTTAACTAATTTGCATATCATTTGCATTATGGACAAGAGCAGAGTCCAAACAAGTAAACATCAAATATAATTTTAGGAGTTTCACATATTATTCAGAGGAAGTTTATCTAGTTCCTGCCAGAAAATAAACTTCAACTAAGATGTATTAAAAAAATAGGATTCTCAAAATAGATACATATATTTCAAAAAGTGGTACCCTGTTTTTCCCTAGATAGTCAGACACTTGCTACCACAGAGGTCCTAAAATTTAAACAAGTCCATCTGACTTCCTGTAGAACCTAACCAGATGCCATATTCTGTCACATCTGATCTGCCCCCTTCCCCTTCCCCCACCTGCTGCAGGTACAGCAGGCTCATATCACAACCCTACCACTGATCATGTGACGCTTACTACCTACCATATTAACACTAAGTAATCAGAAACCTTAACTCATTACAGTATTTCACCTAAACTCCGAACAAGTCCATTTTAACCCTTAAAGGGCCAATCACAACTGCAGCAGATGACACTTCTAATTTTTTTTTTTTCCTTAGAAAACAAGTCTTGACATTTCATGTGAATCATCTGCTAAGCAGATGATTCACATGAAATTTCAAGGCTTATTTTCAAAGAAAAATAATTTTTCTTAGAATGTTGTCTGCTGCAAATTTTGCTTATCACTTTAAGGGTTAACATATCCAAAATATTGGAACACTCTAACTCCTTACCATACTTTTAGTATCTATTAATGTGCGGTAAACAGTGTAGACCCTGATAAGATGCCACATTCTGCGGTGTCTGATCTGGGTCTATACTTTTTGCTCAGGCCTGTCTGTCCCAATAGAAGGGTAAATACATCTTTTGTCTAAAAAAATGCTGGATGAGTGGTAAACAGTGTAGACCCACAGATCAGACATCATTCTGTGGCATGTGATCTGGGTCATCACTGTTTGTCCAGACTTTCTATCTAAAAGATTAGGGTAAATACAGTATAAACAGATTTGAGATTTTCTGGTCTGGTAGCATTCAAAGCAATGAAATTCAGGAATTAAACAAATTCCTGAATTTCTTTCTCACTGCCCCCAAATGAGACAATTCAAATGAAATATCGAATCTAATTTTCTGGTTCAAAAAAAAAGAAAAATATTTTAACCCTTAAAATATTGAGCAACTTGTAGCAGACAACAGTCTAATTTCTTATATAAAATATGGCTTGACATTCATGTGAATCATCTGCTAGGCATTACAGTGTAGGCCATGTTACTGGAGTTTCATTTATAGGTAACCAAAAGTAATAATTTTTAGAAATATATATTTAGAATATAATAATTTACTGCAGTTTGTGAACATTCATGCTAGAAATGTCTGGAAGTAGTTCCTGTTCTGAAAATGTCTGAAAATGACCTTACCTCAAGTAAATTAGGTGTAACTTAGATAAAAAAAAGTTATATATTTTATGTCTAGTTTTCCTTCTCAATTTCATTTCTTTGAGAGAAAAAAAATACACTGGAACCCTTTATAAGACGGTTCAATATAAGATGGTTGGGCTCCAAGAAGATTCAAGGGTGGACATCAAAAGTGTTTATTCTAAACAAAAATGTATAGCTTATATAGAAAAATGACCATTTATGGTCATTTTTCTACATAATCTATACGTTTGTTTGGATACATATCATTTTCCAGCTAATTGGGTTTTTGCTTTGGATCTCTGACAGTAATAGTGTTATAAAGTGGTGTACTAAAAAACATCACAAAAACATACCTATATAATTTTGACCCCCTTAAACCCCACTTTTATATAGTAAAACTGGGGTTTATAGGGGTATACATTATTTTTCTTATTTCTGTTCAAAAAACACAGATTGCAAGTAGTTGTTAGAACCATCTCACTGAGGCGGTTCTACGAGTACCCACAATCTATGTTTTGAGCTGAAATATGAAAAAAAAAAATCAGGGTTTTTTTATCTGAAATTTTCAGTTTTTGGACGTTAAATTTTCTATATATTTGAATAGGCGTGTTTTCGTAATGTTTCGACACTGATGTTTCAAAAGGATAAAAATTAAGGCAATACAGTACCCTATTTTATTGTTGTTGTTATTCTCTTTACTGTTGTTTTAATTAATTTTTCCAACTCACCTCTAAATGCCACCTATTAAACCAGTACTACTTCCTTCTATTATTCACCTCCCAAATTTAATTTTTTCACTGAACAAGAACACAAAACCAAAATCTGCACAACATCCAAAATAAAATAATCCTTGTAATTCCAGACAAAACAATTAATTTTAAATAAGATCGGAATAAAAAAAAAAATCCACCTCAAATTATCACGATTTTAACTTGAATGTTTTCTGGTTACTTTTACGTCAATCCAGGTTGGTAATGATAGACCAATAGATCCAATTTTTGTTGGGATAATTTTCTATTGGCTGAAACTTGGTATTTTTGAAATTTTACTCCAGCTAGCTACTGCATTACAGTCAGACATGAAAAGGTCAAATCAAAAAGGTCAGAGACACATCTCATATTATCAGTTTTAATTTGTATCAATAAATGTAGGGAGAGCTCAATAATTTATTAGGTCTAGATAAGAGGGGGTATCAGGTAAATATTTTTTTCTTATTTCTCCATGAAAGCTTGTGTTGTGGGTAATCATTAGAAGTGCCTCGGCAAGGCACTTCTTATGAGTACCCACAACCTATGTTGTTGTGGAGAAATAAGAAAAATATCAATACTTTTTGTATGAAAAATGCGCCTTATCTGGTCTCAACTATGGACCTATCAAGACAAAGGTTTTTAACCATTTGGAAATTTTAGAGATGTCTACGTAGGTATTTATTGTATTTTACCACCTATAGAAATTAGTTACATATAACTGGTGGGTTGAACTAGAAGAATTATAGAGGAATATATATTTTTATCCTAATATTTTTTTTTTTGATATACATTATGTATAGTTTGTTTTGAGTTGGCATTTTACCACTCAGTTAACAAAAGTTTTAAGGTCAGACGGAGCAAGTCAATTAACCTACTCACATTTTTCCTTAGACTGGCTCCAGTCTCCAGTGACTAAATATTTTTCTCATAATCCTGTTTGATAATCCACTAAAATAAAACCAAAGAAATATCATGACTGTAAAGGCTGGTCACTAGTGACCAGCCTTTATAGTCATGATATTTTTTTGGTTTTATTTTATCAATCTGAAGCCTGTCTAAACCGTTAATCAGTACTGGTTCACATACACTGTAAACTCTTTATAAGACAGTTCATTATAAGATCATGAGACAGTTTATTTGAGGACCCCAAAAGTGTTGTATCCAGCTGTGTTGTAGCTAAACAAAAATGTATTTCTTATTACAGAAAAATGACCATAAATGGTCAATTCTCTACAAAGTCTGTACATTTTCATTTGGCTACAAAATCACTGTGTTTATTTCTCCCAGCAATAGTGTTATAAAGAGGTTGTGGTGTGTATATTTTTTGTTCTGATCTACATAAGCATAGATTTCATTGGTGAAAATAAAAAAAACACACAAAAAAACAAAACAAAACAAAACAAAACAAAACAAAACAAAACAAAACAACAGGCACTTGCAGATTCAGAATCATATTGGAGATGTTTTTTTTTTTTTATTTTCAAACACCACACTGGTCGAGTGCACTCAGACATCCTTGGTGTTTCACATGGAAATCACTGATTACAAAACTGATGGAGGTGTTAGGCTAGTATAGAGTGGTCAGGTTTTTAAACAGATAAATAATAGAAGCGATTATTATTTCAAACATTAGATTTTGTACTCTTAACCCTTCTAAAATGTCTGCCAGAGTGTATGGCAGTATGTACAGAAAAAGTGAAAAACAAAATGGTAGCAGCCAACAACTCTTTTTTTTTTCTTTTTTTTTCTGAGAAAATGAGGTTTGACATTTTCTGTGAATCATGAAATGTCAAACCTTATTTTCTCTGAAAACATTTTTTAAAAAAATCAAAATGTTGTCTATTGCATTTGTGACTGGCATAACTGCAATTTAAATGCTTTTACCAAACTATGAAAGATTATAAAGATTGATGTGTTACAGCAGGTGGTCCATTAAACTCCCATAAGTCCCTGGTTAAAGACATTTTTCAAATCCAAAGCTGGCTAAGAAAGTCTATTTTTTTTTTTTTTTTTTTTTTTGAAAGCTACATTTATAAATATGTTTTATAGCAAAATATTTTAAATCAACCATGGTATCAGTCAGTAAACCACAGAAGGGAGTTCGAATGGGGGTTGGGGAAGGGGCCAGTTCTGCATAAATACACGTAAGAATGTATGGTGCCAGCATCCACCTGAACAATCTCATATATTGTACCCCTATTATTTGGGTTTAACCAGATAGCTAAGGTAGATTACTCTGTCCACTTCTAATATAACTACAAATGCAGTACATGATCTATTAGTAATTTTAGTAATTTAGACTCAATTTTACCACATACTGCAAGACTAACTGCAGTTTTGGAACCATGTCATATTCTTATATCTTAGAATGCTCAATATTGTAGTGTGTATACTGCACTCAGCTGATTTTTGCTTTTATTTATTTATTTATTGTATTTTTTTTATTTATATTTATTTATGAAGAAGGGTACCCATGTTTAATGAAATAAAAACACTGCTTTTTAACATTTAAACAAGAGGACCAAGATGGCCATGTATTGCTCACCTGAGTACCAAACAAGTTTCAAGTCAGTTGGCCTTTTGGTTCAGAAGAAGTTAAAAATAGATTTTCAAGATGGCGGCTGTGGCGGACAGCTTGGATTTCTGATCATAACTATTTTAGCTATTTTGGATTTACAAATCACCCCAATAATTCTTACCCAAGCTTCCAGTCAATTGGCCTTTTGGTTCAGGAGAAGAAAGTCAAAATAGATTAGTAAGATGGCAGCCATCTTTCTGATCAAAATGATTTTAACTACTTTTGAATTACAGGTAGCCACAATACTTCCTACCAACTTTTAAGTCAATTGGCCTTTCTGTTCAGGAGAAGAAGTTCCAAATACATTTTCAAGATGGCGGATGTGGAATTCAGATGAGAACAGTTTTAGCAATTTTTGATCTACAAGTAACACAGATACTTCCTACCAAGTTTCAAGTCAACTGGCCTTTTGGTTCAGTAGAAGAGGTTCAAAACAGATTTTTTAAATGAAGGCTGTGACGGCTATCTTGGATTTCTTATAGGAATGATGTTACTGGTAAGCATTTTGGATCTACAAGTCAACCCAATATTTACTGCTGATTTTCAAGTCAATCAGCCTTTCGGTTCAGGAGAATCAGTTCAAAAAAGATTTTCAAAATCGCAGTTGTGACAGCCATCTTGGATTTCTGATCTAAATAATTTTAGCTATTTCTGATCTACAAGTCACTCTGATACTTTCTACCAAGTTTCAAGTCAGTTGGCCTTTCTGCTAAAGAGAAGAAGTTTAAAACAAACTTTCAAGATGGTGGACATGGCGGAACCATTTTAGCTATTTTTGATCTACCAAGTTTTCAGTCAATTGGCCTTTTGGTTTAGGATGCAGTAAATTTCCTAAAATTTCGAACACTTTATTCCATACTCTTTTGGCTTAATTATTGCTTTTTATGCAGCAGTTTCTTTAAATATTTAGTGGAATGGCAAATAGTGTAGACCCTGATCAGACTGCTCCTTCAGGAGCAGTCTGATCAGGGTCCACACTGTTTGCATATGTCATTTTGTCAGACGCTTTAGTGTTCGAATTTTTAGGACATTTACCGTATGTTCAAAATAGGCTGCCATCTTGAATTTCTAATCGGAACGATTTTAGCTTTTCTTTTTCATCTGAAAGTCACCCCAATACTTCCTATCAAGTTTCAAGTCAATCGGCCTTTCAGTTCAGGAGAAGAAATTCAAAATAGATTTTAAAAATGGTAGCCATGGTGGCCATCTTGGATTTTCTAATCGGAATCGGTTAAGCTATTTTTGATCTATAATCATCTCAATACTTCTGAGTCAATTGGCCTTTCGGTTTAGGAGAGGAAGTTCAAAATAGACATTCAAGATCGTGGCCATGGCGGGCAAATTATTTCAGATCAGAATGATTTTAATTATTTTTGTTCTACAGGTCACCCTGATACTTCCTACCAAGTTTTGAGTCAACTGGCCCAGATGTGTAGAAGGTGTCATTTAAAGCAACTTGTTGATGCCGCACGCTGCACGACAGACATTGACTGATCACAACAGCTCACTGATGAGCACTGTGTGCTCAGATGAGCTAAAAACATCTGAACCATCTGAATAAAATTACTAAATTTGAACAGAATGATCTGATTCTACATGGGCTGCTCAGGTATGTGTCTGAATATTTATTTTATATATAGCAGGGATTACCCTGGAAAATTTTGGAGAGGGGCCGAAGGCCCCTCTCCAAAATTTGGAAGGGCCATTTGGCCGGGGGTGTGGGGGCCGCCTAGGCCCCCACTGGGGTCCAGGGGCAACGCCCCGGTAGGGGGTCCAGGGGGGCGAAGCCCCCCGGCCGAAAACGAAATTTAGCATTTTCACATGTCCTAAACCTGCTCTCCTGAAACCAATTTTTGTTAATTTTTCAAAAGCTTTTAAGCTGATTTGGAGGACAGTTGAGCTAGTCTGGCCCAAACATCAAGATTTATAATGATAACTTGTCAAATTTCATTTTTGAATACATTCATGATTCTCAAAGAGCATGTTTATAGGGTCTTATAAAGCCTTATAGGGTCTTTTGAGGAAACCCTGCAAAACCTCTCCTGAAACCACTTGTTTGTGAATTACACAAAAGCTTGCATTATCTTTATTGTAGTCTAAACATATCGAACAAAACATCATGTTTTTTTCTTCGTCATATCGAAGCCAATGGTGCTCCTTCAGCCATTTTGTTTGGAACGATTTCATTATCTTTTCATTTTCCACTTCTTCATTTGGGCCTTCCTCATTTGTATCTGATATCGTCGGAACTGTCTGTGTCAGATCGGTATTAATGCCGTTGTTTGTTTGTTTTTTGATGAAGAAGCCATCGAGTTTTTGTTGCTTCGCACTGGAAGCCATTTTGATAGTTGAGATGAATACCGCGAGTATAACGGATACCGATTGGATGTTTCAGCAACAATAAACCAATAGAAACGATTGGCACAACTTACCGGGATAGACGCTTCCGAGTCGAACCGAACCGAACCAAAAAACGTATCCAGCCTTTTCCGGGCGCACCGATGATTTTCTTTCGCGGCATCGAAATTTTCGGTGCGTCAATTCGGCGCACTGCAGAAATTTCGCTGCGGCAATGGAAAATAAATAGCGTCATTGGCGCAAGGGCGCGGTCTAAAGTGATCCCTGTATAGTCAACTGCATTTTTATGACAGTTCCATGCTCTCACTGTAAATAAGAGCTAAAAAAATATCATAAATATCTCATCCAGCACTGTGTAGTTTAAGCCATTAGTTAGTGTACCCTTCCCAGATGATGAGTAACTAGAAATGCATTTTTGGAACTATCTATCAAATTAGAGTTGGGGTTTTATGGCCCAGCCAATCCATTAGGGTCATGTCGAGTGTAGTTATTTAACCCATTGTAGACTGAATAGACTCCCCTACACTATATATTGGAAGAGTCCAATTCCACTTTTAAGTATGCCCAGCTAGGAGATTGACATATTCCTATAGAAAATGGCTAAACTATTTGTAAACAGTGGAGACCCTGATCAGACACCGCATTCTGTGGCATCTGATCTGGGTCTGCACTGTTTGCCAATTACCCTTTTACAGGTCTCCCGACTACAATGGGTTAACCTACTTGAACTGTTCCTGGATGAGCTTAGTCCTCTAAGTGGTTGACCAGTACTTGTGGACATATTTTCATCAATAACTCACAACTGCCCTTTTTGAATCAACAGAAAGGGGACAAAGGCTGTAGAAATTATTTCATGATCAATCTCCATGAAAGTTATGAGGCTGAGCTCGGGTTCGAACTCGTGACCTCTTGATCTGCTGTCAGACACTCTACTGACTGCGCTAGGGAGCCCAGTGAACAAATTATCAAATGCTTTTCTTTGGACTCATTTATTATTTTAACCCTTGTCCTGCTGAATAAATTAAGATGCCAAGCCTACTTCTAATTTTCAGCCAATCAGATTACTTGATCCGGATTATTGCAATAAATTCACATACTTAATGGCAAACACTGCAGATCCAGATCAGTTGGCTTCTTCAGAAACCAACTGATCTGGATCTACACCGTTTGCAAAGGCAGGGTATACCCGGGTTCAGCAGGACAAGGGTTAAGTTTACAGCAGTTCAAGATGGTATTCAGAAATTTTGTAACACTGCATGGGCAAGAAGTGGGATTTTCAATCAGTTTGGGATCCTGAAAAATTTTGAGAATTTTGAGGAAATTTCAATGGTGAAACCCTTTCCTCTTTTGGAAAGTTTTTCTCTATCTTCTACACAAGCATCACAAACTGAAATCATTACAGTAATTATTCTTAACATTAGCAGAACATTTTAGCTATTTTTGAGTCACCCTAGTACTTAATTCCTACCAAGGAGTTCTAAAATGATTTTCAAGATGGCAGCCATCTTGGATTTCCAGTCAGAATCATTTTAGCTAATTTTGATCTACAAGTCACCTCAATACTTCCTAAAAAGTTTCAAGTCACCTGGCCTTTCTGTTCAGAAGGAGTACAAAATTGATTTTCAAGATGTCATCTTGGACTTCCAACTGGAATGATTTAACTATTTTTGGTCTACAAGCCCCTATACTTCCTACCAAGTTTCAAGTCAGTTGGCCGTTCCATTCAGGAGAAGTTGAAAACAGATTGGATTTCAGATTGGAATGATTTTAGCTACTTTTGATCTACAAGTCACTCTGATACTTCCTATCAAGTTTCTACTCAACTGGCCTTTCAGCTCAAGAGAAGCTCAAAATGGATTTTCAAGATGGCTGCCATGGTGGCCATCTTGGATTTTTGATCGAGATGATTTTAGCCATTTTTGATCTACAAGTTGCCCCAATACTTCCTGCCAAGTTTTGAGTCAACTGGCCTTTCCGTTCATGAGAAGTTCAAAATAGATTTTCAAGATGGCCACCATGGCTGCCATCTTGAATTACCGATTGGAACAATTTCAGCTATTTTTTACCTACAGGTCACCCTGATACTTCCAAATTGGCCTTTTGGTTCAGGAGAAGGTTCAAAATAAATTTTCAAGATGGCCATCATGGCGGCCATCTTGGATTTCCAATTA
Source organism: Anodontia alba (assembly GCA_964016985.1). Lineage (NCBI taxonomy): Eukaryota > Metazoa > Mollusca > Bivalvia > Lucinida > Lucinidae > Anodontia > Anodontia alba. Next base: position 90,310,337 of record OZ024825.1, on the reverse strand, counting down.
GAATGATTTTAGCTATTTTCTATCTAAAAGTCGTCTCGATACTTCCTACCAAGTTTTGTGTCCTTTTGGTTCAGGAGAAGAAGCTCAAAATAGATGTTTCTGTTTTTAGCTCTGGTGGCCATCTTGTTCATCGGAACGGAACCATTTTAGCCATTTTGGTAGTCACCTAGGCAGCATTCCTGTGGTTTGATTGAAATTTGCCTAGGGGTGTAGGAGGAGTAGTCATTTAAAGCAAATTGTTGACAGTGCACGACGAACGACAGACCATGGACATTGACCAATCACAATAGCTCACCTTAAGCACTTCCTGCTCAGGTGTGCTAACAATGCAGATCCTGATCAAACTGTTCTAGGTGTCTGATCTACATCTACACTGTTTGCTCAGATTTTTTTGCATATTTAGTGTGTATGTGGTAATTTTGTGATGGTTTTCTTTCTTGCTGCTATCTTAGACACTTTATAATCAAAGAAAAGTTCTGCTCCTATTGAGAAAGTCCTTCAGTAGCCTCATCAATTACTTTAAGAGGCTTTTAACTGTTCACTTTACATCAACTCATTTGAAGGCAATAGCACCCAATGATCACATAATCAGTTTATTCATTATGTGCGTTGGTTAACAAAATTTAGGCCTATTAGTGGTCCATCTATTTGTTTAATGCAGCATAAAGCCAGTCTAACTTAATAAAGATTGATGGATGGGCCTTAGGGAAACTGGCACAAATTTGTGTTTCATTAACTCTCTATTTCCACTTGTCAATCATTGTCCAGTTACCAGGTTAAGTGGAAAAATCAAATTATCCTCAGCACTGCCCAGTATGGGAAAACTGACAAGAACATTGTAAGAAGAAACAAGAGAGTGACAGTTCCTGTATAATGGTCTTGATCAATGTCTAGCCTTGTAACAGCAAGTCAGGTACTGGAAGAAAAACAATCTGAAGTCACTGGTAGGAAAACCTTCTGAAGTTAAAAAACTTAAAACCCAAAGGATTTTCCTTCCAAATTCACATTACAAAGTTTGGACCCAAAACCCTTCCAATTCTTTTCAGTAGTTTTGGACTAAAAAAAAACTTCCATTTTTAACTCTGAGCATGATAGGTAAAAACTTCAGCAGACAACATTTTTTAAAATTTTCCCAAGTAAATAGGATTTCAAATTGTCTCCTTAAGGGGTAATTTGCATGTAATGTTGACTCCAATTTTCTGGAAAAAAAAAAAAAGACATGCTTATATACTGTAGTTGCAGCTATACAACTGGTAATCAAGAGTTAATAAGACTGGTTTATTAATTAACCCTTGTCCTGTTGAACCCGGATATACCCTGCCAACTGATCTGGATCTGCACTGTTTATCATTCAGTATGTGAATTTATATCAACAATCTGGATTAAGTAATCTGATTGGCTGACAATTAGAAATGGGTGTGGCATCTTAACTTATTCAGCATGACAAGGATTAATAATTTTACAAATAGGTCATCTGATCACTTTTAAAATGTGCAAGCATCAATAATATTCCTTCAACTCCAAAATGAGATAAAGAGCTTTGAGTCCCACATATCACACATATGTATTTATTTCATTTTCATGGGGATTTTGTTATTCCCTGAGTTTCTTCAAAATGGGATAAAGAATTTGGTCCAATATCACACATAAGAGACAGTTTCTATCCGTATCATTCTTCCGTGTTGGGTCTTTGCTGTAACAGAGTCTTGAGAGAAGGTTGCAAGCAGGGTTGGACCCTGTGAACCCAGAATCCCTACACTAACCAAGGAACTTCCAAAGAATAAGCTGTACAAGAGGACCATGATGGTCCTATATCACTCACCTGAGCAATTAGATTGCATACTTACAGTTGAAGTTTCAGCCAAGTTCACTGTTCTAAGATTTTTGTATAAATTTTATAGCCCTGCCCCCCAGCGGCCACATTTTTTTAATGCATCATGACGACTTAAACTGAATCTTGAAAGAGGGTCACCAAAGGAACATTTCTGTCAAGTTATATTGAAATTGGTCCAGTGGTTTTTGTCAAAAAGATTTTTAAAGTGTTTTATATAGCTATAAACAGAAAATAAGCCCCACCCCCTAACGGCCATGTTTTTTGATAAATCATGTCAGCTTGAACAATCTTGGTAGAGGGTCACCAAAGCAACATTCCTGCCAAGTAATATTGAAATCTGTCCGTTGGTTTCTGACAAGAAGAATTTTAAAGTTTTCTATACAGACATATACCTCAAAAAAAGCCCCGCCCCATGGTGGCCATGTCTTTTGACATATCATGAGGGCTTGAACAATCTTGGTAGAAGGTCACCAAAGCAACATTCCTGCCAAGTTACATTGAACTCAGTCCAATGGTTTCTTAGAGAAGATTTTTTAAGTTTTCTATATAGATATATACACCTCAACTCCTCACCATACTTCTTTTAAAATTTGAACATCATTTTACCACCTGTTGATGTGTCCAAAATTTACTGAATGAGAAGAAACAGTGTAGACCCTGATAAGACACTGCAATGTGGTGTCTGATCTGGGTCTACACTGTTTGCTTAGGCCGTCTGTCCAAATACTTTGGGAAACATGGTGGTCTGTTGACAAAATGTCTTGCATATGTACATAAAGTAACCCTTAACCCTTGTCCTGCTAAATAAATTAAGATGCCACACCCACTTCTAATTTTCAGCCAATCAGATTACTTGATCCAGATTATTGCTACATATTCACATACTTAATGGCAAACAGTGCAGGTCCAGATCAGTTGGCTTCTTCAGAAGCCAACTGATCTGGATCTACACTGTTTGCAAAGGCAGGGTATATCCGGGTTCAGCAGGACAAGGGTTAACTTCCTGCCCCAAAGCTGACAATGTCAGGAGAACCACCCCTTGTCCAAATTAAGGCCAGTGACAAGTTATATTTGTCAATTTGTATCTGATAAAGCCAATTTTAGAAAATTATGCTCTCTTTCTGTGGGTAATTAATTCTTGATTAATGATATAAGAGGCCCTACAGGCTTTTATTGGCACTATCTCAGTGTCCAGCTGAGCTCTAATTGGCAAAGATAGGTCCAACAATTTCAGAGATGCATGCTGGGAAATTTGTACCCTGTGAATCAATATTCAACAATAAAGGAATTATTAAAATATTTTCTTAACCATTACCCCTCTCTGGGAAAATTCAGCAGATGACAAATTCATGATATTTTTCTTACTTTTCCCAGAAAACAGGATTTGACAATATTTCAAAATGTAGTCTGCTGAAAATTATACCCAGATTGTTAGGCATTAATTCTTCATCTTCCATTCTACCAGTTTGTTTTACTTTTCTGTGGGCTACAACATGGGAAAAGGAATCTTCAAGCATATGATAATAATGTTTAGGCTACATTTCTGAACATCTTCTTTGAGAAATGCCTGAAAAACTTGTGCCTGTTTCTTGATGTTTATTATGAAAACACAGTTATACAAATATATTGAAAATTTCTCCACCAAAAAACTGAAAGTTTTCAGATAAAAATTCTAATATTTTTCATATTTCAGCTCAAAACATAGATTGCGGGTACTTGTTAGAACCGCCTCGCTGAGGCAGTCCTAACAAGTACCCACAATCTATGTTTTTGAGCAGAAATAAGAAAGATTATATATACCCCTGTAAACCCCAGTTTTACTACATAAAAGTGGGGTTTAAAGGGGTCAAAATTATACAGGTATGTTTTCGCGATGTCTTTTTTCATCATTTGTCCCTTGTTTTTATGACTACCCCATAATTGTTTTAGAAAATGAAACATTTGTACGCTCCCATGAAATGTCTTGGCAAGACACTGCACCTAGTCTTCTGAGAGCCAATATGTCCTCTATTCATTACAAAAACCCACTTACTCAAATATACTGAAAATTTTACCACCGAAAAATGAAAATTTTCAGATAAAAAATTCTTATATTTTTCACATTTCAGCTTAAAACATAGATTGTGGGTACTCATTAGAACCGCCTTGCTGAGGCTGTTCTAACAAATACCCACAACCTATGTTTTTTGAGCAGAAATAAGAAAAATAATGTATACCCCTGTAAACCCCAGTTTTACTATTTTAAAGTGGGGTTAAAGGGGGTCAAAATTATATAGGTATGTTTTCGTGATGTGTTTGGGAGATACTGCTGGTGGTCCAAGCCAGAGATGTGGAGCAGCCAAATATTTGCAGAGCACAAACCAAAGCATCTCAAGAACTGATTGTCTTCACCATGACCTTTGTGTGTAACAGAGGCTTACAGCATAAATATACGGTATATGTAGGCCCTAAGCAAAATTGTAGCAGATGAATTCTAATTTTTTTACTTGTTTTAGAGAAAATAAGACTTGGCAGACATTTCATATGAAACGTCACAACTTATTTTTCTCTGAAACATAAAAAAGAGTTCAAAATATTGTCTGCTGCAGCTGTGATTAGCATTTTAATCCTTGTCATGCTGAATAAATTAAGATGCCACGCCCACTTCTAATTTCCAGCCAATCAGATTACTTGATCCAGTTTTTTTTTTATAGAAATTCACATATTTAATGACAAACAGTGCAGATCCAGATCAGTTGCCAACTGATCCGGATCTACACTGTTTGCAAAGTCGTATATCCGGGTGTTTGCAAAGTCAGGGTATATCCAGGTTCAGCAGGACTAGGGTTAAGGATTAAACCCCAGATCACTTATGCCCCTGTCTAGTCTAATGGTGATTTTTGTCTGCCTATCAAACTAATGGCAGCTGTAATCAGCAAACACCCAGAACAGATTGTGCATAATTTATGTACCAATTGATCTGGAACTCAGCTATTCACAAATGCTGTAATTCTCGGTTTTGCCTGACCACAGCTTAATTATTATAATCATATGCTAATGACCATTTTGACACTGGACTGACATGGTCACAAACTGAATCATCTTAACCCTAAAAGCGGCAAGCAAAATTTGCAGCTGACAACATTCATTTTCTTTTTTATTTTCAGAGAAAATAAGTCTTGAAATTTCATGTGAACTGTCTTCAAAACAGACAACTCACATCAAATGTCATCTTATTTTCTATGGAAAATGAAAACAAAAAAAAACAAAACAGATTTCACAATGTTGTCTGCTGAAGTTCTAATTGGCATGTTAAGGGTTAATTTTAAGCCTGCTGAATTTAACTATCAGCAGACAACATTTCAAAATATCATATTTTTATTTTTCTTAATCTGTCTCTCAAAATAAGATTTGACATTTTTATTCAAATTGTCTCCTTTCCTTTGGAGACAATTTGAATAAAATGTCAAACCTATTTGTTGAGACAAAAACTAGAAAAAAGATCTTTAATACATTTATTGTCTGTTTATTTTGCCTAAACAGGGTTTACATTTAAACCCAGGCAACCCTTAGTACATGATAAAGGCCATAGCACCAGTTAAGGCGCTTTTATTAAAGGGGCAACATTTACTTACTTTTCTCTGAAACAGGGCTTTAATGTAGCTGTGTTTTATTTTCATGGAAAAAGTATAAAAATATCATAAAACGTCTGCTAAGTTTTACCTGTAGCAGGGTAGAGGTTTATTATCCCTTAAGATTGGGAAAGACAACAAGAAAGTAGGAGGCTGAAATTAAAAGTAAACATTAACTAAGCGGACTCATGAAGAAAGGACTTCAGGGCATATACATACAACTAAGACTTAACGCTTAGCACTCTGGGTAAAATTTTCAGCAGACGACATTTTGAAATATTTTTCTTATTTTTCCCAGAAAACAGGATTTGACATTTCATGCAAATTGTCTCCTAAGGAGACAATTTGCATGAAATGTCAAATCCTGTTTTCTGGGAAAAATAAGAAAAATAACATCATTTTGTCGTCTGCTGAAAATGCCCAGAGAGTGGTAAAGGTTAAATCAGCCTATACAGCCATGCAGTCTGTCTGGAAAAATCTACTGGATAGTGGCCTTTGGGTTCAGGTGTAAATATGCAAATAATTCTTAGCTATCACTTTTAGCATTTTGTTTGTTTGTGTTGAGGTTTTACGGCCCAGTCAACCCAATGGGGTCATGTCGAGCGTGGTCAGTTTGCCTAACCACGCGTTTACTGGGCAGGCTTAGTCCTCTAAGCGGTTAACCAGTATTGTGCACATTCTTTTGCCAGAAACTGACAACTGCCCTTGTTTAGCATTTTGTGACAAATGACTTAAATGAGACAGCACGAGAAAAGGATACTTATCACATAGTTGACCAGCAAAAGACTCAGACAAGGCTGTGCATAAGCACAGTCTCGCTAGAGCATTTGATGTTTGCAGACATGTAGTAGAGACATTGAGGAAGCTTTGGGCAACAAAAGCATATCTGTAGCCCAAATAGGGGACTTTCATGCACATTTGAAAAACCACAAACTGAAAGACCAAAATGTCCCTTTCTTTGTGTGCCGGCTCCATTGACAAACAGGGTATTTAGGTATATAATTATGTACAGTGAAAGCCTGGATTAGCCAGGCATATCAATTCATAGACAGCTAAGGCCCAGATTAGTGGCAAATATCTGGGCCCAGATGTTCAAAACTAACGATGTCGTTAGTTAAAGGTTTGTTAAAATTTCGATCATGAAATATTCCGAATTTAGTTTGCAGTAAAATTTCTTGAGTTGTGCTGATTTTTTCTCCCAAGATCATGAAATATGGCATATATACTAATATTTTTGCATTTGCAAAAGCTACTCACATTTTTTCAGCAAAAATACCTGTGAATTAGATAATGTACTTACTAGAACAGTTAATATTTTGACCCTTAACAAGCTCGTTAAGCTAATGATGCTTTGAACAACTGGGCCCTGGATAACAAATGAGCAGCCACAGGTCAAGATATGATTTATTATGAACCCTGCTGAACATAGATAGGCCCTGCCTTTGCAAACAGTATAGATCCAGATCAGTTGGCTTCTGAAGAAGCCAACTGATCTGGATCTGCACTGTTTGTCATTATGTATGTGAATTTGTATCAACTAGAAAAAGTGTCCATAGGACACGGATGCCTCCGCCAAAATGCCATTCAGAAAAAGGTTACATATACAAAAACCAAACAAGCAATTTCCTTTTTCATGACACATCATCTCAATGTCATGCATGCACCTGTAAAGTTTCATAAATATGATCCATACGGTTAAGGAGTTATGGCCCGGACACGGTTTACTATATGGAACTAAGTCAAGGGTAGATAAGTACTAACAGAATCAAGACATCAACAAATATAAAAGGACTTCAGAATGAGGTCCAGATCCTCAATGCCAAGCCACACAAGTAGCTCATTGGACCTGGTGGTGACAATGTCTTGCAGCCTGACATTGCAGATCTGTCTGATCATTGCCCTGTCATTTCGCTGCAGACGCTGGAGGTTCGGCTTTGTCAATGGCCAAGTCTCGCTGGCATGGAGCATTGCACTCCACACACAAGAGCTGTAAACATGGCCACGTGTTTTGAAAGAGAGGTGGCGTGAAGAGAGGACTGGTAACAGATCCTTGAACTTCTTCCAGGTGGTCTTCACACGTGTTGTGGTTGAAAGTTCACAGCCACCTGCTGCTGAGAGCATGTCTCCTAGGTAGCAAAAGGAAGCTACCACCTCAAGCTTGTCAGGTCCGACCTGGACTTCCTTAAGTGGTCTGCCATCCAAGAGGCGTGCAGTTCCCTGGCACCGTGTACATCTATAGTCAGGGTCCTTTTTCAAGCACTTGAGCCCACTGCATTTCTTGTGCACCCAGTGCTTGCAGCCATTGCAGAAGATGCTGTTGCTGCCCCGCCAGTGCGACAGACAGCGCATGGAAACTTGCCTGAACTCTGCAGGAGGTCCAGTCCCAAACTGCAGATCATGATCTTTGTCTTTCCTGCATTTACTCTCAGTCCTTTCTTCTCCATTGCTTCTTTCCAAGTCAAGAGCCTCCTGACACATTCCTCAAGCAATTCAGCGATGATAACAAGGTCATCGACATAGAGGTCCTCCCAGCGGACCCCAGAGCGGAACTCTTGTGATAAGGCTTCAAGCACAATGATGAAGAGCAGTGGGCTGAGAACTGATCCTTGGTGAACACCAACCTTCACTTCAAACTCTTCACTGTACCCCTCACCAACACGGACACGGCTCCGCGCATTTGCATACATCCCCTGCACCAGTCGCACAATCCACTCCTCCACACCAAGTTTTCTCAGCGCCCACCAGATGACCTTCCGAGGTACTCGATCAAACGCCTTCTCCAGGTCTATGAAAGCCATGTAGAGTCTCTTGTTGGCAGCTAGATACTGCTCTTGCAGCTGCCTGACAACAAAGATTGCGTCTGTAGTGCCTCTGCCTGAGACGAAGCCAAACTGGGAATCGTCGATTGACATCAACTGTCTGATGAGACCGTCCACAATCCTCTCCAGGATTTTCATAACCTGCTCTGTCAGCTTGAGACCGTGGTAGTTGCCCCTTTCCAATGCGTCCCCTTTTCCCTTGTAGAGGCAGACAATGAAACTCTGCTCCCAGTCAGACGGTACCTTGCCATCACAAATGATTGCAACTGCGAGGTCACGGATCATGGAGGCGCCCATGTCACCGGCCACTCTTATCATCTCCACCACTATGCCTGATGGGCCCGGTGCTTTGCCTGCCTTCATCTGCGAGATAATCTTCTTAACATATCAATGGTGATTGGGATGGGCGGGCCTTCCACTGGTGATTGATATGACAGGTGGTCTGGGTCCCAGTCAAACTCAACATTGAGAAGCCTTTGGTAGTGCTCCAGCCAGGCCTTCTGCTTTGAGTCTTCGCTCATTGACATCTCTCCTACATCATTCTTCACAGGTTTGTCACCAACAACATCAGTGTTCTCTCTTCTAAACTGGTTAGCAAGGCGGTAGACTTCTGAAGACTTGGGGGTCAATATTCTCGTAGACCTTCTTGTCGGCTTCTTGATGAGCATGGTGCACTGCATGTATGGCATTTCCTTTGGCTGTATCGTATGATGCCCTAGTGCCTTTACCAGCCTTCCAGGCCTTGAAAGCTGTCCGCTTGGCAGCAATGGCCTTTTCCATGTGTTCGTTCTACCACCAGGTTTCACGATGCCAACGGTGTGGCCGAGTTGTGCCACATACCTCCTCAGTTGTCTTGAGCAGTCCAGTCTTGATGTAGTTCCAGATATCCTCAGTGGCCCCATCAGCTACACCCTGATCTGAATGATTTTAGTTATTTTGATCTTCAAGTCACCCCGATGTTTCCTACTAAATTTCAAGTCAATTGGCCTTTCCGTTCAGGAGATGGAGTGAAATATAGATTTTCCAGATGGATTTCTGATCTGAATATTTTAGTTATTTTTGATCTTCAAGTCACCCTGATGCTTCCTACCAAGTTTCAAGTCCATTAGCCTTTTGGTTCAGGAGAAGAATAAAAAAATAGATTTTCAAACTGGCCACCATTGCTGCCATCTTGAATTTTCAAAACAATTTTATCTATTTTTGATCTATAAGTCAACCGGATGCTTCTTACCAAGTTTCAAGTCAATTGGCCTTTCAGTTCAGGAGAAGCGAAAAATAGATTTTCAAGATGGCTGCCACAGAGGCCATCTTGGATCAGAAAGATTTTAGGTCTTTTTGACCTACAGGTCACTCCAATGCTTCCAACCAAGTTTCAAGTAAATTGGCCTTTCGGTTCAGGAGAAAAAGCGAAAAACAGACTTTCAAGATGGTGGCCATGGCGGCCATCTTGGATTTCCGATCAGAACAATTTTAGCTATTTTTGATTTACAAGTCACCCCGATGCTTCCTATCATGTTTAGAGTCAATTGGCCTTTCCGTTCAGGAGATGGAGTGAAATACACCAGGGCCCAGTTGTTCAAAGCTAACGATGTCGTTAGTTAACGATTCGTTAAAATTTTAATCGAGTGATACGCAAATATGCTGAAATTTTTTGCTGAAAAAATGTGAGTAGCTTTTGCAGTGCAAAAGCTACTCACATTTTTTCAGCAAAAAATACCAGAATATTGTGTATTGAATCCCCTAGAACAGTTAACGAAATGACCCTTAACGAGCTCGTTAAGCTAACGACGCTTTGAACAACCGGGCCCAGGGGTGTAGGAAGAGTAGGCTTTTAAAGCAATTGTTGATGTTTCACGATGGATGATGCAAGACGGGCGACGGACATTGACCGGCCACAATAGCTCACCATGAGCACTTTATGCTCAGGTGAGCTAAAAATGACAAAGTCAGTTGGCTCCTTGGTACTATGGTCCATGAGAAGATGTAAGAAAAATTATCATTATCATATAATCATCATCATTATCTGCAATCTGCAAGACCATCATCAGAAGCATCTTCATTACAATACAAAACTTCCAGAAAACTTGACTAGTTAGTTTGTTGTCTGTCTGACAGTAGATGAAAAAAAAATAAAATAAATGAAATGACATGTTTATGGTTTATGAGTAATTTTGCAATAAACTTAAAGAATCAATGGTGCAGACTTCTGTTTAAGTATGACTTTAAAATACTGCTTTCAATCTGCAAAATATTACCCATTTCCTGTTGATACCAATAACTGTCCTGCAAATCCAAAACAGAACGCACATATTTGACGATTCCTTCCTTTAATAAATCTTGAGTTAAATCAATCAACTGAGTACCCTTGCCAAAATTATACAAGAATAGCAATCATAATGAATTTCTCTGAATGTTTAAAATCCAAATTTCCTAATAAACACTGGCATAAAAGCGGAGGATTGAAGCGTAAATCCATCAAACTGACAATAAATACATAGCATTGATACTGATAGGTTTTCTCACAGTTTTTACAAATTTGTCAACTTGTCATTCATGTAAAACATTTATTTTGTCTCAAAAAAAAATGCCTTTAATAACATTAATATAGCTCCAGATAAGGCAATTTTTTTCCTACAAAAAGGATTAGCCCTTGCCATGCTGAATAAATTAATATGCCACGCCCACTTGTAATTTTCAGCCAGTCAGATGGCTTGATCTGGATTGTTGCTATAAATTCACATACTTAATGGCAAACAGTGCAGATCCAGATCAGTTGGCTTCTTCAGAAGCCAACTGATCTGGATCTACACTATTTGCAAAGGCAGGGTATATCCGGGTTCAGCATGACAAGGGTTAATATTTTTCTTATTTCTTCACAAAAACGTATGTTGTGGGCACTCATTAGAAGCACCTTTCTAGTAAAGCCTGCAGCCTGTGAACTAGAAATTTGTTTTCGGAAAAAGAAAAGGAACCCTGCCCCCACACCCCTTCAAATTTTTAAGTTAAGTGTCAACATGATAAACAAGGTCAAGGTCATGAAAATCTCAAAAATTTCATGTGAGTTCATATGAAAGTTCAAATCCTATTTCCTCGGGAAAGTAATATGTTGAAAAATTGTCAGCTAATGTTTAAGTTCAGCAAGTTAATGGTAAGATAGCATGTGAACATTGAAGACCCAGATCAGCCCATATTTATGAGTATTTACTGCATTAACCATAAATATTCAGACAGACACCATAGGTCTCTGTGGGTATCAGGTAAATATTTTTCTTATTTCTCCACAAAAACATATGTTGCGGGTACTCATTAGAAGTGCCACACTGAGGTGCTTTTAATGGGTACCCATGTTTTTGTGGGTGAGGTGCTTCTAATGAGTACCCACAACATCTGTTTTCATGGAGAAATAACAAAAATATCAATACTTTTGGATTGAAAAAATGGACAAATATCTCCTGATAATATCTGTCTTATTTCTCCATCAACACATAATTATCATGTAGTTACTCATAACAAGCACTTTGGCAATGCGCTTCTAACAAGTACATAATAAAATGTTTGTTTGTGTTGAGGTTTTACGGCCTAGTCAACCCAATGGGGTCATGTCGAGTGCGGTCAGTTTACCTAACCACACATTTACTCGGCAGGCTTAGTCCTCTAAGCGGTTAACCAGTATTGTGCACATTCTTTCACCAGAAACTGACAACTGCCCCTCATGAATCAGTGGAAGGGAGAGAATAACCGTTAATAAACTTTTGTGAAGAAATAAGACAAATATCAGTATTTTTCAGTTGAATCAAGAAAGGTCAATAAGCAGTGCTTATTAGATAACCCCTGCTAGGACCAAAACATACCTGATGGACAAAAGGACGGACGGACGGACGACGGACAATGTGAAAATAGTATAAAAAGTCTGGAGCTATGCAGACATACCCGGGCAACTAGTGAAGACAGAACAAACTGCTACAGGAGCATTCTAATCAAGGTCATTCAGCCAGCAATTTTTACCGTAATAACCCTAAATAGTAGGACAGACAAATCAGAGCAAACAGTGCAGACCCAGATCAGACACTGCAGAACGTGGCATCTGATCAGGGTCTAAACGGGTGTATGTTTATACATAGCAACAGGTAGTAATATAAATTATTTCAAATTTTAAGACAAGTATGGTAAGGAAATGAGGGATTATCCCTCTTATCAGGAGTTATGTGTCCATAACTCTTGATTAGATGGGGTTTTTTTCAATCCAAAAGTATTGATATATTTTTGTTATTTCTCCATAAAAACATATGTTATGGGTACTCATTAGAAGTGTCTCGTAAAAACATATGTTGTGGGTACTCATTAGAAGCGCCTCAGTGAGGCGCTTCTAATGAGTACCCACAACATACATTTTTGCAGAGAAAAAAAAAAAAAAATATTTACCTGATACTGTCCCAATATTTAGGGTACATACTGTAGAAATTTTACAAGGCAGTCCAACTTTTAGGACAGGCACAGTAAGGAAGGAGTTACCCTATGTTTAACACTTTGCTTGCTGCATAAAAATTTCAGCAGATTACAGTTTGAAATATTTTTCTTATGTTTTCCTAGAAAATAGGATTTGACACTTCATGCAAATGGTCTCCCCTTGGAGACCATTTGCATGAAGTGTCAGATCCTATTTTCTTTGAAAAAAATAAGAAAAAAAAATATCATCATTTTGTCATCAGTTGAATTTGCCTAGAGCATGGTAAGTGTTAGGCTTCTGGTAATCAGGGTTATGATGCCAATCCAACAGAGAGCACTATTGGCTCTGCACAATTATGTAAGATCATCTGGATCTGAACTGTTCACATAAAACATCTTTATCAAAAATACTTATATATATAGTTGCTCAATATATTTGGAATAATCTACCAAACTGGTTAAAAATTCTGACTGTCGATTCTTTCCATAAACAGAGCATAAAATGGATAAAATGTTCATCATCTAGTCAGCCATGAACATATACATACATAAAGCATAAAGCATATATATATAAGTGTGTGTGTATGTTTTTTGTTGTTTTTTTTCCACCACATTTGTTTGTGTCATATGTTTGCAGTGTATGAGATGGTGTATAAAAGACTGTACATGTTTATTTTTAATTTCTCTGATTTATGTAGTTTTAGGTTTAAACACGTCCTTGTAAATTTCTGTATATGTATGTACATATCTGTAGTTAGTAAGGGCCTTTGGAAGAGTACATTACGAAAACACGCCTATTCAAATATACAGAAAATTTCACCTCCAAAAACTGAAAATTTTCCGATAAATAACTCGGATATTTTTCATATTTCAGCCCAAAACATAGATTGTTGGTACTCGTTAGAACTGCCTCACTGAGGCTGTTCTAATGAGTACCCACAATCTATGTTTTTGAGGAGAAATAAGAAAAATAATGTATACCCCAATAAATCCCAGTTTTACTATATAAAAGTGGGGTTTAGGGTGTCAAAACTATATAGGCATGTTTTCATGATGAGTTGTTGCTAAATGTGTCACCGTTTTGAAATAAAGTCTATTATTATTATCATTATTATTATTGATCTGATTTTTTCACATGATAATTACCCTTCGGTAAGTGCTCAATACATTCACGGTAACCAAGTCTGGAATTTTCTGAAAAATACAAAAATCCATAGCTCTAGATAAAGTGCTTTTGTTTTTGTCAACCAAAAAATATTGGTATTTTTCTTATTTCACCACAAAAACATATGTTGCGGTACTCATAAGAAGCATCTTGCCAAGGCACTTCTAATGAGTACCGACAACATGTTTTCTTGGGGAAGTAAGACAAATTGTATTCTAGATACCCCCTCTTATCTGGAAAATATTAATATTTTTCTTATTTCTCCCTGAAAACATATGTAGTGGGTACTCACTAAAGTACTCACAAGATAAGGGTTTTTATGGAGAAAAAGAATAATAGTAAGTGGATACCTCGTCTTATTTGGAGCTATGAATCTGGGCCCAGTTGTGCAAAGCATCGTTAGCTTAACAAGCTTGTTAATGGTCAAAATGTTAATTTTTCTAGTAAGTACAATATCTAACGCACAGGTATTTTTGCTGAAAAAATTGGAGAAGCTTTTGCAAATGCAACAGCTACTCACATTTTTTCAGCAAAAATATTAGCATATTTGCCATATTTTATGATCAAAGTTTTAACAATTCGTTAACTAACGACATCGTTAGTTTTGAACAACTGGGCCCTGGGTTTTATTTTTAATGATATTACAAGAATTAAGTAAGACTTTAAAAAGCATGAGAAAATTGCCATTTATTGTCTGAAATTGTGTTACAGTTTTTTAACAGTTAAAAACAACTTTGCACTTTTTCACTGGTTCCTTCTTTGCCATTAATAAATTTATGATACAAAACAGGCAGTGAAAACTTCAGATGTTTCCTAAACAAAATACTATACCCCACCTAACCTCATTTAAGCACACATCACACCTTCTCATTATCCTAACATTTGTGTTAAACTTTATGGAATTCCCTTCAACAGTTTTAGAGTTATGGGGTTATAACAGTCTGACTGACATTTTTCAACATAAACGTGGTTAAAATTATAAGAAATGAATTTTGTTTTTGCAGATTTTGATGTGTAAATGCCGGCGAATCACTGACAAACTTGAAATAATCATTTGGGCTTTATTCAATTTGTGAGTAATTCACCAATATTTACACATCAATAAAAACCACAAGAATTCCGCGGAAGGCGTCATCGCAACTGCTGGGGCAAAAGTCACAGCAGCCACAATCAGAACGTTGTTATTAAATAAGTTTATTTCATTCTTAGCAGTGCTTACTTGGAAAACTGGGTTGAAAAAAATGTAGACAAAGTGCCTAGTCGGGCACATATATTCCAGGCCAGTCCCATTCACTCTAATGGCTATATCTTCAGCACTGACTTTTCGTATCATACAGCCAAATGATAATGGAACGTTGACATAAAATGTGTAAACGTCACTGGAGCATGAAATATAGGTCAAGGTCACGGGTCAAGGTACCTGCTAATTCAGTACATCAAGGAGAAGCACAATGCAAAGTATGGTGGTTGTACGTCTTATAGTTGAGGAGTTATCAAACATCAACGTAAAATGTGTCAAATATAGGTCAAGGTCACCGGGTCAAGGTACCTGCCAAGCCAGTGCAATGAGGTGAAGCACTATGCAAAGTTTAGTGGTTGTAGGTCTTATATTTGAGGAGATACCGAACATCAACATAAAATGTGTCAAAGTCACTGGAGTGCACAATATAGGTCAAGGTCACCAGGTCAAGGTACCTGCCGAGTCAGTACATTGAGGTGAAGTGCTATATAAGGTTTGGTGGTTGAAGGCCTTACAGTTGAGGACATATGGAAGGGTGACGTAAAAGGTGTAAAAGTCAATGGAGCGCGAAATATAGGTCAAGGTCACCCAGTCAAGGTACCTGCAGAGTCCGTACATTGAGGAGAAGCACTATGCAAGGTTTGATGGTTGTAGGCCTTATAGTTGAGGAGATGTTGAACGTTGACGTAAAATGTGTAAAAGGCACTAGAGCACAAAATATAGGTCAAGGTCACCGGGTCAAGATACCTGCCGAGTCAGTACAGCTAGGAGAAGCACTATGCAAGGTTTGGTGGCTAGAGGTCTTACACTTGAGGAGATCTAGAACATTGACGTAAATTATGTCAAAGTCACTGCAGCCAAAATATAGGTTGAGGTCACCAGGTCAAGGTATCTGACAAATCAGTACATTGAGAAGAAGCACTTTGCAAGGTTTGATGGTTGTAGGCCTTATAGTTGAGGAGCTATCGAACGTCGACGCAAAATACGTCAAAGTCACTGGAGCGCAAAATATAGGTCAAGTTCACCGGGTCAAGGTACCTGCCAAGTCAGTACATCTAGGAGAAGCACTATGCAAGGTTTGGTAGTTGTAGGCCTTATAGTTGAGAAGATCTGGAATATCAACGTAAATTGTGTCAAAGTCAATGGAGCGCAAAATATAGGTCAAGGTCACTGGGTCAACATACCTGCCAAGTCAGGAGGTCAGGGAGATGTGTCATGCAAGGTATGATGGTTGTTGTAGAATTGTAGTTAATTAGAATACTAACTTTGACGTAAATGTCGAACTTCGACATAACAGAACTGTTAACAGACAGACAGATGGATGAACGGACAGACGAATGGAAAAGTGGGCACGCAAAGTCGGGAGGTCAGGGAGTTCTTTCATGGTTGTTTAGTCATGTAGTTGATTAAAATACTAACTTTGACATAAATGTCGAACTTCGACATAAATGTTGACAGACGGACGGACGAATGGACAGACATACAAGGTTTGATGGTTGTTTAGTCTTGTAGTTGATTGAATACTAACTTTGACATAAATGTCGAACTTCAACATAACAGAACTATTAACAGACGGACAGACGGACAGACGAACGAATGGAAAAGTGGGCATCTATGTCGCAAAGTTGGGAGGTCAGGGAGATCTTTCATGGTTGTTTAGTCATGTAGTTGATTAAAATACTACTTTTGACATAAATGTCGAACTTCGACATAAATGTTGACAGACGGACGGACAAATGGACAGACATACGGAAAAGCGGACGCCTATGTCGCAAAGTCGGAAGGTCAGGGAGATGTTTTATGCAAGGTTTGATGGTTGTTTAGTCTTGTAGTTATAGTCTTGTAGAATACTAACTTAGACATAAATGTCGAACGTCGACATAAATCTTGACAGATGGACGGACGGACGGAAAATCGGACTCCTATATCGTACCCTGCTACAAGCAGGTGCGATAATAAAAATGAAATTCATTCTTATACTGAGCCTCATTCTTGCATGTGACACACATTTTCATTTTATTCATCCTTTACAGTTGTGAAGTTTGATGAAATTCCTTTCAGCGGGCTCAAGATAGGGCTGATTGAGATAGAGTTAGCAGTTTGCCCTTTAATCTGCAACTGTGACCTTGATCTTGCTCACCTTGCATCTCACTCCTAAAATTAATGGGACACACACCTCATTAAAATACACATTTGTGCAAAATGTGGTGAAATTCCAATGATGTCAAAGAAATGTCTGAGATATGAATTATGATGGGCTGCAAACGTGACCTTGACTTTATACCTCATTTTTGCATAGGGCAACCTTCTCATTGTTCTGATGACTGTCATCTTTGTCTTGGGAGATATGTTTGTGTTGAGGTTTTGCGGCCCAAACAACCCAATGGGGTCATGTCGAGCGCGGTCATTTTACCTAACCACATGTTTACTGGGCAGGCTTAGTCTTCTAAGCAATTAACCAGTACTGTGCACATTCTTTCGCCAGAAACTGACAACTGCCCGTCTTGAATCAGCGGAAGGGAGAGAATGACCGTAGAAAATATTTCAAGATCAATCTCCACAAAAGAATTTAGCCAACCTCGGCGGGGGTTGAACCTGCGATCTCCTGGTCTTCAGTCGGATGGCGCATCCAACTGAGCCACCAAGGCCATTGGGAGATATGGCTGAGACATCAATAAGAAAAAGATTATGAAAGTTTGACCACTAACCAACAATGGAGACATACGGTAAATGTCCTAAAATTTTGAACACTTCATTCAATATTTTTTTGGCCTATTTTTTGCTTATAATGCAGTTGTTTCTTCGACATCTTAAAATACTTAGAGGAACGGTAAACAGTGTAGACCCTGATCAGACTGCTCCCTCCTTCAGGAGCAGTCTGATCAGGGTCTGCACTGTTTGCATATGCCATTTTGTTAGCCACTTTAGTGTATGAAATTTTAGGACATTTACCATAACTTCAAGTTGGATGATGATGATGATGATGATGATGATGATGATGATGATGATGATTTGGTGTTATAATCCCTTTCAATATTATTAAGTCATTTCAAGATGATCGAAGAGTGATAATAAAAGGCTCTGTGCAACTTAGTACTATACTGTCATGAGCTGAATTCTGCCTGCAGTGGGATTCAATCACTTGGCCGCCTGGATGCTTCCCTTTCAAATTTGTATCTAATTCATGAACCTGAAACAGCCTCTTATTAGCCTTTAAATTGGAAGTGCTCATTCAACAAAATGCCTTCAGTATTTCAAAGGTACTGGAAAATCTGACCCTGAGAATGAACTTGCATGTTTCCAGTCTCATTCTTTTTTGTTTCACATCTTTTCACTATCCTTTATTCCTCGTGCAAAGTTTGAAGAAATTTGGTTCAGTGGACTCAGAGTTACAAATGAGACAGGATTTCTGACACATACGTACACTAACACACACATGGCTCAATCATATATGTCCACCTTAGTCAGGGGTGCAAAAACAGTAGAGTTTTAAACAAACTAAGGTTTTTCACAACTATTATATACAAAAATCTGAAAAATATTTTCAAGAAGTTGGTCACCTTGAGATGCTGAACACAACCATTCACAAGAGGGCCAAGATGACCCTAAATTGCTCACTTGAGTACTAGACAAGTTTCCAGTCAACTGGCTTTTCGGTCAGAAGAAGTTCAAAACAGATTTTCAAGATGAAGGTTGTGGCGGCCATCCTAGTTTATTGTTTATTGTGTTGGGGTTTAACGACACGTCAACCCATGAGGGTCATTTTGTGTCGTCTCCCAGAGAAAGGGAGAAAAGAGATAGAAGAGAGAGTAGAGGAGATAAAAGAGAGGGACAGGGAAGAAAGAGAAACAGGAATGAAAGTGAAGAAACAGAAGAAATAAAAACATTCCACCTCTACCCTTACCCACTACAAGGATAGCAGGCCTTGCCCAACTGTAAGCCAATATCAGTTGGATGCCCCAGTGATGTAAGATACACAGCACCTTCGCACCACCCGACCACCCCCAGCGGCCATCCTAGAATTCCGACTGAAATGATTTTACTTATCTTTGTTTTTACAAGTCACCTCGATAATTTAAACCAAGTTTCCAGTCTTTCGGTTCGGGAGAGGAAGTTCAAACTGGCTTTTCAAAATGGTGGCCATCTGGGATTTCTGAGCAGAACAATTTTAGCTATTTTTGACATACAAGTCACTCTGATACTTCCTACCAAATTTAAAGTCAATTGAAATTTCTGTTCAGAAGTTCAAAATATAATTTCAAGAAGGGGGCCATGGCAGCCATCTTGGATTTCCAATCAGACTGATTTTAGCTATTTTTGATCTACAAGTTATCCCTATTATTCCTGCAAAGTTTCCACTCAATTGGCCTCTTAGCTTAGAATAAAAAAGTTCAAAATAGATTTTCAAGATGGCAGCCATGGCCGCCATCTTGGATTTCCAATCTGAGCTGTTTTTGCTAATTTTTATCGACAAGGCACTCCATGGCAATACTTCATACCACGTTTCCAGTCAAATGGCCTCTCAGTTCAGCTGTTTTTGATCTACAAGTTCCCTAAAATACCTCCTTCCAAGCTTCCTGTCAATTAGCCTTTCTGATCAGGAAAAGTTCAAAATAGATTTTCAAGATGGCAGCTATGATGGCCATATTGGATTTCTGACCTAAATGATTTTAGCTAATTTTTATCAACAAGTGACCCCGATACCTCCTTTCAAGTCAACTGGCCTTTCAGTTCAGGAGAAGTTCAAAATAGATTTTCAAGATGGCATCCATGGATCTCCAATCAGAACCATTTTAGCTATTTTTTATCTACAAGTCACTCAAATACTTCCTACCAAGTTTTGAGTCCATTGGCCTTTCCATTTACAAGTTAAAAATAGATTTTCAACATGGCGGCCATCTTGGATTTCCAATCAGAAAGATTTTAGCTATTTTTGATCTACAAATAAAAGTCAAAAAAGGATTGCCTTTGGAAACAAAGAACACACAACATCACAAAAATCGGAGACTCGGTTTGATTGAGTCTCTTCATATGCAACACTGTAGTTTGCGAGGCTGCCTACGCTCCCTAGTGCCAGCTTAAGCGGTCTTCGATTTTCAAAATAACCAGAATGGGCCCAATGATCCCAAATAAAATATAACCTGCATTATGATGATGTATGGGGAGACTTTCTACGGCCCCCACATGGCACAACACCAGCTACAGAAGAGGAAAAAAAAAAGTCAAAAAGTATTGCCTTTGGAAACAAAGACCAGACAAAATCACGAAAATCGGAGACTTGGTTTGATTGAGTCTCTTCATAAGCAACACTGTAATTTGTGAGGCTGCATACACCCCCTAGCACCGGCTTAATCGGTATTTGATTTTCAAAGTAACCAGGATGGGCCCAATGATCATCCAAATACTTCCTAAGAAGTTTCAAAACAATTGGCCTTTTTGTTCAGGAGAAGAAGTTCCAAACAGATTTTTCTATTTTTAGCTCTGGTGGCCATCTTGTTCATTGGAGCAGAACCATTTTAGCTTTTTTGATAGTCACCTAAGCAAGTTTGAGTGAAATTGGCCCAGGGGTGTAGGAGTCATTTAATGCAAATTGTTGACGTTGTATGACGGATGATAGACAATGGACATTGACCCATCACTGTAGCTCACCATGAGCACTTTGTGCTCAGGTGAGCTAACAATCCCATATTTTTGCATGCCAAATTTTGTGACATTTTCTGGTCCAAAACTGTATTTTTTTACTTATTTTTCCAAGAAAATAGGATGACGTCCTGTGAACTGTCTCTAAACAATTCTATAATTCATATGAAATAGAAAGTTTATTTTCTTGGAAAAATAAGAAAACAATTTAAAAATGTCACCTGCTACTATTTTAATTTGTGCAGTAAGGGTTAATTAGCTGCTCTATTTGAAGAGAGAAGGCCCAGATCAGCCAACACATCCACTACTTTGGCTGATTGTCCTGACAATACGTGCTGGTATAAACTATCTGATTAGACTGTCTAAAAGCCCTGGCTGATTTTGGGCATACACTTCAACCTCTTTATAACACGGTTCATTATAACATGGTTTTTGATATAACACGATTCAAAGATGGATCCCAAAAATGTATAGATTATATTGAAAAATGACCATAAATGGTCATTTTTCAATATAATCTATACATTTTTGTTTGGACAACACAGTTGTTTAACTAACACGGTTTACGCTATGGACCCCAACAATAGTGTTATAAAGAGGTTGTGGTGTATTTACTCCATATGGCATTAACCCTTAAAATGCTAATCACAATCGCAGCAGATGATTCTTTTTTTTTTTTTTTTGTTATTTTTCAGAGCAAATAAGGCTTGACAATTTATGTGAATTGTCTGCTATGCAGACAATTCACATGAAATGCCAAATCTTATTTTTTTTCCTAATAACGTGCCAAAAAATGTAGAATGTCGTCTGCTACAATTTTGCTTAGCATTGTAAGGGTAAATGCTATTCTCATGGCATAGTTCTAACTATTGATAGTAGTTTACTAGACTGGCTCCCATCAAACTAATTTTGTATCAGCATAAAAATTATTTATATTTTAATGTCCTTCTCTCTGATTTGGCTGATCAGTTAGGCTATGAGTTTCTGACCAGTAAGGAAGATGATATGTGTATAAAAATAGTCAAGGAGGAGTATTTTACCTTTGTTAGATTAGAAAACTTAAACTCATAGGGTGGGGCCAGGTTACTAGTTTAAATTTGATTTATTCAATTTCTGAATAAACTTCTATGAAGCAAAGTAATGGCACAAGCATGTTTGCAGTTGACCATGCAAGTCTTGTTAACCTTTGTCCTGCTGAATAAATTAAGATGCCACACCCACTTCTAATTTTCAGCCAATCAGATTAATTGATCCAGGTTGCTGATACAGATTCACATACTTCATGACAAATAGATCAGATCCAGATCAGTTCAGTTCAGAGGCCAACTGATCTGGATCTACACTGTTTGCACAGGGCATATCCTGGTTCAGCAGGATCAGGGTTAATAAGTATTCACTGAGAGTTTTGTGTGAATGGATCACCATGAGTAAAAGTGAGAATCAACAAAATAACTGTTGCAGTTCATCCAATCACACTTCAGTTTTTTGGTTGGACCATTTTTGGTGATCATTTTTAGAAACATCTACAAGCTTTAATCTAAATATGTTTAGGAGTTACCCTTAAAGGGCCAATCACAACTGCAGCAGACAACACTTTTAAATTTTTTGTTGTTGTTCTTTTTCATAGAAAATAAGTCTTGACATTTCAAATGATTCATTCTCATGACTGTCGTCGGCTACAAATTTTGCTTGATGCTTTAATATGTCTGCATATATTCAGGGTAAAAATGGTAATTCTACCTAAAATGATATAAATCAATCATAGGTCCTTGGAGCACTACACGCTAAGTTGGAAGATAATTTGACGAAAACTGTAGTAAGGGGAATGGATACACTTTTATGGGAGGCAACTCTGTCAAAACTGTTTTTGCCTCCCTTCTGAAAAGGTATCTATCCTAAAAGGAAAGGATTTCTTCCAAGGCCTCACTTCTGAAAAGGGGTCTACTCTAAAAGGAAAGGATTTGCTCCCCTTGGGAGCAAATCCTTTCCTTTTAGAGAAGACCCCTTGGTGTGCAGACAAAGCAAATGGGAGTTCACAGGTTGTCTCCCTGTAAAAATGGCAGAAAATCTACGAAGTGAATCCAGTCCCCTTAAGAAATTGCACAAAAGCCTAAAATATTTGCCTTACTATCAAAGTATTTGTTTGCCTTCGAGTTTAATGGCCCAGTCAACACTGTTAAGGTCATGTTGAGCCAGTCAGCTGAACTACACACACTTTTCCTGGGCAGGCTTAGTCCTCTAAGCAGTTAAACAGTACTTTGTGCACACACTTTCACCAATAACTGATAACTGCCCTTCTTGAATAACAGTAGAAATGATTTCATGATCAACTTCCAGGAAAGTTATGGTGCCAAGCTGGGATTCGAACTTTTGACCACTGGATCTGCAGTGATGTGCTACCGACCATGCTATGGATTGTTTGCGTTGAGGTTTTACGGCCCAGTCAACCCAATGGGGTCATGTCGAGCACGGTCAGTTTACCTAACCACACGTTTACTGGACAGGCTTAGTCCTCTAAGCAGTTAACCAGTACTGTGCACATTCTTTCGCCAGAAAACCATGCTATGGAGCCTGGCTGAGAAACATAATCTCATATTGCCTGGTAGACCTAAGAATTCTTAGACTCCCCCCACCCTCTCCCCCACCAAATCTGAACTCAGACAAGAAAATGCCTAACGGTATTATGGACGGGTTTTTCCATTGAATAATAATGGTAACATATCACTTTGAAAAAGGTTAACCAAAAGGTAAACCTCGGACGATGCCTGTTGCCAGATGCCCACCCTCCTGGACATCGCTATTTTAAAGGACGGGATTTTTCCGTGAAAAACCCGTCCAAAAAAAAGGTTAACCAAAAGGCAAACCTCAGACGATGCCTGCCTGCCTGGACAGTGCTATTTTAAAGGACAGAATTTTTTTGTGAAAAACCCGTCCAAAATTCCTCAACTTTTTCAGACACATTACAGACTGAACTGCATTCAGTACTACATTCTTTAAGGCAACAAAAACTCTACAAATTCTATGTTGATCATAGCTCTATCATTCATGCTAATGTTGCCAAATTTGATCATAATTTTCAAATCTCAGCAGTCAATATTTCTTCATGCTTGCATCAATAACTGTCAGACAGGAGCCCCAGGTTTTCGAAACTCATCTAATTTCCCATCACCGAAAGGATTTGAGCAGATTTTCCAATTATTTCAACTCCAAAGTATTCCTGAGTGATTTAACTCCAATCCAAACCCAAACAAAATAGTTTTTTCATTCAGTGTCAGACTCGAGACCAAATTAAATTTTGTCTAACTTTTGTCCATTAACGTAATAAGTTGTAGGCCAGCGTTGCCAAGAAACACTCGTAAACTGATCCCTATGAAAAGACGAAAATCTCTCGGAACTTCATACTAAAATGTCAAATACATCCCTAAGGACATATGCTGTCTTTGTACTAAATGGGCAAAAATAATTTGAGGCCTGTTGTGGAAAAACCAACAGTTTCTCATGGCTCCAGATAAGATAATATTTTTTTTTCCACAAAGTACCACATTCACCTAATTAGTATTTGGATGATGATGGTTTGGTGTAAATTATTTGGATGAGGATGGTTTGATGTTTTACGTACCTTTAAATGTTATTTAAGTCATATGAAGACAATGGAAGGGTAATAATGAAAGGCTCTGTGTAATGAAGTGCCATACCTTCATCCGCTGATTAATAGTTGGACAGTCAGGTCTAGGCAAACACTGTAGACTCAGATCAAACCACAGCTCCAGATAGGGGTATCAAGGATTTTTCTTTCTTATTTCTCCATGAAAACATACATTGTGGGTACTCATTAGAAGCGCCTCAGCGAGGTGCTTCTAATGAGTACCCACAACATATGTTTTCTTAAAGAAATAATAAAAATATCAGTACTTTTGGGTTGAAAAAGCACCTTATCTGGAGCTGTAGTGACACCTTGCTGAGGTCCTTCTAATGAGTACTAACAATATGTTTTCAAGGCAACATAAGAAAAATATTATGCGGCTACCTCCTCTCATCACGAAAACATGCCTATATAATTTTGACCCTCTTAAACCCCACTTTTATGTAGTAAAACTGGGGTTTACAGCTAGCTAGGGGTGTACATTATTTTTCTTATTTCTGCTCAAAAACATAGATTGTGTGTACTTGTTAGAACTGCCTCATCGAGGTGGTTCTAACGAGTACACACAATCTATGTCAAGGCGGTTCTAATGAGTACCCACAATCTATGTTTTGAGTAGAAATATGAAAAATATTGGAATTTTTCATCAGAAAATTTTCAGTTTTTGGAGGTAAAATTTTCTATATATTCGAATAGGCATGTTTTTGTACTGTTATCCGGAGCTATTATCAGACCCTGCAGAAAGTGGTGTCTGTTCAAGGCCTAGCTACAGTGTTTGCACTGTAGTAAATGTGTTCAAATTTTAGGACAAGTATGGTACAGATTTAAGGTAAATTGGGGTAAGTTGATATTTTTCTTATTTCTCTACAAAAATATGTCCACAACTCTAGATAAGAGCAGAATAATGATAATTTTTACTGCATGTACTTGAAAACACATATTGTGGGTACTCATTAGAAGTGCCTTCAGGTGATGCATTTCTATTGAGTACTACAACATGTCAAAATATGAAAACATCAAAATTTTGAGGACTCATTAGAAGTGCCTCAGAGAATACCCATAAGGTATGTTCTATGGAGAAATAAGAAATATATATTTATTTGCGTACCTCTCCTATCTGGAGCTGTGTTTCCCATTTTGTGAACAGCAAAAACCAAGGCCAGCCTGCACACCTTGCAGCCTACAGTCTGGGAGTTTGCTTTTTTAGCTTCATATACACAATACGGGGATCTAATTGTAGGATAATGAAGCACTTGACCAGACTGCATATATATATAGGATGGTCTGGATCTTCACTTTACATATCATGGAAAAATATTGTTCCTTGTTCAATTAAATGACGTCTGCTTTGTCATCTGCTTGTGATTTTAAAAGTCATTTTTGCAAACAGTATGGACCCAGATCAGACTGGTCCTTCAGGACATAAACAGACCACATTTTCAGAAGCAGGTTTTCCTGGCATTTTAAGGGTTAAATGTGTAACCATCAACATGCTGAATTAAATATCAGACAGCATTTCAGTCAACCCTTAAAAACTACATGTACTAATATGAATACAGGCAGGCAATTTTTTTTCTTATTTTTCCAGAAACATGGGCTTGACATTTCATGTGAATTGTCTCCTAGGGAGAAATGAAATGTCAATCAACTGAGACAATTTACATGAAATGTCACACACTATTTACTCTAAAAGAATAAGAAAAACACCATAAGGAGAACAGTGTTTTAAGAGAAAACAGATGTCCCCCACTCCCACCCAATTTGCCTGTCTTAAAAATTACGCACAGAATCTTCAGTTGCTGTGGTGACCTTGAAAATTAGGTCAAGGTCACCAAATCTAATCAGTTCTTTGTTATGTCCCAATTATATATCTATGAAAATTTTGTTATGTCCCAATTATATATCCATGAAAATTTGGTAAGAATCCAACCACTGGTTCAAAAGATATTGTGCAGACAAGAAAGTGTCAATGCCAATGCCCACGCCAACAGGAACCGCACCAAAAAAATATGTTTCCTCCCCTTAGGTTGGGGGAAATAATTTGTCATCTGCTTATTTCATGATAAAGTAAAGATGCTTATTTCATGATAAGGTATCTGTTAATTTCAATCTGCTAATTTCATGATAAAAGTACCTAAGGTAAATATTTTTTACTTGCTTTTTATTTTTTTTCAAACATTTCCTTCTGGAGACAATTTGAACTAAATGTCAAGCTGGGCCCAGTTGTTCAAAGCTAACGATGTCGTTAGTTAACGATTCATTAAATATACATCGAGTGATACGCAAATATGCTGAAATTATTTGCTGAAAAAATGTGAGTAGCTTTTTTTCAGCAAAAAATATTAGAAATTGTATATTGAATCCACTTAAACAATTAACAAAATGACCCTTAACCAGCTCGTTAAGCTAACGACGCTTTGAACAACTGGGCCCTGATTTTTTTTTTCAAGAAGAGTGCACATGCCCTGACCAGATAGAGCAAAACACCAGAAATCATGAACAGACTGTATGAATATCCTGACAGGTCTTGCCTTTGCTATTCATTTTACTTTTATGTTGATGACCTGTTACTGAAGTTTTTCTTTCTGGGTGACCCAAATGACCCTCATGGGTTGACACGTCGTTAAACCTGAACTCATCATCATTCTTTTGTGGGTACAAGTACTTTGTGAAAAGAAGCATCAAGAGACAAAAAAAATAAAAAAAATTATAAAAAATTAAACTTAGCATGCTGGGTAAACAAAATATCAGCAGACAACATTTTGATTTTTTTTTTTGTTTTGTTTTGTTGTTTTTTTTTTGTGTGTTTTTTTTTGTTTTTCCTGGAAACCAGGCTTTGGCATTTCAAAGCCGGTACATTTCTGGAAAAAATAAAGAAAAAAATGCACCAATCTGTCGTCTGCTGAATTTGCCAAGAGACTGGTAAAGGTTAAGTATAAAGCCTTTTGAATTTATTTTTCATTCACTTTTCAAAGAAATCACACTTTATTATCAAGAAGACATCATCTTTAATCTACCATCACTTTCAAACTTAACACTTTGCATGCTGGGTAAAAATTTCAGCAGACGACTTTTTGGAATATTTTTTCTAATTTTTCCCAGAAAACAGGTTTTGAAATTTCATGCAAATTGTCTCCAATGGAGACAATTTGCATGAAATGTCAAAGCCTGTTATCTGGAAAAAGTAAGAAAAATATCACCAATTTGTCGTCTACTGTGTTAGCCTAGAGAGCGGTAAAGGTTAAATTGATTTAAAATTACAGGACAATGATAAATACCTAATACGAAATTAACTAAATAAATCTGCCATCACCAAAAATATTCATCCTTTCACAATGTAGCACATTCATCTCGTAAATTCAGATTTTAACGATAACGGCCATAAAGGTTGCCGAAATGAGAATAGCCATCGGCTTGAGCGATGGCGAAAAACTAACTTCAATTTTATGTTGACGGCAAGAATTCAATCAATGCGTAGGGTTCGTATTGTACTAAAGATGGATTATACTCGTTCCCTTATTCTGCTTGTAACAATAAGGAAAATATTTGTACGCTAAAATCAAACAGTCGTAATTAGTGAGGCCTTTTATGGGGATTAAGAAACTTTTCCTCCAATGTTACAGCAACCACACTCACTGTAGATAAAATACATTTTGTTTATTATAAATCAATTTTTTTTCTTTTTCCATGTAAACCTTAGTTGTTGTCACTCATTAGAACTGCCACAATGAGACTGTGAGGCAGTTCTAATGAAAACCCACAGTATATTTTTTGGCCGAAGAAAAAAAAATATCAGGCTATCTCTCATACCTATTGGGTTAAGAACAATGTAATATTAACGCCAAAAAACTAATACAAATGCAGATGGCATTTTCATTATCTTTTGTATTTTTCAGAGAAAATAAGGCTTGACATTTCAGGTGGTCTAAAATTCACAAGAAATGCCAAGTCTTATCTTCTCTGAAAAACAATAAAAATTTTTTTTTAGAATTTCATTTGCTGAAATTTTGCATATATAGTGCTCTTAGGGTTAGGTTAATTCCAGTGTAAGAAAGCCTCTGTTCACAATCCATATAAAATTTCCATCAGCTTTGATTTTTAAAAACTAGTCAGCACCAGCTCTACATAACAATGAAAGAAAAAAAATGCCCAAAAATGCCAGTTTCATGGAAGTCTGACTTACCATCACTGCGGATTGTTCTTAATAACTCCTTTGTTTATTTCAATTCTAATGTTACAAAACTTACATTGGGCATTTTATAAACTAAAATGAAAGATCTTTGCTTCAGATTTTCTAACAAAGCAAAGTTCACATAAAGTAAAAACAAAGAAACATCATATTCGGATAATATGATATATGTACATGATTTTTAGAAAATGACACCCCTCATCTCATTTCATATAATACAGCTTCAGATATGACACTTTTTTCATCCGAAAGTACTGATATTTATCTTATTTCTCCACAAAAACATATATTGTGGGTACTCATTTGAAGCACCTCACCTAGAGGTTTCTAATGAGTATGCACTACATATGTTTTCATGGAGAAATAAGAAAATTATTACGCAAATACTCCCTCTTATTTGGAGCCATGATATAAGTGCAATATTACATTCTCTTTTGCCATATACAGCTAACTTACAAGAGAACAATGACGTAGAAATTTACTAAATTTCCAAAACTATGTAAAAGTTCTAAAATATCTGTTGAATCTAGTCTCAGTTTACATGAAAGCAACAGTAACTGAAACTGATCCCCCATCCGGCCCCTATTCCAGCTTCATGCTAAAAATACACTGCTCGTTCTCTGTTATTTCTGTGTTTAGTCTCAGCGGGAATCAATGATGTGCCCCTAACCCCGTAACCCCACAATAATGGCTTCTCCAGTGATACATCGTACCTCTATAATTACAACTCCCGCGTTCTTTATCCTCGACAAACTGGGTGGAACATCTCCTAATGGGAACTCCGCGGGCTATTGACGTAAAATATTATCATTATTTATACTACAGATTAACCGATATTGTGATGCGAATAAATATAAAGGGCTGTCGTAATCTTTTTCTTTCGCCATTATGTTTATGAATCCTGTAACATTTTTATTCTCTGTTAATTTAAAAGTAATATCGCCACGCAACATAGACATGAATATATTAAAACTTTTGACAAGAAAAGGCTGGCACTAATAGCCTCTAGGAAGAAACATTTGCATAAATTGAAAATCTCCCGTGATCATATCGTCAAAAGGAAAATCTACATTTAATATTTTCACAATTATAATTCAAATAAAATCTATGGAATAAGAATAAAATTCTTAACCCTTAAAGTGCTAATCACAACAGCAGAAGACATTTTTTTTTTTTTTTCAGAGAAAGCAAGACTTGGTATTTCATGTGAACTGTCAGCTATGCAGATAGTTCATATGAAATGTCAAGTCTTATTTTCTCTGAAAAATGATACTAATAAAAAAAATAGAATGTCATCTGCTACAATTCTGCATAACACTTTAAGGGTGGTTAATCTATTATGAATTATTTATCAGCATGTTCTTCATAAGACTTATTGTCAGTAATTAAACTGAAATAATTCCTCTTCTTACATACTTAAAGGATCCCTACTATTATTATTATTATTATTGTTATCATTATTATTATTATTAGCATGCTGGGCAAAAATTTTATCAGATGACAATTCAAAATATTTTTCTTAATTGTCCCCAAAAAATAGGGTTTAAAATTCCATATAAATTGTCTGCTTGGGAGACAATTTGCATGCGATATCAAACCCTATTTTCTGGAAAGAAAAAGAAAATATATCATCAATCTGAAGTCTGCTGATTTTGTCTAAAAGTAAACATACAGACACCTCCATATAAAAAGGGTATCCATCCAGGTAAATGTTTTTCCTATTTCTTCTAAAAAATATCAAAATTTATTACTTATCCATGGAAAAGTAAATGGTCAAAATCTACTTGTCTAAACAAAAATTTACTTGTCCAAGTACTGATAGTTTTCTTATTTCTCCATAAAAATGTATATTGTGGGTACCCATTCTTTGAATCCATCTGGATACACTCTCTTATCTAAAGCTTAACCCTTGTCCTGCTGAACCTGGATATACCTTGTTTTGCAAACAGTGTAGATCCAGATCAGTTGGCTTCTGAAGAAGCCAACTGATCTGGATCTGCACTATTTGCCATCAAGTATGCAAATTTATAGCAACAATCTGGATGTAGTAATCTGACTGGCTAAAAATTAGAAGTGGGCGTGGCATCTTTATTCAGCAGGACAATACTTTGCATGCTGAGAAATAATTTCAGCGGACGACATTTTGACATATTTTTCTTATTTTTCTGAGGAAACAGGATCTGACTCTTCATGCAAATTGTCTCATTAGGAGACAATTTGCATGAAGTGTCATATTCTATTTTCTAGGAAAAATAAGAAAAACATCACCAATTTGTCATCTGCTGAATCTGCCCATAAGTGTTTTAATAATGTGGTTAAAAGTTTTAATAATGAATTAATTCCTTGTCCCAGGACTAACAAACTGAAAATTTCTTGTTTGACCCGAGGAAAAGAGGACAAGCTTGAAAATCAGGGCTTGGTATTGCAACAGCCCTGATTACGGGTATCTTTGAAAATTGAGCTACTTAAGCTGGTGTAGCCAGGAGCCCTGCAAACCACAATGCTGCCATATGAAGAGTCTCAATGACAATGACTCCAACTTTCATTCATTTTTTTTTTTTTTTCTTAACCTATTGTAGACTGAATGAACTCCCCCTTGCTATATATTGGAAGAGTCCCATTTCAATTTTAGGTATGTCTGGCTATGAGATTTAGATATTCCTAGAAAAAAAGGCTAAACTACATTTGACTCTCGTTATCTCAAACTCGCTTATCTCGAATAACCGCTTACCTCAAAGCGATAATCTGGTCCCTGCTTAAACATGAAAATCTAACAACAGGTAACAAAATATTGTGGAAAAGAGGAGAAATTGCTCCTAAGGAGCAATTTCCCCTCTTTTCCACAATATTTTCAATATATCTGTAATTTCAGGAGACACTGCAGATGCTGTGTCTGATCTGGGTCTGCGCTGTTTGCCAATTACTTTTTAGTGGGTTTTACAGTGGGTTAAACATCACACTCCCCAATCATATACACATAGCAACAGATAAGGCGCTTTTTTCATCCAAAAAATGCTGATATCTTTCTTATTTCTCAACAAAAACGTATGTTGTGGGTACTCATTAGAAGTGCCTCAGCGAGACGCTTCTAATGAGTACCCACAACATATGTTTTCGTCAAGAAATAAGAAAAATATTATGTGGATACCCCCTCTTATCTGTAGCTATGATACATACAAAAAATAAATAAATAAAACCCTACAAATTGTAGCCTTAAATGTTTAGTCCTCCTTTACAATCTTAGGTGGTTAGGAAGTATGCGATGTCAATTAGGGTCACAAGAAAATCATAAAAATGTCCTCGAATAAAAACACACTTTGCAATTTCACCCTGGGAAAATTTGGAAACTGGAGACAAAATAATTTTGCATCAATAAATTTCTCCAATCCTGTTTTTTCAAAAAAGCGACAACTTTTGTCTGAACAGAAGAATTTAACAATTATTGGGCCTATTTTCTTTCAAGTGTAATCACTGGAGCGAGAATACAGTGATAGCACCTACGGCATTTGTCTTCAACCCTGTAATTTGCCCGCCTCCTATACAAATAGCTAGAAATCATCTATGTTATATGGGACAGTCACCTTAGAGGTCATGCAAAAATGGCACGTTGCTTTCTGAGGGCCCGTAAGGTCAGATCCAGTCTCCAAATCTTCGGCTATCTGTGTATCTTTTTGACGGGGTTGTCAAAATAGGAAGCCGAGGTAGTAATTTCAACAGGATGTCTTTAATGTCATGTCTGCCACGTTATTACTACTTGTCATGAATAATTGAAGAAAGAATAGGAGAGCTCAAGAAATTGTCCTAATGCTTCATTGACAACAAACAAGATGCTACATTTTTTTTTACGGTACTTACCCCTAGTATTCCGACACATAAACGCCTCAACCTGCTTCAGTCCTTAACTTTTGACAAGTCCATTGATTTGTCTAAAAACTGTTGGATGAGTGGCTCACAGTGTAGACACTGATCAGATGCCACATTCTGCAGTGTCTGATCAAGGTGTACACTGTTTCATTTTTATTAAGCTTGTCTGCCCTGATATTTATGCTAAATCACAGCTCCAGATAAGGCACTTTCTTCAACCAAAAGGTATTTTTCTTATTTCTTCACAAACATATGTTGTGGCACTCATTAGAAGTGCCTCATAGAGGCACTTTTAATGAGTATGCACTACATATGTTTTTTGTGAAGAAATATGAAAATATTTATAGGATACTCCTTCATACCTGGAACTATGATAAAACTGGTATTATTATTATTTCTTTTAAAAGCTGATAAAGGGAAATAAATCTGGTCAGAGAAGCTGAAATACTGCAACCATGGTTTGGAGGAAATTGACAGATGACAATGGAGCCCACGTTTTGGATGCTTGCTACTAGCTTGACATGCATTATTTCTATACAACTAAATATAAGCACAATGTTGAAAAGAAGCATACACGTGTGTTCAAAACACCAAAACCATTACCCTTATAGATAATGATAATGATCAGGGCTCAGTTGTATAAAGCGAACGATGTCGTTATTTACGATTCATTAAAATTTACATCAAGTGATACGCAAATATGCTGAAATTTTTTGCTGAAAAAATGTGAGCAGTGCAAAAGCTACACACATTTTTTCAGCAAAAAATATCAGAATACTGTATATTGAATCCGCTAAAACAGTTAACGAAATGACCCTTAACGGGCTCATTAAGCTAACGACACTTTGAACAACTGGGCCCTGGTGTTATGGCCCTTTCAACAACAAATTATTAAAATGATGAAAGGATGATAATGAAAGGCTCTGTGCAACGAAGTGTTGTACAGTCATGAGCTGAATTCTGCCGCCAGCAGGACTTGAATCCGGGACCTTATGATCCAAAGTAGGAAGCGCTATCCGCTCTGCCACCCAGACGTTTCTCCCTTATAGATGAGCATTGAACCATGAAATATAGGTGAAGTTCAATTGCTTATTTGGGACCTTCAGCTTCCCCAGTTACAACTGAGGTGCATACTTCAATATCCAGTAAGAAACCAACCAAAGTCAGTGGACCATGAAATACACAGGTCATGGTCAAATATGGTGGGCTTCAGCTCCTATCTACCAAACACAAACTGGTCTAAGTACTAAGCCCAGAAAAGATGACCAAAAGGCACTGGATTGATATAATCTTAACCCTTAAGGCACCAATCACCAAAGCAACAGAAAACATTTTGAAATATTGTTGATTTTTTTTTTATGTTTCTTAAAAATAAGGGTTGACATTTTATATGAATCATATGCTCGGTAACACAGAATAATGACCTAAATATAGTCATACAGTCATTGGTTCTTAAATTTCCCTTGTGTGTTTATAACTATATGGAAAATTCTAAAAATCAAACATTTTAACACATAGATTTGTGTCACATATTTCAAAACACCCTTCCATTTACTCTGTGCTGGCGATCTTTTTTTTCTAACCCATTTTAGTTGGGAAACACCCAAATAGGGTAAATGGCAAACAGTGCAGACCCAGATGGCATCTCATCAGTGCCTACAGTGTTTGCATTAAAGACAGGAATTTCTATAAAACATAGTAATAATAAAAACTAACCTGACAGCCTGCTCGTGGAAATAGACCAGTCCAAAGAGTTGTGGTAGAAGAGTCTACTCCATGTAAATAGGTTAACCCTTACGACGCCAAACACTACAATTGTCATCTCTTTCTCATCTGCTTGTGATTTTAAAAGTCATTTCTGCAAACAGTGTGGACCCAGATCAGACTGCTCCTTTAGGAGCAGTTTGATCTGGGTCCACACTGTTTGCCTGTATGCAAAAATAGGTTTGAAAAGTTTGCAAGAATATTCAGCAGACGACATAAACAGACGACATTTTCAGATGCAGGTTTTCTTGGTGTTTTAAGGGTTAAAGATATATTTTGTTTGACTTGTACTCAAAAAAATGTAAAACTTGTTGGATATCAATTAGAAAATAGACAACCCACTTCTGCCAGTTAAACTTGCATTTGCAAATAACAATAAAACTGGATTTTTTTTTTTTTTTTTTTTTAATCCATTTACAAATATTTTTTTCCATTTCCCTGCCAGTGCTAGGACTAGGATTTCTTCCTAAAGCATGGAACCATTTAACCTTTAACACTCTGGGTAAAAATTTCAGCAAACAACATTATGAAATATTTTTTTTTGTATTTTTCCACAAAACAGGCTTTGACAATTCAAGAAAATTGTCTCCTGAGGAGACAATGTGCATGAAATGTCAAATCCTGTTTTCTGCAAAAAAATAATAAAAAATATCAATCTGCCATCTGCTGAAAATGCCCAGAGAGTAGTAAAGGTTAAAAACCATTAAAATTGTACAGATGACCTAACTCTTAGTATACTGAATTGAAATACTAGCAGATGACACTTTAAGATATTTTTATATTTTTCACAGAAAACAGGGCTTCACATTTCATGTGAACTACAGAGATGAAATGTTAAGTCCTACTTTCTGTCAAAAATAAGAAAATATCTTACAGTATCATCAGCTAATACAGTCGACCCCGTTATCTCGAATACCAAGGGACTCTCTGAAATACTTTGAGATATCCATACCTCGACATATCAAAATTACAGAATTGAGAAAAAATAAATCGAACAACCATATTTAACAAATATATATGTAATTTCGCTCATTAAGTTAGAGATATAGTGAAAATATTATTCCACAATATTTTGTTACCTGTTGTTAGATTTTCAGGTTTAAGCAGGGACCAGATTATTACTTCGAGATAAGCGGCTATTCGAGATAAGTGAGCTGAGATAACCAGAGTCAACTGTAGTTGGTCATTTGTTTTCTGCTAAATTTATCATGAGCATATGATGGTAAGTGCTCAGCATGCTGGGTAAAAATTTCAGCAGATGACATTTTGAAATATTTTTTTCTTATTTTTCCCAGGAAATAGGCATGATATTTTATGCAAATTGGATCCTAAGGAGATATTTTGCATGAAATGTCAAAGCCCATTTTCAAAGAAATATAAGAAAAATTATAACAATTTGTTATATGCTGAATTTGCTCATAAAGTGGTAAAGGTTAAAAACCAATTCAGACTCTTAACCGTTACCACTCCCTAGGCTAATTCAGCAGACAACAAATTGATAATATTTTTCTTATTTTCCCATTAGGCTAAGACATTTCATGCAAATTGTATCCACTGGAAACAATTTGCATGAAATATCAAACTTGTTTTCTGGGAACAAGAGCTGTCAGCAGACAGCATAGCTCACCTGGAATTGGGGAGATACTGGAGTGTCAGGGTTTTCTTTAGGACCAGTCTGATCTGGGTTTGCACTGTTTGCTTAGGCCTATCTGTCTAAATACTTATTAGGATCATTATGGTTAGAGGAAATGTTATGGCATTTTAGCTCTTGATAGGATTTCTTGAGCTATGGTTTGGTCATTTGTTGTCATGAATTTGATAGTATCAGGGATCAAATATAAAATTTCTAAGTCCGTGACCTTGAGGTCATAGGCATGGGTGGGGGTGATGATGAATAAAACTTTGAACATGTATCTATTATTATTGCAAATATGAACCAAATCTATTATATGGTTTGGAAAATATGAGCTCTTAAAACACTTTAATATAAAATTTCTATTTCTAACTTTGACAAGGCCATGGGAATGGGCAGGGGAATATTGCTGAATAGGACTTTGGACCTGTATCTGTCATCAAACCAAATACAAACAAAATCCATCACATACAGTGGACTCCGTTATCTCGAATTCCAAGGGACTCTCTGAAATACTTCGAGATATCCATACCTCGACATATCAGATTTGCAGAATTGAGGAAAAAATAATTCGAACAACCACTTTTAACAAATATATATGCTATTGGACTCTTGAAGTTAGAGATATGTTGAAAATATTGTGGAAAAAAGGAGAAATTGCTCCTCAGGAGCAATTTCTCCTCTTTTCCACAATATTTTTTAATCTGTTGTTAGATTCTCATGTTAAGGGCAGGGACCAGATTTTCACTTCGAGATAAGCTGTTATTCGAGAAAAGCGAAGTCGAGATAGCGAGAGTCAAATGTAGTTTGGAAAATATGAGCTCTTAAAAAACTTTAATATAAAAATTTTAAGTCTATGACCTTGACCTTGAGGTCATAGGCATGGACAGGGTATTGCTGAATAAAACTTTGGAACTGTATCTATCATCAAACCAAATATGAACAAAATCCATCATATAGTTTGGAAAATATGAGCTCTTAAAAAACTTTAACATAAAAAATTCTAAATCCATGACCTTGAACACCCTTACCATGTAGGGAAGTCATGTAGCAAATTTGGTTGAATTCCATCCAGTGGTTAAGGAGATAATGTGATGGACAGAGAGACAGATGGATGGATAGACAGGTGGAAAAATAATGTTGCTCTCACACACCGTTACCACTTGGGGGAAGTCTTGTAGCCAGTTTGATTTAATTCTGCCCATTGGTTTATGAGGAGCTAGCATGACGATGGATGGACAGATGGATGAAAGGATGGATGGAGGCATTCACAATATCCCCATCGCTAAAGTGTGAAGATAAATATGTCAAAATGTCATCTGCAGAAAATTTTACCCAGATTGCTAAGCGTTCAAACAAATTAAGACTTTATCCTTTTTTATTTGTCAAAGCTTATTTACATTTAACGCATTATTTGTTAACTGTAGGAAAATAATGTTTTTTTCTCCATCACGCAATAGTTTATGCAAATGAGTTAAGAGCTTTACCATATTACGAACTAAAAGTTATGTTGTCTGTCAGTTTAAACTCCATCAAGGGAACATTGGGACAAATGGATGAGAAAAAAGTGTCAATATTTCATCAATCAGAAATCTCTTTCTCTGTCAATGTTATTGATTCCAAAGTCCTGCATTCTGACAAACTATTTTTCTGACATCTCAAAGACAATATATATTGTGTCTCTTAGGTAGAATTTTCACCATGAGAAGATTCCAAAAGAGCAACCACAATGTGTGAGCTGCATAGCACAATGTGTGAGCTGCAATTCCAAAAGAGTTGCCATAATGTGTGAGCTGCAAGTCCAAGAAATACTACTATGTGTGAGCTGCAATTCCAAAAGGGATACCACAATGTGTGAGCTGCAATACCAAAAGAGATACAACCACAATGTGTAAGCTGCAATTCCAAAAGAGATGCCACAGTGTGAGCTGCAATTCCAAAAGAGATGTCACAATGTGTGAGCTGCAATTCCAAAAGAGAAACCAAAATGTGTGAGCTGCAATTCCAAGAGATACCATAATGTGTATGCTGCAATTCCAAAAGGAGTACCACAATGTCTGAGCTGCAATTACAAAAGCAATACTACAATGTGTTAGCCGCCATTCCAAGACAAGCTGCAATTCCAAATGAGATACCACAATATGCAAGCTGCATTTCTAAATGAGATACCACAATATGTGAGCTGCAATTCCAAAAGAGATACCGTAATGTGTGAGCTGCAATGCTAAAAGAGATACCACAATGTGTGAGCTGCAATTACAACTGAGATACCACAATGTGTGGGCTGTGATTACAAAAGAGATACCACAATCTTTGAGCTGGTATTCCATTCTAAGAGATGGCACAATGTGTGAGCAGCAGTTCTAAGAGATAACACAATGTCTGAGCTGCAATTCCAAGAGGTACTCCAGCATGTCTAATGTCATTCCAAAAGAGATACCACAAAGTATGTGCTGCAATTCCAAACAGATACCAGAATGTCTGAGCTGCAATTCCAAATGAGATACCATAATAAGTGAGCTGCAATTCCAAATGAGACACCACATGTGTGAGCTGCAATTCCAAATGAAACACCACAATGTGTGAGCTGCAATTACAAATGAGATACCTCAATGTGTGAGCTGCAATTTCAACAAATGAGACAATGTGTGAGCTGCAATTGCAAAAGAGATACCACAATGTGTGAGCTGCAATTTTAAAGAGATACCACAATTTGTGAGCTGCAACTCCAAAAGATATACCACAATGTGTGAGCTGACATTCCAAAAGGGGTACTACAATGTGTAAGCTGCAATTCCAACAGATAATTCAATGTGTGAGCTGCAATTCAAACAGATGATACAATATAAGCTGCAATTCCAACAGATAATTCAATGTGTGAGCTGCAATCCAAACAGATGATACAATGTGTAAGCTGCGGTTTCAAAAGATATCAATCTGTGAGCTACATTCAAAAAGAGATACCATAATGTTTGAGCTGCAATACCAAAAAAGAAACCATAATATGTAAGCTGCGATTCCAAGAGATACCACAAGGTGTTAGCTGCAATTCCAAATGAGATACCACAACATTTGAGCCACAATTCCAACAGCTGATACAATATGTGAACTGCAATTCCAACAGATGATACAATGTGTGAGATACAATTCCAAGAGATACCATGTGTGAGCTGCAATTCCAACAGAGATACCACAATATATAAACTGCTATTCCAAAAGAGATATCACAATGTATGAGCTGGAATTCCAAAAGGAATAACACAATGTGTGAGCTGCAATTACAAGAGATACCATAATGTGTGAGTTGCAATATAAAAGAGCTACCACAATGTGCGAGCTGCAATTCCAAAAGAGATACCACAATGAGTGAGCTGCAATTCAAAATGAGATTCTACAATATGCGAGCTTCAATTCCAACAGTTGATACATGTGTGAGCTGCAAATGAGATACTTCAATGTGTGAGCTGCAATTCCAAGAGATACCACAAGGTGTGAGCTGCCATTCCAAAAGGGATACCACAATGGGTAAGCTGCAATTCCAACAGATGATACAATGTGTGAGCTGGAAAGCCAACAGATGATACAATCTGTGAGCTGCAATTTTAAGAGGTACCACATGTGTGAGCTGCAATTCCAAATGAAATACCGCAATGCTTGAGCAGTATTTTAAATTCCAAATAAGAAACCACAATGTCTGAGCTGCAATTCCACATGAGATACCATAATGTCTGAGCTGCAATTCAAAAAGGGATACCACAAACTCTGAGCTGCAATTCTAAAAGAGATACCACAGTATCTGAGCTGCAATTCTAAAAACAGATACCAGAATGTCTGAGCTACAAGTCCAAAAGAGATACCAAAGTGTCTGAGCTGCACTTCCAAAAGAGATAACACAATGTCTGAGCTTCAATTCCAAAAAAGATACCACAATGTGTGAGCTGCAATTCCAAAAGAGACACCAAAGTGTCTGAGCTGCAATTCTAAAAGAGATACCACACTGTCTGAGCAGCAATTCCATAAGAGATGCCATAATGTCTGAGCTGCATTTCCAAAAGCGGTATCACAATGTCAGAGCTGCAATTCCAAATTAGATACATAATGTGTGAGCTGCAATTCTAATGGAGATACCATAATATTTGAGCTGCAATGCAAAAAAAAAAAAAAAAAAAAAAAGCAAAAAAAACATAATGCATTAGCTGCAACATAATACAATCTTAACCCATCTTGTCCTGCTGAATCTGGATATATACTGTCTTTGCAAACAGTGTAGATCCAGATCAGTTGGCTTCTGAAGAAACCAACTGATCTGGATCTGCACTGTTTGTCATTCAGTATGTGAATTTGTATCAAAAACCTTGATCAAGTAATCTGATTGGCTGAAAACTAGAAGTGGATGTGGCATCTTGATTTATTCAGCATGACAAGGGTTAAGACATGTAAACCTAAGGAGGTCTCAGATCAGCCTGCTCATCTGTGCATTCTGATCAGAGTTTTCATTGTTGTGTGATGAAATCTTGGATAGTTGGCTATCCACAGAGCACACAGCAATGACTGATAGTAGGGGTGTGCAGGCTGATTTGTGTTCTCTTCAGTTAGTCTCATTTTTGATCTGGATCAAAAATGAAATGATTTTCCATCATATCTCTGAATTAATGTTGCCAACATTAATTCAAAGAGAAGATAAAAATCATTTCATTTTTGATCCAGTTCAAAAACAAGAGTGGAGCCTTTAACCCTTGTCCTGCTGAATAAATTAAGATGCCACGCCCACTTCTAATTTTCAGCCAATCAGATTACTTGATGCAGATTTTTGTTATAAATTCACATACTTAATGGCAAACAGTGCAGATCCAGATCAGTTGGCTTCTTCAGAAGCCAACTGATCTGGATCTACACTGTTTGCAAAGGCAGGGTATATCCGGGTTCAGCAGGACAAGGGTTAACGATGGTCTGAATGACACATAATGCCTGAAATTGTGTGGGGGAAAAACTAGAAAAAAATCTTTCATGTCTAGTCATTTAATTTTGCTTAAAGCATGCTAGAGATGAAGCCATTATAGACAAGACAAATGAGGGGCAGAAATATCCATGTTGTTCCATCCATCTTAATATGTTAGCACTGATTAACTAGTAGAAATAATTAAAATTCAATTAGACCAGTTACAAAGACAAATCATCCCTGGATGAGAACCATCTCATTATTGGAAGCTGCTGCTGCCAATACCATAATGGGCTGCATACTAAATTTACATAGTGCTTTTATTTAACAAAAAAGTATTGATACTTCTCTTATTTCTCCATATAAACATATGTTGTGGGTACTCATTAGAAGAGCCTCAGCTAGGTGCTTCTGATGAGTACCCACAACATATGTTTTTGTAGAAAAATATTGACCTAAATATCTCTTATCTAGAGCTATAATTTATCCTAAATAATTAAAAGGACATCTATCAGCAAGCAGTAAAGACTGATCAAACTGCTTCCAAGTTAAATATTGAAAATTTAAAGCGATCATTTAGATGGCAGAGACTGATTACTGTGCTAGTGAAAAAGGGTATAATGGCATCTAAAGATACATAATGTTGAATTTGACATAGCAACAGATCAGGCGCTTTTTTCATCTGAAAAATGCTGATATCTTTCTTATTTCTCAACAAAAACATATGTTGTGGGTACTCATTAGAAGCGCCTCACCGAGGTGCTTCTAATGAGTACCCACAACATATGTTTTCATTGAGAAATAAGAAAAATATTATGTGGATACCCCCTCTTATCTGTAGCTATGATTTGACAAAACTATTTTTGAATCTTTCAGGAAACTGGACTTGCTCTGAAAATACTAAATCTGCAGATGGTTACTAAAGGATACACTGGAACCTATTTATAAGATAGCATAGCTACAGATAAGAGGCGGTATCCACATAATATTTTTCTTATTTCTCCACGAAAACATATGTTGTGGGTATTCATTAGAAGCGCCTCGGCGAGGCGCTTCTAATGAGTACCAACAACGTATGTTTTCGTGGAGAAATAAGAAAGATATTAGCATTTTTCGGATGAAAAAAGTGCCCTATCTGTTGCTATGCTGACAGTTTCTTATAAGATGGTTTTGGATATAAGGCGGTTTAAAGATGGACCTCAAAAGTGTTATATTCAAACAAAAACATCAAGTTTGTACAGAAAAATGACCATTTATGGTATTTTTTCTTTATAATCTATACATTTTTGTTTGAGTTTAGCTAACATG
This sequence comes from Anodontia alba, assembly GCA_964016985.1. Taxonomy (NCBI): domain Eukaryota; kingdom Metazoa; phylum Mollusca; class Bivalvia; order Lucinida; family Lucinidae; genus Anodontia; species Anodontia alba. The sequence continues at coordinate 90,268,242 of OZ024825.1, read as the reverse complement.
GTTTTTGCAACAGTGTATTAAAAATATTGTGGTGTATCAGGGTGTTTGAGACCCTGTTTGGATGGAAGCGTTTGTCATTTTTGATGAATGCAGGTCATATGGTTAATCAGAAATGAGCTAAGGTTGACACAAAATATAACAAATCATTCTTCTATGAAATATACATCAAGGTCATAAAATTACACTGCAGTGTTTGATTTTGATTTGGGTTTTACTGCCCTTTTAAGAATATTTCACTTATATGAAGCCGATCGTTCATCAAAGGTGGGCGAAAATCGGAGAACCCGGGGAAAAACCACCTGACCATCCGTAAGCAGAACTTGGCTTTCCCACATGTGACCAGAGCTAGGCTTGAACCACAGTGGTGAGAAACCTAATGGATTAAGAGTCAACTCTCCTATCCACTAGGCTATGGGGCCCCGCACACTGCAGTGTTTGAGTCCATGTTAGGGAGAAAGCACATGATAGGTAAGATGATTGTAGTTATTACAGGTAATCAGAAAGGGAGCTAAATGCTAGGACTGACATAAAAAATGGCAGTGAAATGCTAGGACTGGCATAAAAAATGGCAGTGAAATGCTAGGACTGGCATAAAAAATGGCAGTGAAATGCTAGGGCTGACATAAAAAATGGCAAAATTTTTTAGACCATGAAAAATAGGTCCCAGCAATGGAGGATTTAGTTTTTGCCAGGTAACATTATTTTAGGTGTTATATTTATTCAGAAATGGGCTTGAAGGCTAAGGTTGAGACAAAGGTTGACAAATGATGAACAGACTGACAGGTAAACAGACAGAAAACCAGATGCCTATATTGACCTCTTGTTCTATTCGGCGGTGCCCATTTATATCTATTTTCCTTGACTGGCATAATTATTTAGATTTTACATATTCAACTAGAAGATCCCTAAAGGGGATGAATGCCCCACGGCTGCCAGTTTGGCTTGGTACATTTATCATCTGACTGTTGTCAGAGCCATGTGGGCTTCATGCACAAGCTCAACCTGTATTCTTGCCATGGTGCTTCCAAAACATGACCTTGAAATCTGTAAGAGGAGTTACAGACACATGAAATCTGCTATGGCATGGTTATAAGGCAAAATTATTAAACAAATCAAGGCATGTAATTCTTGCAATAAGTTTGACCAGATTCTCTGACCTTCATGCATATGCTAAACCTATACCTTTTCTGTAGTGCAAGTTTCAAACCACAATCAGGAAAACTGTAGCAGTTGCAGAGACATGAACTGCACTAAGCAATGTGAATATGGCAAAGTTCTAAGTAAATGAAGGGTATGTAACTCTAGCAATAAAAAATTGATCACAGTTCTGTGACCTTCATGCACATGCCCTTCCCATATTCTTTCTTTGTTGCAAGTTTCAAATTGTTATCTTGACAACTGTAGAAGTTGCAGAGACACAAACCCTTCTATGCCATGAGTATAAGTCAATATTTCTAAGTAAATCCAGGGTCAGTTACTCTAGCAACGAAACCTGGCTCGGAGTTCTGTGACCTTTATGCAAATGCCCCGCCTATATTCTTACTTTGCTGCAAGTTTCAAATCATTATCTTGAAAATTGCTGTAGCAGAGACACGAACCTTACTATTTCATGTGTATAAAGCAAAATTTCTGGGTACATCCAGGGTAAGCAACTCTAGCAATAAAAATTTTGGTCAGAGTTCTGTGACCTTTATGCACATGCCTAGCCTATATTCTTACTTTGCTGTAAGTTTCAAATCATTATCTTTAAAACTGTGGGAGAAGTTGTGGAGACAAGAACCTTACTATGTCATGTCTATAAGACGAATTTTCTAAGTAAATTAAGGGTATTTAACTCTACCATTAATAATTTGATCAGAGGTCTGTGACCTTTATGCACATGTTCAGTCTATATACTTACTATGGTACAAGTTTCAAACCATTATGTTAAAAACTGAAGGAGGAGTTGCAGAGACACTCAGTACTTTAAAGTGTGATGGATGGACAGACAGACACACAGACAGATTATGACGGACAGATGTATGACCGAGGGTAAAACTATATACCCTCCTCCACTTCTTAGTGGAGGCATAAAAACAGCAATACAAACGGTTTAATGTTTAGCAAGCCACAGGCAAATTTACCAAATGACAAACTGATATTTTACCTGGAAAATAGGATTTGATATTTCACACAAATTGTCTACAATCCTTTTCTGGGCAAAATAAGAAAAAATATTTTAAGATGTCATCTGCTGAAATTTTTACCCAGCATGCTAAGCATTAAGAAGTGTACAAACATAGTCTAAGCCAAATTGCAGCTTCCAAGCTGGTATGAATGCATTGTCATTAAACTTACCCAAGAGTGTTTAACCCTTTGCATGCTGGGTAAAAATTTCAGCAGACGACATTTTGAAATATTTTCTTATTTTTCCCAGAAAACAGGCTTTATGATTTTATGCAAATTGTCTCTCAAGGAGTTAATCTGCATGAAGTCTAAAAGCCTATTTTCTGGGAAAATTAGAAAAATTCTACTGAGTTGTCATCTGCTCAATTCTCCCAGTGAGTGGGTTAAAGGATAATTGATAAATGCATGTCCTTCTAAAATAAACTTCTAAACTCAAATTAATTTTTGTTTTGCATGTGATCTTCTCATCCCGCCGATAAGAACATCGAGCGGTACATTAGGCTCATGCCCTCAATGTTTTCTTTAGGATAATTCTATTGAGAGCAAGTTGTTTCATTAACATAAAGTCGTCCATCTTCAAATTCTACATTTTAATTTTACTTTGTTCTCAACACTGTAATTTTTCATTCGATTCCGCTGAAGAATTCCATTAGCCATTTTAAAGTGGTTCATCAATTTACATATTTGGTCATTTTACAAAAACATCACAAAAAACTTTGGTTAAAATACAGTTTATCAATATGGCCACTTTATACGAGTTCAATAAAAATTGTACGTTCATTTAGTGTGTATTAACCTTTGTCCTGCTGAACCCAGATATACCCTGCCTTTGCAAAAAGTGTAGATCCAACTGATCTGGATCTGCACTGTTTGCCATTATGTATGTGAATTTATAGCAACTATCCGGATCAAGTAATCTGATTGGCTGAAAATTAGAAGTGGGTGTGGCATCTTAATTTATTCAGCAGGACAAGGGTTAATTAATGTATTAACCCTAAGTATTTGGCCAAATATTTGAACCAGTCCACTTTACTACCTGTTGATGTGTCTAAAGAAACTACTGGAGGAGTGGCAAACAGTGTCGACCCTGATCAGATGCTGCATTCTGCAGCATCTGATCTGGGTCTACACTATTTGCTGAGGCCTGTCTGTCTGATTACTTAGGGTTAAATATGATAATTTCCATGGCAGAAAACTTTCTTGGCACCATCAGTGGTGAAGTGCTTCTAGTGAGAATCCGGTCTAAACTGTTTGCTGAGGCCTGTCAGGGTAATTTTCATGGCAGAAAACTTTCTTGGCACCATCAGTGGTGAAGTGCTCCTAGTGAGAATCCGGTCTACACTGTTTGCTGAGCCCTGTCAGGGTAATTTCCATGGCAGAAAACTTTCTTGGCACCATCAGTGGTGAAGTGCTTCTAGTGAGAATCCTCAATATGATGATGATGGTTTGGTGTTTTATGTCCCTTTCAACATTATTTAAGTCATATCAAGATGATGGAAGGGTGACAATGAAAGGATCTGTGCAATGAAGCACCATAGTCACAATGTGAATTCCGATCCAGTGGGGTTCGAAACAAGAATCTTGTAATCCAAAATTGATATTTTCTGATTTCTCAGTGGAAACACATAGCTATGTGCTATGTGTTTCCACTGAGAAATCAGAAAATATAAATATTTTTTTGTTAAAAACAAGAGTGCTTTACCAAAGGTTATGCCCCTTTTTGAGTGATGTGGCTCAGTTCATTTTCTTGGATTTCATTTATAGCTTTGTTTAAAAATACAAAATATTAAGGGCAGGAGCCTTAACCCATTGTAGTCGAGATACCCGTAAAAGGGTAATTGGCAATCAGTGCAGACCCAGATCAGACGGCGCAGAACACGGCGTCTGATCGGGGTCGCCATTGTTTGCAAATAGTTTAGCCATTTTTCTCTAGGAAAATGTAGATCTCATAGCCGGACGTACCTAAAATTGGACTCTTCTAATATACTGTGTGGGAGAGTCTATTCAGTATACAATGGGTTAATATAAAGTTTATGCCTTGGCGACCTGGAAGTGCTGTGCCTCTCTGTTTTGGCTCCTCATAATGACGAATCCACAGGAATGGTGGCATTATCAGCATGGCCATTAGGATCATGCCATGATAAAATCTCTCAGATCTACACTACAATTTCTTTATAGCACTGAGCTCCAAAGCAAAAACAGTGTTAGCTAAAAAGCCATGTTGTATACAAACAAGAGGACCATGATGGTCCTATATTGCTCACCTGAGCAAACAGATTTGCATATTTACTATTGAAGTTTCACCCAAGTTCACTGCTTTAAGATTTTTGTATAAATTTTATATTGAAGAATGACATGTTGGTCCTATAAAATGGAATAGTAGTGCAGTATATGCCTCATTTTTTTTAACCTGATCTTCAAAATTCTTATAAATATGGGGAAACCCCACCCCATGAGGACCATGTTTTTTGATGCCTCATGATGGCTTGAACAATCTTGGTAGAGGGTCACCAAAGAAAAAGTTCTGCTAAATTATATTGAAATCCGTCCAGTGGTTTCTGATGAGAAGATTTTTTAAAGTTTTCTTTACAAATATATAGGGAAATCTGGCCCCGCTCCCTGGTGACCATGTTTTTTGATGAATCATGACAGCCTGAACAATCTTGGCAGAGGGTCACCAAAGGAACATTCCTGCCATGTTATATTGAAATTGGTCCAGTGGTTTCTGACAAGAAGATTTTTAAAGTTTTCTATATAGATGTATAGGGAAAATAAGCCCCACCTCCTTGCGGCCATGTTTTTTCACCAATCATGATGGCTTGAACAATCTTGGTAGAGATCACCAAAGGAACATTTCTGCTGAGTAATACTGAAATCGGTACATTGGTTTCTGACCAGAAGCTTTCTAAATTTTTCTATTTATATTAAAAAAATAAGCTCCGCCCCATGGTGGCCATGTTTTTTACGAATCATGATGGCTTGAAAAAATCTTAGTAAAGGGTCACCAAAGAAACATTGCTGCCAAATTATATTGAAATCGGTCCTGTGGTTTCTGAGGAAGTTTTTTTTAAGTTTTCTATATAGATACTTGTCCTAAAATTTGAAAAAGATATATAGATAATAAGCCCTGCCTCCTAGTGGCCATGTTGTTTGACGAATCATGACGGCTTGAACAATCTTGGTAGAGGGTCACCAGAGGAACATTCCTGCCAAGTTATACTGAAATCGGTCCAGCGGTTTCGGACAAGAAGAATTTTAAAGTCTATATGGATATATAGGGAAATAAGCCCCACCCCCTAGCAGCCATATTTTTTGACAAATTTTGAACAATTTTGGTAGAGGATCACCAAAGGAACATTCTTTTACATTACATGTATATTGAAATCAGTCCAGTGGTTTCTGACAAGAAGATTTTTAAAGTTTTCTATATAGATATATAGGGAAATTAAGCCCTGCCCCCTGATGGCCATTGTTTTTTTTGACGAACCATTATGGCTTGAACAATTTTGGTAGAAGATCACCAAAGGAATATTTCTGCCAAATTATATTGTAATCGGTCAGGCGGTTTCTGACAAGAAGATTTTTAAAGTTTTTTCTTTTGGTTGCCACGGCATGGATTCCAAATCTTTGAACAATTCAGTCAGTATCACTTAAGGATCCCGTGAAATTTGGTTAAAAATGGCTCAGTGGTTTAGGAGGAGATGTTGTTAAAAGAAATTGTGGACGGACGATGACGACGACGGACGGTGAGTGATCAGAATAGCTCACCTGAGCCGATTTAGGCAAAAATGTACAAATTTTATAGGACAATGACCATTTATGGTCCAAACACAAATATATAGATTATTTAGCAAAATGACTACATATGGTCCAAACAAAAAATGTATAGATTCTATAGAAAAATGACCATATTTGGTCATTTTTCTATATAATCTATACATTTTAGTTTTGGATACAACACCTTTTGGGTCCACCTTTAAACCATCTTATATCTGAAACCATCTTATAAAGAACCAAACCATCTTATAAAGAACCAAACCATGTTATAATGAACCAAACCATCTTATAATGAACACCTTATAAAGACATTCCAGCATACTACCAGGTCATCTTTATCTACCAATACCATACCACAGACACTTCAAGATGTAGGCTCTTGTATTCTCCAAATCTGCACTGAAGACCTCACTTTTCTCTGGGTCTGTGTTTATAATAAACAATGCTAAAGTCTGGTTTAGGCATTTATCTCTTCATTTTCCACTCTAATATTATGTGGGGTGATAAAAGACAGAAAAAGAAAAGTATGTTTTACTCATCACCTGAGCTGCTAATTTCTACAAGATTTACAAGCTATTACTGTATTTACCCTAAGTATTGGGACACCTTAACTCTTTACCATACTTGTCCTAAAATTTGAAAAAGTCTATTTTACTACCTGTTGATATGTCTAAAATAGTGCTGGATGAGTGTCACATAGTGTTGATTCTGTGGCATCTGATCTGGGTCTACACTGTTTGCTCAGGCTTGCCTGTCCCAATATTTAAGGTTATTACAATAAATCACGTATTACAAGAGCTGTTTGGCTCAAATTGATGGATGCTACACAACACTTTGTGCTCCAATTCCTCAAAACATTTTTGCTTTTCAGCCAGTGTTTGAGTGCACTTTTCTTGTGCATACAATGAATGAGTGCACTTTTTTCTGCATGTGACAGTGTTTCATTGTGCACAGTCCTTTTGTATCACTGTAAATATTCAGACTTCATAGCTTTGGATAAAAAGGGGGCGTCCAAGTAATATTTTTCTTATTTCTCCATGTATGTTGTTGGTACTCATTTGAAGTGCATCAGTCAGGGGCTTCTTAAAAGTATCCACAATACATCACAAAAACATGCCTACATAATTTTGATCCCCTTAAACCCCACTTTTATATAGTAAAACTGGGGTTTACAGGGGTATACATTATTTTACTTATTTCTGCTCAAAAACATAGATTGTGGGTACTCGTTAGAACCGCCTCATCGAGGCGGTTCTAATGAGTACCCCCAATCTATGTTTTGAGCAGAAATATGAAAAATATCAGATTATTTTTATCTGAAAATTTTCATTTTTTGGTGGTTAAATTTTCAGTGTATTTGAATAGGCATGTTTTCATAATGATGTTTTAATGGAGAAATAAGAAAACTTTAAATATTTTTTGGTTAAAAAAAGTGTCTTATCTGGAGAAATGAGATTTGCCTATAGAAACAGTACAAACCCAGATCAGACATAGCAGAATGTAGAAACTGATTAGTTTGCCATTCAGCTAGCACTGTTCAAATATATCTGCAGGCAGTCAAGTAGACTTTTTCAGTTTTCAGCATGCATAATTATGATGTCTGAATATTCATGGTAAATACAGCAGTCACAGAATTGGTCATAAATACAAAAAGAAGAATTCAGAAGCTTACTGTCAAAAGTCAATCAAAGCACTGACAGCACTGAGTGGGTCGACTGTCTCTACATGTAGATTGGGAAAACGGTCCTAAATGGGGACTTAAGACTGTTTCATTTAACCCTTAACTTCCTCTTATTTAAGCAAACAGTGCAGACCCTGATCAGATGCTGCATTCTGCAGTATCTGATCTGGGTCTGCACTGTTTGCCAATGTCCCAAATGTCCCAGTCCAGGTTTTACAGATAACCCTCTATCAACAGCACTCTGATATCACAGCGACAAAAATAGCGCGGCCATAAATAACCGTTACCAGGGCCCAGTTGCTCAAAGCTAACGACATCGTTAGTTAACGATTCGTTAAAATTTACATCGAGTGTTACGCAAATATGCTGAAATTTTTTGCTGAAAAAATGTGAGTAGCTTTTGCAGTGCAAAAGCTACTCACATTTTTCAGCAAAAAATATCAGAATATTGTATATTGAATCCGTTAAAACAGTTAACGAAATGACCCTTAACGAGCTCGTTAAGCTAACGACGCTTTGAACAACCGGGCCCTGGATTTTGTCTATTGGGTGGTTTGATTACACTGGTCTATGATTATCATGTGGACACAGGCGCTTGAAGTTTGGTCCATTTTGAACGTACTTAAAATGTAAAAAAAAAAACAAAAAAAAAACTCTCGAGCAATTTCAAAGAAATGGCTTACCGTCACTTTTGATTTTGGACATTATGAATTATTTATGGACAGAACTTCAAGCTCCTGTGATGTGGACAACAGCCGTAAGGAAATTCTGGCATTTGATTACTATGGCTTATTGGCTGTAAAAATCGACCCAAAAATCAGAGAAAGATATAATAGTGACTTTTATTAATGTCCTTAAAGTAATGAATACTGTTTCCAACTCCAGATTCTAAACTCCAGATGAAAGCGCACTGAGATAAATAGATTTCTTATTTGTCCGCTAAAACAATATCATCTATGCAGAAGCAAATAAAAACTATAAATACCTTCAGGTCAAAAAAGTACCTTGTCCAGAGCTATGATTTTTTTTTTTTTTTTGATGCTAGAAAAATTATGATAATAATTTAGTCACATTTTGGACTAGAGATGACATCTTTAAATCACTACTAGACAATAGTTTGGGCTGAAATGTAGCCTTCCAAAAGGTAACATTTAGCTTTCAATGGCAACCAACAGTTTATGCAAAGTCTTCAAAAAGATAATATTTTCTTCTGTGTCAAAGAGGACAGCTCCTATTCACTGTTATCATTCATCAGTGGCATAGCTCCAGATAAGAGGGTATAACCCCCCCCCCCCCCCACCCCCCACTTAAAATTCTTTTTATATGTTGTGGGTGCTTCTAATGAGTAACCACAACATATGTTTTTTTGTGGAGAAATAAAAAAATATAAATATGTTTGGTTGAAAACAAAAGCATCTTATCTGCAGGTATGACCTGCAGTATGTCTGGAATGATGCTTGCAGATATTTACTTCCTGATGTTATTTTGTCTCTTGTCTGAACATTTTCTTCTGGGCCAAAGAGGACAGTTCTGAATAGTATTTATTGCCACCAATCCATCAGTAGTATGGGGGTAACCACATATTTTTCTTATTTCACCACAAAAACATATATTGCAGGTACTCATTAGAGGTACCTCAGTGAGGTGCTTCTAATAAGTATCCACAACATATGTTTTGTGGAGAAACAGAAAAATATAGAAAAGTCTCATCTAGAGGTATGATGAGCAGTATGTCTGGAATGATGCTTGTAGATGTTTTACTTTCTGATGTACTTTAATGTCTCCTATCTGCACTGACATTGCTCTAAATTTGCCATCTCACCAGGATCTACACTGCTAGCCATTCATTTTTTATTTCTGACAGGTAGCATTCTTATCTGCAACAATGCATTTGTCCTAATTCAGGGAGGGAAGAGTCCAACTTTGAAACTCAGGGGTGAAAGGACAGAACTCTTCTTATTTTCTGCCATTTTCAGCTAATGCCATAGCTCCAAATAAGAGGAATATCCAGATAAATATTTTTATTTCTTCATGAAAACATACCTTATTTATTCTAATTTATGTCTCAAGGACCTTGCAATTCAATACTTCTAAAATGACAGTATTGAGTCCAAATTTGGCCAAAAATAAGACATTTTTGCATGTGTTTATTAACGCTTTTCTCATAGAAAAGTATAAAGAGGAGGCTTATATTAGAATAAAATACAGTATGTTGTAGGTATTCATTAGAAGCACCTCAGTGAGGCACTTCTAATCTAATGAGTACATGTTTTTGTAAAGAAATAAGAAAAATATCAACAGGTTTGTTTTTTAATCCTTAAAATGCCAAGAAAACCTGCATCTGAAAATGTCGTCTGTTTATGTCGTCTGCTGAATATTCTTGCAAATTTTTTTCAAACCTATTTTTGAATACGGGCAAACAGTGTGGACCCAGATCAGACTGCTCCTAAAGGAGCCACTGTTTGCAGAAATGACTTTTAAATTCATAAGCAGATGACAAAGCAGATGACAATTGTTGTGACTGGCAGTTTAAGGGTTAAAAAAGCACATTATCGGAAGCTATGATAGCATATCCATGTACATGGGAAAGCAATATTCCTCTGAATACTGTTCACCTAAATACAGTCGACTCTCATTATCTCGAATTCCAAGGGTCTCTCTGAAATACTTAGAGATATCCGTACCTCAACATATCAGATTTGCAGAATTGAGGAAAAATAATTTGAACCACACTTAACAAATATATATTGGACTCTTGAAGTTAGAAATATATTGAAAATATTGTGGAAAAGAGGAGAAATTGCTCCTTAGGAGCAATTTCTCCTCTTTTCCACAATATATTTTTACCTGTTGTTAGATTTTCATGTTTAGGCGGGGACCTGATTTTCACTTCGAGATAAGCAGTTATTCAACATAAGCGAGGTGGAGATAACGAGAGTCAAACTGTACCTGTAAATTGCCAATACATTTGTACCTTTTTTGTATTTCCCCCATCTTTTTTTTTTTTTTTTCTTCAAATCAAAAACAGGAAAAGTGTTTGCCAATATTATGCTTCCTACTAATAACAACACAAACAATTTCACACTTTGTTCAAGCCAACTTGTAAACTAGGAAAGCAATCTAAACATTCAAACATACCCCACAGGATGTGGAGTGGGCCAAGCTTGTTCACAAATGTTCATATAAACATTTAAATTGCTACCATGTTTGCCCACGGCCAGCCTTGTGTCAACTGCTTGATGGATTCAAAGTACATGCAACACGAGTTTCACTAATTTCTTCCCATATAAAAACTTCGCAAATATTTTAATCAAACAATACACCAACAACCTTTACGATTTAAACAAATAAAACTTTCACTAATTTTGTCATAATCCTACTTGATAGAGAACGGTCATGTCTTCTTGATTTGACTGCAACTTCGTTAAATCATGTCACATAATGTAAATATTGTAGACCTCACACAAAAGTTAAATCATTATTCTTATAAATATTTCAGTTCTTATTTTTTCCTACCAAAGTTAAACATAACTGTTGACCTAAATCTAACCCTTAAAATGCCAATCACAACTGCAACAGACAACATTCTATTGTTTTTTGTTTTTTTTTTGTTTTTTATTTTTTATTTTTTATTTATTTATTTATTTTTTTTTTATTTTTCTGAGTTATTAAGACTTAACATTTCATGTGAATCAAGACTGCTCAGCTGATGATTCACATGAAATGCAAGTCTTATTTTCTCTGAAAAAAAAACAACAAAAAAACTTGAGAATATCTGTTTGTTTGTGTTGAGATTTTATGGCCCAGTCAACCAAGTGGTGTCATTTCGAGTGCGTTCAGTTTACATAACCAGACTTTTTACTGGGCAGGCTTAGTCCTCTAAGCAGTTAACCAGTATTGTGCACATTCTTTTGCCAGAAACTGACAACTTGAATCAGAGGAAGGGAGAGAATGACCATAGAAAATATTTCATGATCAAATGTCCACAAAAGACTGTTGCCTACCCGGCGGGGATTGAATCCACAACCTTCTGATCACCAGTCGGATGTGTATCCAACTGAGGCACCAAGGTCGATAGGACTTACAGACAAAAGTTTTAATTGTGACAATAGGTCTTATAGTAAATCAAATGTTTGATAGTGAATGTAGGTCTTAAAGTTAATCAAAGGTTTGATAGTGACAGTAGGTCTCAAGTCAATCAAAGGTTTGATAATGACTGCAGGTCTCAAGTTGATCAAAGGTTTAATACGGACTGTAGGTCTTAGAGTCAAGCATAGGTTTGATAGTGACAGCAGGTCTTGTTTTCAGTCAAGGTATGATAGTGACTGTAGGTCTTATAGTCAATCAAACATTCAATAGTGACTGTTGGTCAAAGGTTTGATACTAACTGTAGGTCTTTTAAGCAATCAAATGTTTGATAGTGACTGAAAGAAAGTCTTACTGTAAACCATAGATATCATACTGACTATAGGTCTTATAGTCAATCAAACATTTGATACTGACTGTAGGTCTTATAGTCAATCAAAGGTTTGATAGTGACTGTAAATCTTATAGTCAATCAAACGTTTTATTGTGGCTGTAGGTCTTATAGTAAATCAAAGTTTTAATAGTGACAATAGGTCTTATAGTCAATCAAATGTTTGATAGTGACTGAAGGTCTTATAGTCAATCAAATGTTTGATAGTGACTGTACGTCTTATTGTCAATAAAATGTTTGTTAGTGACTGTAGGCCTTATAGTCAATCAGGTTTGACAGTGACTGTAGGTCTTATAATCAAATGTTTGATAGTGACTATAGGTCTTCTAGTCAATCAAATGTTTGACAGTTACTGTAGGTCTAATAGTCAATCAAAGGTTCAATAGTGAATACAGATCTTACAGTCAATCAAAAGTTTGACAGTCACTGAAGGTCTTATAGTTAATCAAACGTTTGATATTGACTATAGGTCTTATAGTCAATCAAATGTTTGATAGTGACTCTTGGTCTTATAGTCAATCAAAGCTTCAATAATGACTCTAGTCTTGTAGTCAATCAAAGGCTTGATAATAACTGTAGGTCTTATAGTTAATCAAATATTTGATAGTGACTATAGGTCTTATAGTCAATCAAATGTTTAATAGTGACTGTAAATCTTATAGTCAAACAAATGTTTGATAGTGACTGTGACTGTATCAATCAAAAGTTGGATAGTAACTGTAGGTCTTATAGTCAGTCAAATGTTTGATACTGACTACAGGTCTTATAGTCAATCAAATGTTTAATAGTGACTGTAAGTCTTGTCAATCAAATGCTTGATTGTGACTGTAGGTCTCATAGTCAATCAAATGTTTGATAGTGAGTGTAGGTCTAACTGTGAATCAAAAATGGATCTAATCATCAAAGTTGACTTAAACGTTGTCTAGCAGAAGATTTATATGAAATACCACGCCTTAGTTTATCCAATTTTTTTTTTTTTTTTTTTTTTTAAATTTTCCAAAATGTTGTCTGCTTCTGCTGAATAGGTGCTTTAAGAGTTAAGAGGTGTGCACCATTTCTGAAGATTCTGATATGCACTGAACCTGGCCTAACCCTAAAAAATGTGTATGGTCATTATCTGCATTGAAAGATGAATGCTTAGCACTCTGGATAAAATTTTCAGCACGCAATACTGAAATATTTTTCTTTTTTTGTTTCTAGAAAACAGAATGACATTTCATGCAAATTGCCTCAAAAGGAGAATCTGCTGAATTTTTGCCCAGAGCGTGGTAAAGGTTGAAGTAAAATATGGTATTGGTTCAATAATTTTCAAGTGGCATCTCAACAGTAACACACACATTAGGAAAACATGCCTATTTAAATATACTGAAAATGTTAATACCTTAAAAAAAGTTTTCAGATAAAACATTCTAATATTTTTCACATTTCTGCTCAAACCAAAGATTGTGGGTACTCGTTAGAACTGCCACAATCTATGTTTTTGAGCAGAAATATGAAAAGTAATGTATACCCCTGAAAACCCCAATTTTACTATATAAAAATGGGGTTTGAGAGGGTCAAAATTATACAGTCATGTTTTCGTGATGCTTTTTACAAACTACTGGTGACAACTTTAGACTTAAAATACTTCTGTAAATAGTCTTGTTAAAGACAATATTGACAATGATTTCAAGATTAGCATTTTATGCAAATACTGATCATGGATAATTTGAGGCCTACTGTGGGGACCAATTTTCAAACTGCATCCATAAAGTCTGGCTAGGGTGATATTTTATGATCTAACTTTGGACCAAAATCTACTACAGTGTCAAACATGACTTAATCCACCAAAAACTTTGAATTTTAAACACTTTAACATAAAACTCTAATATTTGTGGATGCTATCACTGATGCTAAGGGTACATAACTCTTCCTGCTCTATGATCAACATAGCTCCAGATAAGATGGTGTTATTATTATTTTTTTTTTCAACTAAAAATAATGCATATGTTTCATATTTCTCCACAAAAACATACATGTGGGATTGTGGGTACTCATAAGAAGCATCTCACTGAGGTGCTTCTAATAAGTACCCACTCAAAATTTTTTTTTTTTGATAAATATGCTTCTGAAGCCATGAATATTCAGGCAAGACCAGTACTGTAAATATGATTCCTAAATGTTTTGTCACATTTTATATGCCTTATTATTTTGCAGATTATCTGTCTCACCATGAGGATTGTAGTAGGTTGTAACATTTCTGAAACACAGATTTAGTCTTGTAAATGTATTATACTGTATACACCCTAAATATCTAGATGCCTTATCTCCTTACCTTAACTGTCTTAACCCATATCCTGCTGAATAAATTAAGATGCCCCTCGCTCGGGTCATATGTGGGAAAGCCAAGTTCTGCTTACGGATGGTCAGGTGGTTTTTCTCCGGGTTCTCCAGTTTTCGCCCACCTTTGATGAACGATCGGCTCGATATATTCTTGAAAGGGCCGTAAAACCCAAATCAAAAAAAAAAAAAAAAATTAAGATGCCACCCCCTTCTCAAATTTTCAGCCAATCAGATTACTTGATCTAGATTGTTCATATAAATTCACATATGTAATGGCAAACTGTGCAGATTCAGATCAGTTGGCCAACTGATCTGGATCTACACTGTTTGCAAGACAGGACATATCCGAGTTCAGCAGGACAAGGGTTAAAATTTGAACAAATCCATCTCACCACCTATTGATGTGTCTACTGGATGAGTCGCAAATAAGTTTAGGCCCTGATCAGCTAGCTTCTGCCGCACATGACCTGGGTCTACACTGTTTGTTCAAGACTGTCTGTCTGAATACTCAGATTATATATGATGCAAAACCCACGAAAAGGACCCTTATGCAATTTGTGGATAACATAGGTCCAGATCAGTGTGCGCATCTGTGAAGTGTAATCTGGGCATTTTCTGTTTGTCGACATATACTACAATATCCACTGATTCTGTAAGCGGGCAACAAAGGCCTAGATCAGCCTGCATTTATGCACAGGCTGATCAGTGCCTGCATTGTCCGCAAATTACATATGGGCCATTTTTGTGTGATGCACATCATATGATAGTCACATACTTTTCCATTTACCCATAAATGTTCTGCAAAATTTCTGCAGACGGCATTCAAATTTTTTTATTAAAACTATTTTTTAGAAAAAATAAGACTAGGCATTTCATGTGAATCCCTAGCAAACAATTCACATGAAAAGTCAAGCCTTATTTTCCCTGAAAGATCTCAAAACACAAATGTCGAACTGTTGTCTGCTGCAGTTGTGGTCAGCATTTTATCGCTAATAGCATGACGGTTAAAAATTTCAGCAGATGACAATTTAAAATATTTTTCTTATTTTTTGCAGAAAATTGGCTTTGACATTTCATGCAGACAATTAATCTGCATGAAATGTGAAAGACTATTTTCAGTGAAACTAAAAATATCATTAATTTGCTGTCTGCTGAATATGATTAGAGAATGGTAAAGGTTATGGTAAATGCTAGCTTTCATTCTGATAATTTCAAGTCACCTGCCAAAATAAAATGAACTTTACATGTTCATGAAAACCAGACTTAAGAGGCATAAAAAGCAACGCCACAATTTAAAATTGAAACCACATGTTTTTGCCTCTAATGGTCCAGCAATAAAAATGTCAATTCCCATAAAACACAAGTGAAACTGACCTTTTCCAAAAACCTGTCCTTAATCTAATGATTTTAGCCACGATAAACCTGCACACCATTAATTTTCAATCCACTGACAATTATTCTCATATCCCTGGATCTCATTTATCTTCTTGGTACAATCATTTCGGACATTTAACTCCAAACCAGGAGTCGTCATCCGAAAATAACAATCACAATCCTACTATACATCACCTGCATTTATTTGCTTTTCAAAAAATGCACCTGAAATGCAGTTGGTAAAAAAAAAAAGGAGCCGCAGCATACAAAAAGGGTACATTTGTACTAAACCATTAGCACTCTCTTGGCTGACTAAGCAGATGACAAACGTTATTTTTCTTATATTTTCTCAGGAAACAGGCTTTGAGATTTCAAAGTCTTTTTAGCTTTGAGATTTCTAAGCCTATTTTCTGCAAAAGAACAACAAAAAATTTCAAAATATCGCCTGCTGAAATTTTTACCCAGCATGCTAAGAATTAAGGGGTATGAATAAACCTCCAAGGGAATTAACTCTGACATGGAAATATATGCCTCCCTTCTCTTTGATGACTACTCCTAAAGGAAAGAATTTGCTCCCAGAGAAAGCAAATTCTTTAAGTGTAGCCACCATTTCTGAAAGATCTCAAATACTAGGAAGACAACTTCCTGCCTCCAAAAGTTGACTCCCTTTGCCAATGATGACAAAATCTTCTACGTGTATCCATTCCCCTTATCACATCTGCATCCAGCTAATCTGTGCATGCTGATCAGAGCATGTGCTGTTTACCCAGCAAAGGTCCCGATCAGACTGTGAGGATGGACAGTCTCATTTGGACCTTTGCTTACCATCAATTTCTTGAGTACCCTTTTAGCAAGCAATGGCCAATTAAGGCTTCATGATTTAAGACACTGAAACTGATATTTCTGATAAATGGAAAAAATTAAAATTAACAAAATGCAGGTAAATAGGCAATGTGTTCTTTTCATGGAAGTAATTTTACACCAATTCTGATTAGTGATAATGCAATTGCTGTATTTTTATTCCTCATGTTTGTTTTTCTCCAAGGCCCTTTATTTGCAATTAATGCTTAGCAAGTAGGGTAAAAATTTCAACAGATGGCATTGTAAATATTTTTACTTTTTTTTTCATGGAAAATAGGCTTTGATATTTCATGCAAATTTCTGCCAATGAGACAATTTGCATGAAATATCAAGGATTATCTTCTGTGAAAAATAAATTCAAAATGTAGTCTGTTGCAATTATTTTACCCAGCATGCTAAGCGCATACTCTTTGTATGATTATCATGAAAATAGCAACTGATAAATCAATGATCTTTTTTTTTTTTCTTCTTCTTTTTTTTTCATTTTCCCCCAAGAAACAAGGGCTTGACATTTTAAATCAATGGTCTCCATAAGAGAAAATTCACCTGCAATGTGAAACCCTGTTTTCTCAGACAAATGAGAAAAGTACATGTATTTCAAAGTGCTGTCTGTTAATATTTAGATTAAATGCTTTAAGAGTTAAACAATGGATTAGAAATGAACTAGAAATGTGTTTGTAAAACACAATGCCCCCAATTATACCCTTGTCCATACTCTTTTATCCGATTTTATTTTTCAAAAGTTAACCTGGTGATCTACTCATCATTTCCAATAAGCTCACCAAGTTTCAAAGCCCTAGTTCAAATAGTCATCCCATATCAGCTGACAAGTTTCTATCCCCTAGCTCAAATAGTTTTCAAGATATATATATATATCTTGCTGACAAATTTTGAAAAGCCCAAATTTTCAAAGGGATATAACTCTGTAAAAATCAGGTGATTTTTTTTTAAAATTTAATTAGGTTATCTACTCATCATCCTAAGAGAAGCACAACCCCAAACCAATATATCCCGTCAACTTCTTCGAAGTTGGGGGCATAAAACGGTACTGTCTAGCTAAACCCTTAAAGTGCCAATCACAACTGCAGCAGACGACAATTTTTTTTTTTTTTTTCAGAGAAAAATATAAAAAAATTGTCGTATGCTACAAACTTTGCTTGGCGCTTTAAGGGTTAAGTATCCTAATAGACGGGCCTGAGCAAACTGTGTAAACTCTGATCAGTCACCACAGATATAAGAATTCTATTTATCTGGATACTCCTCTGTCCTCGACCTATGAGTCTCTGTACAATGTAACACAATTTTTTTTCCCAACAGATATCGGTAGTTACACAAAAACATGTTGTGGGTACTCATTAGAAGCACTTCTAGTGAATGGCCACAACTTATGTTTCACTTTTATTTTACTTTACTGTAGCTGGTGTTGTGCCGTGTGGCGGCCGTAAAATGTCTCCTCGTACATCATCATAGTGCAGGTTATATTTTATTTCCTTTGGGATCATTGAGCCCATCCTGGTTATTTTGAAAATGGAATACCGCTTAAGTCGGCCCTACGGGGCATATGCAGCCTCGCAAACCACAGTGTTGCATATGAAAAGACTCAATCAAACCGATTCTCCGATTTTCGTGATTTTGTGTGTTCTTTGTTTCCAAAGGCAATCCTTTTTTTACTTTTATTTTAGTGGAGAAATAAGAAAAATATCAATACTTTTTTATTGAAAACAAGAGCTGTCATCAGACAGCAGAGCTCACCTGAACAGGTGCCTTATGGCCATGGGCAGAGAGCAGGGGAGGGAGTACTGCTGAATAAAACTTTGGACCAATATCTATCATCATACTAAATATAAACCAAAGCTATCGTATAGTCTGGAAAATATGAGCTTTAAGTTTAAACAATTAAAAGTTCCAAGTTGATGGTTGTTGCCAAGGGGTTTGCTAAGCCTTGGACCTATATCTATCATGATACCAATTAGAATAGCTCCTAGACCTTGATGTCATGTTTTATCACTCCTTACTATAAGCTGATTCAAATTTACGTATGACAGCTTGTATAGCCAGTCTCTAATAGTTGGTCTCTGACACCAAGGTCGGATATCTCCAAGACGAATTGCTGCTGTTGATGCGGAGAGGCAAGCAGTAAGCAGTAGACGGCCCTTAGTTCATTAATTAAGTTAACAATTACACATTAACCTCTTTATAACACGGTTCGTTATGACACGGTTTTGGAAATAACATGGTTCAAAGATGGATCCCGAAACTGTATAGATTATATTGAAAAATAACCATAAATGGTCATTTTTCAATATAATCTATACATTTTTGTTTGGATATAACACAGTTGTTTAACTAACACAGATTATGCTATGGACCCCAACAATAGTATTATGAAGAGGTTGTGATGTATAATTGATTTATGAAAATAATATTGATATCCGACTAGTAGCCAGTCTACATACCAACATACATATGGTCTGGAAATATGCCCAGTTAAAACTTTAAGGTATTAAAACTTTGAGCCTGACCTTGACCTTAAGGTCATAGGTGTGGGTGAGGTTATTGCAGAACAGAACTTGGACTGACATCTATCATCATGAAATGTTAAAGCCTATTTTCTGAAATTTTTAAAGGCATGCTGAGCCCTAATATTATTTATAACCTTTCAAGTGCTAGGCAAAATTGTTGCAGATGACATACTATTTCTTTATAATTATTTTTCACAGAAAATAAGACTTGACATTTCATGTGGATCATAAACTAGTCAGCTAGTCAAAATGTCATCCGCTGCAGTTGTGATTAGTACTGTCAGAGTTACCCTTTAAACTGCTATATCAAATAGCAGCAGAAGATTATTTCAAAGACGTTATTTTCCCAGAAAAGAGGGCTTGACATTTTACACAAACTTTCTGCTTAAGCGGAGACAAATTGCAAGAAATGTCAAGCTTTGTTTTGTGTGAAAAATAAGCACATTATCATCATTTGTTGTCAGTTGATTTTGCACGGTAAAGTGCTTAAGGTTAAAGATTGTACTTTGGCTACATACATTGTATGTCCTTGTTCTATTCCATATGATTAATAACCTTTTTTATGGCTCATAAACATTACTTGTCTCATTAAGTTTCTAGAAAAAAGTTGGGAGAATTTTAACCTTTACCACTGTCTGGGCTAATTCAGCAGACGACAAACTGATGATATTTTTCTATTTTTTCCCTGAAAACAGGATTTGACATTTCATGCAAATTGTCTCCAAAGGAGGAGACAATTTGCATGAAATGTCAAATCCTATTTTCTTGGAAATATTAGAAAAATATTTTAAAATATTGTCTGCTGAAATTTTTACCCAGCATGCTTTGCATTACAGAATCTGTTATATATTTAGCATCATTTCTGACAGGCCATACACCTGTGGGACAGTCATATCATGGTTAACAGCAGGGGCAGGATTTTTTTTGTTCTCATAAAATTCTAGGAACTATTTTGATGGCTCTAACAGATGTTTGGGCAAAATGCTCCCTTAAAAACTCTCAGAGGAACAAAATAATACTTAACAAATGGATTATCACTGAAACTTTCTATTCATTTATAAATATATTTTTTTTATATTTCAAAAATATTTTTTTATTTACACAGAAATAATTAATCCATTTTGATAATTAGTCTCGTTTAGAAAAAGGAGTCTAAAAGGAAAGAATTTGCTCCCCCCCCTCCACCCCACACACTCACACACCACACCCATCCTGTCTACACTGTTTGCCAAGGCCTAGCTGTTCCATTACTTTGGGTTATCAGGGCATTCATGATACCGCATAAAGCTCTAGATGAGAAAGGTATCCATAAATTATTTAAAATGGAAAGAAAAACATATATATTAACTCTTAAAGTGTGAAGCAACATTTGTAGCAGACGGCATTTATTTCTATTTTTTTTTTAATTTTTCAAAGAAAAGAAGTCTTGATATTTCATGTGACAAGCAGACGATTCACATGAAATATCAAGATTTCTTTTCTTTGAAAAATTAAAAAAAAAATATTTCAAAATGTCGTCTGCTGCAGTTGTGATTGACACTTTAAGGGTTAAGGAAACTTAGTAGATTTTCCACCATTTTCACAAGAGAAACAACTTTTGTGACTCACTGTTTCCTCCTGCACATTAATCCCCTTCTGAAAAGGGGTCTATTCTAAAAAAAAAAAAAAAAAAAAAAACTTTTTTCCAGAAGAGAGGCAAGACAATTTTTATACATTTGCATCCCCCCTGACAGTGTATCAATAAATTCCCCTTAAATAGCTAAGAACTAATTTGGAGCTCCATGTCAGTATACCTCTTACTTTTTAGAACTTTTGTCCATTTCCAAAGGAAGCCAGATTTTTGTTACTAGGCATTAATCAAGCTTTTATTAACCCTTGTCATGCTGAATAAATTAAGATGCCATGCCCACTTTCAATTTTCAGCCAATCAGATTACTTGATCCAGGTTGTTGATACAAATTCACATACTTAATGGCAAACAGTGCAGATCCAGATCAGTTGGCTTCTTCAGAAGCCAACTCAGTTGGCTTCTTCAGAAGCCAACTGATCTGGATCCACACTGTTTGCAAAGGCAGGGCTTATCCGGTCCAGCAGGACAAGGGTTAAGAACAGACTGAGGGACACAATTTCAAGGGGGAGGGAAGGCAACTCTGTCAAAATTGTTTTGCCTCCCTTCTGAAAAGGAGTCTACTTTAAAAGGAAAGAACTTGCTCTCTTTGAGAGTAAATTCTTTCCTTTTAAAGCAGACTCTTTTTCAAAAGTGGCTTTGTGTGCAAGAGGGCACACAGGAAGTTGCAAAAGTAGTCTACCTGTGAGTCACTAATATAGCAGGTGAAAAATTCTAATCACCTTTTCCACTGCCTGGGGTCAAACCCGGGCTGCCTGCATGACAAGCCAACACTCTACCATGTCACTACAATTTTACAGCCATGGTAGAACATTTACAAAGTGTATCCAGTAAGCATTATACATCTAAACAACACCCATTTTTTATCTGGTTAACAAATATTAATTTCCTCTCTATTCATTTTTTATGTTTAACGAAAATCTAAGAGGAAGCCTGATTTTTTCACTACACCTCCAACGTCACAACTCCTCGGGAACACTGGCATGGTAATTAACATTATGAAGTTTTGACGGCATACATCTACAATCGTGCATGATTAGGCATTCTTACTGCTCTAACAATAAGCATTTCTATTTTCTATGAGTTATAATTGCCTCTGGTGGGATTTGATGGGAAAACCAGTGCCGGATAACAACACATGAATATGTGTCAAAATACCGACTGCCGGTGATGAAATCTGAGGGAAAATCTGATGAGAGCTAAAAAACATGAATGGAAAATCCATGGATTCTCAAAGTAAAATGTAACAGGGTTTGGCACACGGAAAAATCGACTGACAGAATGCTGATGGAAAAGAAAATACAAAGAAGTTTTTTGCCAATTTCTCAAGTCATAACATTAATATGTGGATGATATTATTACAAATTTACAGATCAAGTCTAGTCCTGCTTGAGGCCTTGATTACAGCGTGATCCACAGTGCAGAATTTTATGTTTCTGGCCTTCCAACATTGTGGTTCCAGTCTCACAATAGCTATTACTGGTTAAACTAGAAATGTGTCCAAGGTACACAGATGTCGCAGCCTCACATTCTCTCAAAAATTCTAAGTGTGACCAGGCGTGACCAGTCCTAGCTTTTTTTCCTAATGCTGAATTTTAGAAGCCTTAGGTAAGATCTTACTGGGGATCAAACCCACAACATCCCCATCCGAAGGAAGATACTCTGTCATCAGTATCACCATGCCACTTGACTGGTAAAATGGGTGAGAAGCTAAGTCCAAATACTACAAATCAAGCCAGTGATAAAAGCTTCATATGAATACACTTGGACAGAATAGCAAAGTGTGGACTTAGTAACCAAACTCTAAACACTAAATTTAAAGCAAACAACTGCAACAGGTGACATTTTAATTTTTATTATTTTTTTTAAAGAAAACAAGTCTTGGTATTTCATGTGAATCATTAGCCAAGCAGAATGCATGAAAATAAGTTGACATTCCATGTGAATCATCTGCCAAGCAGATGACATGAAAATAAGTTGACATTTCATGTGAATCATCTGCCAAGCAGATGATTCACATGAAATGTCCACTTATTTTTACTGAATAAAAAAAAACAGAAAGCCATCTATGAATTTTACTTGGTACTGCAAGGGTTAAGGGTGGGTGGTTTTTGGTCATTTTGAAAAGACCTGTAGCTATAAATCATCGTTCTAAGCCTGATATTGTATTAAGAATTGCACATCTACAACACATGATACAACAAAATAAAGCTGTCAATAGAGGACAGTATTATCTCATTGTAGACAGAATAGACACCCCCATACTATATACTGAAAGTGTCCGATTTTAATTTTAGGTATGTTGGGCTACGTGATTTAGATATTCGTAGAGAAAAATGGTTTAACTATTTGCAAACAGTGGAGACCCTATCAGACGCCATGTTCTGCAGCATATGATCTGGGTTTGCACTGTTTGCCAATTACCCTTTTAGGGGTCTCCAGACTACAATGGCTTATAATTGTGGAAAGACAATACACATGTGCCAGTCTGAAACACTGATCCTGATTTCCGCATGACAGTACCAATTCTAATTTCTGTAATATTTTTACCCTGGCAGTTGCAATTTATGATCCTGCTAGAAATAATTTTGACAGCAAAATGATCCTTGTAGTTTATTTGATATTTCCTATACACAGAATTATTTTTTACAGATCATTGTAGTTTATTTGATATTTCCTGTACATGAAAGTAACTTTTTTTTTTTACACTGAAGTATTTTTTTTTTTTTCAATTCTGGCCAAAAAGTTAATCCTTGTACTACCGAACCCGGATATACTCTGGGTTTGCAAACAATGTAGATCCAGATCAGTTGGCTTCTGAAGAAGCCAATTGATCTGGATCTGCACTGTTTGCCATTAAGTATATAGAGGATATTCAAATTTTGGAGTGAATATGACTTTTATTTCATCGAGTGAAGTGAAAAAATGTATATTTCATGAGTGCCGAAGGCACGAATGAAATGTATACTGTATTCGACCTAATAACCGCACATACTCCTATAAGCGCACAGTCAAGCAATTTCCGAGACTTTAGATTACAGCCCGTCTACTTTTAACCACTTCTTTATAAAATCATATGTTGTGGGTACTCATCTGAATTGCCTCGACTTGTGGAGGCAATTCAAATGAGTACCCACAACATGATTTTATAAAGAAAATCAAAAGCATATCGCATAAGCATCATTAAATAAGCAGTTCTCTGCTGATCTTTCTTCAACGTGTACCTTTATTAGGTATATTTCACTACAGGTTTTTTTCCCAATAACTTTGAAAAAGCTAAGGGCACAGTGCGGTAATTAGGTCCAATACGGTACATTTTTTCACTTCACGAGATGAAATAAAAGTCATATTCACGACAAATATTTGAATTTTCTTTTTATTATATACATCACTTTCGATAGAAGAGATGCAAATCTTGCAAAATTAAGTTGCTTCCCTTTGACCATTAATGTAAATAAGAAAAAAAGTAGTTCGGGATCTTATATTTTTCACTGCTCAGAGGAGTGAAAATATAAGTTTTATATTTTCACTAGTGAAAATATAACTTTTTCGAAATATGCATTTTATTTCATTAATGATTCTCTATATTTCATTACTTTGTATATAATAAATGAGTTTGTATCAACAAACTGGATCAAGTAATCTGATTGGCTGAAAATTAGAGTGGGTGGGGCATCTTAATTTATTCAGCATGACAAGGGTTAAGAAATGCCTGAAAATGCAGCTCCAGAAAAGACATCTTTTTCAATCAAAAAGTGGTGATATTTTACTAATGTACCCATAACATATGTTTTCGTGGAGAAACAAGAAAAAATATTGTCTGGATGTCTTCTCTTATCTGGAACTATGTGAAAATCAAAATCAATTTTACACCCTCAGAAATGCTGAGATCACAGGAAATGGCACCATTTTCTCCAGAGCTTCCGGGGACCAAGGAAGCCCCTGGAACCCCAGCCAAGGGCTTATACTTGCTATGTTTTCATTCACTACCTCTGCCGGCTCTGACAGATTCTGCCATTTGCACTGAATCTTAATTCTTAAAGCGCCAATCACAACAATTGTCATCTGCTTTGTCTTCTGACAGTTACATTAAAAGTCATTGTTGCAAACAGTGTGGACCCAGATCAGACTGCTCCTTTAGGAGCAGTCTGATCTGGGTCCACACTGTTTTAAAGGAGCAGTCTGATCTGGGTCCACACTGTTTGCCAAAATGCAAAAATAGGTTTGAAAAGTTTGCAAGAATATTCCGCAGACGACATAAACAGACGACATTTTCAGATGCAGATTTTCTTGGCGTTTTAAGGGTTAACCCTGGTCCTGCTGAACCTAGATATGCCCTGCCTTTGAAAATAGTGCAGATCCAGATTCGGATCTGCATTGTTTGTCATTCAGTATGTTAAGTTGTATCAACAACCTGAATCAAGTAACCTGATTGGCTGACAGCTAGAAGTGGGCATGACAAGGGTTAAGAGATACCACCGCTTACATATAATATCAGTAGATGACAGGAGACAACAAATTACTGAAAGTTTTTCTCAGGAAATACATGTAATAAGAAAAAATATTTTATAATGTCCGCTGATAATTAATTCCGGCAGGAAAAGGTTAATCTTGATTTAGGTTGAAAAACAAATAATCATTCACAAGAAACTCAACGAAGGGCTATGTCATGACTACTACGGAGCAAAATGCATAGAATAAATTTGTTCAGCCAAGCATGAAAAATAGGTCAAGGTCAGTAACGGTCCATATCAGTGGGTAGGGTACATCATGATGGATGTGGGTATGAAATTTCATTAGCCTAAAAGTCTTCGTTTTTGAGAAACGGAGCTAAACACACAGACTCAAGGTTGTTGATGCTGCTACTAATGCTATCACCTGCGAGTGCCTGCTTTGCTTGCTAAAGCTGTAGTAAGAAAAACTGAAGCAGACAATATAATTGTTTATATATTTTTCAGTGAAAATGAGGCTTGACATTTTTATGAATTGTATGCATAGCAGATGATTCACATGAAATGTAAAGCCTTCTTTAGTCATCATCTTTTGCTGTTGTTATTTTCTCTGAAAAATAATTAAAAAAAAAATAACATTAAAAACATATGAGAATGCAGTCTGCTACACTTTTGCTTGGCCTTTAAGGATTAATGCAATTCAGCTTCCTTGTCTAAGTTCTAAAAACACCTGACATCAAGACATTTTTTTTTTTTTTTTTTTTTTTTTGATTTGGGTTTTACGGCCCTTTCAAGAATATTTCACTTATATCGAGCCGATCGTTCATCGAAGGTGGGCGAAAACCGGAGAACCCGGAGAAAAACCACCTGACCATCCGTAAGCAGAACTTGGCTTTCCCACATATGACCCGAGCCAGGCTCGAACCACAGCGGTGAGAAACCTAACGGATTAAGAGTCAACTCTCTTATCCACTAGGCTACGGGGGCCCGTCTGACATCAAGACATAATGAATTTAGTATATATATATATTTTTTCAGTCAATATTTGATTTAAGTTCTTGACCTACATTACCAGATGTTGGCAAACCAATATGGGTACACATAGTTCAAAAAACAAGGATTATTTCAACCTAAAAGTACTGAAATTTTTCTTATTTATCTCCATGAAGACATGTTGTGGGTACTCATTAGAAGCATCTCAGCGAGGCACTTCTAATGAGTACCACAACATATGTTTCCGTGGAGAAATAAGGAAAATATACCCCTAACCCCTTTATCTAGAGTTATGATAATAGTATTCTTCCCAATATGCTCAAAGTCACACAGCTAGCATGTATGTTTGTTTGTGTTGAGGTTTTACGGCCCAGTCAACTCAAGGGGTCATGTGGAGTGCGGTCAGTTTACCTACCACACGTTTACTGGACAGGCTTAGTCCTCTAAGCGGTTAACCAGTATTGTGCACATTCTTTCCACCAGAAACTGACAACTGCCCTTCTTGAATCAGCTGAAGGAAGAGAATGACCGTAGAAAATATAACATGATCAATCTCTATGAAAGAATGTTGCCGATCTCAGGGTGGGAGGGGGTCAAACCTACGACCTCCTGGTCTCCAGTCGGACGCGCATCCAACTGAGCCACTGATGTGGGTAAGTAAGTATCTGTTGTCCTGATTATTTGGTTGGGTTGAACAGCCACTGACATTTTTAACCTTGTCATGCTGAATAAAACACTTCTAACGGCAAGAGATAACAATAGCTCATCCTCAGCCTTCAGCTCAGGTGAGCTAAAAACTATTATCTGCCGAGATTCGCTATCTACCAGATTTTACTTTTTATATTTTAGATCTACTGAGTGCTCCAAAAAATCAACGGCTGGACATTCCGATACAGCAACAACAAAAATGGCATCCTAAACTGCCAAAATCGGGTGATTCGTTGTTTTCAAACATAGTTTATTACAGGTCAGTCCCGTTAGTACTCGTGTCGTTAGTGCGCGAATACGGATATAATGTGGGGACGTCATGCCTCCCAAAATGTTTTTGAAGGGACCCAGTTTCCCCATCCTCTAAGTCAAAATAACAAAATGTGTTTTTTGTTTTTCAGATCTTCAATCTGCAGAAAAAGAAATTATTTACTGCTGTTGTACATGTCATAAAAGCAAATAAAAAAAATGATTTTGAAAGAATAAAGCTAATCAATGTATTGTCTCTGTTGTATTTTTGTTTGTGTACGTGCGTAATGACCGTAATTGACCTTTTGAAGTTTATTTTAAGAAGACAAACTTGTGCCAATTAAAACTTCATTTAACTTTTAAACGATACAAACATATCCATCAAGAAATGGCTTATCCTGCATCTAAAGAATGGGAAAATGAGCACAGTTATCCATAATTAATTTGTAAATACTTGAAAGACACCGAATTTTCCAGTTTGATATGGCCGCCTTACCGACCTAATTAGATATTCATCCAATCAGCGACGCGGATCACTGAACGTCAATTACTGTGCACGCGGTCAGGTAGTAGAGCGTGTAACTGTGAAATTTGTCCGGCACTCATTGTTGTCTTGAAAAAGTTCATTCTGCTGTCAGATTAACACTGATTAAAATGGAAAAGAAAAACTTGAGGCCACTGAACATGGCACTTTGTTGGAATCAAATGCTTTGGTTTAGTCAATTTTTTTTCTTTGAGCTTTCGTTCTATTCTATGAAAGCAGAAAGATTAAAAAAACTTAACGATTTCTGCTGTTTTATTAATAAGATTTCTTTTACTGGACAAAAATAATTCGCTATGCTCGCGGGGACCGGTATTGATATCGGACTTTTTATGTGACTTACACCGCACTTCAACACCATCTGTATTACAACACCGGCAAATATGGCGGATCGAGCCACAAAATGGAAACGAAAATAAAGTATTTAGCGTATATATTGCAGAAAAAGTACATCAGAGGATGTAAAAAAGACAAAACACACAACGTTAGTACTCATTCGTTTATTTATATAAATAACACATGAAATATCATTGTTTTCATTCATAAATCCCTCCAAACGTATATACGTGTGTCTTACGACATGCAAGTCGTAACAAAGGAATGAAGCATAGCTGAAAAATTATTCCGTCTTTCCTGGGAATCGAACCCGGTCCTCCCGGTTAAAAATCCAATGCTCTAACCACTGAGCCAAAGAGTCGACTCCAAAGAGTCAACCCCCTGACGCAGTTGTCAGAGATTGAATATATACTTAGAAGCTATGCGTAATCTACCAAGGCAGATAATCGAAGGTAGGAGTGCTCGGTCGTAACACTCCCCCTCTTCAAGGAAGTCATCATTTATGATGACGTGAAGCCATTTTCGGCGTATAAAGTCCAATCCCGGACAAGCCCCCAACTTACGACACGAAAGCCATAAGAAAGGAATGAAGCATAGCTGAAAAATTATTCCGTCTTTCCTGGGAATCGAACCCGGTCCTCCCGGTTAAAAATCCAATGCTCTAACCACTGAGCCAAAGAGTCGACTCCAAAGAGTCGACTCCCTGACGCAGTTGTCAGAGATTGAATATATACTTAGAAGCTATGCGTAATCTGCCAAGGCAGATAATCGAAGGTAGGAGTGCTCGGTCGTAACAGTGTGTCCTGTACAAATGTCAACATTTATAAAGTCTGATCAGTCGGCTCCAAACTTACTACGCGCCTCGCCTATATCGCGGTCTGGATTTGAGCATCCCGACCAGCGCGTAATAACGGGACTGACCTGTAACTGGTCTCCATTAAAATTACTTTTTTGACATGCCTTGTTGTATATACTGCCCTTAGCCTTGAGCAATTCCTATCCTATTTTAACCCATTGTATACTGAATAGAATCTCCCACATTATATATTGGAAGAGTTCAATATCAGATCTTGAACCACAAGTATCATGATATACTGGCTCTACAATGTATATAAGGACCAAGAGGCTTTGACTGTCCTTTCAGAAATAATAAACAAGAGGGCCAAGATGGCCCTGTATCGCACACCTGAGTTTCAGACAAGTGATCCATAGGTGGGTCCATTTTTTACCTCAGTGCTGTAATTTGAACAAGTCAACTTGATACTTCCAATGCAGTATCGAGTCTATTGGTCTTTCTGTTGGATGGCTATCTTGGATTTTCAACTGGAACTATTTTAGCTGTTTTTGATAAACAAGTCACCCCAATACCTCCTATCAAGTTTCAGGTCAACTGGCCTTTCCATTTAGAAGAAGTATCTCAAACAAGGTTTTCAAGATGGCAGCCATGGCAGCCATCTTGGATTTCCAGTTGGAACGATTTTAGCTATTTATGATCTACAAGTCACCACTATACTTCCTACCAAGTTTCCAGTTAATTGACCTTTAAGTTCAGGAGAGGCGCAAAATAATTTTTCAAGATGGAGGCCATGGCGGCAATCTTGTGTTTCGGATAGGAATGATTTTAGCTATTTTTTACCTGCAAATGGCCCCGATACTTCCTACCAAGTTTCAAGTCAACTGGCCTTTTGATTTCCAAACAATTGGCCTTTCAGTTCAGGAGAAGAAGAGCAAAATGGATTTTCAATAAGGCGGCCAAGGCAGCCATCTTGGATTTGTGATCGGAAAGTTTTGAGTCATTAGCCTATCTGTTCAGGAGAAGTAGTGCAAAATAGATTTTCAAGACGGCTGCCATCTTGGATTCCGATTGGAACAACTTTAGCTATTATTGATCTGGCCCTGATACTTCCTACCAATTTTCGAATCAACTGGCCATTTAGTTCGGGAGAAGAAGCACAAAATAGATATTCAAGATGGTGGCCGTCTTGATTTTCCAATATGAACGGTTTTTGCTATTTTTCAATCGACAGGTCCCCCAGATGCTTCCTACCAAGTTTCCAGTTAATTGGCCCAGGGGTGTAGGAGGAGCATGAGGGACGATGCATGGAAGACAATGCACAAAGAACATTGACTGATCATAATAGCTCACCTTGAGCACCATGAGCTAAGGTGAGCTAAAAATCAAAGCACTGACAGCACTGGTGGCCGATTGTCTCTGAGTGTAGGCTGAGAAAATGGTCCTGAAAGGCGACTTATGACTGTTTCATTTAACCCTTAAATTCCTGTAATATAAACAGTGCAGACCCTGATCAGATGCAGTGAAAGTGGTACCTGTCTGATCAGGGTCTGCACTGTTTGCAAATGTCCCAATGGTCCCAGTCCAGATTTTACAGACAACCCTCTATCAACAGCACTCTAATGCCACAGCTACAATAGTGAATTTTGTCTAATGCAGGGTTTGATTACATTGGCCTATGATAAGCAAGTGGACAGCCACTTTAAGAAAATTTTGGCATTTGTATACTATGGCTACAATCGACCAAAGAAGGAAAAAAAGAAATCAAATGTACACATGATTTAATTAACCTCTACCACTCACTGGCAAATTCAGCAGACGGGAAAAATATTTCAATCTGCCAGTCTGCTGAAATGATTTTCCAGGGCCCAATTGTTCAAAACTAGCAATGTCATTAGTTAACGTATAGTTAAAACTTTTATCATTAAATATGGCATATACACTAATATTTTTGCTGAAAAAAACTTGAGTAGCTTTTGCAATTGCAAAAGCTACTCACATTTTTTCAGCAAAAATTCCTGTAAATTAGATATTGTACTTACTGGAACGGTTAACATTCTGGCCCAGTTGTTCAAAACTAACGTCGTTAGTTAACGATTCATTAAAATTTACATCGAGTGATATGCAAATATGCTGAAATTTTTTGCCGAAAAAATGCGAGTAGCTGTAGTGCAAAAGCTACTCACATTTTTTCAGCAAAAAATATCAGAATATTGTATATTGTATATTGAATCTGCTAAACAGTTAACGAAATGACCCTTAACGAGCTGGTTAAGCTAACGATGCTTTGAACAACTGCGCCCTGACCATTAACACACTCTTTAAGCTAATGATGCTTTGAACAACTAGGCCCAGCATACTATATGTTAAGCAAGAGCTGTCTTTGTTAATAAGATGAAGGCGAAGGTTCCGAGTTTGGTTCTACTAGCTTTGTCTGTTTCAAAGATTTCAGGACTGAGAAGTATTAGCACAATATTCCAATTATAGTTACAAAAATATTTTTTCTTATTTCTCCAAGAAATCATGCACTGTGGGGCCTCCTTAAAAACATCTTGCTGAGAAGGCTATATAAGGGGATCCCATAAATGTTTTTAACGCTAAGCATGTTGGGTAAAACTCTCAGCAGATGACATTTTGAATTACTCTTTTTATTTCTCTCCAAAAAAAAAGGGCTTGACATTTCATGTAAATTAAAAGGAGACAATATGCATGAAATGTCAAACCTTATTTTATGGGAAAAAAAACTAGGTAAGGTAAAATATCATCAAATTGTTGTCTGCTGTGTTTGCTCAGAGAGCGCCAAAAGTTAACCTTTAAATTGTCAACCACAACTGCAGCAGATGACATTTTGAATTTTTTCTTCATTTTTTTTTTTTCATAAAAATAAGGCTTAATATTTCATGTTTATCATTGCATATCTGTTAATCTGGGATATATGATTAACATTAAATGTATAGTCTTATTTTCTCTGAAAAAAAAAAATAAATAAAAAAAATTAGAATGTCACCTGCTACAATTCTGCACAGTAAAGGTTAAAGGAGAAATAGGAAAAATATTATTTTTATCAGCAAATTACAGCTTATCTAGCATCATGAACTAGTTACGAAACCTGGGTATAACATTCAAATATAAGAAAACACAAAAAAAGAATAAACTTCATTCCAAAGAGCAGTTAACGTCTGGATTTAATGCTTTTCCGATCATAAATGCCACCTTAGCAAAAATCTGATCCGAAAACTTCCCTCCTAAAATTATTTCTTTAATTTACTGCAGTGATACCGATTTTAGTGCTGTAACATGAAATAGAATTAAAAGAAATGCCAAAACTGTAAACTTGTCATTTTAAGTCTTTGTTTGCAGAATTTAAATATTGGCAGACAACATTATAAAATTATACAATATACTGTAATAACCCTAAGTATTGGGACAGATAGGCCTTTGCAAACAGTGTAGACCCAGATCAGATGCTGCACAATGCAGCATCTGATCAAGGTCTGCCCTGTTTGCCATACATACAGCAATACTTTAGACAGATAATCAGGTAGTAGAATGGACTATTTAAAATGTTAGGACAAGTATGGTAGGTAGATAAGATGTCCAAATACTTGGGATAAATACAAGACTTTAATCTTTTCAGAAAACTGAGCTTGACACTTTTTTACAAATTGTCTCCTTAGGATGTCATTTGCTCCAAATGCTGACCGCTTTTTTCTTGGAAAAAATAGAAGAAACAAAAACCACATATTTGTTGTCTGCTCAATCCCCTCTCAACATACAACGAGGTAATATGGACCAAATGCATTTAGCATATATTGCATTTAGATCATTTTCAGACTTTTCATTTTGTTTATTTCTCCACAATACTAAATATTGTGACAACTCATAAGAATTATCTCAAAAATGGTATAATATGGCAACATACAAAAATCCCACTTTATATCTTTATTTAGAAAAAAAAACTTTTATCTGAAGCACTGTAATGCCACATTTGAAATGCTCAAGATACTGTGATTTCTTTTCAAAAATAAAACTGAAAGTTTTCTTATCTTTCCACGAAAATATGTTGTGGGTACTCGTTAGAAGCACCTCACCTTTGACACTCAAAGATGTGTGTGAAGAACTGCTAGACAAGTGGCAAACAGTATACATCCTGATCAGACATCACATCCTGCAGAGTCTGATGTGAGTCTACATCTTTTGCTCAGATCTGTTTGTCTAAATACTTAGGGTAATAATCCAGATCATACCCCAGTCAGCATTCTACGTAAATCTATATCGGGCCGTTATCGGCCCGTCAGGGTAGCTGACGGGCCGATGACGGCCCGATATAGATTTACGTAGAATGCTAGCTGGGACGTCCAAAAAAAGTACATGTAGTTTAATCAGGAGTTACACTATTAGCCAATCCAGAATATTTTGGACACCACACCTGAATACAGGGTAGACTTTGATCAGACATCAAATACACAAATACAGCCAGGCATGGGGTAAATGAAAGGGTAACTATAGAGGAGTTGTACTGCAATACAATTTACATGCACAGGTAATTGTAATTAATATACATGCAATTTATTACAGTCCACAACTATGGGTAACAGAAAAGCAACTGTCATGATCTGTAAAATTAATGCATAATATTGTCTAAAGTAGCTGTAATGTAATTTATTTTTACCACTTTCTGGGCAAATATGGTACAGCAGATGTTTACCACTTTCTGGGCAAATACAGCAGATGACAAAGTGATATTTTTCTTATTTTTCATAGAAAAGAGATTCTGAGGAGACAATTTGCATGAAATGCCAATGCCTGCTTTCTGGGAAAAATAAGGAAATATATGTACTTTCAATGTCATCTGCTGATATTTTTAGCCAGCATGCTATGCATTAACCCTAGTCCTGCTGAACCCGGATATGTCCTGCCATTGCATACAGTGTAGATCCAGATCAATTGGCTTCTGAAGAAGCCAACTGATCTGGATCTGCACTGTTTGTCAAATACCTGGATAAAAATATCTGAATGGCAGAAAATTAAGAGTGGGCATGGCATCTTAACTTATTCCGCAGGACAAGGGTTATCATTTCAATGTACATGACGCAATGTCTGGGTGGAGCTAATTCTACACTGTTTTTATAATTATGCACTCATTGTGACTCCAAGACTGGGGTTGTTAACCTACCTCTGGCTCTTCAGTCCCATCTTCTGGAGTCAAGGACCGTTTTATTTCTGTTTTTATCATCTCCATCCCGTTGTCTGGTGGTCGTCCCACACCGCCCAGGTGAAACAATGTCATAAGGCACAAACTCACATTTCATACACCTGAGGAAAACAGCAAAAAATAATTTTTTGTCACAGAAAAGCATATCATGTTTTATTTGGTTTGGTTTGCTTTGTTTTGTTTGTTGTTTTTTGTTGTTTTTTCTCACAGAGAAAACTTGGAACAAACATTTTGAAATAATGAAACACTGCAACAGTAAATTAACAGCATATAATCTAAGGGAAGCAACTGGTACAGGCTTTCTTTGGAATTCCTACAATGAGTTAACCGGAGTTGACCCATTTTAGACTGAACAAGCAAATTCCATGGGGAATTTATGTCCCCCGCCTAATTTTTATTTGAGGTGTTAAAAATGGTAAAGTTAACCAGAGGACCACTGGTCCTGTATCAAATACCTAAGTATTGAAGCAGGAAACCAGTGATAAAAAATAATTTCAAGATTCTGAAAAAAACCACATGCATATCTTCAGACCATCCTTAAAGCACCTGTAAAGTTTCAAAGGATCGGCTTAAAACTGTGGTAGGAGTTATGGGGTCAAGGTACCTACTCCCTATACGCTTCTGTAGTATTAGAACTCAAAAAATGTCTAAGTTAAAAATGCAGAAAAAGTGGTAAAAAATTATTTCAGGATTCTGAAAAAAACCACATGCATATCTTCAGGCCATCCTAAAAGCCCTTGTAAAGTTTCAAAAGGATCGGACAAACACTGTGGGAGGAGTAAAGGGGACAAGGTGCCTGCACCCTATATACTTCTGCAATATTAGAACTCAAAAAATGTCCAAGTTAAAAATGCAGAAAAAGTAATAAAAAAATATTTCAGGATTCTGAAAAATCCACCTGCATATTTTCAGGCCATCCTAAAAGCCCAGGTAAAGTTTCAAAAGGATCGGCCAAAAACTGTGGGAGGAGTTAAGGGGACAAGGTACCTACTCCCTATAGACTTCTGTAAAATTAGAACTCAAAAAATGTCTAAGTTCAAAACGTGTAAAAAGTGATAAAAAATAATTTCAGGATTCTGAATAAACCACATGCATATCTTCAGACCATCCTTAAAGCACCTGTACAGTTTCAAAAGGATCGGCCAAAAACTGTGGGAGGAGTTAAGGGGACAAGGTACCTGCTCCCTATATACTCCTGTAGTATTAGAACTCAAAAAATGTCTAAGTAAAAAATGCGGAAAAAGTAATAAAAAATTATTTCAGGATTCTGAAAAAACCACATGCATATCTTCAGGCCATCCTGAAAGCCCATGTTAAGTTTCAAAAGGATCGGCCAAAAACTGTGGGAGGATTTAAGGGGACAAGGTACCTACTCCCTATACACTTCTGTAGTATTAGAAATCGAAAAATGACTAAGTTAAAAATGCGGAAAAATTAATAAAAATTATTTCAGGATTCTGAAAAATCCACCTGCATATTTTCAGGCCATCCTAAAAGCCCACGTAAAGTTTCAAAAGGATCGGCCAAAAACTGAGGGAGGATTTAAGGGGACAAGGTACCTACTCCCTATAGACTTCTGTAAAATTAGAACTCAAAAAATGTTTAAGTTCAAAACGTGTAAAAAGTGATAAAAAATAATTTCAGGATTCTGAATAATCCACATGCATATCTTCAGACCATCCTTAAAGCACCTGTACAGTTTCAAAAGGATCGGCCAAAAACTGTGGGAGGAGTTAAGGGGGACAAGGTACCTGCTCCCTATATACTCCTGTAGTATTAGAACTCAAAAAATGTCTAAGTTAAAAATGCGGAAAAAGTAATAAAAAATTATTTCAGGATTCTGAAAAAACCACATGCATATCTTCAGGCCATCCTGAAAGCCCATGTTAAGTTTCAAAAGGATCGGCCAAAAACTGTGGGAGGAGTTAAGGGGACAAGGTACCTACTCCCTATACACTTCTGTAGTATTAGAAATCGAAAAATGACTTAGTTAAAAATGCGGAAAAAGTAATGAAAAATTATTTCATGATTCTGAAAAAACAACATGCATATCTTCAGGCTATCCTTAAAACACCTGTAAAGTTTCAAAAGAATCGGCCAAAAACTGTGGGAGGAGTTAAGGGGACAAGGTACCTACTCCCTATAGACTTCTGTAGTATTAGAACTCAAAAAAAGTCTAAGTTAAAAATGCAGAAAAAGTAATAAAAAATTATTTCAGGATTCTGAAAAAACCACATGCATATCTTCAGGCCATCCTGAAAGCCCATGTAAAGTTTCAAAAGGATCGGCCAAAAACTGTGGGAGGAGTTAAGAGGACAAGGTACCTACTCCCTATACACTTCTGTAGTATTAGAACTCAAAAAATGTCTAAGTTAAAAATGCGGAAAAAGTGATAAAAAATTATTTCAGGATTCTGAAAAAACCACATGCACATCTTCAGGCCATCCTAAAAGCCCATGTAAAGTTTCAAAACGATCGGCCAAAAACTGTGGGAGGAGTTAAGGGGACAAGGTACCTACTCCCTATAGACTTCTGTAATATTAGAACTCAAAAAATGTCTAAGTTAAAAATGCAGAAAAAGTGATAAAAAATTATTTCAGGATTCTGAAAAAACCACATGCATATCTTCATACCATCCTTAAAACACCTGTAAAGTTTCAAAAGGATTGGACAGAAACTGTGGGAGGAGTTAAGGGGACAAAGTACCCACTAAAAACTCGGAACCACGCACCACGCGCCACGCACCACGCACCACGCACCACGCCCCACGGAAAACCAAAAACAGTGTCCCTCCACTTTTCTTCGAAAAGGCGGGGGACAATAAACTCTCCCATACAATACATTGGAGGAATCCGATTTCAGTTTTGTGTTTGTTTGTTAGCGTCGAGGTTTTACTGTCCAGTCAAACCATTAATGAAACACTGCAATGGTAAATTAACAGCATATAATCTAAGGGAAGCAACTGGTACAGGCTTTCTTTGGAATTCCTACAATGAGTTACCCCGAGTTGACCCATTTTAGACTGAATAAACTCTCCCATACAATACACTGGAGGAATCCAATTTCAGTTTTGTGTTTGTTTGTTAGTGTCGAGGTTTTACTGTCCAGTCAAACCATTAGGGTCATACTGAGTGAGGTCAGTTTACCTAACCACACTTTATTCCTGGGTGGGCTTAGTCCTCTAAAGCAATTACTTGTGCACATTCTTTCACCAGAAACTGACAACTTCCCTTCTTGAATTAGCAGAAGGGAGAAAATATTTCGTGATCAATGTTCAGGAAAGAATATTGCCAAACCCGGCGGGGACTGAACCCACGACCTCCTGTTCATCAGCGGAATCACATCCAACTGAGCCACCTAGGCTGCCTTCAATTTTGTTTGTTTGTTTTTGTTGAGGTTTTATAGTCCAGTCAACCCAATGGGGTCATGTTGAGCACGGTCAGTTTACCTAACCACACGTTTACTGGGCAGGCTTAGTCCTCTAAGCGGTTAATCAGTATTGTGCACATTCTTTCGCCAGAAACTGACAACTGCCCTTCTTGAATCAGCGAAAGGGAGAGAATGACCATAGAAAATATTTCATGATCAATCTCCATGAAAGAATTTTGCCGACCTCTGCAGAGGTTGAACCCGTGATCTCCTGGTCTCTAGTCAGATGGCGCATCCAACTGAGCCACCGAGGCCGGCCCCTTCAGTTTTGTGTATAATAGGATATCTGATTTAGATATTCCAAGAGAAAAAATGCCTAAACTATTTACAAGCAGTGGAGACCCTAAGAGGCTTCTTATCTGGGTCTGCACTGTTTGCCAATTACCCTTTTAGGGTTCTCCAGACTAAATGGATTAACCTTTAAACTGCCAATCACAACAATTGTCATCTGCCTTGTCATCAGCTTGTGATTTTAAGTCATTTTTGCAAACAGTGTGGACCCAGATCAGACTGCTCCTCTAAGAGCAGTCTGATCTGGGTCCACACTGTTTGCCTGTATGCAAAAATAGGTTTGAAAAGTTTGCAAGAATATTCAGCAGACAACATTTTCAGATGCAGGTTTCTTGGCATTTTAAGGGTTAAAGAGAGATGGCAAAAAAATACTCTGATCACATCAGTTTGAAGCAGTTTGTTCACTTACATCTTCTGGCTTGACTGAACTGAATATGACCCATGTCAGCATCTAGATCAGACATAGTTTTGTTTGTTTGTGTTTTTGCGCCCAGTCAACCTAATGGGGTCATGTGTAGCACGGTCAGTTTACCTTAAAGCACTTTTATTGGACAGGATTAGTCCTGTAAGTGGTTAACCAGTATTGTGCGCATTCTTTCGCAGTGGAAGGGAGAGAATGACCGTAGAAAATATTTCATGATCAATCTCCGCGAAATAAAGTTGCCAACCTGACAGGGTCAAACCTGCAACCTCTTGATCACCAGTTGGATGTGCATCCAACTGAGCCACCGAGACTGGCATATCAGTCATAGTATTAGGAAGATAATTCCATATAGCTATGAGTGTACAACTACTTTGGATTGCTTCTCTTGGTAACAGTTAACACATGGAAACAAAAGTGTGATTGACAATCAGTACTCAACAAATTTCTTTTGCAGTAGTGAATCAAAATTCAACAGAACCTGAATCAAAAGCCAGTTCTGATTCTCAAATATGTTTTACTATAGGTTTAACCCTTATCCTGCTGAATAAATTAAGATGCGACGCCTACTTCTAATTTTCAGCCAATCAGATTACTTGATCCCAATTGTTGCTATAAATTTACATACTTAATGGCAAACAGTGCAGATCAGATCAGTTGGCTTCTTCAGAAGCCAACTGATCTGTATCTACACTGTTTGCAAAGACATGGTATATCTTGGCTCAGTGGGACATGGGTTAATTAACCTTACCCACGCTCTTGGCAACTTCAGCAAATAATTAACTGATTTTATTTTCTCAGAAAAATAGGCTTGACAAAGTCTATTTTCTGGGAAAAAATAGTGTCAATTTGTCGTCTGCTGAATTTGCCATGAGAGGTGCATCAAGATCAATGAGAGTATCAGGAAGATTAATCCATTTAGCTATGATTGTATGTCTACTTTTGATTACTTCCCTTGATACACACAAAAAATGTGACTGATAAAACGAATGAAATAAACAGTACCCAACAAACTTTGCTTGTAAAAGGGAATCAAAATTTAATGGTACCTGAATCATCTGCTTTACTATATATTTAACTGTTACTTCTCTCTGAACAACTTCAGCAGATGACAAACTGATCATATTTTTCTTATATTTCTCAGAAATTTGGCTTTGACATTTTATGCAAATTGTCTCAGGAGACAATTTGCATAAAATGTCAAAGCCTATTTTCTGGGAAAATAAGAAAAATATTTCAGATGTCTTCTGCTGAAATTTTACCCAGCATGCTAAGCATGAGTGACCTCTGAAAAGCACAACTTCCTTATAAAAGCCCTTCCATTAGATACATTGTTGAGGAGCAGTAAAACTGTTGGATTATTAAGTGCCGCTTCAGAAAAAATTAGAAGCAACAATAGTATGTAATGGACAATATGTGACTGATATTTTTTCTTATTTTTTCCCTTGTGTGACAGAATGTTCAGGGAAGATAAAACTGCTAAGAGAGAAAAAGAGAACAGAGTGACCAACTTGCCTTGTATTTGGTTCCTTCCCACAAAAATGTCATCATGCCAAAGAAATATTCATCCTGATGTCACTGAAAGTAGAAAATTAAATGTTTGAGGCATTGCCAGGAAAAT
Source organism: Anodontia alba (assembly GCA_964016985.1). Lineage (NCBI taxonomy): Eukaryota > Metazoa > Mollusca > Bivalvia > Lucinida > Lucinidae > Anodontia > Anodontia alba. The sequence goes on along the minus strand of OZ024825.1, from coordinate 90,228,387 downwards.
CAAGAATACTGAATTACATTACATTAACGCAATTATGTAAATTGTATACTTCTTAGTCAAAACTCTAGATCAACTGAATTTTTAACATGTTGTGGGTACTCATTAGAAGCACCTCATAGAGGCACTATTAATGAGTATCCACAACATGTTTTTGTGTAGATATAAGAAAAAAATCTTGATTACCCTCTGGAACTGGATATATATATAAGCCATAGCATTTCACTATAAAAAGTTTTTGATCCAAAATACGAGGGATGTTCGAAATGAATTGCTTATTGTCCTCTAGCTCGACATCCACGTGGGGCACGATAAAAACCAATCATACCTGTATAGGGCTATTCAATATCTACACAATGGTGTATAAATGTACATGTTAGACTAAGTGTAAGACATATAATTTGCCATTTGAATACACGCAGTCATTGACCACTGCAGTAAAAATGGTTGGTAGAAGCGTTGACAAAAAAGATGAAATACGGGCTTACATCAAAGCTCGCTCAAAACTTGGTTGTTCTTTGAAGAAGCTGATGACTGAAATTTCTACTGCTTTTGGACCTTCTTGTGTGTCTTATGACACAGTTCGGCGGTGGAAAAAGAAATTTGAGTCTGGTGTAGAGTCCATCAAAAATGCACCGAAATCAGGTAGGCCAAAATCTGCATCTCGTAAAGAAATCGTTTCCAAAATAAAGGAAATCATTGAAGGAGATGCCAGGTTTACAGTTCGTGATATTGCACGAAAGGTAGGCATATCACTATCAACGGTTCACCTTATTTTGAAGAAGCATTTGAAAGTCAGAAAGATTTCTGCTAGATGGGTGCCACATCTGTTGACTGACAAGCAAAAGAGGCAACGGGTTACAGTGGCCAAAAAGCTGCTTCAAATGTTTCCAAAATATGACAAAAAGCAGTTTGCCAATGTCGTCACAGGTGATGAAACCTGGGTCCATTATTTTGAGCCCATCAGAAAGTTTAGCAATAAGATCTGGGCCACTAAACACAGCAAAAGCCCAATAATTGCCAAACGTTCTTTGAGTACAAAGAAGGTTTTGTATGCAATCTTCTTCTCTGGTGAAGGAGTCGCAATAAAAGTGCCAGTGAAAAAGGGCAAAAGCATCACCGGAAAGTACTACAAAGACGTAGTACTGAAGAAACTGAAAAAGTATTATCAGAAACGACGCCCTGCCACTGGTTTTAAACATGTCCGTCTTCTACATAACAATGCCCCAGCTCATACCTCTGCAATAGTTACGGCGTTTTTGAAGAAAGAAAAAGTAACTGTTTTGCCCCCCCCCCCCCCCCCCCCCCCCATATTCTCTTTGTTTCCGAAATTGAAAGCATTCCTTGCTGGGCGGAAATACCAGTCCCGACAGGCACTTGGATCTGCCATTCATCAGAACCTTATTACTGTGCCCAAATCAGCGTACCGTGACGCCTTCAAGAAGTGGATACATCGGCTGAAACTTTGCATTTCTAGCCACGGCGAGTACTTCGAGGGCATGAAATGAGTACTTTTGGGCTAACTTGAAATTTGAAGTCTCCAGATAGAAATAAGCAATTCATTTCGAACATCCCTCGTAACCCAGTTTGCAAGCTAAATTTAACCCTTGTCATGCTGAATAAATTAAGATGCTACGCCCACATATAATTTTTAGCCAATGAGATTACTTGAGCCAAGAGTTTGATACAAACATACATACTTAATGACAAACAGTGCAGATCCAGATCAGTTGGCTTCTTCAGAAACCAACTGATCTGGATCTACACTGTTTGCAAAGGCAGGGTATATACGGGTACAGCAGGACAGAGGTTAACCTAGACATCATCAAGACAAACATTGTGAGCATGATTCATGATGATTACTTCAAAAATGTGACCTCTAGAACGTTTACAAGATTTTCCTTTGATTTATCCTTATGACCTAGTTTTTGACCCTGAGTGACCCAGTTTCAAACTTGACCTAGAAATTATCAGGACAAACATATTGGGCAATATTCATGATGATTATTTAAAAAATGTGACCTCTAGTGTCAACAAGGTTTTCCTTTGATTTAGCCTGGTGACCTAGTATGTAATTCCAAGTGACCTGACCTAGAAATGACCAAGACAAATACTTTGAGCAAGAGTCATGATAATAACTTCGAAAATGTGACCTCCAGAGTGTTAACAAGTTTTCCTTTGATTTGGAGAGGGTTAACCCTTGTCCTGCTGAACCCGGATATATCCTGCTTTGCAAACAGTGTAGATCCAGATCAGTTGGCTTCTGAAGAAGCCAACTGATCTGGATCTGTACTGTTTGCCACTGAGTATCAGAATTTATATGAACAATCTAGATCAAGTAATCTGATTGGCTGAAAATTAGAAGTGGGCATGGCATCTTAATATATTCAGCAGGACAAGGGTTAACAAGGTTTTCCTTTGATTTGGTCTGGTGACTTAGTTTTTGATCCCAAGGGACCTAGTTTCAAACCTGATCTAGAAATCATGAAGACAAACAATTTCAGCAAGATTCATGATGATTACTTAAAAAAATGTGACCTCTAGGGTGTTAACAAAGTTTTCCTTTGATTTAGCCTGATGACACAGTGTTTTATCCAAAGTGACCCACTTTCAAACGACCTAGAAATCACCATTGCACTTCAAGGCAAACATTTTGAGCTAGGTTCATGATGATTACTTCAAAAATGTGACCTCTAGATTGTTAACAAGAGTTTCCTGTGATTTGGACTGGTGACAGTAGTTATACTACTGGTGACCTTGTTTTTTTTATCCCAAGTGACTCCGTTTCAAATTTAGAAATCATCAAGACAAACACCTGGAGCAAGATTCATGATGATTACTTCAAAAAAGTGACTTCAAAGTTTTCCTTCAATTTGGCTTGGTGACCTAGTTTTTGACCTAGACGACCCAGTTTCAAACTTGACCTAAATTTTCATAAAAGCAAACATTTTAAGCAACTTCCATTAAGACTGGGTCAAAACTGACCTAATTGTTGGTGACAGACGATGGACGATGAACGACAACTGACAGATGGTGATCGCAACAGGACACCCTGAGCAAATGCTCATGTGAGCTTAAAGAATATCAATACTTTTGGTAGAAAAAGGTGTCTTATCTGGAGCTATGATATACTCTGTGATAACACTTAGCCTGATGGGTAAAACTTTCATCAGACAACATTTTGAAATATATTTTTTATAATTTTTCCCCAGAAAAAAAAAATAGGCACTGGCATTTCATGCAAATGTCTCCTTAAGAGACATAAATCTGCATGAAATGCCAATGCCTATTTTCTGGGAAAAAAATAAGAAAAATATCAATTTGTCATCTGCTGAACAAGCCCAGAGACTAACAAAGGTCAATACAACTTACTGTGATACAAGTGATTAACATCTTGACTCATAACATTTTACATATTTAAACACAAAATGTTTAAAGAAACAACCATAAATGGTAATTTAAGGCCAGTTGAACCTGTACAGTGAATAATTGCTGGTGTACCATATTAGCTCTAAATATCTGAGCACCTTTACTCCTTATATAATATTGTAAATGTCCTAAAATTTCAGCAAAGGTTCTGATAAAATGGCAAATGCAAACACAGTACAGACCCAGGTCAGACTGCTCCTGAATGAGCAGTCTGATCAGGGACTACACTGTTTGCCATTCCACTAAACATTTTTAGAAATAAATGCATAAAAATCAAAATTTAATAAAAAAAAAAAAAAAAAAAGTATGGACCAAAGTGTTCAAAATTTTATGGAACTTGTCCTAAAAGTTTGAACAAGTCAATTTCACTAAACATCTTTACCCTGACCAGATGTCACATCTGCAGCATCTGATCCGGGCCGACACTGTTTGCTCAGGCCTGTCTCTCTGAATACTTAGGTTAAGTAAAGTATAATCTTTCTGTTCTAGCCTCTGGATCCAGCTAGGTCAGGACGAGAGAGTAAGGTTGACTCTCTGAGCCTCTCCCTCACTTAATCCAATTCACAGCTCGTCATCTTAATCATATACCCACAGCAACAGCAAGCACACATTCGCAAGCCACACAAAAAGCCCTGTGGGATGGGCAAGTGGCGAAGCAACAGGTAAGGAAACACTTGAAGCTGTAGTTGCGGACCTGCACACAGGCTACTTGGTTCTATATGGTTGCTTTCCTCAAGAATGAAGCAGTATGGGGAATTCGGCAGCCAAACTTAGTGACTGAGCAGACCTTTTTAGGGGTGCACTGCTCACTCCCTTAGCATGGGGAAGGGGCTAGAAAAGGTGCCCTAAACAATTGCCTGCTTCAAAACCCCTGGCTGGTTAATCCTGATCAGCAGGGATCCCATTTAGCAGTCGAGCAAGAAAGAAGAAGATAAAGGTGATATCTCTGACAAACGGCGAATGGAATGTGTGCACCTTGATGGACAAGTTTGGCTCAGCCAGACCACAACGTAGAACAGCTCTAGTTGGTAGAGAACTTGATTGGTACAAAGTCGAGATTACAGCTATGAGTGAGACTTGCCTTGCACAGGAAGGGCTATTAAAAGAACTTGGCGCTGGCTACACATTGTTCTGGAGTGGATGCAAGAAAGACGAGGGGCGTGAAGCAGGAGCAGGTTTCACCATCAAATCACACCTTGTCAGCAAGCTCTCAGGACTTCCAAATGGCATAAATGACCGCCTGATGTTCTGAGACTTCCCTTATCTGGTAAGAGGCATGCAACTATTGTGCCTATGCACCCACAATGACCAACCCAGATGAGGTCAAAGACAAGTTCTATGATGATCTAGATTCTGTGATTTCTGCTACATCCCGGACAGACAAACTCATCTTCTGCAGAGACTTCAATGCTAGAGTGGGCACAGACCATCAAACCTGGGAATGAGTGATTGGGGCTGAAGGAATAAGAAAGTGCAACAGCAATGGCCTTTTGAAGAAGTGTGCAGAGCATGAGTCTGCCAACTCGCAACAAGACGTCACAGATGCATCCTCACTCCAAACATTGGCATCTCATTGAATATGTCATAGTACAAAGGAAGGACAGACAGGATGTCAGAGTGGCAAAGACTATGTGTGGTGCAGACTGCTGGACAGATCACAGGCTTCTTGTCAGCAAACTCAACCTGCGCATTCAGCCTGCACAGGGACCACAAGGCAAGAAAGTGCCAAAGAGACTGGATGTCTCTAAGCTGAAATTAATGACATTACCAAGTCAAAGCATTACTGACACTTTTTTTCTTTCTCATAAAATGATATAAATAAGTTAAAAACACCATTTTTATGTTTAAAAATTGTATCATATTTCAGTCCAATTAAATCAAGTATAAACAACCATGATGACATTAATTTGAAAAAAAAAAAGTGTGCATCCATAATTGGATAGAACACTGCATAACAAAGTACAAATGAAATGGATGTCTTTCTGTTCATGGGCCATAAAGCCAAATTACTCACTCACTGCAAAGCAAAATGATTATGTTATTTACAAGGCGGGAGTGTTGTGTTAGTCCTGGGGTCAAGGTTATAGGTGATTGGTGGGTGCATAGCCTTTCCATTCACTTATTTCTATTTGTTGGAGACCTGAGCTGTACAAGGTAAAAATGGCCCTAGCATATATGGGAAGAGTGAAGAACTAGATTAACCATTAAAATGCTAGTTACAACTGCAGCAGACAATATATATATATATATATATTATACACAAAGTAATGAAATATAGAGATTTTGCTCATTTGCAAATAGATCTGGACCTTCCGCTATCTGCATATATTGCAAAAGAATATATATCTATATTGTTCTCTCTATTCTAGGAACGTTCTGGCCTCCAGGCCTTCATCAGCCTGGAAACAATTTTAATTTTAATCTCTACTTTCTATATCACTTTGTATACAGCTCCATCATACAGAAGTGTATTATAGAGCTGTATACAAAGTAATATAGGAAGCAGAGGTTAAATATTTTGTTTCCGGGCCGCGAGGCCAAACCATTCCTAGAATAGAGTGAACAATAAAGATGTTACAATTAATTATCCTTCCTTTAAAGAAACTTTTTTTAAAAAGAAGAATATTTTCTCATGTCGTGGCTCTTATATATTCAGATATCCAAACTGATGTACACAGTATTTGAAAGGTAATTTTCACACCACTCATTAGAAATGCCTTGGCGAGGCGCTTTTAATGAGTACCCACAACAAATATTTTTTCGTGGAGAAATGAGAAAAATATTTACCTGATGCCTACTCTTATCTATTCCTAGGATATTTTGTGGATACTCATTAGAAGCGCTGAGGTGCAATGAGTACCTACAACATGTTTTTTGTTGTTTTGTTTTTTTTTCATGAAGAAATAAGAAAAATTATCAGTGCTTTATCATTTATGTGCCTTATCTGGAGCTAGGAAAATATAATCTACATTGCTATCTTATCTGGGCCCTGGTTATTCAAAGCATCATTAGCTTAACGAGCTCGTTAGTGGTCAAAATGCTAACTGTTCTAGTAAGTACAATATCTAACTCACTAGTACTTTTGCTGAAAAAATGTGAGTAGCTTTTGCAAATGCAAAGCTACTCACATTTTTTCAGCAAAAATACTAGTGTATATGCCATATTTAATGATCAAAGTTTTAACGATTTATTAACTAATGACATCCGTTACTTTTGAACAACTGGGCCCTGGAATATACTAAGGTCCCTTTTTCACTTTTGCAGCCCATGTCATTTCAATGGAGTGAATACAAAACTGTATTGTGAATGAACATAAAACCAGTCACCTGTTTGACTGGCCTAGTACAGGACAGAAAACCAGTCACCTGTTTGACTGGCCTAGTACAGGACAGAAAGTTTCTTCCACTGCCAATGACCTGTGGCCTGCCCCTTGAAAAACTAGTAATGGCCTTTGAGTGAGATATGGACCTTTTTCAGTAAAAAAAAAACAAAAAACAAAAAAAAAATGCTATTTTTCATACTTCTTCTTAAAAAAACAAACAAAAAAACACCGAATTCTCCACAAACATGTTTATTGCAGGTACTCATTTGAAATGCCTTGTCAAGATGCTTCTTACCAGAGTATTTGTCTGACTACTTCTATTATCTAGAGCTGTACATCTGACAAATACCAGTGTCCTGATATAGATGTTCCTTTTCATTCCACAAAAAACAAAAAGGGATTTCTAATGAGAACCCCCACCTTTTTTTGTGAAGAAATAAGAACAAACATCAATTGTTTCAGGGTGAAAAAAGGCCTGTGGAGCTTTGCAAAATGGACAAATAAGGAATGTCAAAAAAAAAAAAAAATAGTTGTAAAGACACTGTCTCATACTATCTGGTGTCATATTTTCTCTGTCAATCTATTTTTATTTATTTATTTTTCTTTTTTAACCCTTGTCCTGCTGAACCCGGATATACCCTGCCTTAGCAAACAGTGTAGATCCAGATCAGTTGGCTTCTGAAGAAGCCAACTGATCTGGATCTGCACTATTTGTCATTAAGAATGAGAATTCATAGCAACAATCTGGATCAAGTGATCTGATAGGCTGAAAATTAGAAGTGGGTGTGACATCTTAATTTATTCAGCAGGACAACGGTTAATGGTTATGACCCAAAACAAAGTCAGCCCCATGGCAACAGCAGAAAATCCTATTTTTATTTTTTTTTTTTTTTTTCCAACCAAAAGAGTATTGCTATTTTTTCTGATATCTCCATGAAAACATATTATATGGTATTTTATTGGCTTCAAATTGCTGAGGGCTTCTAACATGTCTAATGAGTACCAGTACAACATGTTTTGTGTAGAAATAACATTTTAACTTTTTTTTATCATTTTTTTTATCAGGCAGACAAATCACATAAAATGTCAAGCCTTACTTGCTCTGAAAAAAAAATAAATAAATAAAAATGAAAATGTCGTCTGCTGCTTTGTGTTAAGAACATTGTTACAAGCAATGGCAATAAGCGAAAAATTTCAGCATCGACATGTTTTTGCAATCTGGTTAGAATCCCTGGTTCAGAACTTCAGATACTGCATGCACTGTGAGGCAAAATAGCAATGCACACTCAAATGACTCATATCTGGAAATTATAGTAACTTTTCTCCCTCCCTTCCCCACCCCCAAATTGGGATGCAATGTAATTCTATAGCACAGCACTTATCAGCATTCAAGCTTTTTGTGAAACTAAAGACGTTTTTGTGTAAACTGATAAAAGTGATAAGCCAATGGAAATTAAAGATGAAAGGGCAATTTTTAAACTTGTACTAAATATCTAAAGCAAATTTCCAAAAACTCAAAGCATCATGCATGCAGGAGGCAGCCATCTTGGATTTTGGCAATGGGTAAACCATAATGGAGTCCTGGTTTCATACTTCACAACACAAACTTCTAAAGTTACAACTTACGTTACCTGAGATACAACCTGCAATATGACCCCAAAAACTCCACATCCAAGGGAACCTGACACTATATTACACACTGATAACTATTTCCTTTTGTCCTGCAAAATTTAGAATCTCAATCCAGCAAGGAATAGAGTTCTTATTCTCTTGTCTGTGTTCTAATGTATTACATAGGACCAGATAAGTTGGGGTATCCATATATCATTTTTCTTATTTCATCATGAAAACATATGTTGTGGCACTCATTAGAAGTGCCTCACTGAGGCACTTCTAATGAGTACCCACAACATATGTTTTCACACAGAAATAAGAAACATATTGTTAGTTTTTGGTTGGAAAAAAAGTGCCTCATCTGGAGAAATGGTATTATATATCTTGTAACTGAATACTGAAAGAATTTTATACCTGCTTCCCAGTCATAAAAAAGAAGTTTATTTTCTTCATGAATATTGCAGAAAATATTAAAGTACCTGAATAAAAGATGTTATAACAGTTATAGGATGCAGATACATGGGTCAGAGTGGCAGAAATACAGGTGTGAAAGGGGTTTACAAGGGGTGGAAAATGGATTAGGAACCAGCTTAAAGGTGGTTACATGCGATAACGAGGTCTGTAATCTGGGAGGCATGTCTAAGATATCACAACATTAAGAACAAGAGAAGCTGGCAGGGTTTGTGTGTAAAGGTAGATGCGGAGGCGACAAAAACATTTGGGGGATTTAGGGGGGAAAAATGATTCTGAGAACTTTCCACAGAAATGAGACTACAAGTAAAAGCAGGGGAATCTATCCAGGATTATGGATTTTTTTTATTTTAAATATTCACTTTTTCACTAGATAAACTCTAGAAAAAAAAAGGGGGTATCCAGATAAATATTTTTTTCATATTCTTGCATGAAAAGAAAGACTCATATTTCGATTTTTTAGAGAATCCTAACATTTTTGCAATCAGATGTCTACAGGTTTTCCAAAAAAAAATAAAATAACTAAATGTGTCATTTAAAGTGATTTTTCAATGATACATACATTTTAGTTGAACATAAATGGTTGTTTAGGTAACATGTTTTGCTTGAGATCCAAATAGTAGGATTATAAAGAGGTTGTTGTATATTAATTATTACAGAATTTATATATTAGTAAATAACATTTAAAATATTTTTCCTTCTTTTTCCCAGAAAACACAGAGCTCAACAAGCAGATCAGAAGACTGCAGTTTTCAAGAAATGTTTAGCCATATTTTCTGCAAAAAATAAGGAAAACTTTCATGTCAGTTAATTTCACTATCAGTGTACAATTAAGTGCAAACTTGCCGTTTTCTTGGGCTGTAGTTGGGTCTACAATGTTTACATATTAGTAAGACCCACTTCTGTTAGGCAATTCTAATAAGTACCACCCATAGCATACACTTTCACTTTTAGCACCACTACCTGTTTTACCTGGAACTGTCATCTTCAAGGTGTAAATCTGATTACTGATCTGATTACAATACAGCTGACTCTCTTTATCTCGACCTCGCTTATCTCGAAAAACCGTTTATCTCGAAGTGGAAATCTGGTCCCTGCCTAATCATGAAAATGTAACAACTGGTAAAAAATATTGTGGAAAAGAGGAGAAATTGCTCCTAAGGAGCAATTTCTCCTCTTTTGCAATTTCTTCTCTTTTCCACAATATTTTCAATATATTTCTAACTTCAAGAGTCCAATTCATATATATTTATTAAATGTGATTAATCAAATTATTTTTTCCTGAACTCTGCAAATCTGATATGTCGAGGTATGGATATCTCGAAGTATTTCAGAGAGTCCCTTGGAATTTGAGATAATGAGAGTCGACTGTATTTAAAAATGTCACCTGCTGAAATTATTACCCAGCATACCAAGCATTTAATGGTGGCTGAATGGCAATGAACAGTGTTGACTGATTATACTACGCAGTTCCTTTAGTTTGATCCTGGTCTATATGGTTTGTTCATCCAATAAGGCTAAATATGGCATGAAGACAGTCAAGAATTATATGCCCAATTCTTTGCATGCAGAATCAAAATACTGTAAATATCCCAAAATTTCAAACACTGTATTCCATACTTATTTAGCCTAAAATTATCTTTTTATCCAATTGTTACTTAAAATACTTAATATAATGGCAAACAATGTAGACCCTGATCAGACTGCTCCTTCAGGAGCAGCCTGATCTTGGTCTGCACTGTTTGCACATACCATTTTTCAGAAACTTTGGTGTACTAAATTTTAGGAAATTTACCTTATTAGCAGACAGTATTTTGGAATGTATTTACCATCATAATTCACCCTAAGTATCTGAACACCTTTAGTCCTCACCACGATTATCCTAACAGTTGAGAAACACAATTTCACTTCCTGTGAATTTGTCTAAAATTGCTGAATGAGTGACAAACAGTCTAGTCCCTGATCAGATGCTGCATTCTGCAGCATCTGATCTGGGCCTACACTGTTTGCTCAGGTCTGTCTGGCCACAATTCTTAGGGTATTTATGGCAATGCCCTGAAAATAGGGCTTGACATTTCAAGTCAATTTTACTTCCTGTAGGTTTGTCTAAAAAATGCTGGATTAGTGACAAAAACTGCAGACCCTGATCAGCATTTTTGCAGCATCTGATCTTGGTCTACACTGTTTGCTCAAGCCTGTCTGTCTAAATACTAAAGGTAAATATGGTTGTGCAAAAAAACAGGGCTTGACATTTCATGTGTAATGTGTGAATATCACTCATTTGTCATGTTCTAAATTCTGCATCAAGAGTGCAATTTGGAGTTAATGTTTTGCCAAATATATAGTACATTAGCCCTTAGCACTCTGCCGGCAAAATCATTAGACAACGAATTGATGATATTTATTTGTATTTTTCCCAGAAAATATGGTTTCACATTTCACCCATATTGTCTGCTAAAAAGAAAATGAGCATGAAATGTTAAACCCTTATTTTATGAGCAATTAAAAATATAGAAAAAAAATAATTCAAAATTTTTAGCCAGCATGCTAAGTGCCAAAGCAAAAAATTTTCTCCTTTTGTAAATCAAATAAAACTTTACTGAGCATATGGCCTTCAATACAGATCAAACTGACAGTAAAAATGAAAAGCATAAAATGGGAATTTCAATATAACGAAAATGAGTCACAAGGAGAGAAAACACCTTGACGTGTGCCAAGTGAAAATTCAGATCAGACTGTGCATTCGCAGAGTCTGATCAGAATCTTCACTAGGCACTTTTTGGATGGCCGAGGATGTAAAGTTTCTTCATGCGGAAAATGAAGATTCTGATCGGATTGCGTGGATGTGCAGGCTGATTTGAGTCTTTGTTGAGTGCAAATGTCAGAAGGTACGTTTGTCACGTGGCAGCCAAAATGATGGCCTTAGTTATTGTTACCTGAAGATATTGATGGACCATAAAGAATTAATAACAAGACAGGATATAAATCATTTTATGTACCAGATATGACAGGTGTGGAAATTATTGATAAAATCCGCGGACAATGCAGATAAAATAGCTCTTGGTAAGATGCCGTTTCCAAACTAAAATATGGTTCTTTTTTATATTTCTCCATGATAATCATGGGCATTCATTAGAACTGCCTCTGTAATTGAAATAAGTATCATTTCCCATGTCTTTAACGCTTAGCACACTGGGTAAAATTTTCAGCAGACGACATACTGAAATAGTTTTCTTAATTTTCCCAGAAAACAAGATTAGACATTTCATGCAAATTGTCTCCAATGGAGACAATTTGCATGAAATATTAAATCCTGTTTTCTGGAAAAATAAAAATAATATCATCAATTTGTCGTCTGCTGAATATGCCCACAGACTGGTAAAGGTTAAGGAAAAATATTAATTTATATACACCTCTTATCTATAGCTACGAGTTTGCACAGCCTATCAATATCTTTTTTATGGGTTTTACCAATCACAAACACAAACAGGAGTATTTTAGCTCTTTAAGCACTAACAACTGCAACCGATGACAAGAGATATTTTCTTATTTTTCAGAGAAAATTAAGCTTGACATTTCATGTAACTAATCTGCCTAGAAAGACTTATTTTCTCTAAAATATAACAAAATCAATTTTAGAATACTGCCTCCTAAAAAAAATTTGCTTAATCTTTTTACTTTTACCACTCTCTGGGCTAATTCAGCAGACAACAAATTGACATTTTTTCTTATTCACCCCCTCACCACCCCCCCCCCCCACCCCCCCCCCCCCACCTCCACCGCAAAAAAAAACAAAAAAAAAACAGGATTTGATATTTTATGCAAATTGTCTCATTTGGAAATAGTCTGGACAAAATCCGCAGAGGGCAAATTGATATTTATTTTTTACTTTTTAAAGGAAACGTGTTAGTGTATTTCATGCAAGTTGACCCCTACTGAGATAATTTGCTGGGAAAAGAGAGGGAAAGTAAGTAAAAAACAAGAGGGCCATGATGGCCCTGTAATGCCCACTTGAGTATCATAGCACTTAGAGAACCTGACCTAGAACTGATAAGGCAAACATTCTGACCAAAATTCATGATTATTATATTAACAAGTAAGACAATGTAGCATGTCTAATGGACTGTGAAATAGAGATCAAGGTCAAATATGGATGACTGCACTCAAGAGGCCATGCTAAAATGTATGCATGTGTAAAGTATCACTGGCTGTAGCAGCAATAGTTACTGAGAAACTGACCTAAACACAAACACTTCACATGTGCCAAATATCACTCTGTAGGACCAATAGTTACTGAGAAACAGACCTAAATGGAAAATTTTAAGACAGTCATTGACTGTTAAATATAGGTCATAAGTGACCCAATTCCAAACTTCACTTAGAGATCATCAATACAAACAATTTGAGCAAGATTTGTGATGATCGCTTCAAAAATGTGATGACTAGAGTGTTAACAAGGTTTTCCTTTAACCTGGGCTGGTGACCTAGTTTCTAATTCCAAGTCACCTAGTTTTGACTAAACCTAGAAATCATCAAGGCAGACATTTTCAGCAATATTCATGATGTTTATTTAAAAAATGTGACCTCTGGAATGTTAACAAGGTTTTTCTTTCATTTGGCCTGGTGACCTAGTTTTTGACTCCAAGTGGCCCAGTTTGGAACTTGATCTAGAAATCATCAAGACAAACAAGATTCAGCAAGATTCATGATAATTGCTTCAAAAATGTGACCTCTAGAGTGTTAACAAGGTCTTCCTTTGATTTGGCCCAATGACCTAACTTCTGCAAGAAAAAAAAATTGAGCAATATTCATGAAGATTGCTTCAAAAATGTGACCTCAAGAGTGTTAACAAAGTCTTCGATTGATTTGGCTCAGTGACCTAGTTTTTGACCCCAAGTGACCCATTTTCGAATTTGGCCTAGAAATCATCAAGATACATTTGAGCAAGATTCATGATGACTGATTAAAAAATGTGACCTCTAGTGTTAACAAGATCTTCCTTTGCTTAGGCCCAGTGACCTAGTTTTTGACCCCAAATGACCCAGTTCTGAACTTGACCTAGAAATCATCAAGACAAACATTTCCAGCAAGATTCATGATGATTGCTTCAAAAATGTGACCGCTAGAGTGTTAACAAGGTTTTCCTTTGATTTGGCCTGGTGATCTAATTTTAGACCCCAAGTAGCCCAATTTCAAATTTGACCTAGAAATCATCAAGACAAACATTTTGAGCAATATTCATGATGATAACTTAAAAAAATTTACCGCTGGAGTGTTATCAAGCTTTCCTTTGATTTGATCTTGTGACCTAGTTTTTGACCCAAAGTGACCCAGTTTCAAACTTGACTTAGAAATCATCAAGACATTTTGAGCAAGATTCATGATGACTGCTTCAAAAATGTGACCTCTAGAGTGTTAAGAAGGTTTTCCTTTGATTTGGCCCAGTGATCTAGTTTTTGACCCCAAGTGACCCAGTTTTGAAAACTTAATCTAAAAGTCATCAAGACAAACATTTTGTTCAAGATTCATGATGACTGCTTCAAAAATGTGACCTCTAGAGTGTTAACAATATTTTCCTTTGACTTGACCTGGTGACCTAGTTTACGACCCCAAGAGACCCAGTTTTGATCTTGACCTAGATTTCATAAGGACAAACATACTGAGTAAGTTTCATCAAGATTGGGTAAAACTGTGACCTCTAAAGTGTTAACAAACTAATTGTTGATGACGGACGATGAAGGACAGAGGGTGATCACAATAGCTCACCCTGAGCTTTGCTCAGGCGAGCTATAAATTAACCATGGTCCTGCTGGTCCCTGCCTTTGCAAACAGTGTAGATCCAGATCAGTCTGAAGAAGCCAACTGATCTGGATCTGTACTGTTTGTCATTCAGTATGTGAATTTGTATCAACAAACTGGACCAAGTAATCTGATTGGCTGACAATTAGAAGTGGGCCTGGCATCTCAAATTTATTCAGCATGACAAGGGTTAAACTCTCATCCTCTATTGAAGTCCAGCTGGTCAAAGACTGAAGTCTAGCTGGTCAAAAGTTGGCAGCAATGTTGCTTAGTTTGTTTTCCATCCAATAAAATCATTTTTGGTGGTTTGCCTGTCATAATATCAGCTGGAATTTGGTAACATGTATGGAACAAATAGATTTATATAAAACAACAATATTTATTTTGTGTGTTCTCTTCCAATGTTACCTGGATTTTTTTTTGATTTTTTTATTTATTTATTTTTTTTTTTTTTTTTTGTTATTTTAGGTTAGGTCTAGGACTGACTATCACGCAAAATTATGACTATCATGATCGATACTATCACTATCAGAGATATCCCTATCATGATACTATCACTAACAAGGATCTAATATGAGACCTGCTCAGTATATAACGTAACAATTTTGAATAACTACATTAGATGTACTTACATGTTTTCTATCAATTTCCTTAAAAACAAATGCTCAATCTGGGCACCATAGCAACAGTAAATCATTCTACAGTTCCTTGGCCAGCTAGCAAGTGTCCTGTAAATATAAGATTGTTCAAGTGTGTTCCATTCGTCTTTTATGGCTTGTTTCAGTCCAGTTAGGGTGTATATTTTGTGCTTCTGCAATCTACATTTTAGAATACCCCTGATTCCGTAATCCATTGGGGCAGCATCAGGGCTCTTTGGCATCCATTCTGCAGGGGGTTATGTAGTTCACTTTGCTTTCATTGAGAAACTTGGTTGTCTTTCTGGCTGTATGGCTGGATGCTGAATCCTGGTGGAACACCATATCCCTTTCGAATCCAGGGAACAGTCGTGGAACGTCTTTCTTTATGAATGGCTTCAGCACTTTGTTAATGTAGTAGTCAGCATTGATTTTAACACCTTTGTCAATGAATTGTTTTGACAGCTTACCAAAGAAGCTAACTCCCGCCCATACCATAAAGCCCCAGGCAAAATTTTAATGCATCACTTTTGACAAACTTGAGTTTATGCATGTCCTGTTCATTACTACGAATATATATTCGTAGTAATGAACAGGACATGCATAAACTCAAGTTTGTCAATAGCATATGCGCCTTCGACCGTAGCTTACGCCCATGTAAAACATAGCCTCATTGGTAGTGACGATGTTTCTCCACTTATTGTTGTTCAAATGCAAATACAGACGCCAAGCTCTGGCACAACATTTCTTAATCTGCTCATCACTTGGTTTGTGAACGGGGCACTTTTTTCTCAGCTTTGCCTCAGAAGAGAAATGATAATTCTATTAATAGTTCCAACAGACACGTTACACTTTTTAGCCATTTCGCACTGAGTTGGCAGATTCATTTGTTTAATCATATTTGCAGTTTTCTGTATGACATCAGAAGTGGCTGCTGTGCAGCCTTTCTTTATTTTTAACTTTTCACCTGGTGTCTGTGATGGATTTCGTGAAAGTCCCTTTGAATGACGTACGCGATAGATGTCCCATGAGTTTAAGTTCACTAACAATTTTTCTCTATGACATTTTTTGGCTCAAAAGGCCCAAAATGAGGCTTTCCACAACATCGTCAATTTTATGTCTTACCATGTTGAATTTCAATGTACAGGTGTGTAAACTAATGCAGACTGCCATCATGTACATATCCTATCGATCTGCACAGGCTTCATGAGGTTAATAAAGAAATACTGGTGCATTTATAGTGTTACGTTATATATTGAACAGGTCTCGTATCATGATACGTCATGATACTATTTCCATCTCCAAATCACACAGTATTTTAATGAATTTCTTTGACTTTATAAACTGGACTTCCTGTAAAGATACTAAATATTACTGCCCTCTCAAATATCAGCTTTGCTACCATTTTAAGAAACAATTTTGCAACAAGAAATCCTTTTTGTTCTTATACTTTGTTAATTTAGACAAAAATAAAACATGAAACAATAATACCCCACCATTATCATGTCGCAGGCAGATAACTCTGCAAAAACACTTATGAAATTTGCCCATTAGCAATCCCAAAGCAGATGTCCACAATATCAATGCACAAACCAAGTTTCGTGAAAATCCATTTAATGGCAATTCTGTAATTGTAGTTTATGCAAAACTTTTATTCTATGATACTGCTTCATTATAGGCAGGTTGAACTATTTTATTCTTATAACTAACTGAGTTCAAATATTATAAGATAATAATATATATGGTGTTGTCTGGGTTGTTGATGGGCAGTTGTGTACTTTGTGTATTAGACAAGCTTGCTGGTCAAACCACAGGTGGCTGGACTGGCACTGATTGGTCAAGGCACACTGTCAATCATGTGGTCAATACACAGAGAAGCTGCAGTCCAGCTAATTTCTTTGGATAAGGAGAAGCAAACATTAGTGCAATGCTGGAGAGCTCATCCCACTCACCATCCCCTACAGCACCACATTATTTATTTAATGATGTTGTAGCCAATTTTAATATAATGTATATATTATGTCCATATTTATGTAAATAGTCTTATTACATTGGGGTTGTTCACTGAGACCAGTCCGCCCAAACGGCCTTCTTGACTCCCCCTAAAAATCTGGATTCACACTGTCTGAAATATGGAACACAATTTTGGCATCTATCTCTCAGTTAACTTCATGTGTGGGATCAGACCACCTTGCAGGACTGCTGTCTGTTATCAATCCTTGTGCCATATTGTTGGGCAGCCTGATATTACTTAATCATTCACGAAAGTCAAGTGAGTAGCCTCCAGGAAAAGAGCCAAATATTTTTATAAATTTTTTATGTTCTATAATAAACATGGAACAGCCATATTCTTATGTTTTGTATAAATATTTACTAAAGTTATCGTCCAGAAATGAAAATACCTACGTGTTGCGGGCAGATAATTCTGTCAAAAATTTACAAAATTTGCCTGTCTGCAATCACAAATCAGACCTCCACAATATCAATGCACGCATCATGTTTGGTGAAAATCCATTGATATTTACTAAATTATCATCCGTAAATGAAAATATTGTCGCTGGCAGATAACTGTCAAAAATTGACGAAATTTGCCCATTAACAATTCCAAACCAAATGTCCACAATATCAATGCACACATCAAGTTTGGTGAAAAGCCATTGAAATTTACTCTAGTTATCATCCGGAAACAAAATACGGACAGATGGACAACAGACGGACAACAGACAGATGGTAGGACGGATGGGCAGAAAGATGAACGGACACATAGACAGCCAACGTGATACCATAATACCCCGCCACTATTGTATGGTGGGGTATAAAAAGCTTCATAATAGTATAACTGAAGGAGAAAATCTACTGGGACAAAAACTATCAAAACTATTAGCAACCATAGCAACAGATAAGGCGCTTTTTTCATCCAAAAAATGCTGATATCTTTCTTATTTCTCCACAAAAACATATGTTGTGGGTACTCATTAGAAGCACCTTGCCGAGGTGCTTCTAATGAGTAGCCACAACATACATTTTCGTGGAGAAATAAGAAAAATATTATGTGGATACCCCCTCTAATCTGTAGCTATGAATTTAGCAACAGCTATCAATAGTTGAAAACACTATCAGGATAGTGCTATCATGGAAGTCACTATCATGATGCATCAATATATACTCATGTATTGTTACACCCCTAGTTAGGTCAATTGCTTCAACAACTGGACTGGGCAAATACTGTAATGGTTTGATTGCAGCAGACAACAATTTTTTATTTTGGTTTTCTCTGAAAAAAAAAAAAGAAATTAGAATGTCGTCTGCTACAAATTTTACTTGGCGCTTTAAGGGTTAAACCCCCAATTCTGAACATGTACTGCTTTTATCTTCAACTCTGGTTAAAATTCCAAAAGCTGGAAATGTAAAAATGAAAAAATATGTAAAATTTGGTCAAATCAGTGTTAACTCTTTGCATGCTGGGTAATTTTGCATGCTTTTTTTGTCATCTGTGGATTTTTTTTAAAATCAACTTTTCAAAAAAAATCTTTCAGGTCAGAGTGCCAAATACTTTGGATTCAGATCAGGCCTGACCAAATGTCAGATTCCCATAAGTGGAGTGAATAGAAATATCTCTTTTTCAATCATAAATATGGATATCTCTAGTTGATATGCAGATATTTCTAATTGAAATACAGATAAACATGTATGTATTTAATTTAGAAATTCAGACATCTTATTTCAAATACAGATATAAGCATTTCAATTAGAGATACCTGTAATTTGAATGCAGATATCCAAAATTCAGCTTCATTAGATATATCTCTAGCTGAAATGCAGATGTCTGTATTTGAAATGTAGCTACATGTATCTCTAATTGAAATGCACATACAGTAAAACCTCAATAATTCGAAGTGCAAGGGACTGCAGGAATTTCTTCGAATTATCGGTAGTTCGAATTTCCGAAATCGGTAGTTTTCGGATATGTTCGGATTTTTTTTATTCAATATCGTTGAAGTAATGGGAACATCTGCCTAAGCATTAAAAATAATGAGTTGCTTGAAGGTTGAGCTAATCGCTTGACAGGCCTACGTACGGAACCAGAAAATAAAAAAAGAAAACATGAACTTACAGTTTTATTTATAGCTATTTACAATAACGAAAATGAAGGTTAAATGTAAAGTAACGAACCAATTTACTGACGAAATATTTAACCTTGCAAAACCGGTGCAAAAAAGACAAACGTTGACAGATAGCGTAGTTTTGTATCAGTCTGCAAAAAAACTGGCTGATGCAGACCTGAAAGGGCAAACTCCACGTTTCTAGCCAATTTTGTTTCGCCTTTTTGCCCCTACTTTCACTTTAAAAAAAGTCCATAAATATTCAGGAAATTCGTCTCAGAATTGTTATTTTTGCTGTAACCGTACTATTACAGATCATTCGTATTTACACGTTACATGAATCACTGATCTTTAAAATCATTAAAGTTCATTAATGACCCATACTTAAAAAAACATCAAATAAGACATCATTGCTAACGATCTCAAATAAAGACACCCTTTACTCAATCAAGGATCATCACTCAATAGTGTGACCGTTAATCCGGTGTCAAGTACCTGTAGCGAATAAACCTGTGAAGTCACTCGGGTGTGTAACAATCGAACTCGCCGCACAAAGAAATCATGATCGTCGTGCGTGACCTTGATTGGCAGTTTGGAATTTCGAATTTGGCAGGGGATTTTAAAAGGAATTTCTTTGATTGGGTCCGACGAATCTGTTCGGAATATTCACCGTTAATCCAGTGTCAATTACCTGTAGCGAATAAACCCGTGAAATCACTCGGGAGTGTAACAATCGAACTCGCCGCACAAAGAAATCATGATCATCATGCGTGACCTTGTTTGGCAGTTTGGAATTTCGAATTTAGCAGGGGATTTTAATATGAATTTCTTTGCTTGGGACCGACGAATCTGTTCGAAAAATTGATTTTTTCGAAAAATTGAAATTCGAAAAATCGGTGATATTTTTGCAATAAATTATAGTGAAAAAATTCCGGACAATCAGTCGTCTTCGAAAAATCCGGTAGTTTCGAAAAATTGGCGTTCGAATTACCGAGGTACCACTGTATCTATACCATTATCGAAAATAGAGATGTCAGTATTTCAAATACCAATATCTGCATTTCAGTTAGAGATATCTCTATTTCAATCTGCATTTCAATTAAAGATACATGTAATTCCAAAAATTAGATATCTGTATTTATTAGAAATGATATCTGTATTTGAAGTGCAGATATCTGCATTAAATGGGTAAAACTCCAACAGGTTGCCATTATTGAGTATTGTTTATGTAGTCCTTTTGTTTTTTTTTTAATTTCAACCTAAATCCCAATCAGTTAAAGAGTTCAGGCAACCGCCCCCATCAGCACTCTCAGAGCTTTATATAATACAGACACATTAAGTCTCCCGAAAATCACAGGAAGGTCATGGAAAAACAGCTTTTCTTACGCCTCACTTAATTTAAAAAAAAAAATCTCCCGAAAAAAAAAAAACATCTCCCGAAAAAAAAAAATGAAAATCCCGACTTCAGGTTGAAACTTTTTGAAAAGCTATGCTTGTAAATTGGAAAAACTCCAGCTCGATCCGAAGTAGTCCAAATATCAATCCGAAGTAGTCCAAATATCGATCCAAAGAGCATAAATGCTTGGATTAAATGGGGAAAACACATTAAACATGAAAACAAAGCGTCTTGATGCCGTTATGGCACTGTGGGATAGGTGATGTCCAAAATGGCGAAAAGATTGGCATCTCCGGGGCTTTGCTCCCCGAAAAAATGTGCTACAATAAATTAAAACACTGTAACCTGTCCTCAAGCTCCTAGGAAAAGGGCGACACCAGAAATAAAACAATCTACCCGGTATTTCTTGATGACAAGTTAAATCAAGACAATTAAATCAAAATAGTGATGCAATTGAACCGCCAATCAGGATGATCCCAATTTAATAAGCATATGCGCGATCGTAAAAATCACTTTCCATGAAACTTTCTTCTGTCACAAGGAGCTTGCAATAAACAAAAAAGTGGGGTATAAAACTCGTCACAACACAAGTTACAGTTCGAAACTTGAGAAAATGTACGACTCGGTGAAAAAAAAAAAAAAATGAGAGAGGGGCTTTCCAAGCGTACTGCAACATATGCAGGTTATTTAATTATTGTGAAAGGAAATTCTAAATAAGAAGAAAATAAATAAATTACTGTTTTATTATTACTGTTATCTTTACCTAAGGCATATGACTGTTGCTCCATTATTAACTTTTTCCTTGACTTCTCAGACTCCAGGGCCCAGTTGTTCAAAACTAACGATGTCGTTAGTTAATGATTCGTTAAAATTTACATCAAGTGATACGCAAATACGCTGAAATTTTTTGCTGAAAAATGTGAGTAGCTTTTGCAGTGCAAAAGCTACTCACATTTTTTCAGCAAAAAATATCAGAATATTGTATATTGAATCCACTAAAATAGTTAACGATATGACCCTTAACGAGCTCGTTAAGCTAACGACGCTTTGAACAACTGGGCCCAGGACATAACATCATATGTATTGATGATGACATCAATAGAGAGATAAAGGAAGAATAGCATATTAATTTAATAAATAAATCTCTTTTGTTACATCTGGAGCATGGAATGCTATTTAAGTATAATGAGGCCCTGGTCACTGACAGTGATTAACAAGAAAAAGGCTTAGCTAGAGGACAGAATCACCCCTGGAATCACCTAAGAATGGTGTTTAAAAAAAATAAGCAAAAGTGTTATAAATAGCTCTCAGAATGCACCACTTGCCACCAATTTCTTCAAAGTTTTCTAGGGGAGCATGCCCCCTCACCCCACTGGCTTGGCTTCGCCAACCTGGCTTGACTGCGCTGTCTCCCTCATCTTATTTTTCAAAACTTAACATGTCTGATAATAAAGCAAACTCTCTACTCTTTTGAACAAATGTCACTGTGTTTCCAGTTTTCTTGATCCAATTTACAGCACGGCAGAATTTTTAAATTCAGATGGGTACTCCATTAATATTGAAACAGACAGGTCTAAGCAAACAGTGTAGACCCTGATCAGATGCCACATTCTGCTGCATCTGATCTGAGTCTGCACTATTTACACAGACCTATCTGTCCCAATAGTTAGGGTTATTACAGTATCCACATTTGCTCCATGATGTAGAAGCAGATGACAAATCATTGAAATTTCTCTTATTTTTCCAAGAAAATAAACTTGGACATTTTGTCATTTGAAGACACATTGTAAAAAAATGTCTAATCAATTTTCTGGGAAAAATAAGAATATATTTCAAAATGCCTTCTGCTGAAATTTTTATCCAGTATTCTAAGCATTACATGTAGAAATTCATGGAGAGAAACATAATACAATGTATATTGTCTTAAACCCTTTAAGTGCAATTATCATTACAACAGCTGCAGACATTTTAACACTTTGCATGCTGGGTAAAAATTTCAGCAGACAACACTTTAAAATGTTTTTCTTATTTTTCCTAGAAAATAGGATCTGACATTTCATACAGATTTTCTCCTTAGGATCCAATTTTCTAAGAAAAATATCACCAATTTGTTGTCTTGCCCACAGTGTGGTAAGTGTTTTTTTTTTTTGTTGTTGTTGTTGTTTTTTTCTCGAGAAAATATGGCTTGACTATTCACATGAAATGCCAAGTCCTATTTTCTCTGAAAACAAAATAATAATAACAATAATACAATGTAAAAAAACTAGAATGTCGTCTGCCATAATTTTGCTTTGCACTTTAAAGGGTTAAATAATAACTAAAAATAGTAGCTATACCAGACTTCAATAATATTGTATTTTAAATACCATTTCAATTCTAGATGGCCTTCGAATTTCCATTCCTATCTTATATTTCAAATTCCAGTCTATGAGACATAAACAAGATACATATTTTGTCATTTGAAACGACTTCCTGTCTTCTTTAACCGCTTAATTCCATCACAAAAGTCTCGCTACTATGCCTAATTAAACATAAATTCTGAATGGTAATTTTAATGAGTACCTTGTTATTTGCACAACGTCAACTGTATTTACTCTCGCAAATGACAGAAAAATCTTCACAATAGGATATATTGAGATTTTTATGACTCTTCAGCCTCAAAATGATTGAAAATTTGTTTGCAGTACAGTTGTACAAGGAGCATAAGATCTATGCAGAGCCCATCTTTTGAATTTAACGATAAGTCTGATCATTTTCACCAGTTTTCAATAAAAACATATGTTGAGGGTACTCACTAGAGGTACCTCATTGAGGCATTTCTAATGTGTACCCAAATCATATGTTTTTATGGAGATATAAGAAAATTTATCCAAAAAAATATCTGCAAATATGCCTCATTAACTCCTATGCTGAAACTGTCATTCAAATAAAGGTCTGAACCAAATCAAATATTGTCATATTCAATACCCACAAGAAAAAAATATCTAAAAATACATTTAAATTATGCAGCTGTTTTGGAAGAAATGTCTATTAACCATTATGCCACTTTTTTCAAGTATTTAGGGATTTTTTGTTGCCATGACAGTTGGGGATTATGAACCTTCAGTCTCAAAATGATTGAAATTCTGTTTGCAAGAATACAAACAGTACATGGGCCATAAAAACCTCATTCCTTCCATGCAAACTTAACCTAGTCCTGCTGAACCAAGATATACCCTGCCTATGCAAACAGTGTAGATCCAGATCAGTTGGCTTCTGAGAAGCCAACTGATCTGGATCTGCATTGTTTGCCATTAAGCATGTGAATTTATAACTGATCTGGATCTGCAATGTTTGCCATTAATCTGGATCATGTTATTTGATTGGCTGAAAATTAGAAGTAGGCGTGGCATCTTAATTTATTCAGCATGACAAGGGTTAAAGAGTTGTTAAGGAGGAGTACTCGACGATAATTATGGGATATTTTTTTTCCAATTCTCCACAAAATCGTATGCTGTTGGCTCTCATTAGAAGTGCCTTAGCAAGGCACTTCTAATGAGTACCAACAACATATGTTTTTATGGATTTTTTTTTATTTGGGTTTTACGACACTTTCAAGAATATTTCACTTACATCGAGCCGATCTTTCATCAAAGGTGGGCGAAAACCAGAGAACCCGGGGAAAAACCACCTGACCATCCTTAAGCAGAACTTGGCTTTCCCACATGACCAGAGCGAGGCTCGAACCACAGTGGTGAGAAACCTAATGAATTAAAAGTCAACTCTCCTATCCACTAGGCTATGGGGGCCTGCTTGTTTTTATGGAGAAATAAGAAAAAAATATCCCAAAATCATCACCAAATACTCATCCTAACTCCTCTTTCATGCAAACTATCATTCCACTACATCAAATACCTGGTATTATCATTATCAATTTCCCGCGGTACATCGTATAGCGGGAAATTTATGTCTTAACAGAACCGGTTTAACAAGTTTTGAGCAGTGGGTAAGGTTTTTTCACGTGAAAAAAGAATAGCTAGTCGGTTTAGGGCGTAAACAAGTCAGTTCTACGCGAGATCCCAGTATAGTCACTTCGATTGAGCATAAGAATTTCAAGATGGACACAGACTCAGAATTTGATGAAAGAGTGGCAGCAAAGGCAAAAGAAGTGATGCAGGAGGGGCAGCAACAATTACTACATGAAATGAATGGCCTGAAAGACCTCATTCAAAAGCTAAGTGATCAGAGTTCAGTTTCAAATGAAGAGCAACTTCAAAAAATAACAACTATCGTGGCCACGGGTGAAATGCCTAAATTTAAGAGAAAAAGTAATGAAGAGCAGTTCAAAGTAAACTCCAAAGTTATTATCAAACTTGATGAGGCCGAGCAGTCCGCAGACAGTATGAATGCCGATAAAACTAAAGAGAAAATTATTGAAGGTAAGAGGTAGCTCATCTAAAAAAAAAAAAAAAAAAAAAAAAAAAAAAAAAGCCTGAGAGGTTTGTAGATTACTGCTTAACTAAGCGAGCGCTCGAGCACCTGCGCGTGAGCGCGTGACAAAGAGAGAGAGCGAGAGAGAGGAGTCAGAGAGAGGAGTCAGAGAGAGCAAGAGAGAGCAGAAGAGACAGCCAGCCTGAGAGGAAAATTTTGTGTCTGCGGTCAGAAACGTTTGTGTCAAAGTTAAAAAGGTAAGTTGTAAATAGTGTTTTCTAGGAAAAATTATATGTAAAAGTATATGTACGCGCACGTAAAAAAAAAAAAAAAAAAAAAAAAAAAAAAAAAAAAAAAAAAAAATGAATTATCAAACTGTAAAGATTGTAAAGATAGTATATATTTAATACCCATTTTGTGGGACTTATTCGACAGTCCGACAGTGAGATGAAATGACATCCCAAGCCCTGTCGCCCAATTAAGCCAACAGGGTTTTAATGCAGGAAGGTCAAACTTGCACAATGTTTACTCGGTTTGCTTAGAACCTTTAAACGATATACCAATACTCAGGTATGGTTAGTTTCAGCTGTGCGTGGAAGCATCATGTAATCAGGTAAAAAAAAAAAAAAAAAAAAGGATTGTATTTAGTTATTTTTCTTCAACATGTAAAATTATGTTACGGTTAGTGTTTAAAGTAAAGTAGTCCTTCAAATAAATAAATAAATAAATAAATAAATAAATAAATAAATAAATAAATAAATAAATAAGGTGATATTTTGGCACTTAAGGATTGTATGCACATATATTTCAGCCAAAGATTTGTTGAAGCACAGACAGAAAATAATAAAGTTAGCTGACCAATCAGAGTTAGGATGGCGTATGGTCGCAGAATACGAAACCAATCCCATTGCTAGTGACAGCGACGACGAGAAGAGAATATACAAGGCTGAGGCTCGGGCTACAAGAAAGATGAAAGCAGAAAGAGGGGTGAAGCGAGGCCGATGGAGGGGGTATCCGTATAGGCGTTTTACGAACAGAAGAGTGGTCGATAATGGTCAGAGCGATAATGGTCGGGTTCAAGGTCAACAAACAAAGCGACCAGGGCTTTGTTTTGCATGTGGTGGTCCGGGTCACTGGAAATTTGAGTGTCCGTCCACAAAGGCCGCTTCCAATACCAATAATAATAAGATAAGTAGTATCTTGAATTCTTTTGCATGTAAAGACATAGAGCTTGATAAAAAGGTAAGTGCAGACGAGAAGTGTTCCTTAAAAAGAATCCAAGTGGTGTCAAAAGGTGAAGAAATGGAGGTTTCACCAGTAGGTAGGCTTAAACACCGCACAGAAAAATGGAAAGAAATCACTGATGATTCATACATTTTAGATGTTATTCAAACAGGCTATAAAGTACCTTTTAAAAGTTCCCCGCCGACTGTTTCGTTAAGGAATAACAAGTCAGCAAGAGAAAATATGAGTTTCGTAAAAAGCGAGGTCAGTAAATTGTTAGAGCGTGGAGTAGTGACAGAGGTATCAGAAACCCCCAAAGTAGTAAACCCACTTACGGTTGCTTATACTAAAACTGGAAAACCTCGCTTAGTACTTGATTGCAGACATATAAACCAGTATTTGCATACTTTTAAATTTAAGTACGAAGACATTAAGGTGGCAGAGGTAATGTTTGAAAAGGGGTCATTTCTTTTTACTTTCGATTTAAAAAGTGCGTACCACAGTATAGACATTTTTAGTAACCATAGACAATATTTTGGATTTTGTTTACAAGAAGGGGGAATAAGAAAATTTTATGTTTTCAATTCTTTGCCGTTTGGCTTAGCAACCGCAGGACATATATTCACTAAGGTTCTGAGAGTAGTGGTAGCATTCTGGAGGTCGAAAGGTCACAAAATAATAATGTTTTTGGATGACGGGATTGGTGGAAGTGGTAAGTTAGTTGACGCGGCAAGATCAAGTACGTTTGCCAGAGAGAGTCTGCTGGATCTTGGTTTCCTTTTGGCTAATGAGAAATGCCAGTGGGTACCAGTACAACAGGTAACTTGGTTGGGATATTTTATTGACATGATCATTAATAAAATATACGTTACGGAAGAGAGAATTCAACGTCTAGAAATGGCGATAGACTCCGTTTTGTATCAAACCGATAGAGACCGGTATAGTTTGATTCACGTGAGGGCACTTGCGTCCGTTGTAGGCCAGATTATATCATTACAGAACGTAATAGGGAAAAAGGTAAGCCTAAAAACACGCCAGATGTACAGGTGTATTCTGTCAAGGGCAAGCTGGAATGCTCCTGTGATTGTCTCAGAAGAGGCAAAGGCAGAATTAATTTTTTGGAGGAGAAATGCTAGAGACTTGAACAGCATAGGTAAGTGTTTGGACAAAAAATCATTTTATGAGCTTTGCTTGTTTGCAGATGCAAGTAGCAGTGGTTACGGAGGGTATATTGAAACCAATGTGGAAGTCTTAAAATCTAGCGACTTAAATGAGCAGGTTGGAGCTAGTGATATGAAACCCCCGGAAGTGGGTAAAGCGTCTTTGAGACGATGTTTGCATGTTGTGGATAATAATGTCAGTAGGCCCCCGGAAGCGGGCATATCGTCTTTGGGACGATGTTATGAGTCCTGCGAGGGTAGGATACCAGGACGAGATATTGCAGGAATATTAGGTTGCACGAAAAATATGCAATATGTAAATTTCGATAAAGGAAACAATATGACGAAAGTAATGGACATCCATGTAGATAGGGTAGGAAATACTTCGAAGTTTGAAAACCAGGGTTTAAAAGGGTTGGTTATTGGTGAATGGGATGGCAATGAGAGGTTAAAAAGCTCCACGTGGAGAGAAACAGAAACAGTGAACAGAGTAATCAAGGGTAACTTAGAACTTCTAAGGCATACAAACATAAAAGTCTATTCAGATAATAAGAACGTGCAATCTGTTTTGCAAAAAGGGAGTAGCAAGGCCGACCTGCAAGCTATCGCTTCCGAAATAAACAATATATGCGAGCTGAATGACATTGTAATTCGTCCCGAGTGGATTCCAAGGGGTGATAATCAAATAGCTGATGCTCTGAGCAAATGTGGAGATAGTGATGACTGGTCAATAAATGATCAGGTTTTTATAGAACTAAACACGAAATGGGGGCCCCATACTGTTGATAGATTTGCAACTCATTTGAACACAAAATGTAAGCGATTCAATTCTAGATTTTGGGTTCCTGGCACAGAGGGCATAGACGGCTTGGATAAGCTTTGGTCGGGTGAGCTTAACTGGCTGGTGCCTCCACCAAGGCTTATACTAAATTGCATTCAAAAAATAAAAGCAGAAGAAGCAAGCGCAACTTTTGTAATACCGGTATGGGAATCTGCAACGTATTGGCCAGACTTAATAAGGAAAGATGGTTCTTTCAAAAGCTTCATAGTAGATAATATTTTACTACCCTCTAGAAATATAATAGTGAAAGGAAATGGGAATAATGGAATTTTTGGAAGAGAGCAATTAAGTTTTAAAATGATTGCCTTGAAAATACGCTTCTGATTAATTTCAAATGCAGTTTATAGTTCAGCCGAGCAAGGATAAACCTAGATGAAAAATGATAAACATTTATATATGTTGTAGGTTTATGACACAGAAATACAGAATATTTCCTATAATTGTTTTTAAGATAAAATTAGCCCGTATATTCTTTTTTCAGGTGTTGGTCTAAAGCAGTCAATCCAGAAACAGTTTCTTGACAATGGGATCAGGTCTGCTGAAAGTGGCGTGTTAGCGGGCAAAATGGCAGGTTATGTACTGAGTTCAAAAGCCTTAAATACGAATAAAAAATACTTTGATCATTTTAAGCGGTTTAAAGCATTCTGTGCTACAAGAGGATTTTTATACAAACCAGCAAATCCAATCCACGTTGCTATCTATATAACACATTTGCTAGATACAAATGCTTCGTTCCATGTTATTTCTGTGGCTTATTATAGTATAAAATGGGTACATACTATAAATGATATGCCAGATCCTACATTAAACGGTTTGGTTAAAAACTTACTAGAAGCTGGAAAACGGCTGAAATCTATCCCTATCAAAAAGAAAGATACGGTGAATACGAATATGTTGATAGAATTATGTGATATGTTCTGTAATTCTGTAGATGTGTTACACGTACGAGATCTTACAATGATTTTATTAGGATACGCAGGGTTTCTGAGATTCAGTGAAATTAGTCAGCTGAGGTGTAACGACATAGATTTTAGGGACGAATACGTGATTCTTAAAATAAGGAAAAGCAAGACTGATATTTATAGGTCTGGTAAAGAAGTGCTCATAGCGAAAGGGTCTACTTCCGCTTGTCCTCATGGTATGCTCAAGAAGTATTTTCAGCTATCTGAACAGGATGAAAAATCAGATTTATACCTTTTCAGACCCGTTAATAGATCAAAAGGTAAAGCTAAATTGTTGGCAAAAAATAAACAGATCAGTTATACTAGGGCCCGTGAATGTATTTTGGGAAAGTTAAAGCTTGTGGCCCCAGAATTGAACCTTGGTACTCATAGCTTAAGGGCTAGCGGTGCTACTATGGCGGCAAATGCGGAAGGAAACGATGTCAATGAAAGATGCCTTTTAAGGCATGGTCGTTGGAAGTCAAGTATTTCTAAAAATGGTTATATTAACGATTCTTTGGATAAGCGTCTCAGCGTTACAAAGAAGTTAAAGTTGTAGAAAATGTTTTGCAAAATTGGGGTCAGTAGGCGCATCCTAACATTTGATATTCTACGTATAAATCTCGCTATTTGCAAAGAAATTGTTTGTTATTTCTTTAAGTAGGTGAAGCTTAAGACTTATCAATTTCCCGCGGTACATCGTATAGCGGGAAATTTATGTCTTAACAGAACCGGTTTAACAAGTTTTGAGCAGTGGGTAAGGTTTTTTCACGTGAAAAAAGAATAGCTAGTCGGTTTAGGGCGTAAACAAGTCAGTTCTACGCGAGATCCCAGTATAGTCACTTCGATTGAGCATAAGAATTTCAATTTTGCAAAACATTAAAAGCATTTAAAAGCATTAGCAAAATCTTTAGAGTCACCATATCTTATATTCGAGTGAGTAAACACTCAAAGGACGACGCACATGCTCAGGTTTTGGGGGTTTAGACAGCATATAGATGTGCCTTTCAGACATTTCTGTATGTTCTGGTCCTAGTGGTTGAAAATCCGTCTGTGCGAACGTCCCCGCTGGCCAGAGCCTGGGTAAATCCTACCTCCCCCTCCCACTGGGAGTAGGGTTGGGTAGCCCGCTCGCAGCTCGTTGCGTCGAGATCCGAAGAGATTAAATGCATATTTATAATTATTGCTGTAAGATGACGTCATTATATTACACTTCCTCAAGTACAAAAACATGTTTTAAAATGACATATGTAAACATTTCATGTATGTGATCAGAATATGTTATAGATACTAAACTCTGTGTCCATCTCTTACCGACGCAACGTATAAATCTCGCTATTTGCAAAGAAATTGTTTGTTATTTCTTTAAGTAGGTGAAGCTTAAGACTACTCAATACTCACACAAGAACATTTGTCCAAAATTCATTTAAATTGCATCAGCTGTTTTGGCAGAAATGTGCATTAACTTTTTTGCCACGGTTTTAACTACTTAGGGAAATTTTGGTTGCCATGACAACTTCACAACAGTTACTGAGCCCATTTAGCTAAAATAAACCAAGTCAACATGATCTTTAATAATATAATTTTATGAACCTCTCCAGACAGAAATCAAACTGACAGAATACATGACCAGGGTACACCTATATCTGCATGTGTATCTGTGCAGTCTGATCAGGGTCTATGCTGTTTGCTACTCAGAGAATGCTGAATCTCCATACCATATTTCCCTGCAAATATTGGGACACCTGTATGTATGGCAAACAGTGTAGATCCTGATCAGACGCCCCATATTGATACGCAGACATGATCTGGGTCTACATTGTTTGCAAAGGCCTATCTGTCCCAATACTTAGGGTAATCTGCAGGCAGAAGCTTTGTGTCCTTGGATAGCTATACAGTGCACAGTGATGACTCTTATCAGACTGTGTGGATGCACAGGCTGATCTGAGCCTCTGCTGGACACACATACAAACATGTATGAAATGCTATGCCCTTGCTAAATGTATCAGTAGTTTAGATTCTGCTCCCTTGCATATCTTTTTCCTTTCTATTTTTCAGACACACAGTAAACAGTGTACCTTACATGTAATTCTGAAGTTATTAGTAACTACAAAAAATAAATAAATAGATCTATATATTCAAAAACCCAAGATTTTCTTGTCATGTTTTTTGGCAATTTGGCATAGCACCACCACTAAGAAAGCTTCAAGCACATTTACTGACATGGTTCCTTCAACAGGTGAAACAAGAAATGTCAATAAGTTTACCCACGCCCCCACATAGCTCAGAAACCAAAACATAATGGATGGATGGACAACATGAAAACAGCATACCACCATCATCTTCCCACCCCCACCCCCCCCCCCCACCCCTGCCCACCCCCACAAACAGTTTGTGGAGTATATAAGTCTGGAAAATTCCATCTTAATACAGTGTTCTAGATACGTGGGGTAACCAGACAACTATTCTTCTTAATTCTCCACAATAAAATATGTTGTGGGTATAGTCATTAGAAGTGCCTTGGTGAGGTGCATCTAATGAAAACCAACAACATATGTGTTTTACCCTAAGTATTGGAACAAGCAGGCCTTTGCAAATAGTGTAGACCCAGATCAGATGCCACAGAATGTGGCATCTGATATGGGCTTACACTGTTTGCCACACATACATATACAGCAATATCTTAAGACACATTAACTGGTAGCAGAATTGACTATTTCAAACTTCAGGACAAGTATGGTCAGTACTCAGTACTCAGTGTAAATATGGTAAACTATATACAGTCACATAAATTGATTGGATGACCTTGTAAATTATTTTGTTGATTCACACATTACTGTATTTTCCCTAAGTATTGGGACACCTCAACTCCTTACCAAACGTCTCCTAAAATTTGAAACAGGTCTGTTCCACTACCAGCTGATGCATTCTGCGGGGTCTGATCTAGGTCTACACTATTTACTCAGGCTTGTCTGTCCCAATACTTAGGGTTATTACGGTAACCAAAGCTTTTGCATCTTTGCTCTTTTACTGAATGAACAGATTAATCATTTTTATCAAAACATCTAAAAATAATTAAAAACCTGAATTTTGGGCAAAGAAATTACTACTTCAATATATAACAAACACATTTCCTCAAAACAGGCACAGAAGTGGTATGGCTGAAATGACATATAGAGCGAACACTTTTCCCACATTCATTAAACTGTTGAATAAGAGCATTGCAAATATAAAATGTTTATTTCTATTAGCTGTGAAGAACAAATTTCAATCATGCAAACTAGCATTCAGACAGGACAAGATAGGGCATTAACCCTAGTCCAGCTGAACCTGGATATACCTGCTTTTGCAAACAGTGTAGATCCAGATCAACTGGCTTCTTCAGAAGCCAACTGATCTGGAGCTGCACTGTTTATCAATAAGAATGTGAATTTGTATCAACAACTTGGATCAAGTACAATGTATTCTGACTGGCTGAAAATAAGAAGTGGGCAGGGCATCTTAATTTATTCAGCATGACACTTGGGGCTAATTATGTCTTAGCGGGGTTTCAGCAAAGAATCCAGTAAAACTAATCCTGGTTATCCCCACTGCAAATGGTTATCCCCATGCTTTTACAATGGTTGTTTGATTGTGTTGGGGTTTAACGACATGTCAACCCTTGTGAGTCATTTTGTGTCATCTCCCAGAGAAAGGGAGAAAAGAGAAAGAAGAGATAGTAGAAGAGATGAAAAAGACAAACAGGGAAGAAAGAGGAATAGGAATGAAAGGGAAGAAACAGAAGAAATAAAAACATTCTCCCTCTACCTTTACCTACTACAAGGATAGCAGGCCTTGCCCAACTGTAAGCCAATATCAGTTGGACACCCCGGTGACACAAGATACATGACACCTTTGCACCACCCGACCACCCCGACTTTTGCAATGGAGATATTGTGAACATCTCCATTCATCTGTCTGTTCATCCGTCCATCCATCAAGCTATCTCCTCCTAAACTACCTGTCGTGTTTTACATATGATTTCTGATTAAGTTACGGCAAATATTTTCTGAAGCCAATTTTTCAATGGAAATCGTATGTTAAATGCGACCGGTAGTATGACATACGATGCTGAAAAACCACGGTCTTCTCAATCACCAACTATCCTTTTACTCGCCACCACTCTCCTTATGCACTGCCTGTCAATAAAATGCCCAGTTTGTGTGCAATGGCAAAAGAATGTGATATATTTTCTTTTAAACTACACAGCAATAGGTCAACCTTCACTGAAAAGGTGACGTATTTAACAAGAGAGGTGTTATCAGGGGGCAGGGCCAGGGGGGTTTGGCTCCGAAGGGTCCAAAATTCATTTTATACAAATATAGTCATGTTGCATATCAACTCGAATGTCATGAAGCATAGAATACAATAGTGCAAATATTTTGCCCCGGGGGCATGTCTGGGGGTCACTAGCGGTCAAAAAGTAGGCTTTTGGGTCCTTTTTGTTTTTGATTGTTTCCCAACTCCTCTTAGGCTTTTTAGCAAGAACCTTGAAACTGTCACAGGTAATAGCCCTATGGATGAGGACTGGAGGAACACATTAGGAATTTTGGTGTGACCCCTGGGGGCAGGGCTAGGGGTGTGTGGCCCAGATGGGTCAAAATCCATTTTGTACAAACATAGTCATGTTGTATATCAAATCAAAGGTAATGAAAAGTAGAATACATTGAGGCAAAAATACTGCCCGAGGGCAGAGGAGGGTGGGGGGTGGGGGGGGGGCATGTCTGGGGGTTGCTAGAGGTCAAAAAGTAGAATTTTGGGTCCTATTTTTTGCCTGTCACCCAACTCCTCTTAGGCTTTTTTAGCTAGCACCTTGAAACTGTCACAGGCAATAGCCCTATGAATGAGGACTGTAGGAATGCATTTAGAATTTTGATGTGCAGGGAGATATGCGATGGCGCTAGTGCAGGGATATGCAATGGCGCGCTATTAACTTGCTCTATTTATATTGATATGTTGGTGTTTTACATCCCTTTCAACATTATTTTAGAAAAATTTAGTCATAGCAAGACAAATAAAGGATGATGATGGAAGGCTCTGTGCAGTGAAGTGTAGTCATACGCCTCCCATAGGATTCAAGCCCAGGACCCTGCAATCCACTCAGCCACCTGGATGCAGCATGATCTGGATCTGCATATTTCTCACATGCTCAAAGACAAAATTTTGCCGATGTTATCTGTACCATTCATGAGACTTAAAGTACTCCAATTTAAACAGAGACCTTAATATGGTGAAGTATTTGGTGAAAATTCTGGAATAATTTCCCTTATTTCTCCATACAAACTTATGTTGTGGGTACTCATTAGGAGTGCTTTGAGGGGCGCTTCTAATAGGTACCCATAATAAATGCTTTTATAATCCTAAAAGCCCATGTAAAGTTTCAAAACGATCGGCCAAAAACTGTGGGAGGAGTTAAGGGGACAAGGTACCTACTCCCTATAGACCTGTAATATTAGAACTAAAAAAATGTCTAAGTTAAAAATGCGGAAAAAGTGATAAAAAATTATTTCAGGATTCTGAAAAAACCACATGCATATCTTCAGACCATCCTTAAAACACCTGTAAAGTTTCAAAAGGATCGGACAGAAACTGTGGGAGGAGTTAAGGGGACAAAGTACCTACTAAAACCTCGGAACCACGCACCACGTGCCACGCACCATGCACCACACCCCACGGAAAACCAAAAACAGTGTCCCTCCACTTTTCTTCGAAAAGGTGGGGGACAATAAATGGAGAACTGGAGAAAATTATTCTAGAATTGTTGTCAAATTCTGACTCAGGACTCCTTAATAAGTCCTCTGAAATTATTTAACATTTACCACTCTGGTCTAATTTAGTAGATGACAAACTGATGATATCTATTCATTTATTCCAGAAAACAGGCTTTGACATTTCATGCAAATTGTCTCCAATGGAGACAATTTGCATGAAATGTCAAAGTCCGTTTTCTGGGAAAAATCAGAAAAAAATATTTCAAAATGTTGTATGCTGAAAATCTTACCCAGAATGCTAAATGTCTCAAAAATATTCTGCAGTCAACAAATTTTGAACTAGTAAACAAGAGTTAATTCATTTAAATCTCCTGTATTTTAAGGGAATATAAGCACAGTTTTAATGACATTTTGTATGTTGAATTTTGAATGATTGTAAAATACATCCAGAAAAAAAGACATTAAATTTATACCTATGAATTTTCCTTTTGTTGTGATTTGAACCTTAAAATTTCAAGCCACAATCCAAGTACAAACTGTTTATTCTTCTGACATTTGCTATTTGAAAGTTTTGTTTTGTCAAAACCTACCCTGTTATTTCCTCAATACAGCTATCAATAATAACAACTGAAAAGAAGTTATTTTTAACCCTTGAAGCAATAATCACAACTGCAGAAGATGACATTTTGAAATATATATTCTGTTTTTATTTTTCAGTGAAAATAAGTCTTGACATTTCATGTGAATTATCTGCCAATCAGATGATTCACATGAAATGTCAAATCTTTTCACTGAAAAGAAAAAATAAATTTTAAAATGCTGTCTGCTCAATTTTTTTTTTTTTTTTGGTGCTTTATGGGTTAAATTCAAGGATTCAAAAAGTTGTTTTGAAAAAAAAAAAAAGGTTGACTATTTTAGCGCCCCCACCCCCGCCACCAGACCATGACAGATACTACTGAGACCTGTGTAGAATTAGAAGGTAAGCCATCTCATGAGGATGTACATGGTGTGTCATTCTATTATTGAAATCTGGCTGGCACTTTTATTTGCAATAATGGATGAGTTCACTTCACTCCACAAACTTAAAGTTGAATAGATTAGTAACATTATTCCTCTGGATCCTGCACCACAAAAAACTTATGTTCTGGAATCTTATTTTTACAAGCACCAATCACAACTGAAG
This sequence comes from Anodontia alba, assembly GCA_964016985.1. Lineage (NCBI taxonomy): Eukaryota > Metazoa > Mollusca > Bivalvia > Lucinida > Lucinidae > Anodontia > Anodontia alba. The sequence continues at coordinate 90,192,112 of OZ024825.1, read as the reverse complement.
CGGATAACATTTTAATTTTTTTTTTTTTTAATTATTTTTCACAGAATATAAGGCTTAACATTCTATGTACATGTAGTAAATGAATCATATGAAATGCCAAGCCTTATTTTCTCTAAAAAATAATTCAAGAAAAATTAGAAGCACCTTCTAATGACTACCCAGAACATATGTTTTCATGGAGAAATAAAAAAAAAAAATACTTATCTGGATACCGTATCAGGAGACAAGTTAAGGTGCTTCTTAAGGACTTATTTCCTCAGAGTATATTTCTTGTAAGAAAAGCTTTCATAAGGATCAACTTCCAGCTATAAGGGGCATAAGCTTTATTTTATGTTTCTGCCAAAGGACATTTTATTGTTAATCACTAAAATTATCACAAGAAACTAACAGATATCTTATAGTTACTCATTAAAATTATCACATGAAACCTACTGACAGTATAGCTCTAAATAAAAACAAATTCAACCAAAAATAGTTAGTTTTCTTATTTCTCCATGAAAACATATGTTCTGGGTACTCCATTACGAAAACATGCCTTTTCAAATATACTGAAAATTTTATCACCAAAAAAATTAAAATTTTCAGATAAAAATTCTAATATTTTTTATATTTCTGCTCAAAACATAGATACATGTAGTAGGTACTAGTTAGAACTGCCTCGATGAGGCAGTTCTAACGAGTACCCACGATTTATGTTTTTGAGCAGAAATAAGAAAAACAATGCATACCCCTGTATACCCCAGTTTTACTATATAAAAGTGGGGTTTAAGGGGGTAAGAATTATATACGTATGTTTTCGTGATGATTAGAAGCAGCTCGATATGGCACTTCTAATGACTACCATAAAATATGTTTTAGTTGAGAAATAAGAAATATATCAATACGTTTTGATTGAAAAAAAAATCCTTATCTAGAACAATGGGATACCCCTTCTTATCTGGATCTACCTGGTTGTATAATTGGTGAAAGTGTCTCATCAGATTGGATTTCCACAGGCTAGTGAAAACTAGTTCTGTAGAAACAAAACACTGCATAAAAGAGCACATTAGCCTCAACAGAAATATTAGATTACTTTAATAGTTAAATAAACTGATGAACCAACCTTGGAAATACATCTACAGTATGAGGTCAACCCTTATCCTGCTGGTTCTGTCTATTTATGCTTTCAGGACTGGCCTATTTGCTCAGGGTGGAGGAGGGGGTGGGGCAGGGGCGTAACGAGGATAATTGTGGTACGGGTGTTCGAGCCAGTATTTCGAAACCTACCCCATTCATATACCTGGCCTTGAAAAAAACGGGCCCAATCATTTACTAGAATGCCTGAAATGTTGACCCATTCATATACTGCCCTTTGATGTTTTTTGTACCCATTTATTGCTCATAGTTAGACAAATATAGCAGTCAATTCATTGAATACCAAGAGAACAAGCAGCCTCGAAAAATCTCTTGAGTGAAAAATATCTGAATTTACTGGGATACATCAGAAAAGTGGGGCCTTCTGATACTAATCTAGAAAAATGGGGCCAATCATATACTTTTTGCTGAAAAAAGGGGCCAATCATATACTTTGCAGCGCTGAAAAAGGGGGTCGTTCGGCACGCACATGCATACTATGCCATATATAGGAAGTTACCTCCCCACCACCACCCTGAGCCTATTTGAGTGCACCTCAGAACTTCCAGAATGAAGACTTATATTTTAGTTTTAGTATTTCTGACAGGGTAGAGAATGTTCTATAACAGATCTTTTGTTTATCTGAATTCAAGGCCAATCAGTGAAATAACTACCCAAAATCACCATCAAATTTCATTACTTTCTGTATTTCTGTGTTTTTGGGGGTTTTTTTTTGCTGTTTTTTATTTTTTCTTTTTCTCAACCCTATCCAATCAAATAGGCTCCTGTGCCAACACAGGGATTCGCTATCAGGAGATAGTTGCATGATTATGACATCCACTCAAAAGATCTGACATAGCTAATAGTAAGCCTGTCCTGTTACATGTGTGAGTCTGAACAAAATGGGAGAAAGGGGGGGGGGGGGGGGGGGGGGGAATAACAGGTGCTCAAGTAAGGGTACACCTTCCATTGGACCCAAATGGGAAGAAAATGAAGCAGGATCAACATTACAAGAAGAGTGTTTTCAGAGCAAAAAGATGTCCCCCATCCTCCATCTCCAACATTCAAAGTTACATGTCACCTTTGAAAACAAAGTCAAGGTCACCAAAATCTAATCAAATCAAAGACATGTTCCAATGATATATCAGTGCAAGTTTGACAAAGATCCTCAGGTCGTTTGACCTGAATCCATGCACTAGGTCAGGTGATAGAGTGTTGAAAAGCTTCTTTTTTAACTAATGCAAGTTCTCCTGTGACTTTGAAAACTGGGTCAAAGTCACCAAAATATAATCAGCAATTAAGACCATCCCAGTTATATACATTATGTAATATACCAAGTCAGACCAAAGTCCATCAAATGGTTATGGATTTGATTGATTGAGTTGAGGTTTTACAGTCCAGTCAACCCATTAAGGTCATGTTGTGCATGGTTAACTTTTCCTGGACAGCCTTAGTCCTTTAAGCAGTTAATCAGTACTTGTGCACACTCTTTCACCAGAAACTGACAACTACCCTTCTTGAATCAGCAGACTGTGGAAAATATTTCACGACCAATCTCTGCGAAAGTGTGTTCAGCAACTAACAGGGACTGAAATTGTGACCTCCTGATCACAGCTGTGACCTCTTGATCACAGGTCAGACAACCATCCTACTGAGCCACCTAGGCTGGCTGTAGTTGTTATGGAGATAATGCCTTGAAAAGGTTTATTTTAATAGTGTTAGTCCTGTGGCAGGTGACCTTGAAAGTTGAGTCAAGTTCACCAAATAGCAATTAAGACAATCCCTAAGTCTGATGGTCTGTAGAATCCATCTACTAGTTATGGAAATTCAAATAATGCAAGTTTCATAGTGACCTTGAAAAATGGGTCACCAAAACCTAATCAATTAGGACCATCCCTTTTATGCACAGTCTGACCAGAATCCATCAACTGGTTATGGAGATGGGGTTTTGAAAAGGTTTATTCTAATAGCATATTTTGTGGTGACCTTTAAAATTGGGTCAAGGTCACCAAAAATTAATCCGCATTTAAAACCATCCCAGTTATACTATATCCTAAGTCAGGTCACAATTCATCAAACTGGTATTTAATGGAGATAGCTTGTTGAAAAGCTTTTATTTTAACCCTTGTCCTGCTGAATAAATTAAGACGCCACACCCACTTCTAATTTTTAGCCAATCAGATTACTTGATCCAGATTGATGTTAAAAATTCACATACTTAATTGCAAACAGTGCAGATCCAGATCGTGGCTTTTTCAGAAGCCAACTGATCTGGACCTACACTGTTTGCAAAGGTAGGGTATATCCAGGTTCAGCAGGACAAGTGTTAATAGTGTAAGTCCCATGGTGACCTTGAAAATAGGGTCAAGATCATCAAACTATAATCAGCAATTAAAACCACCCCAATTATATTATATACATGTGCCAAATCTGATCTGAATCCATCCACTGGAGATGGAGGAACATGTAGGGTGTCAAAATGCTTTATACATTGTAACATATACCAAGTCTGACCAGAAATCATCAAATGGAGATAGTGCCTTGAAATGCTATATTTTAATAGTGTAATATGCGTGCTGACCTTGAAAATTGGGTCAAGTCATCAAAATATAATAAGCAATTAAAACCATCCAACTTACAGATTAATTTATGGGTATAAAACTGGTCACACGACTTACCGAAATACTGAATACTACCGAAATACCCGTGAAACATACAGGAATACCTGCGAGACACCTTCTAAAGACACCAATAGTGGTTTTAATTAATTAAGACAGGTCAACATACAGGAAAAGGGAAAGCTTTTAACATGTAACCGCAAATAATTTGCAAATTGTTTTTGAAGTGTTGTCTTTGAAAACAATTTGTCCATACGATTTGCTCAGGTTGGTGGAGATGTAGGTCTAATTCGGAACTCCTGGTTGTACCTTCTTCCCCCCCCCCCACCCCCTCCCCCCTTTTTTTTCTATGTAACTGGTGCACATTCTTTTATTTGCCTCAATTCCTGTTGATTTTTTTCACCCTGTATGAAAATCAATTGTCTTGCCGTTTTTTTTTTGTTTTGTTTTTTTTTAGTTTTTTTTTCCAACAGATTTTCGATCTGACAGACGGTCATTAGTTCCATTAGAGGAGACAACTCAATGCTGGGTGCAAATTATTATTTTCTAAGAAAAGATCTAAATAGTACCTTAGCACTTAATTTGCGAGGTAGCAGTTTGCATATCAAAACGGCTATTCATGTTTCTAAGTCATGCAGAACCTAAGTAGTAATCCCTACGTCGTCGTCGTCGTCGTCCGTCCGTCCGTTCACAATCTTTAAACAACATCTCCTCCTAAACCACTGATTGGATTTTGACCAAATTTCACAGGAATGATCCTTGGTTGATCCTCTTTCAAAATTGTTCAAATGGTTCCGGTCCATTGTATATCTAGGTCACAGGAGCTAAAAATAGATTTTTTAACTAAAAACTCAAAAAATCTTCTCGTCAGAAACCACTGGACCGATTTCAATAAAATTTTGCAGAAATGTTCCTTTGGTGATCCTCTACCAAGATTGTTCAAGCCATTTGGATTCGTCAAAAAACATGGCCGCCAGGGGCGGGGCTTATTTTCCCTATATATCTATATAGAAAATTTAAAAAATCTTCTTGTCAGAAACCACTGGACCAATTTCAATATAATTTTGCAGAAATGTTCCTTTGGTGATCCTCTACCAAGATTGTTCAAGCCTTTTGGATTCGTCAAAAAACATGGCCGCCAGGGGGCAGGGCTTATTTTCCCTATATATATGTATAGAAAACTTTAAAAATCTTCTTGTCAGAAACCACTAGACTGATTTCAATATAATTTTGCAGGAATGTTTCTTTGGTGATCCTCTACCAAGATTGTTCGAGACATTTGGATTCGTAAAAAAACATGGCCGCCAGGGGGCGGGGCTTATTTTCCCTATATATCTATATAGAAAACTTTAAAAATCTTCTCGTCAGAAACCACTGGACCGATTTCAATATATTTTTGCAGAAATGTTCCTTTGGTGATCCTTTACCAAGATTGTTCAAGCCTTTTGGATTCGTCAAAAAACATGGCCGCCAGGGGGCGGGGCTTATTTTCCCTATATATCTGTATAGAAAACTAAAAATCTTCTTGTCAGAAACCACTGGACCTATTTCAGTATAATTTTGCAGAAATGTTTCTTTGGTGATCCTCTACCAAGATTGTTCAAGACATTTGGATTGGTCAAAAAACATGTCCGCCAGGGGGCGGGGCTTATTTTCCCTTTACATCTATATAGAAAACTTTAAAAACTCTTCTTGTCAGAAACCACTGGACCGATTTCAATATAATTTTGCAGAAATGTTCCTTTGGTAATCCTCTACCAAGATTGTTCAAGCCATTTGGATTCATCAAAAAACATGGCCGCCAGGGGGCGGGGCTTATTTTCCCTATATATATGTATAGAAAACTTTAAAAATCTTCTTGTCAGATACCACTAGACCGATTTCAATATAATTTTGCAGAAATGTTCCTTTGGTGATCCTCTACCAAGATTGTTCAAGACATTTGGATTTGTCAAAAAACATGGCCGCCAGGGGGCGGGGCTTATTTTCCCTTTACATCTATATAGAAAACTTTAAAAAATCTTCTTGTCAGAAACCACTGGACCGATTTCAATATAATTTTGCAGAAATGTTCCTGTGGTTATCCTCTACCAAGATTGTTCAAGCCATTTGGATTCGTCAAAAAACATGGCCGCCAGGGGGCGGGGCTTATTTTCCCTATATATCTATATAGAAAAGTTTAAAAATATTCTTGTCCGAAACCACTGGACCGATTTCAATATAATTTTCATATATATCTGTATAGAAAACTTTAAAAATCTTCATGTCATAAACGACTGGAACAATTTCAATATACCTTGGCAGAAATGTTTCCTTAGTGACCCTCTATCAAGATTGTTCAAGCCGTCATGATTTGTCAAAAAACATGGCCTCTAGAGGGTGCGGGGCTTATTTTCCATATATATCTATATAGAAAACTTGAAAAAATCTTGTCGTCAGAAACCACAGGACTGATTTCAATATAACTTCACAGAAATGTTTCCTTGGTGACCCTTTACCAAGATTGTTCAAACCGTTATGATTTGTCAAAAAACATGGCCACTAGGGGGTGGGGCTTATTTTCCTATATATCTATATAGAAAATTTTAATAGTCTTTTCAGAAACCACTTGACCGATTTCAATGTAACATTGCAGGAATGTTTCTTATGTAACCCTCTATCAAGATTGTTCAAGCCATCATGATTCGTCAAAAAACATGGCCGCCAGGAGTCGGGGCTTATTTTCCTTATATATCTATAGAAAACTTTAAAACTCTTCTTGTCAGAAACCACTGAACTGATTTAATTATAACTTTGCAGAAATGTTTCCTTGGTGACCCTCTACTAAGATTGTTCAAGTAATCATGATTCGTCAAAAAACATGGCTGCCGGGGGCAGGGCTTATTTTCCCTATATATCTATATATAAAACTTTAAAAATCTTCTTTTCAGAAACCAATGGACCGATTTCAATACAACTTGGCAGGAATGTTTCTTTGGTGACCCTCTACAAAGATTGTTCAAGCCGTCATGATTCATCAAAAAACATAGCCGCTAGGGGGCGGGGCTTATTTTCCCTATATATCTATATAGAAAACTTTAAAAATCTTCTCGTAAGAAACAGTTGGACCGAGTTCAATGTAACTTGGCAGGAATGTTGCTTTGGTGACCTTCTACCAAGATTGTTCAAGCCTTCATGATATGTCAAAAACCATGGCCCCCAGGGGGGCGGGGCTTATTTTTCGTCTATATCTGCATAGAAAATTTTAAAATTCTTATTGTCACATACTCCATGACCGATTTCAATATTACTTGGCTGGAATGTTGCTTTGGTGAACCCCTATCAAGATTGTACAAGCAGTCATGATTCGTCAAAAAACATGGCTGCCATGGGGTGGGGCTTATTTTCCCTATATATCTAAATAGAAAACTTTAAAAATCTTCTTGTCAGAAACCACTGAACAGATTTCAATATAATTTGGCAGGAATGTTCCTTTGGTGACCCTCTACCAAGTTTGTTCAAGCTTTCATGATTCGTCAAAAAACATGGCCGTTAGGGCATAGGGCTTTATAGCTATATAAAACTTTTTAAACCACTGGACCAATTTCAATATAACTTGGCAGAAATGTTCCTTTGGTGACCCTCTTTTAAGATTCAGTTCAAGTCGTCAAGATTTGTAAAAAAAACATGGCCGGGGGTGTGGTGGAGGGGGGTGGGGGTGGTTAGTGCTATAAAGTTTATACAAAAATCCTAGAGCAGTGAACTTGGCTGAAACTTCAACAGTAAATATGCAAATCTGTTTGGTCAGGTGAGCGATATAGGACCATCATGGTCCTCTTGTTCTTTTTTTTTTTTGTAGTGATTGGTGTCAGATATGTCTTGTTTCAGTGAAATGGCAACTCTACATCAGCTCACAGTGTATATTCAAACTTGATCATCTCTCTTATTAGTGTGTGTGTGTATGTGTGTTTCTAGCCTATGCATTTTCTTTTTGTTGTATATAATGTAAATAATAGAGGGCCTCATGGAAGATTAGCCTGTATTGTTGCTAAATGTGTAACCCTCTGAAAATAAAGACCATTATTATTATTATTATTATTATTACGTAGGTTCTCATGGTCTGCTCAGATACGTCACCGGGTGACGACATGCAATTCTGGGACATTTTCATTCACAGTATACATGTAGATTACAAATATATATATATATATGTGAAAATACCAAGAAAATGCAACAGTCACATTCCCTTACCCCGCAGGAAGAAACCGTGTGCTCATAACGGTAACGTCACAAGAAATCATGACGGAAACCACTTATAGAGAAAAACACACTTATGTTCGTTAAATTATAGAGCATTATTTCGCCAAAAATGACTCAGAAATGCATATGAAACTTTCATGTATTAAAAAAGAATCTAAGTACTGGGACAGATAGGCATATGCAAACTGTAGTTGCAGATCAGACGTCGCAGAGAAAGTGGGACTGAAACTAGTTAGGGGGAACAAGAAAAATGGAACTTTGGAAAACACTTTTAGGGCAATAAGACGTGCGACCAGTGAAGACTCAGATCATCTTCCGATGCATGGGCAGTCAGATTTTGCCATTTGTGGTGACAAACAGGCATGTAAACTCCAGTTCTTGGAGCGATTACAAATCTCTGTTAAATTCATCACCGTTTCAGTGAAGTTTAAATGCATTATGCAGCGTCTGATCTGGGTCTACACTGTTTTCTAAGGCCTGTCTGTCCGAATACGTAAAGTACGAAAATTTGACCAAATCAAACCCCTTTAGAAACCATCCTGGATCCATCCCTGATTCATAAAAAATGCTGCGTTTGACTCATAAAATTCATTATCAAGGCATATGCAATTAGCTCCCTTTAAACAGTAAGGGTCTTACCCCGCATTTACAAGGGTATAAATAAATATTAGTACTGTTTAAATTAATATTTTTTTTTAAATTATCTATATACTGAGAAATTATAATTATTGAAATACCCAGAAAATCAACAGTCACAAAGCAACATTTCCCTTGCCCTGCATGAAGAAACTATGTGCTCCCAGCAGTAATGTCATGTGAAATCGTGGTGGGAAACCGCTTCGGGAGAAAAACAAACATAATTTATAGATCCTTTTCTCGTCAAAAACGCATACGAAACTGGCACGTACTGACTGACTGACCAGATTTTTAACGCTACCAGGCAAATGAGTCACATAGAGGCAGCGCCAAATGGCACATATTAAAAATTTAAAGAAGCTGAACCTAAATATTGGAAAAGATAGGCCTATGCAAACAGTGTAGACCCAGATTAGACACTGCAGAAAACAAGGAAATGAAACTAATTTAGGGGAATAGGGATCATGAAAATCTGAAAAAACACTTTTAGAACAATAAGACCTGTGCGACCAGTGAATAATCAGATCAGTGAATCAGTTTTCGTTGTTCGAATGAGCTTCTTTGGCCTCTGGACTTTTCACACACGACCGTTTTTCATGGTAAGTCGTGTGACCAGTATAAAAACCCTCGTTATTTGCACTATGGTTTTGCTTGTTCTAAATGTACATACACTGAAACTCATGATATTAACCCCAAACCTTTGGTCTGACAACATTTTCTTGTGGTAAATCGAGAAATTCAGCAAATGACACTCCCACCCATTGGGGCACTAGAAAGAGATGGCCTGCCTGATGCCTATGTGAAAGAGTTGCTATAGTAATTTAAGACAAGACTTTAGTTTGTCATTTGACTAGGTTGGCTATATGCTAAATTATCAGTGCCTACAAATTCCAATCCATTTCAATTATGTACATGTATGTCTACGAAAGAACTGAGTTAGCAAATCTCTGTGTAAGAGAGTACCGGTTGGTTGGCTAAAAGTTCCACATATTTGGGGCTAAACTTTTGATACGACATTTTAACCTCAATTCAAAAACAACTTCAGAAAGTGGGGTTTCAACTTTTCAAAAGATGTTTCCATGATTTAGGACACAGAGCAAAAATGTGCAGTAATTCCCTGCCTACCTGAAATAATTCAGGTAATGCAGATACAAATGGAAGTAGAGTGAACACCAGCCCAATGCACACACACTGATTTCATGACCAATCTCCATGAAAGTTATGTGGTTGAGTTGGGATTCAAACTTGCAATCCCTAGATCATCAGTCAGATGCACTATCAACTGTGCAATTAAGATGGGCTACACACATACTGCTGTTGGGTTTCCCTGGCACATATTCTGAAACAGCTCTAGATAAGACACTTCGATTTAACCTTTGTCCTGCTGAATAAATTAAGATGGCACGCCTACTTCTAATTTTCAGTCAATCAAATTACTTGATCCAGATTGTTGATACAAATTCACATACTTAATGGCAAACAGTGCAGATCCAGATCAGTTGGCTTCTTCAGAAGCCAACTGATCTGGATCTAAGCTGTTTGCAAATGTAGGGTATATCCATGTTCAGCATGACAAGGGTTAAACTGGATAATTATTTTATTTTTGTTATTTCTCCATGAAAACTCATGCTGTGAGTAAACATGAAAAAAAAAAAATGCTATGTTCCTATATGACAGTTAACATACCTGATTAATATAAGCTGTTTGTGAGAAAGCCTGTCTTATGTAATATAAATGAATATCATATCCTGCAAAGTCTCAGTCTTGCAACCACACATAGATCTTTGTTGGGAGCTGGAGTTTAACAGCCCAGTCAATACTATTAAGGTCATGTCAAGCCGGTCAGTAAACATACTAGAACTTTTCCTTGACAGACATACTACTCTAAGTGGTTAACCATACTTTAAGCACAAACTTTAGCCAGTAACAGACAACTGCCCTTTTTGAATCAGCAGAAGGAGGTGAATGACCGTAGAAAGGTTTTTATACTCAATCTCTATGGAAATTATGTGGCCGAGCTTGGACTAAAGTTTGCAACCACTGACTGTGCTATGGAAACCATTTTGCTTGGATTGTCAGAATCAGTGGACCCGACATACCAAAGAGTCTGACTGAACTGTGTGAGCTGGCAGGTTGCTTGACTACAGGAGCCACTATGAGCAAAGTCTCAACTTGTGTCAACTTGAGTCTTTGCTTGTAGTGACTCTTATTACTAGTACCGTGAGAATGTCTAATGGCACGTGCAGCCAAAAACAAATGGATGTAAACATCCACACAGTCTGATCTGAATCATAAGCAATTTATGGACCTCAGACAGATCATAGATTGAACAGCAAATACTCAAATTAAAATGCAGATGTTGATCAGAGTTTTTGCAGATAATATAAAATAAGATAAGGCCCATATTAGTTGCAATAACATACGGTAAATGTTCCATATCTTTTTGTCCTAATTTTAGATTTTTGTACAGTTGTTTCTTAACATACTTAGTGTAATGGCAAACAATCTAGACCCTGATCAGACTGCTCCTTCAGATCTGGGTCTGCACTGTTTGCATATGTAATTTTGTCAGACATTAAGGTGTAGGAAATTTTAGGACATTTACTGTACTTGAAATACTCGGATAACATAACTCTTTATCATATTTTTTTTTTTCGGTCTGTCCGGATAATAATCCAATGCTCTAACTACTGAGCCAAAGAGTCGGCTTGCTGATGCAGTTGTCAGAGATTGAATATATAGCTATAAGTAAAAAGCCATGCATAATCTGCTAAGACAGATAATCGAAGGTAGGAGTGCTGGTCGTAACACTTCCCCTTTTCAATGAAGTCATCATTTATGATGACACAAAGCCATTTTCTGCGAAATAAAGTCCAATCCCAGACGAGCCTCTATCTTACGACATGAATGCTGTAACAAAGGAATAAAGCATAGCTGAAAAATTTCCTGCCTGACGTGAGATTCGAACCCAGTCCGTCCGAATATTAATACAGTGCTCTAACCACTGAGCCAATAATTCGACTCCCTGACGCAGTTGTCAGACATTGAATATAAAGCTACAAGCTATGCTAATCCTAGTATTCTCTGATGTTTCAGTAGCTTTACTTTGTATTAATATTTGCCACTAACATCAGAATGACTCCTATACTGAAAATCAGGAATTTTCCTGCCCTGTCTAAAATGAGGGTTTTCACCAAAATAGAGGCATGGACATTAATGTGTAATGTAGATAGCCACTAAGGATTATCAAACTAATACGGGCATTGCCTTCAGCAACATTGACACCGGTGAAGCCGGTGTCAACAGCAGCAGGCAATATTGGCCTGCACACCTATAGTTAACACACATGAAATGTACCTCTGTGTCCTGCCTATGTCTCTCAGCTGATTGAAAACTGGCAAGAAACAGAATGATTCACCTGGCGCTTTCATCTCAGTTTGTCAGAAGCATATCTAGAACTCACAGCGTCTGCTGATAATCATAACGCTATAGAACCAGTCGGATTTTGTCACTGTATTATGGAAATTATATTTATACACATTTTTTTCAACACTCGTTTATAACTAAGATATTTCAAAGCTACATAAAAAGCGTTAGAAAATATAATTATTTATTCTTGACTACTTCAATAATGTTGTTCAACATTAAAGAGACGTTCACTGGAAACGAATAATTAATCATGGTGACATTCAGTGACATTCGGTGGGAATAGTAATAAAAAATAGAGCCAGTCTAGTGACAGATTATGACCCTGTCCTGCATCAACAATAACAATAACACTTTGGCTAACTGAAAATTAAGCAATTGCCATGCCGGTTTCTAGGCAGTGCCTAAATTCATATTATTTTATGACTGAAAAAAATGATAATACATGAATTTCTTTATGAATAATTGACATTTTGGGGTAACAAATTGGCTTTTACCGTGTACAGTCTAGGCAACAAGGGTAGACTTTGACAGGTAGAGTGAAAACACCGGTTATGCAAGTTTCCAATGAAACAAATTGTTGAATTTATTGGAAAATGGTTTCTTTTATTTATTCTAAAATTTAATATTGCTATCTGCTGGGTGATATTCAGAATTTTCCTTTGAAAGTGCCCAGCCAAGACTGGCTGGGGAAATTCAGCATTTTCAAAGCTAAGTTACTCTGACGGTAAGTGGTAAATATCAAAATAAAGAAAAGCGGCTTAAATGTCAGAGAAGACTCGGAATACAAGCTGTGCAAAATCTGCCGAGGCAGATAATCAAAGAGTCTCATCTCATCAATGTACTGTTATAACTATTCCTTACCATTTCATTTTTTTTTCTTTGAAAAAGTCATGTTTCATTGGGAAAATGTGACACTGGATAGCTCCCTTCCTCACTTCACGTCTTCAGACTATCTTTTATATCATAGCTTTAATACTTATTTAACTACAATGTTTAGACAGTCTTGTCTCATGAACTGATACTGAAATGGCAAATCTATTCAAAACTGACAAGAGTGCAGGCGAGTTTCTATTAGAAAAGAAAACGTTGACATTGTAGTCATCAATCATGATCATAGATACCCAATTAATATGAGCATGTGGTGGTAATTTGTAACGTTTGATTCTATGCAAAATAAATAAATGCGATCAAAGAAAAAGCTTCAAGTGTATGCAGAGAATGTAATTTTATAATAATCACTTACCTTTTTGTCAAGACAACCTATAAAACCAACGTTAGCAGGAAATAAATAAGCTTATAAAACTGTGTCACTGTTGTCACTTTTCGCAAAACTGAACGCTAGAAGAGTAGCGCAAGGGAGACAAATCATGATAGTCGGTATTTCCCGGTACCCTTGTAATAGTACCTCTTTCACAGCCGTATATCTTTCAAGTCGTGTCAAATAATAAACACATGGGACTCTCTTATTTTGACTCAAAAAACACAACTTTACGTACTATCTTTACAAAAATTATTAGAACTTTCCTTATTTATTTAATGTAAAAATAAGGACTTCACTATTTTTTTTTTTTTTTTTTTTTTGCTAGAACCTCACTATTTTTTTTATTTTGACAACTTAACAGCTTAACATGTATGTAAAATATTATAGATACTTACAGTGCTGTAGGCTACTTCTGCTCACCTAAGCATTTAAAGACACATATTCTCTGTCTCTAGGCTGGGGTGGACCATCATGATTGTATGCAATATACAGCCCTGATAGGGGTGGCTCACATCAAAGGCTGGTCTTATCTAAGTGATTATGTGGTGATTGTCGCTGTCTGAAGTCTGTTTAGGTGGGGCCAGAGAGGGGTAAATTGAATATAATCTAATAAAATAAAATGTTCATTGTTTTACCCGGACTATATGAATATATTGATATTGATTTAGTTATAAATTTTATTGATATTTTTTTTAATAAGAAATTTCTAAATTCACTTAGGCATTAGTTTTTTTTTTTTTGTTTTTTTTTACTTCTATGTATTCTTATTGAACTGTAAGTGAATAAATGAATTCTTTGTTTTCAGAGTTGTCAAAAAAAAAAAAAAAAAAAAAAAAAAAAAAAGATAGGATTTTTTAAATCTGTTTCTTTATTTACTTTTATTTATGTATAAGGTAAAAGATGACCATTATGGAAAGAAGTAATCTCGATTTACACAGATAATACATTTGGTTTTATGTTTTTGCAGGTGTCATAAAGTGTCTTTAACAATATTGTTTTATTCACACTTTACTTCAAACTTCATCACTTTTTATGTTTTTACAGTGTGTTACAATAGATATCATTTGTTTGTTTAGCAGCTGTCATAAAAACCGTATATTTTTTATTGGGTTGTATTTAAAAGGCTATGATATATTCAAGAAGGCAGTGGGCAGGGTGGCCTAGTGGTTAGCGCACTTGACTTTCAAGCGGGATATCGTAGGTTCGAATCCCGGTCGGGTAGAGACAATTTTCAGATCATTAGTACGCCTAGCTCATAGTCGACGTGCCCTGGGTTGAGTATAACGTGGACAGGGCGGCGCTTGGTGACAGACAGCGGCACCAAGTGTGCATGGCTGATCCATGTAAGCAAGGCTGTACAAATACATGTACATCATAGCAATCGCCGCTGCCTCTATGTGCCTCGGGTGCCTGGTAGTGTTAAAATCCGCACAACAACAATTCCGCACAACAACAATCAGAAAGGCACCGCGCTACAAGAACACAGCTACCATCACCGACCATCACCAGCACCAGCGTCTCCCGAGTCACCACCTTCGAAGAAAGTAAAAAAAGGGTCTCCAGCACCAGCGACAGATCGCCCGATCCAGAACTGCTCTTACCACTACGAAGAAGAATACCCGGTCCATGAGAAATACGACCTCCAGGACGTTCTCAGCAACAAGCTTCATGGAAACGACGTTGCAATCATTAAGGCACAAAGAATCCCAGAAGAAGACGAGATGAACATCGACCTGCCAGCCTACTTTTTTCATCGACCTTGGAAGAAGGATTGGCTACTCATCAAGGGACCAACGTCAAAGTACCACCATGAAGAATTTTACACCAAGATGGAAGAGCTAGCCGAATCAGGAAAGCCACAGAAGAACATCATATCCTGGTTTGACTTCCTGGAGCGTTCCTGCGGCGACCCAAGGGGAAAGTACCCGTTCGTCAGAGTAGAACCACGCTAGAGATTCCCTTCTGGATCATGGGTGAGGACACCCTTCTTTTTTCATTAACTTGGGTGAGGACACCCTACCAGCGTTCTGGGTGAGAACACCCTCTCGGCAGCCTGGGTGAGGACACCCCTACGGCAACTCCCTTCCTCGGCTATTGTCTGAAACTTTCGCACGAAGCGAGCTGAGTACCTAATGCACCACGCAGTCGGAATTGACACGCATTAGGTACGAGATTAAAAGCTCAAACTATTCGGCTGATCGTCAAAATTCTGCAACTTACAGGCTGGACTACTACTCTCGCACGAGGTCTTGACATGCCCGCACCGTGTCTGGACGTGCACGCACTCCGTATCTGGGCGAGGTGACCTGGTTATGAATTATAATTAAGCACTGTTTTAAGCCAACCAAGCAGTCCAATAAAACTAATCCAGATTTATCTGGCGCTGCCTCTATGTGACTCAATTGCCTGGCAGCGTTAAACTGAAAAGTCAGAAAGGCAATTTGTAGTTTGCAGAAGCGGATAGGATAATGTAATTACTATTTTTTTGGTGAAACACACACACACAAAAAAAAGAAAATGTCTACACAAAAGATACCCAAGAATAGAAAGCTTCAATTACACAGTTCATAATGATAATGGATTAATTAAATATTTAATGCTGATCAAAAAAAAAAAAAAAAAAAAAAAAAAAAAGATAAAATAAATAAATAAAAAACAAAAGTAGTTTTAGATAAAGTTACACTTGTTTATGAAACTTTTTATTCTTCACATTCTGTATATTATCAAAATGGTTTCAAATAAATGGAATTAAACACGTTTAATCCGACCACATATACCATTTATTTGTATCAGGGTAATGGCTGGTCATTCTTTTTTGTAACAGATATAGTTTTAGTAATTAAGTTCAGCAGATTAAATAAATTAAGGGTTCCAAACTTCATTATCTCTGTGTTTGGGATTATCAAAAATGTCTGCCAATTCTGCGCGCCTTTTTCAATTTCGCCCATTGCCTTGAATGTGGGGAGAATAATGGACAGTTAATAATATTTTAATGATTGCTGATCAACTCCAAATAAGACCCGAACTTTTGCATCACTTTCAATGATATGTGGTCTTTTAAATGCCACAATAGAGGAAAGGGTGCTTTTGTTGATAGAGAAAATAGCATTTCCTATTTAGGCATCAAATCCATTTTTCTATTAAAACATTATTCCCATATACTTTTTGACATGTTACATTGGCTAAATCCTCAAACCAAAGGTTCAAATTGATTGAAGAACAATAAATTAAATGCACAGAATTGGCTGATGCGCAGAATTAGGCAACATGGCTATAACAATTTAACCTAGAATAAAAAGAAATTTCATGAAATACATAAACATGGGTACAATATAGGTGATATGGGTACAATATATTGGATAAAAGTAAAGACAGGCCAAACCCTGTAGCAAGTAAACTTCAATACTATTCGTTTCATAAACGTTTTCACATTATTTTATTACATGATTTTAACTGCAGTGAGGCAGAATTTTAATAATTTAGACAATTCAGTAGTGATGCAGTGAAACGTGCTTTATATAGAAAACATAGTCGAAACTCTTCCTATGGCGCACAATATAATAAAAAGTTAAATAAGAGACAATGTCAAAACTGAAGTACGAGTAGTCTAACTTTTGTTGTTTATTGTTTTACACGCTTTCACAGTTAATGCTGATCTTCAGACAACCACATATATATATATATATATATATATATATATATATATATATATATATATATATATATATATATATATATATATATATATATATATATATATATATATATATATATATATATATATTATGGGAACGTTTTCCCGCCACATATATTTTATCCGTATATCGTTTTATTGTGATATTAAAGATAACTAGTAAATAACTTGTTTGAGCACTTTTATATATTCTACTGAAAAACAATATTGCATTTCAAAGTTATGCTATATATGCTTTAGATGAAAATATTCTGTTCTGCGACTTTTATATATATATATATTGAAAATATAATTCTGGTATTTCCAACAATGAATGTGAGGGAAAACTTTAGCGCAACTATCAAACAAGAGGGCCGTAGTGGTCCTGCATCACTCACCTGAGCTAACAGATTTGCATGCTTAATATTGAAGTTTCACACAAGTAGATTGCTGTAAGAGTTTTGTATAAAGTTTTGTGATTAAGAGTGACATGGTGGTCCTATTAAATGGAGTAGCAATGTCGTTTATGGCAATCAGTGCCTCATTTTTTGTTCGATCTTTGAACAACTTGCAAAGACCATACAAGGATCATTCCATCCAAGTTTGGTCAAAATCCACACAATAAAGAAAGCGTGATTAGACGGAAGGATGGACAACGAAAACGGATGGTGACCGATCACAATAACCTAGGTGAGATAAGAAGTGACCCCTGGGAGGGAGCAATTTTTGACCACAGGGCTGTAATTTGAATAATCTTAATAAAGATTTACTAGATGAAGCTACATACCAAATATTAAAGGCCTGGGCCTTCTAAAAGAATTTTTAAAGTGTTTCCTTACATGATACTATGTAATATAAGTGACCACCTGTGTTAGGGCCATTTTTGATCCAGAGCTACAAGTTTTACAATCTTGGTAGAGGTCCACTAGATGAAGCTACATACCAAATATCGAAGGGGTCCTCTATCTCATCTGTGAAACATCACAGTGAAACACATATAAACAAAAACACTGTGATGAAACAAAGCAAAGGTCCCAATGGCAATATGAAGCCAGAACACAAGAAAAACACAAACAGGACCATGTTGAACCCGACCACAGACATTGATAGTCAGGCACCGACCATCTGAAATAGATTGGAGAGGGAGCCGTCATTTAGTCTGACCATTACGAAAACACTCCCATTCAAATATATTGAAAATTTCACCACCAAAAACTGAACGTTTTCAGATAAAAAAAAAATCTGATATTTTTTCATATTTCTGCTCAAAACATAGATTGTGGGTACGAGGCGGTTCTAACGAGTACCCACGAGGCGGTTCTAACGAGTACCCACAATCTATGTTTTGAGCAGAAATAAGAAAAATAGTGCATACCCCTGTAAATCCCAGTTTTACTATATAAAAGTGGGGTTTAAGGGGGTCAAAATTATATAGGCACGTTTTTGTGATGGGACCGACCCATCATCGTGTAATTAAAGAGGGAAGCAAAGCTATCAACCATAATTGGGTTAACAACCATACAAATATGCAAAGACCATAAAGTCCACTTGGCAGTTTGATTTGATTTGTGTTGAGATTTTACGGCTCAGTCAACCCAATGGGGGTCATGTCGAGCGCGGTCAGTTTACCTAACCACACGTTTACTGGACAGGCTTAGTCCTCTAAGCGGTTAAACAGTATTGTGCACATTCTTTCGCCAGAAACTGACAATTGCCCTTCTTGAATCAGCGGAATGGAGAGAATGACCGTAGAAAATATTTCATGATCAATCTCCACGAAAGGATGTTGCCGACCTCGGCGGGGGTTGAACCCGCGACCTCCTAGTCTCCATTCGAACGGCGCATCCAACTGAGCCACCGAGTCTGAAAGTAGTCGTAATTGAATGGCAAACAGTGTAGATCTTGAACAATGGCCGCGTTCTGTGCCGTATGATTTGGGTCTGTACAGTTTGCTCAGGTCTGCCTGTCCGAATACACTGTGTAAATACGATATGGAAAGATGACGTGTGTTACAAGTATTGCAGGAAGAAAATGCTTACTTTCCGCAGACACCTGGCAACACCTTTGGTTACTGTAGGTTCAATTTGTTACTCTATTTAACTCTAAAAACATTCGGACACATCAACTCCTTAACATAATTATCCTAAAACTTAGATAAATCTACTGTACTGCCTGAGGATACGCGGGGTCTGATCTGGACCTACACTTTTTCTCAGACCTCTCTGTCCCGAATAATTAAGGTAAACACGTAGCTTAGCAGTCCTTTCTTCTTGTGTGGACTAATGATTTTCGGTCACTGAAAAACTGTTTTTCTGGTTTTCTCTGTTTTACCGGATGATATTCAGTCAATAATTCTAAACACCCGGACAATGAGAAATAGCAGTCAGTTAACTCCCCTGGGTACTCTCTGTAAACAAGAAGGCCCAGTTAATTGGATACCTCTGCTTTTATCAATAGCATCTCCATTAAGGACAGTTGCTTTTCATTTAGAAATCTAACTTAAACGGGGTCATATGCGTGAAAAGCTTCCAAAACATCAAAAAGAAACATTTTCTGTGCTATAGAATATACAATGTTAATATTTTTTTTCATAATGAAGTGGAAAAATTTTAGCTTAAAAAATCAGTTAAATTCCACTGAGGACCTAAGATGTTAAAAATAGAGGATTTTAGTTAGTATTTGGTCTACCTTGCACTACCCCAGCAGGCACACAACATCAAAATGACGTTGATATGACGTCATTTTAACGTTATGTATCCACTAGGACCTATCAAATGAGATAATAGAAAAAAAAAATATTGCTCTCATTAAGCATCATCTCACATTAATACTCTCTCTCTCTCTCTCTCT
The DNA here is from genome assembly GCA_964016985.1 of Anodontia alba. Classification (NCBI taxonomy): domain Eukaryota; kingdom Metazoa; phylum Mollusca; class Bivalvia; order Lucinida; family Lucinidae; genus Anodontia; species Anodontia alba. The sequence goes on along the minus strand of OZ024825.1, from coordinate 90,172,293 downwards.
CTCTCTCTCTCTCTCTCTCTCTCTCTCTCTCTCTCTCCAGGAATCTACTGTATTTATCCTAAATATTCCAATACCTTAACTCCTTTATACTTGTCCTGACGTTTTAACCCTTAAAGCGCCAAGAAAAACTGCATCTGAAAATGTCGTCTGTTTATGTCGTCTGCTGAATATTCTTGCAAACTTTTCAAAGCTATTTTTTGCATACCGGCAAACAGTGTGGACCCAGATCGGAGCAGTCTGATCTGGGTCCACACTGTTTGCAGAAATGACTTTTAAAATAACAAGCGGAAGACAAAGCAGACGACAATTGTTGTGATTGGCGCTTTAAGGGTTAACAATCCCATTTGACTACCAAATGCAGTGTCTAAAACTGCTATATGAGGTACAAACAGTATATACCCAGATTGGACGCCGCGTTAGGCGGCGTCTGATCTGGGTCTACACTGTTTGAGCAGGTTTGTCTGTCCTAATACTTAGCATAAAACACGCTACGAGTTGCACCATAGGAAAATAGGTCCTCGGGGGTACATATGAACAGTAACGATCCAGATCAGCTATGAAACTGCACAATCTGATAATGGTTTATGTTATACAATATATAAGGATGTATCCTTCAGTAACCAAGATACTTTAAGATAACGAGCGCTGTAACTAGACTGCGCAATGTACAGGGTGATCTGGACCTTCGCTGTCCGTATACGCCCCGAAGACACATTTTCCCATGGAGCGTCTCACATACATATAGTCTGCCTGGAAAAAAAGTCTCTCACTTATTATGATTGAGCGATGTTCACTTGTACTTAACTTTGTCATGCTATCACGTTTTCATTGTCAGGAATGGCTGAACACCTGTCGACAGGACATTGAAACACCAACATTCCAAAAACGTGTTCGGAGTGATTTAGACCATTTGAGTCTTTTGTTAATACTGGCACGTTTCCTGAGCAGATAGCAATTATTGAGATGTTTTCTAAATTTAGAAAATTCCCGGATTGCGCATGCTCACAAAGAGCAAATTGTCCAAGGGACATAATAGAAAAGATTCGAATTCCCCTCAGTTATCTACCCTGAAATTGAATTTGGGTATTTTCCCGTCTAAATATAGATTAATAGTCCGACTATTTATATGACTGTCGTATACGTTCAATGTAAGGACGAGGCTGAGCAAAGATGGCACTACCATGACACCACTAGGAAAATAGGTATCTAACGACTGTCGATTTCAATTTATTTTGACGTTGTAATACATGAGCCTCGCCATGAGAAAAGCTATTTCGGGGCCTACCGGTTTAACCCGAAATATTCGGACACCAGTTCACCCTACCATACTTGTCCTAAAACTTCCAAGAACAAGCCTATTTTACTACCTGTTGAAGTTATAAAATGCGACTAGATGAGTTGCTAACACTGTCTACCCTGATCAGACGCCGCGTTCTGCGTCTGCGCTGTTTGCTTAGGCCTACCTGTCCGAAAACATAGGGTAAATACGGTATGCGAACAGAAAAGACTCAGATCAGAACAGGAAAGAGCCAGATCAGCTAGCAAAGCCGCTGTATCTGATAAAGGTTATAGTTATATATCGATATATTCTACAGTAAAAATATTCTGTAAGCGGACAGCGGAGGCCTGATTAGACCGCGCAGGTACTTAGGCTGAGCTTGGCTTGCGTTGTCCGCACATGCTACCAAGGCTCATTTTACATGTCTCTTCTCCTGTCTACTCTTTCACTCCCGCGTATAGGTCAGTTATTTCATCACTGAGTCTTTGTATGATTTCTTCTCGAGAGGGCGGCGGCCTACTTAAGCATATATGTCATACCTCTTCCAGCTTAAAGAGATTTTATACACTTTCATGGGGGTTGTGGGGGTTGGGGGGAGTGGGAGGGGGGAGGGGGCGGCATCTCTTTCAAAATTATTGTCCTTCCATTCTGAAAATGGGTCTACTCTGGAAGGAAAGAATTTGCTCCCCCCCTTTTTTTTTTTTTTTTTTTTTTTTTTTTTTGATTTGGGTTTTACGGCCCTTTCAAGAATATTTCACTTATATCGAGCCGATCGTTCATCGAAGGTGGGCGAAAACCGGAGAACCCGGAGAAAAACCACCTGACCATCCGTAAGCAGAACTTGGCTTTCCCACATATGACCCGAACGAGGCTCGAACCACAGCGGTGAGAAACCTAATGGATTAAGAGTCAACTCTCTTATCCACTAGGCTACGGGGGCCCGCATAAATTTGCTCCCCTTCACATTTGGCCCCGTTTCAGAAGGGTCTTGTAAAGCCATGAAAACGTGATGACATAAGGCTGCTTCTAGTAGCGAAACGCTAAGACTAGAATCAACCTCGGGATGTTTTATGGGCGCAGTCGTCAGCGTATCACTAACTGCCTATTACCCTAAATATTGGTTCGCTTTCACTCCTTATCAGTCGGACTGTAGATCCAGGGGTCTCAAGTTCGAATCCCAGCTCGGCCACATAACTTTTGGACCATGAAATCATTGCTACTGTCATTCTCCCCTTCCGCTGATTCAAGAAGGGTAGTTATCAGTTACTGGCGAAAGTACGAGGGCGTGTCAATAAAAAACCAGCCTATCCCATTTCCGATGGGCCGAGACGGTCACGATTTTCATGCTATGTTTCAATATATGATTTATACATGGCTACAAAATTACACGCGTATCGAGTCATTCTTTAATAAGATATTGAATGTCAAACATAGCTAGTGATGCAAAGGCATGCTTTTTCATCTAAAGTTGAGTACCGTGCTGTAATTCGGTACTTGTATTTAAAAGGTAAAACAGGCAAGGTAATACACGGCGAGTTAGCCGATGTTTATGGGTCTTCTGCACCATCTTATGCTCAGGTTAAATTCTGGTTAGGGGAATTCAAACGCGGTAGAACGTCTTTAGAAGATGAAGCCAGGTCTGGACGACCACTGGATGCCACCGACGAAGAAATGTGTAAGAAAGTTCGGGATCTGGTATACTCTGATAGGCGAATTCAGGTGGAAGAAATAGCGCAGGCTTTAGGCATTTCACATGGTAGCGTTTCAACAATCTTATATGATCGTTTAGGTATGCGCAAGCTAACAGTCCGTTGAGTCCCCAAATCCCTTAGCGATGAGCAAATGGCAACCAGAGCATCAGTATGCAGCGCCTTGTTGAAGCGTTTTAGGTCAGAAGATGATTTTCTTTTGCGTCTGGTGACTGTAGATGAGACTTGGGTTCATTATTACGAGCCAGAGAATAAAGCTCAGAGTCGTCAGTGGGTAGGGCCTCGGTCCCCGAGGCCAAAGAAGTTCAAGACGCAACCATCTGCTGGCAAGGTGATGGTATTTTGGGACGCAAAAGGCGTTATTATGTTGGACTTTTTACCCAAGAGAAGTACAATAACTGGAGTGTACTATGCAAACTTGTTAGACCAGCTGAGAACCGCCATCCGTGAAAAACGCCGAGGTAAACTCTCTAAAGGTGTTTTGCTGCAACAAGACAACGCGAGAGTCCACACTTGCAAAGTTGCAATGGATGCTGTAGAGCGAAACGGGTATGAATTAATACCACATCCCGCCTATTCGCCTGACCTAGCTCCTAGCGACTTCTTCCTATTCCCAAACTTAAAAAAGGATATCCGTAGACTTCATTTCCGGTCTGATGAAGAAGTCGTGACGGCAGTTGAGGAGTGGGTCAATGGAAAGGACCCTGACTTTTTCAGTTCTGGGCTGATGGCACTTGAACACCGTTGGTCTAAGTGCATCACACTAGAGGGCAATTACATCGAAAAAGAAGAGGTGGATCTCAACCGGAAATAAGTTAGGCTGGTTACTTTTTGACTCACCCTCGTATGTACACAAGTTCTGTTCAACGGCTTAGAGGGCTAAGTCTGTCCAAGAAAAATGTAAGTAGGTTAACTGACCGGCTCGACATGGCCTTTATAGTGTAGACTGGGCTCAATGTGCAACTCAAATTTAAACTCATTTCTCACCATACTTGTCATAGTATTTGGACAATATAATTTATCAAAGTCAAATTAATCTTGGAAACAAAGAACATCTAAAGAAATAAAATCGGAGTTTTGATGTCAGTCATTGAGACTCTTAGTATGACAATGTAGTTTGCATCGTTACATACGCCCCACTAGCGCCGGCTTAAACAGAACTCGAAAATTTTACGTCATTTAAAATCCTATGACAAGTAACCAGAACTCAAATATTTTCTACATGTTGAACTCCTATGACAAGTATGGCTCCTTTTACTACATGTTGATTCTACAATTCTGGGTGAGTGGCAAACAGTGTAGACCCCTGATCGGACGCCACGTTCTACGGCATCTGATCTTGGTCTACGCGGTTTGCTCAGGCCTATCTGTCCCAGTACCTAGTTTTGTTACGGCACTTCATGCATGATACATACATGTATTTTTAAATGACATATTACACGCTTAGTAACAGATACCTTTGTTTTTTGGATTCGATTCTTCGCCGAATTCACTTACCATATATATCTTAAATACTCCTTAGTTTCTTGATCTAAAATTTGACTGAAGTCCGTTTGACTCTAGAGCGATCAGTTAAACGGCAAACAGAGTAGATCCTGAACAGACGCCGTGTTCCGCAGCGCATGGCCTGGGTCTACACATGGCGCATGTTACTAGTGCATCGTAAAGGGAGTGCTTATATTTTCCGCGGACACCTAGCATTACCTTTAGTTACGGCTGAAGGGTCTTAAAGTTTTTAATTTGTTACCGTATTTACACTAAACATTTGAACACCCGAACTCTTACCATAATTGTCCTAGAATTTGAACATTAGATTCTAAATTTAATGACTATATCTGAACAATAAACACACACACGCACGCACGCATGCCAAAGAATGAAAAAACGCTGAAGCGTCGACGTTTTCTAATCCAAACTAGCTAGTTTAGGTGAATTAGGCCTCATCAGTGAACCGCATTTAAATTTGCAAAAGTCCCGGAGTGACACCATACCATTGTAGCGTAACGTATTTATTCTAATATTCGGTCACTTTAACCCCTTATCATCCTTACCATACTAGTTCAGACATTCGAACAAACTGCTGATTATTGACGAACAGCGTAGACACTGATAGGACGCCGCAGTCTGAGGCGTCTGATCTGGGCCTTTACTGTTTGCTGTTGCCTAGCTCTCCGAATACTTATGGAAAATACGGTATATGCAAATAGCTGAGCAATCACGCACGCTGATCAGGACCTTCGCTGTCCGTCGTGAGGAAGGAAGTATGGACACTGTACTACCGAGAAACGAAGACACTGATCAGACTGCATGAATGTAAAGCCTGATAAGAGCCTTTGAAGTTGATTATATGGTCCAGGAAGTCAGACTCAATGATTTTCACAGGAAGAGGGGCGCTGGTAGTAGAGTAGTACTAGCGCTCGCCTGAACTAGCGATCGTGGGTCTAATCCGCCGCCAGGGGCAGATTCTTCTCATGACTGAGCGATGTTCATTTAATACTATCACATTTTCATTGTCCTGAAATGGTTGAACTAATGTCGACAGGACATTTAAGCACCAACACACCTAATGTATGTACGGAGTTGTTCAGGTCCAACTGAACCTTTTTGTTAACATAGACACGTTTCCTGAGCAGATAGCAATTATTGAGATGTTTTCTCAATTTTGACTATTTCCGGATTGCGCATGCTCACATAGCGCAAACTCTCCAAGGGACATAATATAATAGATTGGAATTCCCCTTAATTATCTACCCTGAAATTGAATTCGGGGATTTTCCCATTTAAATATAGAATCAATAGTCGGACTATTCATAAGCTTGTCGTATACGTCCAATGTAAGGACAAGAGTGAGCAAAGACGGAACTACCCCGCAAATACCAGGTAAAAAGACACACACACACACACACACACACACACACACACACACACACACACACACACACACACACACACACACACACTAACGACGATCGATTTCAACTTATTTTGATTTTGACTTTTATCTATTGTAATACATGAGCTTCGCCATGAGAAAAGATGTTTTCGAGGCCTACCGTTTTTACCATAAATATTCAGATACTCCTTAATTGTCCTAAATGTTGAGCAAGTCCATTTTACTATACTTATTAAAGTGTCTAAAATGCGATCTGCGGCGTCTGATCTGGGTCAGCACTGTTTGCTCAGATCTGTCAGTCCCAAAATATATGGTTATTATAGAATAACGTTGCTGCTACGCGATTTAATAGACCAGCTTTTCTTTCCAGATTCGGCTCATTTACACATTTCACCTACCGTATTTGCCCTTAATATTCAGATTCTTTAATTATTGTCCTAAACTGAAGTCCATTTGGCTATCGATGATGTGTCTTAAAGGTGGTAGTGGAATGTCGAACAGTGTAGATCCTGATCAGACGCGTTCTTTGACGTTTGATCTGGGTCTGCACAGTTTACCCAGGTCTGTCTGTTCGATCATTTTTGTGTAATTTCGGTATAGAAACATGACACATATTATTAATGCAGCAGAAAGGAAGTGCTTACTTTTCGCGGACACCTGGCATTACCCTTCTCTGTCTCTGTCTCTCTCTCTCTCTCTCTCTCTCTCTCTCTGTACGCGTTATGTCTCCATGAAAACATGTTAAGATATTTACAGGACAAGCTTCTCGTAGCCATTCTAACTGGAAACAAATCTTAGTGTGTGTGTGTGTGTGTGTGTGTGTGTGTGTGTGTGTGTGTGTAGACAAAAATCAACATAGTTTCAAACAATCTGGGCCCAGTTGTTCAAAGCGTCGTTAGCTTAACGAGCTCGTTAAGGGTCATTTCGTTAACTGTTTTAGCCGATTCAATATACAATATTCTGATATTTTTTGATGAAAAAATGTGAGTAGCTTTTGCACTGCAAAAGCTACTCACATTTTTTCAGCAAAAACTTCCAGCATATTTGCATATCACTCGATGAAAATTTTAACAAATCGTTAACTAACGATGTCGTTAGCTTTGAACAACTGGGCCCAGACCAGTAAAGTTATTTGTACCGCGTTTAATCCTAAGTATTGGGACAGACAGGGTGAACCCAGATCAGACGGCACAGAACGTCTTATCAGGGTCTACACTGGGTGCCACTCAATCATCAGCAGGCAGTGAAACGGACTTTACAAATTTTACGACAAGTGTGCTAAGGACTTGAGGTGTCCTATCGTTAGGGTAAATGTGGTAAAACGCATTTAATACATTCATAAAATACCGAAATAAGCAAAATATTTCTCATTTCCCATATTATACGACAACGATGCATTGCTTGCATATCTCTAGATAAAAGGAGTATCATGATAAATATTCATATACAGTCGACTCTCGTTATCTCGAATTCCAAGGGACTCACTGAAACACTTCGAGATATCCGTACCTCGACATGTCAGGGTTGAGAGAGTGAGGAAAACAATAAATTGAACAACCATATTTAACAAATGAATATGTAATTTGACTCCTGAAGTTAGAAATATATATATATATATAATAATGTGGAAAAGAGGGGCAATTTCTCCTCTTTTCCACATTATTTTGCTACCTGATGTCATAGTTTCATGTTAAAACAGGACCAGGTTTTCACTTCGAGATAAGCGGTAATTCGAAATAAGCGAGTTCGAGATAACGAGGTTCGACTGTATTCTGTTTTCCACACACAAGAACACACTCACGCACGTACGCAATCGTGAGCGCGTCCTTGACGCACGCACGCGCGAGCGCAAGCGCGTGCATGCACACATGCACGCGTGAGAGCACGCATGCTTGCCTGTTAAGTTCTAATTCTTCACACTAAGCATAATGTCCCTACTCTTGAAACTTCGGATGAAACTCAGGTTCAAGCGGATGGGTATTGTATTCTTGAACACAGATTTTAACTGAGTCAAATATTTATTTATTTGGGACTGAGGTAAATTTTCTTTCTTGAAGAGTTTAGAGAACATGTATTATACTGTAAGTGAACACTGTTATCGTATTTACCAGAAGTCTTCGGACACCTTAATTCCTTACCATACTTATCCTGAAATTTGAACAAGCCCATTTTACCATCTATTCTTGTGTCTAAAACACTGCTGGATGAGTGGCAAATAGTGTAGACCCTGATCTGCGGCGTCTGATCTGCGTCTACACTGTTTGCTCAGGCCACTCTGTCCGAATAAGTTAAGATAAATACGCTATCCAAGAGCAAATTCAGTATTCATGCCTCAAATACTAGTTGTACATATGAGCAGCGGGAGATGGATTTTATGTCTTCATTTACATCACGAAAACATACCTATATAATTTTGACCCCCTTAAACCCCACTTTTATATAGTAAAACTGGGGTTTACAGGGGTATACATTATTTTTCTTATTTCTGCATAAAACATAGATTGTGGGTACTCGTTAGAACCGCCTCGTCGAGGCGGTTCTAACGAGTACCCACAATCTATGTTTTGAGCAGAAATATGAAAAATATCAGTTTTTTTATCTGAAAATTTTTAGTTTTTTGGAGGTGAAACTTTCCATATATTTGAATAGGCGTGTTTTCGTAATGACTCCTAGAGCACCAGTCACAACAGCAGAGCAGAATTCTAAAAGATATTCGATCAAAAAAGTAATGGACCAGGAAGCGTGTTGGGTCATAACTTGACCATTTCTCAACCGAATTTCCTAAACTATGTATCATATGATACAGGAATTAAAGCCTGAAATGAATTCATCCCACCAGTAACAGCTGAAACTGGGTTTAGAGGTGGCAGATTTATATGGGGGTCGCAAAACAAAACATGCAAAATCCGTTTTTTTTTTTTTTGTTTTTTTTTTTTCTGAACTGGTGATTGTGTTGCTATAACTCAAAACCCCTTGCTCCATATTGATTCACTGCACCTAAGCAATCTCTGTCTCTCTGACTCTCTCATACATGCAACCAGACGCACGCACACACGCGCGTTTGAAAACAGTAACAACGAATGCATGGTTACACCTGGGGACGTTCATTTCAACTGTGCTTTCTAATGCAGCAGTTTTCCATATCAACCAGGGCCCAGTTGTTCAAAGCGTCGTTAGCTTAACAAGCTCGTTAAGGGTCATTTCGTTAACTGTTTTAGCGGATTCAATACACTATATTCTGATATTTTTTGCTGAAAAATGTGAGTAGCTTTTGCAAAAGCTACTCACATTTTTTCAGCAAAAAGTTTCAGCATATTTGCGTATCACTCAATGTAAATTTTAACGAATCGTTAACTAACGATGTCGTTAGCTTTGAACAACTGGGCCCAGTTCAGTAATAAATTATTACAATGTCGTCTGCCGTCCTGTTTCTCTGGCAGCTAGCCGATATCACGTCCAGTATGTGACAACTCCATGGTAGAAACGATACACTGATTCTTTTCCCCATTTAATTATCCAGTTTGACTGAACAAACCTATTGCATAATACACTGATCAACGAGTAATGAATATTGTTCGACACCAAATACCTCCATCTGAAGATCTTCATTGACCGGCGCGGGAATAGCTTTGGAGTTTTACATATGGGAGCGTGTTCGATTAGCTCTCAAAGGATTTTTAAAACCGCATCGTAAATATTGATAAGTACATGTACCTTAATTTTGCAACTTAAAGTCAGATCGGATTTATTGCGTAATGGTTAGCATCTTCGGCTATCACGCGGTCGGGCGTGAGCTCGAATCACGCAGTGACCGATTTTTTTATTATTATTATTTATTTATTTGTTTATTTTCAAATTCAGTACGTCTCTTCATGGTGACATTTTTTAGGTTGGTCTACAACCAATATTTTTCATTTCTTTAGATGTGCATGATTATTGCACATTTTACCTGTATTATGTATAAAATGGCATACAAAGCTACAAATGGGATATATGGAGTACAAAGTTACAAATGTGATAAAGATGTCTATCCTACTCATTATATTTAATTTTCTCAACATAGGCATAGTAATCACCTTTCATCAGGTTAACAAGCCTATGCAATGAAGAGTCCATCAAAACCCAATTTTATAACGTAAAACTGGCTTTATTAGTTGCATTTATCAATTTTGTTATTTATGTTCTAAAGCTCGTACGGTACGTGTACGTGCGCGTCACACTACGATAAAGTTTTTTATTTTTATTTTTTTTATATTTTTTATATTTTTTTTAATTTCCATACGTCAACAGTCACGTAACAGAAAGCATTCATATTCGGAGCATGTGTACATAGGAGGGTCTTCTGCGATTCTATAAAAATGGATCCTGAGTTCAAGCCTCGGGATGGGGCTAGAGGTCAAAATCTGGGGACTTCTGTGAAGTGCTCTTATGCTGCAATCAAGTTTTTAAAATGCTTATATCTCAATAGTCAGTCGTCAAACCCCACCCCCCCCCCCCCCCCCCCCAAAAAAAAAAACAAAAAAAAAAAAAAAAACACACAAAAAAAAAAAAAAAACACTCATATTTAGAACATGTGTATGTACATGCAATCTTCATTCAGGTGCATGGTCACCTATGTTTTATAAATGAACTAAAAGGGTTCTTCAGGTGCAAGGTCCACCTTTGTTGTTGCCATGATAATTTTACATAGTGCTATGCCCAGTCGTGTTCACATTTGCATAGCTGTTTTCATTGACTGGTCGGTTTTTCTATCAGTTTGAATTTGACACGTTGCAGTCATAAATTGCAAGAATCATACATTGAGCATATTATTATACATTTCAAACAACATGAATCATCTCCAGATGGAAAAAAATACAGTACAGTCCCCGCGTGTTCTTTATTTTGCACGCTCATGTGGTTTGCACGCTCACGTGGTTTTTTAGTGTTTTTTTTTTTTTTTTTTTTTTTCACGAGAAATTTCTCGACATTATATACCTGATAAAAATACAGTACAGCCTACACATGTCATTTCTTTTGCACGCTCGCGCTTTTTAGTGTTTCAACGTGGAATGGTTTGATTTGTTTCTATTACACACGCGAAAAAACACGTGTGTGCCATACACTCACGCACATAAATGTCCATGTCTGCTTCCTTGCGTGCCTGGGTTTCCATAATGCATGGCTGAATGATACACCAACGGATTAAGGGTATAGTGTCAAAACTCTAATTTTTACATGTTTTCGATAGAGACCCCATTACGCTAAAACAGCCTCTGTATCTTTTTTCTAACAGGACCTGATAAATGAGCTTAACAAATGGTAGCCGATTAATTTGATTGGTAGTTTGTGAAATTCGGTTGAGGAATAAGGAAGTTATAGCACTTTGTATCGCTTGGTCATTACAAAAACACGCCTATTCAAATATATAGAAAAGTTCATCTCCAAAAACTGAAAATTTTCAGAAAAAACTGTTGATATTTTTCATATTTCTGCGCAAAACATAGATTGTGGGTACTCGTTAAAACCGCCTCGACGAGGTGGTTTTAACGAGTACCCACAATCTATGTTTCTGAGCAGAAATAAGAAAAATAATGTATACCCCTGTAAACCCCAGTTTTACTGTATAAAAATGGGGTTTAAGGGGGTCAAAATTATAAAGGCATGTTTTCGTGATGTACATTACTTTTTTAACCGTGTATATAATACATATTTACCCTAAATATTCGGACACAAAAACTTACTACCAAACTTCTAAAACCTGACAAAGTCCATTTGGTTATCTATTGATGTGTCAAGATAAAATTACAGGATGAGTAACAAGCAGTGTAGACCGAGGTCAGACGACGCGTTCTGATGTGTGGGTCTAACATTTTGCTCGGGCCTGCATGTCCTGCGCAGTAATTTTCATGCAGAGACGGAGGTTGGTAGTGGGGTAAATTTAACGCTCGCCTGCTGATCGCCAAGCGGTTGTGGGTCAAGGATCCGCCCTGGGGCAGAATTTTTTCGCATGATTGAACGATGTTCGCTTGGACAGACTTTGTGATGCTATCACGTGCTTCTTGTCTTGATATGGCTGAAATACTGTAGACAAATACCAACATGGTATACACGAATACGAAGTGATTCATGTCCAGTTCAGCCTTTTTGTTAATATAGGCATGTTTACTGAGCAGACAGCATTTATTGAGATGTTTTCTAAATAAAAAACATTCCCGGATTGCGCATGCTTACAAAGAGCAAACTTTCCAAGGGACATAATACAACAGCTTGGAATTCCCATTAGTTATCTACCCTGGAAATGAATTGGGGTATTTTCCCGTCTAAATATAGATCAATAGTCAGACTATTCATATGATTGTCGCTTACATCCAATGTAGGGACGAGGATGAGCAAAGACGGAACTACCGACACAACGCTGGGAAATATGTCTTACGACGACTGATTTCAATTTAAGTGACTTTCATCGCTAGTAATACATAAGCCTCTCCATGAGAAAAGGTATTTTCGGGGCATACCGTTTTTTACCTACATCCGACCTCCTTACTATACTTGTCCTAAAATTTGAGGAAGTCCATCTAACTGCATGCTGAAGCGTCTTAAGTATTGCTTGATAGATGGATAAATGGCAAAGAGTGCAGACCCTTGGTTTAAACATATTTATTCCATTTCACATCTCATAATTTATATACAGTATATGAGTAGTAAACAATAGCAAGGATAGGAACGAAAGCATATTGCTTATAGAGTTCTTTTCCTTTGATATAAACAGTAATCTGTATTGTATATGGTGAATTAATTTACATCATATCAAATACATTCAAACATAAGTCCATTTATATGTTTGTTACACACATTACGTGAAAAAAATAACTGATGGTAATAACATGTACTTGACTTTAGGAGTCATAATAATTATAAAGAATGTCGTTTATTTTGAAATTATAGAAGAAAAAAAAACAACATGGAGGGGGTGAGGTGGAGGTTCTGAGGCTGCAGGTTGCCAGATTAAATCCTTGTTAGAATCGCCACAGGTATAAGATGATTTACTCGTTACATGTTCGAAAATATAGATGTTGACCTCAAGCTTATACCAATTTGAAGGCAAAATCAACCCAAATTGACGTCCATGTTTCCATGGTGACATGTAAGTTCACCCATGCACAAATGATTCAGACAAGCTCGTAAACATTTTACAACTTTTCGTAGAGTACAAGTTCAAAGACAAGAGCATTGCATGACATTCTTTTTTTTTTTTTTTTTTTTTTTTCTTCGAAAATTTCTGTCACAAAAACAAATTTATACGATAAATAATAAACCTACCCTTTCGATCGTTGTATTGGATCACTATAATCGGAGTCGAATATTTAGGGTAAATACGGATAAAATACTCGGTCAAAAAAGTAATGGACCAGGTGATACAGAGTGCTGTAACTTCCTCATTCCTGAACCGAATTTCACAAACTCTTTCAAATTAATCGGGTACTAATGCGTCGAAAATATTTGTTAAGATCATTAACAAGGTCTTGTTGGAAGAGGATACAGAGACTGTTTTAGCGTAATGGGGTCTCTTTCGAAAACGTGCAAAATTAGAGTTTTGACACTATACCCTTAATCCATTGGTGTAATCCTTTGGTGTATCCTTCACCCATGCATTATGGAAATCCAGACATGCAAGCAAGCAGACATGGACGTGTTTCCATTCATGCATGTGCGTGAGTGTATGCACATACGTGTTTGTTCGCATGCGTAACAGAAACAAATGAACATCTACAGCTTGAGGTCTTCGGTGTCGAACAGTATTGCGTCCATCATTACTCGTTGACTAGTGTATTATCCAATAGGTTTGCTCAGTCAAACTGGATGATTAAAATAGGAATAAGAATCAGATTATCGTTTCTTCCATGGAGTTGTCACATACTAGACGTGATGTTGGCTAGATGCCAGCGAAACAGAACGGCAGTCGACATTGTTTGTTTGTGTTTGTGTTGAGGTTTTACGGCCCAGTCAACCCAATGGGGTCATGTCGAGCGCGGTCAGTTTACCTAACCACACGTTTACTGGGCAGACTTAGTCCTCTAAGCGGTTCACCAGTATTGTGCACATTCTTTCGCCAGAAACTGACAACTGCCCTTCTTGAATCAGCGGAAGGGAGAGAATGACCGTAGAAAATATTTCAAGATCAATCTCCACGAAAGAATGTTGCCGACCTCGGCGGGGGTTGAACCCGCGACCTCCTGGTCTCCAGTCGGACGGCGCATCCAACTGAGCCACCGAGGCCGGCCAGTCGACATTGTACTCAGGGCCCAGTTGTTCAAAGCGTCGTTAGCTTAACGAGCTCGTTAAGGGTCATTTCGTTAACTGTTTTAGCAGATTCAATATACAATATTCTGATATTTTTGCTGAAAAAATGTGAGTAGCTTTTGCACTGCAAAAGCTACTCACATTTTTTCAGCAAAAAATTTCAGCATATTTGCATATCACTCGATGTACATTTTACGAATCGTTAACTAACGATGTCGTTAGCTTTGAACAACTGGGCCCTGGTTGATACGGAAAACTGCTGCAGTAGAAAGCACAGTTGAAAAGAACCTGTCCAGGTGTTTCCATGCATATTTTGTTACTGACTGTTTCATACGCGCGTCTGGGTGTGCGTCTGTTAGCATTTGCATATGCGTATGTGCATATGAGAGAGTCAGATGGCTCAGGTGCAGTGAATCAATATGGAGCAAGGATTTTTGAGTCACCGCAACAATTTGACCAGTTCAGAAAAAAACAAACAAAAGGATTTTATATGTTTTGTTTAGTGACCCCCATTGAATCTGCAGACTGTAAATCCAGTTTCTGCTGTATCTGGAAAATGAGTGGAGTGAATTCATTTCAGGCTTTAATTCCTGAATCATTTAATACATGGTTTACGAAAACACGCCTATTCAAATATATAGAAAATTTCACCTCCAAAAACTGAAAAATTTTGAGATAAAAAAACTGATATTTTTCATACTTCTGCTCAAAACATAGATTGTGGGTACTCGTTAGAACCGCCTCGGCGAGGCGGTTCTAACGAGTACCCACAATCTATGTTTTGAGCAGACATAAGAAAAATAATGTATACCCCTGTAAACCCCAGTTTTACTATATAAAAGTGAGGTTTAAGGGGGTCATTATTATATAGGCATGTTTTCGTGATGGTTTAGGAAATTCGGTTGAGAAATGGTAAACTTTGTGACCCAACACGTTTCCTGGTCCATTACTTTTTTGACCAAGTATATTTCTTAGAATTTTGCTGCTATTATAGGGATCATGTCCGTTGCAGAATTTGCTCTTGTGAGCATGCATAATCCGGAAATATTCTAAATTTAGAAAACATCTTAATAATTGCTGTCTGCTCGAGAAACGTGCCTATGTTAACAAAAAGGCCCCGTTGGACCTGAATAACTCCGTACATATTAAATGAACATCGCTCAGTCATGAGAAGAATTCTGACCTTGGCGGATAAGGCCTACGACCACTGGTTCAGCAGGCGAGCGCTAGAATTTCTCCACTAGCAGCACCCCTATTCCTGTGAAAATCACTGTGTGACTTCCTGGACCATATCCATTTCTCACATTAATGTTTCTGGATGGACAGAATCTAATCATCAGTTACGATCAAAACTTATTTATAATATTGACACGGAAATAATCTGTATAAACGAAACCCATTTGAAAAAAGATCAGACTATAAATTTAGAAGGGTATCATTTTTATGCACATAATCGCCAACATACGCATATTAATGCACCAAAAGGATCTGGTGGGGTAGGAATATTTGTACGCAATAGCCTTTTCGATGTGTTTGAAGTAAATATAATAGACCAGTCTTATGATGGTATTTTAGGTGTACTTCTTAAATCGAAGCAAACTGAATACGAAATTGTGATATATGCGGTGTATTTACCACCTGAAAATTCTCCATGGGGACGTAATGCAACAGATTTTTATGCACACTTACTTGGACAAATATATTTATTGTCCGATAAGGATGCAATTTTTGTTTGCGGCGATCTTAATTCGCGCACTGGTGAACTGTCGGACATCATTTCGGACATCGATGGAATTCCACGCAGAGTAGTGTTAGCTAAAAATGTTAATCAGCATGGTCATACATTTATTGACTTTCTTATTGATTCGAAAATGTGTGTATTAAATGGACGATTCTGTAATAGCTCAGACAATTTCACATCCGTCTCAACCAAAGGTAGATCAGTGGTTGATTTTATATCTGTTCCACATGATTGTTTTAGTTTTTGCGAAAACTTTGAGGTTATCTCCCCTACTTCAATAATAAATAATTATAATATGCAGTCTTTGCTTGGAGAGCGTAGTAGAGTACCCGATCATAATTTTTTACGTTTTACATACAAATATATGACGGATTTCAGAGATAATGAAGAAGCTTCAGTTAAAGTAACATCACACAGTCCCTTTAATGCTAAAGTATTTAAGCTGAAACGAATTCCGGAAAATTTTCTAACCTCCGAACTGGCTCGGAATGCATTTTTGGACATAATTTGCAATATTGAACGTTGTAGAGAAAATCAAAATCATATTGACAGATTATACGAAGAGTTCTGTAACACATTGATCAAGCAAATGAACGAAAATATACCGTCCTTTGATTGTTCAAAGAAAACTCGGAAACGATACAAGCAATTTAAACCGTATTGGGATGAAAATCTAGAGCGTTTATGGCAGGACCTGCGCAGTAAAGAAAGCGATTTTTTGAAATTTCACGGTAATAGGTCTATAAAGAATCATTTGAGGAATTGTTTTAAGACCGCGAGAAACAATTTTGACAAACAATTAAGATCAGCCGAAAGAAAATACAAACGCTCGTTATCACTAGATGTCGAATCAGTCTGTACAGAAAATCCCAAGGCATTTTGGGATCATCTAAAACGTTTAGGTCCAAGACGTAAAGGAGGCGTCCCTTTAGAAGTATATGATGATGATGGAAACATAATCTCGAATGAAAATTTTGTTTTTCAGAAATGGTCGAAAGAATTTGAAAATCTATATAATCTGAATAGAGATAGTCAAAATTATGATCAACAGTTTTATGACAAGATCGTGCGTGAAAAAGTATTTTTAGAAGATCGTATGCTTGATCCTTTGTATGAGGAGAACACGTCTCTTAATGCATCTATTATGCGCTCGGAGGTTGAAAAAGTAGTTAATCGTGCTAAAAACGGTAAAAGTGTAGGTTTTGATAAGATTCCTTATGAGATTTTAAAGTTCCCCATCATAATTGATGTATTACACTCTTTGTTTAATCTGTGCTTTGATACTGGAATATTACCTAGTATTTGGCGAAAAGCAATGATTAGCCCGATTCCGAAGGACGATACTAAAGATAAACGTATACCCCTAAATTATCGTGGAATAAGCCTTTTGTCTGTTGTAAGTAAACTTTACTCTGCAGTCTTAAATAATAGACTTTTGAATTACATGGAAAATGAACATCTGCTAGCCGAAGAGCAGAACGGCTTCCGTCGTAAGCGTCCTTGCGAGGAACATGTTTACTCAGCATGTACACTTATACGAAATAGACTTCTAAACAAACAAGATACATTTGGAGTTTTTATAGACTTTCAAAAAGCCTTCGACTTTGTAGATAGAAATGTGCTGTTGTATAAACTATTATCTAATGGAATTAATGGTAAAATTTATAACTCAATAAAATCAATGTTGACAGATACGTCATCTTGTGTTAAGCTAAACGGTATCCTAACGGATTGGTTCCCGGTACTATCAGGCGTGCGACAAGGCGATAGTAGCTCGCCTACAATATTTGCGTTTTTCATCAACGACCTAATTGAGGGCTTAAAAGCAATGAACAAGGGTATTAAATTCGATGAGTCTGTTCTTTGCATCTTAACTTACGCTGACGATGTTCTGCTTTTGGCCGAGAACGAGAATGACATGCAGGATTTATTGAACTTTGTCTATGAATGGTGCAAAAAGTGGCGGCTTCAGATTAATTTTTCGAAAACAAATGCGATACATTTCAGAAATAGAGGCAAAAGATGTAGCGATTTTGAATTGAAACTGGGGAATCAAAGTGTCGCATACACATCTGTTTATAGATATCTAGGGGTACATTTAAATGAGCATTTGGATTTTTCTACCACTGCAGATACATTGTCTAAAGCTGGAGGTCGAGCTCTTGGTGCGGTAATTTCAAAGATACAAAATTATAAAGAAGTTGGTTTCAAAACTTTCAGTAAATTGTATTATTCATGCGTTGTACCTGTTGTTGATTACTGTTCCAGTATATGGGGTTTCAAAAATTTCGATAAAATTGACATGATACAAAATAGGGCTATTAGATATTTTTTGGGAGTACATAGATTCACACCAATTTTAGCAATTACCGGTGATATGGGTTGGATCATATCTACACATAGGCGTTGGGTTAATATGTTACGATTGTGGAATCGACTCATAAGTATGGACAGAACGAGACTTCCCAGAATAGTTTTTGAGTCTGATTATTGCCATTTAGGTAAAACTTGGTGCTCCGATATTAAGTCAATTTTAGGACAAGTGGGTCTTTTGAGATGTTTTCGTGATAAGGCTCCCGTAAATCTAAAAGATGTTGAAAATATACTCCTAAACGGATACAAGTCGGACTGGTTAAATAAAATGCAAAACGTTTCAAAATTAAGGACGTACTTGCAATTCAAAAATGAATATGCTACTGAAAAATATTTACTGTCAAGTTTATCAAAAAATGAAAAGTCACATTTGGCCCAGTTCAGATGTGGAATTTTACCGCTCAGGGTCGAAACTGGGAGATATATAGGTCTAAATGTAAATGAAAGAGTATGCAATCTTTGTGATAATAATGAAACAGAAGATGAAACGCATTTTCTAATTAGATGTTCACGTTACAATGATCTAAGGCAGCCTATGTTAATCAGGGCTATGGCAACTAATGACCAATTTCATTTATTAAGTGAAACGCAAAAATTAACTTATATTGTGCAAAACTTTTATATTTTTGTTGCTAAGTTTATTGTTGCTGCTATGAACAGAAGAAAATCATGCCTTTATAACTAATGTCATAGGTAATTTGCAATTTTGCTGTTTGTCATAAATTACATTCACATTTAATGTCTGAATATTCTTCACTAAGGTTAAGCACACAAGCGCATGCAATGTGTATATAGAAATAGATTTTGTATTTCCCAAATATCTAAATATGTTTATTTCTCAAAAGTGACTTATAGGCCCAATGCGGCCGGGTGTTGTTAGAATACTCGAATAATATATGTTTTGTACATAACACATGTCACTATAATAAAATTTACTTACTTACTTACTATAATGTCTGCATGAACGCATATCGTCAAAGAAAATGTTAACACCAAACGCTCTTATCAGGCTTTACATTCCCGCAGTTTGATCAGTGTCTTCATTTCTTGGTAGTACATTCGACAGTGTCCATACTTCCTCACGACGGACAGCGAAGGTCCTGATCAGCGTCCGTGGTTGCTCAGTTGCTCAGGATGAGCAAGACCTTAGCTATTCGCATATACCCTATTTACCCTAAGTACTCGGGCAGATGGGGAATAGCATAATCCCAGATCGGATGCTTCAGAATGCGGCGTCCGATCAGGGTCTACACTGTTTGACAATCATCCAGCAGTTTTGGACACGATAACAATATTAAAATGGAGTTGTTCAAATATCTGGACTAGTATGGTAAGGATGATAACATGTTAAAGTGTCCGAATATTAGAATAAATACGGTACGCTACGATAAGTGTGGTGCCACTCTGGGATTTTTGCAAATTTGATTGCGGGTCACTGATGAGGCCTAATTCGCCTAATCTAGCTAGTCTGGATAAGAAAAACTCCGACGCTTCAGCTATTTTCATTCTTTTGCATGCGTGTGTGTGTGTGTGCGTGCTTGTGTGTGTGTGTGTCTGTGTGTGTGTGTTTGTTTATTGCTCTGTAATAGTCATTAGATATAGAATCTATTGTCACATTTTAGGACAATTATGGTAAGGAGTTCGGGTGTCCAACTATCTGGGATAATTACGGTAACTAAAACTTTATGAACCTTCAGTAACTAAAGGTCATGCCAGGTGTATATATAAGCCCTCCCTTTATATTGCACTTGCAACACGCGTCATGTGCAGACCCAGACCATACGCCGAGGAACACGGCTATGTTCAAGATCTACTCTGTTTGCCATTTAACTGCTCCCTTCAGACACATCACAAGATAATCAAACGGACTTCATTTTAAATTTTAGATGAAGAATCGAATCCGGATAAAAAAAAGATACTATAAGCGGACAGCGAGTGCTGTAACCAGACTGCGCTATGCACAAGATATTCTGGGCCGTCGCTGTCTGTCTATGCCCCGAAGACACATTTTCCCATGGAGTGAATCATATACATGCATTTACATGTATATAGTCTACCTGGCTACATTCAGGTGGAAAAATAGTCTGTCTCTTCTTATGAGTGAGCGATGTTCACTTGTGCTTAACTTTGTCATGCTATCATGTTTTCATTGTCAGGAATGGCTGAACACCTATCGACAGGACGTTGAAATGCCAACATTCCAAATTAACATGTACTGAGTGATTTAGGTCCATTTGAGTCTTTTGATAATACTGGCACGTTTCCTGAGCAGATAGCAATTATTGAGATGTTTTCTAAATTTAGAAATTTCACGGATTGCGCATGCTCACAAAGAGCATATTCTCAACGGGACATAATAGAAAAGATTCGAATTCCCTTCAGTTATCTACCCTGAAATTGAATTTGGGTATTTTCCCGTCTAAATATAGATCAATAGTCCGACTATTTATATGACTGTTGTATACGTCCAATGTAAGGACAAGGGTGAGCAAAGAAGGAACTAACATGACAATTCCAGGAAAATATGCATCTAACGACGACCCATTTCAATTTATTTTGATGTTTGTCTTTTATAATACATGAGCCTCGCCATGAGAAAAGCTGTTTTCGGGGGCCTGCCGTTTTTACCCTAAGTATTCGGACACCTGATCATCTTACAATACCCTTCCTAAAACTTTCAAAAACAAGTCCATTTTACTACTGCTCAGGTGTATCCCGAAGACAGATTTTCTAATGGCGCAGCCCGTATCGTATTTTTTATCCTAAGTATTTGGTTAGATAAACTTGCGCAAACAATGTAGACCCAGATCAGACGCCACCTAACATGGCATCTGATCTGGGCTACTTGGTGTGCACCTCATAGAGCAAGTTTTAGACACTGCATTTGGTTGTCAAATGGGCTTGATAAAATGCCAGGACAAGTATAAAGGAGTTAAGGGGTTTGAATATTTAGGGTAACTACATGTACAATAGTCTGTAGAGAGAGAGAGAGAGAGAGAGAGAGAGAGAGAGAGAGAGAGAGTGATAGTATTAATGTAAGATGATGCTTAATGAGAGATAGCAATAGTTTTTTTTATTATATTACCTCCTTTGATAGGTAGTGCAAGGTAGACCAAATACTAACTGCATGGATCCTTCAAACTGGAATCCTCTATTTTTATCATCTTAGTCCGGCTTAGTGGAATTTAACTGATTTTTAACTTAAAACATTTTCCACTTCAAATTTATTAACATTATATGTTTTAAAGTACAGAAAATGTTTGTGTTTGATATTTTGGAAGCTTTTCACGCATATGATCCCGTTTAAGTTAGATTTCTCAAGGAAAAGGCAACTATCCTTAATGGAGATGCTAAAAGCAGAGGTATCCAATTAACTGGATAGTCTTGTTTACATCGGTAAAACAGAGAAAACCAGATAAAGCAGTTCCGATTTTCAGTGATCGAAGATCCATCAGTCCATACAGGAAGAAAGGACTGCTAAGCTACGTGTTTACCTTAATTATTCGGGACAGAGAGGTCTGAGAAAAAAAAGTAGGTCGGGTAATACAGTAGATGTATCCAAGTTTTAGAATAAGCATGGTAAAGAGTAGATGTGACCTAATGTTAAGAGTTAAATAGGGTAACAAATTAAACAATTGAACCTTCAGTAACTAAAGGTGATGCCAGGTCATCGTGATGCCAGATGTCCGCGGAAAGTAAACACTGTTTTCCTGCAATACCTGTAACACACGTCATCTTTCCATACCGTATTTACATTGTATATTCGGACAGACAGACCTGAGCAAACTGTACAAACCCAGTTCATACGGAACATAACTCTGTCATTGTTAAAGATCTACACCGTTTGACATTCAATTACTGCTATTTTACACACATCATCAAGCTGCCAAGTGGACTTTATGGTCTTTGCATCTTTGCATGATTGTTGCCATCTTTCGAGATGGTGCGATAAATTGATAGCTTTTGAGGTCTCTACCTAAGCACTGCCTGCGGATTGAGTAAAAGCCGACATGAACGTCGTTTCGGCTCTGGGCCAATTATTTAGTTGAGCTTTTCGGCCAAATGGAGTTGTCACATACTAGACGTGATGTCGGCTAGATGCCAGCGAAACAGAATGGCAATCGACATTGTACTGATTACTACAGAACCTGGTTGATATGGAAAACTGCTGCAGTAGAAAGCGCAGTTGAAAAGAACCTGTCCAGGTGTTTCCATGCATATTTTGTTACTGACTGTTTCATACGCGCGTCTGGGTGTGCGTCTGTTAACGTTTGCATATGCGTATGTGCATATGAGAGAGTCAGATAGCTCAGGTGCAGTGAATCAATATGGAGCAAGGATTTTTGAGTCACCGCAACAAAATGACCAGTCCAGAAAAAAAAAAAAAAAAAAAAAAAAAAAAAACAAGAGGATTTTATATGTTTTGTTTAGTGACCCCCATGTGAATCTGCAGACTGTAAATCCAGTTTCAGCTGTATCTGGAAAATGAGAGGAGTGAATTCATTTCAGGCTTTAATTCCTGAATCATTTGATACATGGTTAACGAAAACACGCCTATTCAAATATAAAGAAGATTTCACCTCCAAAAACTGACAAAAATTGAGATAAAAAAAAAAAATGATATTTTTCATACTTCTGCTCAAAACATAGATTGTGGTACTCGTTAGAACCGCCTCGGCGAGGCGGTTCTAACGAGTACCCACAATCTATGTTTTGGGTAGAAATAAGAAAAATAATATATACCCCTGTAAACCCCAGTTTTACTATATAAAAGTGGGGTTTAAGGGGGTCAATATTATATAGGCATGTTTTCGTGATGGTTTAGGAAATTCGGTTGAGAAATGGTAAACTTAATGATCCAACACGATTCCTGGTCCATTACTTTTTTGACCAAGTATATTTTAGAATTTTGCCTGCTATTATAGGGACTATGTCCCTTGGAGAGTTTGCTCTTGTGAGCATGCATAATTCGGAAATATTCTAAATTTAGAAAACATCTTAATAATTGCTGTCTGCTCAAGAAACGTGCCTATGTTAATAAAAAGGCCCCGTTGGACCTGAATAACTCCGTACATATTAAATGAACATCGTTCAGTCATGAGAAGAATTCTGCCCTTGGCGGATAAGACCCATGCACGAACACTGGTTCAGCAGGCGAGCGCTAGAATTACTCCACTTTAAACACCCCTCTTCCTGTGAAAAAATCACTGTGTGACTTCCTGGACCATATAATGTCTGCATGAACGCATATCGTCAAAGAAAATGTTAACACCAAACGCTCTTATCAGGCTTTACAGTCCCGCAGTCTGATCAGTGTCTGCGTTTCTCGGTAATACATTCGACAGTGTCCATACTTCTCACGACGGACAGCGAAGGTCCTGATCAGCGTCCGTGGTTGCTCAGTTGCTCAGGATGAGCAAGACCTTAGCTATTCGCATATACCCTATTTACCCTAAGTATTCGGGCAGATGGGCAATAACATAATCCCAGATCGGATGCTTCAGAATGCGGCGTCCGATCAGGGTCTACACTGTTTGTCAATCATCCAGCAGTTTTGGACACGATAACAAGTATTAAAATGGAGTTGTTCAAATATCTGGACTAGTATGGTAAGGATGATAACAGGTTAAAGTGTCCGAATATTAGAATAAATACGGTACGCTACGATAAGTTTGGTGCCACTCTGGGATTTTAGCAAATTTGATTGCGGGTCACTGATGAGGCCTAATTCGCCTAATCTAGCTAGTCTGGATAAGAAAAACTCCGACGCTTCAGCTATTTTCATTATTTTGCGTGCTTGCTTGTGTGTGTTTGTGTTTGTGTGTGTGTGTGTGTGTATGTGTGTGTGTGTGTTTATTGCTCTGAAATAGTCATTAAATATAGAATATATTGTTCACATTTTAGGACAATTATGGTAAGGAGTTCGGGTGTCCAGCTATTTGGGATAAACTAAAACTTTATGAACTTTCTGTAACTAAAGGTCATGCCAGGTGTATATATAAGCCCTCCCTTTATATTGCACTTGTAACACGCGTCATGTGCAGATCCAGACCATACGCCGAGGAACACGGCTCTGTTCAAGATCTACTCTGTTTGCCATTTAACTGCTCCCTTAAGGCACATCACAAGATAATCAAACGGACTTCATTTTAAATTTTAGATGAAGAATCGAATCCGGAAAAAAAAGATACTATAAGCGGACAGCGAGTGCTGTAACCAGACCGCGCTATGCACAGGGTAATCTGGGCCTTCGCTGTCCGAATATGCCCCGAAGACACATTTTCCCATGGAGTGTCTCATATACATGCATTTACATGTATATAGTCTGCCTGGCTACATTCAGGTGGAAAAATAGTCTGTCTCTTCTTATGAGTGAGCGATGTTCACTTGTGCTTAACTTTGTCTTGCTGTCATGTTTTCATTGTCAGGAATGGCTGAACACCTATCGACAGGACATTGAAACGCCATATATTCCAAATTAACATGTACTGAGTGATTTAGGTCCATTTGAGTCTTTTGATAATATTGGCACGTTTCCTGAGCAGATAGCAATTATTGAGATGCTTTCTAAATTTAGAAATTTCACGGATTGCGCATGCTCACAAAGAGCATATTCTCAACGGGACATAATAGAAAAGATTCGAATTCCCTTCAGTTATCTACCCTGAAATTGAATTTGGGTATTTTCCCGTCTAAATATAGATCAATAGTCCGACTATTTATATGAGTGTTGTATACGTCCAATGTAAGGACAAGGGTGAGCAAAGAAGGAACTAACATGACAATTCCAGGAAAATATGCATCTAACGACGACCGATTTCAATTTATTTTGATGTTTGTCTATTATAATACATGAGCCTCGCCATGAGAAAAGCTGTTTTTTTTGGGCCCTGCCGTTTTTACACTAAGTATTCGGACACCTAATCATCTTACCATACCCTTCCTAAAACCTTCAAAAACAAGTCCATTTTACTACTGCTCAGGTGTATCCCGAAGACAGATTTTCTAATGGCGCAGCCCGTATCGTATTTTTTATCCTAAGTATTTGGTTAGATAAACTTGCGCAAACAATGTAGACCCAGATCAGACGCCACCTAACATGGCGTCTTATCTGGGCTACTTTGTGTGCACCTCATAGAGCAAGTTTTAGACACTGCATTTGGTTGTCAAATGGGCTTATTAAAATGCCAGGACAAGTATAAAGGAGTTAAGGGGTTTGAATATTTACGGTAAATACAGTAGTCTGTAGAGAGAGAGAGAGAGAGAGAGAGAGAGAGAGAGAGAGAGAGTTAATGTAAGATGATGCTTAATGAGAGATAGCAATAGTTTTTATTTATTATATTACCTCCTTTGATAGGTAGTACAAGGTAGACCAAATACTAACTGCATGGATCCTTCTAACTGGAATCCTCTATTTTTATCATCTTAGTCCGGCTTAGTGGAATTTAACTGATTTTTAACTTAAAACATTTTCCACTTCAAATTTCGGCCAAATGTTTAACCCGCAGATTATCGTTTCTTCCATGGAGTTGTCACATACTAGACGTGATGTCGGCTATATGCCAGCGAAACAGAACGGCAATCGACATTGTACTGATTACTACAGAACCTGGTTGATATGGAAAACTGCTGCATTAGAAAGCGTAGTTGAAAAGAACCTGTCCAGGTGTTTCCATGCATATTTTGTTACTGACTGTTTCATACGCGCGTCTGGGTGTGCGTCTGTTTGCATGTGCATATGCGTATGTGCATATGAGAGAGTCAGACAGCTCAGGTGCAGTGAATCAATATGGAGCAAGGATTTTTGAGTCACCGCAACAAAATGACCAGTTCAGAAAAAAAAAAGAGAGGATTTTATGTTTTGTTTAGTGACCCCCATGTGAATCTGCAGACTGTAAATCCAGTTTCAGCTGTATCTGGAAAATGAGTGGAGTGAATTCATTTCAGGCTTTAATTCCTGAATCATTTGATACATGGTTTACGGAAACACGCCTATTCAAAAATAAAGAAAATTTCACCTCCAAAAACTGAAAAATTTGAGGCGGTTCTAACGAGTACTCACAATCTATGTTTTGAGCAGAAATAAGAAAAATAATGTATACCCCTGTAAACCCCAGTTTTACTATATAAAAGTGGGGTTTAAGGGGGTCAATATTATATAGGCATGTTTTCGTGATGGTTTAGGAAATTCGGTTGAGAAATGGTAAACTTAATGATCCAACACGATTCCTGGTCCATTACTTTTTTGACCAAGTATATTTTAGAATTTTGCCTGCTATTATAGGGACTATGTCCCTTGGAGAGTTTGCTCTTGTGAGCATGCATAATCCGGAAATATTCTAGATTTAGAAAACATCTTAATAATTGCTGTCTGCTCAAGAAACGTGCCTATGTTAATAAAAGGCCCCGCTGGACCTTAATAACTCCGTACATATTAAATGAACATCGTTCAGTCATGAGAAGAATTCTGCCCTTGGCGGATAAGACCCATGCACGACCATTGGTTCAGCAGGCGAGCGCTAGAATTACTCCACTTCAAGCACCCCTCTTCCTGTGAAAATCACTGTGTGACTTCCTGGACCATATAATGTCTGCATGAACGCATATCGTCAAAGAAAATGTTAACAACAAAGGCTCTTATCAGGCTTTACATTCCCGCAGTTTGATCAGTGTCTTCATTTCTCAGTAGTACATTCGACAGTGTCCATACTTCCTCACGACGGACAGCGAAGGTCCTGATCAGCGTCCGTGGTTGCTCAGTTGCTCAGGATGAGCAAGACCTTAGCTATTCGTATATACACTATTTACCCTAAGTATTCGGGCAGGTGGGCAATAGCATAATCCCAGATCGGATGCTTCAAAATGCGGCGTCTGATCAGGGTCTACACTGTTTGTCAATCATTCAGCAGTTTTAGATGTGTTAACAGTTATTAAAATGGAGCTGTTCAAACATCTTGACTAGTATGGTAAGGATGATAAGGGGTTAAAGTGTCGAATATTGAAATAAATACGGTACGCTACGATAAGTGCGGTGCCACTCCGAGATTTTTGCAAATTTAATTGCGGGTCACTGATGAAGCCTAATTGGCCTAATCTAGCTAGTCTGGATTAGTAAAACTTCGACGCTTCAGCTATTTTCACTTTTTAGCGTGCATGCGCGCGTCTGTCCGTGCGGACAATTATGGTAAGGAGTTCGGGTGTCCAACTATTTGGGATAAATACGGTAACAAAATCTTTATGAACCTTCAGTAACTTAAGGTCATGCCAGGTGTCCGCGGAAAATATATATCCCTTTATATTGCACTTGCAACACGCGTCATGTGCAGGCCCAGACAATACGCCGAGGAACACGGCTATGTTCAAGATCTACTCTGTTTGCCATTTAGCTGCTCCCTTTCGACACATCAAATGGACTTCTTTTTAAATTTTAGATGAAAAATCGAATCCGGAAAAAAAAGATACTATAAGCGGACAGCGAGTGCTGTAACCAGACTGCGCAATGAACATGGTGATCTGGGCCTTCGCTGTCCGAATATGCCCCGAAGACACATTTTCCCGTGGAGTGAATCATATACATGTATTAACATGTATATAGTCTGCCTGGCTACCATCACGAAAACATGCCTATATATTTTTTACCCCCTTAAACCCCACTTTTATTTAGTACAACTGGGGTTTACAGGGGTATACATTATATTACTTATTTTTGCTCAAACATAGATTATTTATATGACTGTTGTATACGTCCAATGTAAGGACAAGGGTGAGCAAAGAAGGAACTGACATGACAATTCCAGGAAAATATGCATCTAACGACGACGATTTCAATTTATTTTGACGTTTGTCTATTGTAATACATGTGCCTCGCCATGAGAAAAGCTGTTTTCGGGGCCTGCCGTTTTTACCGTAAGTATTCGGACACCTGATCGTCTTACCATACCCTTCTTAAAACTTTCAAAAACAAGTCCATTTTGCTACTGTTCAGGTGTATCCCGAAGACAGATTTTCTAATGGCGCAGCTCGTATCGTATTTTTTACCCTAAGTATTTGGTTAGATAAACTTGCACAAACAATGTAGACCCAGATCAGACGCCACCTAATATGGCGTCTGATCTGGGCTACTTTGTGTGCACCTTATAGAGCAAGTTTTAGACACTGCATTTGGTTGTCAGATGGGCTTGTTAAGATGCTAGGACAAGTATAAAGGAGTTAAGGGGTTTGAATATTTAGGGTAACTACAATAGTCTGTAGAGAGAGAGAGAGAGAAAGAGAAAGAAAGAGAGAGAGAGTATTAATGTAAGATGGTGCTTAATGAGAGATAGCAATAGTTTTTTTTTTTTCTTTTACCTCCTTTGATAGGTAGTGCAAGGTTTGTTTGTGTTGAGGTTTTACGGCCCAGTCAACCCAATGGGGTCATGTCGAGCGCGGTCAGTTTACCTAACCACACGTTTACTGGGCAGGCTTAGTCCTCTAAGCGGTTAACCAGTATTGTGCACATTCTTTCGCCAGAAACTGACAACTGCCCTTCTTGAATCAGCGGAAGGGAGAGAATGACCGTAGAAAATATTTTATTCTCCACGAAAGAATGTTGCCGACCTCGGCAGGGTTGAACCCGCGACCTCCTGGTCTCCAGTCGGACGGCGCATCCAACTGAGCCACCGAGGCCGGTAGGTAGTGCAAGGTAGACCAAATACTAACTGGGTCCTTCTAATTGGAATCCTCTATTTTTATCATCTTAGTCCGGCTTTGTGGAATTTAACTGAATTTAAACTTAAAACATTTTCCACTTCAAATTTATTAACATTATATATTTTAGAGTACAGAAAATGTTTCCGTTTGATATTTTGGAAGCTTTTCACGCATATGACCCCGTTTAAGTTAGATTTCTCAAGGAAAAGACAACTATCCTTAATGGAGATCAGTACTAAAAGCAGAGGTATCCAATTAACTGGATCTTCTTGTTTACATCGGTAAAACAGAGAAAACCAGATAAAGCAGTTCCGATTTTCTGTGATCGAAAATCCATCAGTCCATACAGGTAGAAAGGACTGCTAAGCTACGTGTTTACCTTAATTATTCGGGACAGAGAGTGAGAAAAAAAGGAGGTCAAGATCAGATCAACGGGTAGTACAGTAGATGTATCCAAGTTTTAGTATAAGCATGGTAAAGAGTAGATGTGCCCTAATGTTAAGAGTTAAATAGGATAACAAATTAAACACTTGATCCTTTAGTAACCAATGCCAGGTCTCCGCGATGCCAGGTATCCGCGGAAAGTAAGCACTTTTTTCCTGCAATACTTGTAACACACGTCATCTTTCCATATCGTATTTACACTGTATATTCGGACAGACGGACCTGAGCAAACTGTACAGACCCAGTTCATTCGGCACATAACGCGGCCATTGTTCAAGATCTACACTGTTTGACGTTCAATTACAACTGCTTTTAGACACTTCATCAAACTGCCAAATGGTCTTTGCATCTTTGCATGGTTGCGGCCATTGTTCAAGATCTACACTATTTGACATTTAATTGTCCGAGGTCATGTGGAGCAATCTAATTATTTAGTTGAGCTTTTCGGCCAAACCCAGCGGGCACATGACGTTAATACAACGTCGTCTCAACGTCGATGCAACGTCATGACGTTGCATCGACGTTTAGCCGACGTTGTATAAACGCAATGTGCCCGCTGGGAATGTTTAACCCGCCGATATGGTTCGTTTATGGATGCCTAGGACTTAGGGATAAGGTGTATGGACTTGGTAAGGTGGCGTATGATTAACAGATGAGAAATATAAGCGCACAACAAAATATTACCTTGCTGCAGTTTATGATAATCATATATTCTAACACTCCTCGCCTATATAGCCAATGGTTTAACTCAGTGATATATTATGCAATAAATCACTGGGCGGAAACGCACGACGCTATCTGGCGCCTTCCCGACGTCATTTCGACACGCTGCTGACGTCAGTCTTAGTTTCTACGACGCTAGACTGTGTAACGTCGTCTTTCTCACTTCGGCAACGTAAGAAATGCATGTAAACGTCAGCGTTACAGTCAAAACTTTTGGCGGGATTTCCTTATTCGATGGCGGAAAGTTTGAAAAATCTAAAGGATACAATTACCTTTTCGTCGTTTTCTATGTGTTAGAATCGAAATAGATCAGCTCTTGTGCGTGATTTGTTGAGTAATAAATCACAGTTTGTCGGTCAGTTGTAAGAAGATAAATCACTCGCGCTCCGCGCTCGTGATTTGATCTACTTTACAACTGACCTCCAAACAGTGATTTATTACTCAACAAATCACTGCTAGAGCTGATCTATTTCTTAAACAACAACGTATGGTCTTTAGCAGGGACATATTAGCACATGATAAAAGATTACCTTGCTGCAGTACTTGATTAGCAAAAACAACGTATGGCTTGTAACAGGGAAGTATTAGCACATGATAATAGATTACTGTGTTAGCACACAACAGCGTATGACTTGCAGAAGTGAAATATTAGCACACGATAAAAGATTACCATGCTGCAGTTTATGACAAGCATACAACAACATTCCAAACAATAATTACCAAAATACAGACTCTCACTATATCGTATTTAAACGGTTGTGGTTTTTGCAAACATTTAATAGTATATGTTTAAGTATAACAGTTGATGTTTTTTTTTTTTTATTTGTACTACATCCTTGAAACATTTAAAGTACGTTGTTAAGATTTTTGATCAAACCAATTACATCGCAGTTATTGTGTTATTTTTGTCAAGTTTGTTAGTTTGGTATTTTATTTTTGTTTGTTTGTTTGATTGATAGTTTTAAATAAAAGTTTCATTTTTTGGTATTGTTCATTTTCGATATATTTCCAATTAGCACCACTTGCCATGGAAAGAACGACTCTTGATTAGACAATTTGGACTAAATCACTTTCTAAAATTCTTGAATGGCAGTTGAGCCTCAAATCCCTCTGATAGGGACAGGACATAAGATCTGACAGCATTTTTACTAAATTTGATGGGTAGGGCTGGGCCTTGACAGCTAAAAGTGCTCCAAGCAAAAAGACAACAACAACAAAATGAAAAAAGAAAAAGAAAGAAAAAAAACACTGCAATGAAAAAAGGGCTGAAAAGATGGCAAGCTTTTTTGAAAAGCTTAAACGTTAACCCAATTATGGTCTTTAATTGCACGGCGGTAGTTCAGTCCTCAGACTAAATGACGGCTCCCTCCTCAATCTGTTTCACATAGTCGGCGCCTGACTGTCATTGCTAGTGATCGAGCTCATCGTGATCCTGTTTGTAGTTTTCTCATCACGAAAACATACCTATATAATTTTGACCCCCTCAAATCCCATTTTTATATAGTAAAACTGGGGTTTACAGGGGTATATATTATTTTTCTTATTTCTCCTCAAAAACATAGATTGTGGGTACTCGTTAGAACCGCCTCGATGAGGCGGTTCTAACGAGTACCAACAATCTTTGTTTTGAGCAGAAATATGAAAAATATCAGATTTTTTTTTGTCTGAAAATCTTCATTTTTTGGTGCTGAAATTTTCAGTATATTTGAATAGGCATGTTTTCGAAATGTGTGTTCTGGCTTCAGATCGCCATTGAACCCTTTCCTTTGTTTCATCACAATGTTTATGATTATATGTGTTTCACCGTGATGTTTCACAGATGAGGTAGAGGACCGACCCCTTCGACATTTGGTACGTAGCTTCATCTAGTAGACCTCTACCAAGACTGTTGAAATTGTAACCCTGGGGTCAAAATGGCCCCAACACAGGGGTCACTTGTTTTACATTGTCTCATATAAGGAAAAAACTTTTAAAATCTTCTTATGTGAAACTAGAAGGCACAGGGTTCACTTGTTATCTCACCTTAGCTATTGAGATCTGTCATCATCTGTTTTAGTTGTCCATCCTTCCGTCTAATCACACTTTCTTTATTGTGTAGATTTTGACCAAACTTGGATGGAATGGTCCTTGTATGGTCTTCTTTGCAAGTTGTTCAAAGATCGGATAAAAATGAGACATTGTTACTCCATTTATAGGACCATCATGTCACTCTTGAACAAAACATTTGTACAAAAATCTTACAGCAATCTACTTGTGCGAAACTTCAATATTAAGAATGTAAATCTGTTAGCTCAAGTGAGCGATATAGGACCACCATGGTCCTCTTGTCTCATAGTTGCGATAAGGTTTTTCCCTCACAATCATTGTGGGAAATACCAGAATTATATATATATATCGCAGAGTAGAGTATTTTTAATTAAAGCATATATGTCACAATTTTTAAATGCGATATTTGTTTCAGTAGAATATATAAAAATACTCAGACATTTAATCTTTAATATCACAATAAAACGAACAAAACCCACGTTATATTGACAAAACAAGGTTGGCGAGAAAATGTTTCCGTATATATATATATATATATATATATATATATATATATATATATATATATATATATACTTTTGTATATTATGAAACTTAAGTAACCAGTGTGTAGCAGGGTTGCCTTATGAAGGAGGTATAGTTTGATATTATTAATAGGGTTACTTCCCTTTGACCATGTAGTTGTAAAAAGTAAGGATTGTTAGTTTCTGTAACATTTGCGTTTTAACTGAAAATTGCGGTAAATCTGGAATTCTGCATTCATACTGACATGTCACTCCTCTTGTGCTTGTAATTTCACTTTTATATAATCCTCTTGCAGTAACAGGCTAACAGCACAGTCACAGTATGAAGACGCCTTCTCAACGTATGTGAGAGAAGTTCGGGGTGGGGGGTCGGGGGTAACTTAGGGTAATTTTGGTACGGCTGTGCGAGCCAGTATTTCAAAACCTACCCCATTCATATACCTGGCCTTTGAAAAAACGGACCCATTCATATACTTGACCATCCAAAATGTTGACCTATTCATATAATGTCCTTTGATTTTTTGTAACCAATGTTTTGCTGGTTGTTAGACAAATATCACAGTCAATTCATGTAATACCAAGAGGATAAGCAGCCTCGAAAAATCTCTGAGCGAAAAATATGTGCATATACCAGGATGTCAGAAAAATGGGACCTTTCACATAGGAATCCAGAAAAATTGGGCAATTCATATACTTTTTGTTGAAAAAAGGGGGCCAATCATATACCTGGCAGTGCTGAAAAAGGAAGTTACCCACCCCCGAGGAGAGGAGTGACAGCCCCACCCAATTCCACATATTGGTAAGAATAATATTTTAATTGAATATTTTCTGTGCAAGTCATGGATATTTTTCAGGCGTGGCTCCGTGACTAGGTATGTGCGCGGGTCTGTGACTGCGTGCGTGCATGGTTCCGGAACTTCGTGCTGTGCTAACTTTAATTTATAAAGAACTGACCATCAGACATCCCATCAACAAATCTAGTCATAAAAGGATATTTTAATATTAAAGTGCAGTATTAATTTGTATGTATTTAACTTGCATTTTACATTGTAGGTCAGCACTGACTTTAGCTGGTAATGTGTAGGATACTTAGTATGGTTTATTATATTTTCAGGGTGTATTTTTTCTTCCACTGATCCTGATTCCATATTAATTATCAGTATTTCATCAACATCATCACGAAAACATACCTATATAATTTTTACCCCCTCCAACCCCACTTTCATATAGTAAAACTGGGGTTTACAGGGGTATACACTATTTTCTTATTCCTGCTCAAAAACATAGATTGTGGGTACTCGTTAGAACCGCCTCGCCGAGGCGGTTCTAACGAGTACCCACAATCTATGTCTTGAGCAGAAATAAGAAAAAATATTAGCGTTTTTTATCTAAAAATTTTCAGTTTTTGGAGTTAATTTTTGCTATATGTTTGAATAGAAATGTTCTCGTAATGGTTTAATAAAGAACGGCGTCGAATTCACATCCCCTTCTTGTTTTTCACCTTTCCGAGAAATTTACAAGTATAAAGTGAGAAGTTTATCTTGATTTTTCTTTGATACCTACTCAGACTACTTTGATACCTACCTTGATACAGTGAACCTTCATTACAACGAGAGCATTTGTTCTCAAAGACGTTGCAATTTAAATGAATTTGCTGTTGTACAGAATACTTAATGAGCAGACTGATATGTAAGAAAGGTCTTGTTTTGTTCTTATTTCCTCACAGAACATATGTTTTGGATATTTGTTAGAATTCTAACAAATATCCAAAACATATGTTTCTTTGAAGTATTAAATACAATATTTTTGCATAATTTGTGACTAAATTGTTACCTCTTTACCGAAGGTTTCGTGACAGTCATATTGTCATGATAACAATTTTTTGTCGTTGTATCGAGTGTCGGTATAAAGAGGGTTGTCTGTACCTACTTAAAACACTGGCATGACTTTCCTTATAAATTTTACCCTCATCACGAAAACATACCTATATAATTTTGACCCCCTTAAACCCCACTTTTATATAGTAAAACTGGGGCTTACAGGGGTAAACATTATTTTTCTTATTTCTACTCAAAACATAGATTGTGGGTACTAGTTAGAACCGCCTCGGCGAGGCGGTTCTAACGAGTACCCACAATCTATGTTTTGTGCAGAAATATGAAAAATATCTGAGTTTTCTATCTGAAAATATTCAGTTTTTGGATATAAAATTTTCTATATATTTGAATAGGCGTGTTTGCATAATGGCGTGCTACAAAAACAAACCAAGATACTACACAAGTGAAAACAACGTCAGGAAGCACATTTTGAAATCTTACTGGCTTAGTTTATGTCAATGTACAGTTTGTCCATTAAGCATGATAAACGACTTTTTTGAGTCTCAAATTTAAGATATTATCCATTTTTTTTCTCAATACATCTATTTGGTGGCAGGCCATTCTACATATCTTCGATATATGTTCGTCAGTTTGGACGAGGAATTCCATTCTACAAAGAGAAGTTTAACTCTCTCTTCACCCTTGGGGTGGGAATGGGGGGAGGGGTGCGGGCGGGGCGGGGAGCGGGGTGTAAACTTCCTATATATGGCATAGTACGGATGTGCGTGCCGAATGGCCCCCGTTTTCAGCGCTGCCAGGTGTATGATTTGCCCTCTGTTTTCAACAAATAGTATAAGACTGACCCCGATTTTTCTTGATTGGTATATGAAAGGCCACACTTTTCTGACATCCCGGTATATGCACATTTTTTGCTCAGGGATTTTTCGAGGCTGCTTGTTCTCTTGGTATTCAATGGGCTGACTGCGATATTTGTCTTACTACCAGCAATAAATCACCCAATTAATCTAAGCGCTGTATTAAAAGTGATATAACTAATAGCAGAAAACGAGTGGGTATTATGATCTTTGGTTTACCAAAATATATAATATAATATAGGTGAACATTTCAGACGATCAAGTATATGAATGGGTCCGTTTTTTTTTTGTTTTTTTTTTCCATAGGTCGGGTGTCCCCCGCCCCTCCCCCCCCCCCCCCCCCCACCACCCACCCACCCACCTACCCCGAGACTCCAATTGGGCAATTGGGACACTCGTCAAATGTCTTCTCACCTTTGGCGAAGGATTGAAACTTATCTGTAGTTACCTTCTTAAGGTTCCAGGAGAACGACTTGACCAGAGCTCCACTCTACTTTTCAGGGATAGACTTGAGGGTGGCTTAGTGTGGGAAGTGTGAAAAAAGGGACGGTATTGTGACCTGTATAATTAAAGTTTCTTATTTTAGAATACAGAATGTTATTTATAAAAATAAATATTGCAAAAATGAATGGCTTCAAGATGGGCGTTTGGGGATTATTTATGATATATCTAAAACGGAACTAGAGATGTCATCAATTTTTACAGCCTGCTATCTACTAGAGAGGTAATTTGCCAGTAAAGACACTGTCACTGGACCGTTTCGTTAACAATTATCAGCAGGCTGTTAACCGCTTTACCCATTGCAATCTGTAGACCCCTTATAGGGTAATTGAAAAATAGTCCAGACCCAGATCAGACGCCACAGATCAGGGTCTCCACTGTTTGCAAATAAATTAGCCATTTTTTCTCTAGGAATATCTAAAATTCATAGCCGGACGTGCCTAAAATTGAAACTGGACTCTTCCGATATATAGTGTGCGGGAGTTTATTCAGTCTACAATAGGTTAAAGGACTAATCCTGTCCAAGAAAAGTATGAGTAGGTTAACTGACCGGCTCCACATGTCATGACCTTAACAGTATTGACTAGGCCGTAACACTCCAGTACTCGAAAAGTTCTTATGTGACGGCAGAGTTCCAATCAGTACCATTGGAAATCAATGAACATAAAATATATTATATGTGTATTGTGAGCAAATGCGTCAACAATATTAAAACTAACCATGCATGCTATTCAGCAGACGACAATTTGATGATCTTTATCTTATTTTTTCTAGAAAACAGGCTTTGACATTTCATGCAAATTGTCTCCTTAGGATCCAATTTGCATGGAATGTCAAAGCCTATTTTCTGGGAAAAATAAGAAAAAATATTTGAAAATGTCGTCTGCTGAAATTTTTACCCAGCATGCAAAGCTAGATGCAAAGTGTTAACATAAAAACACAGCAACGCTAAAATAAGACACAACGCGGAAGAAATATATATATATATATATAGGACTAAAATGGTCGCATACATATTATAGCGTTTAAGATATCTTTTATTATTCTGGGAGACATGTCGTGGTTTAAGTCATGTTTTAAGGGTAAGTAGTTATTTTATTCGTATCTGCCCATTCAATGGACAAGGTTCAAGAACTGATCAGGCATATTTCAATGCCCTAAACGGGTAAGGTTGCAACTGGTAAAAATTCCTCCATTTTTTACAAGGGAGACAACTTTTGTGACTTACTGTTTGCATTCCTGCGCACCAACCACATTTCTGAAAAGGGATCTACCCTAAAAGGAAAGCAAGCAACCCAGTAAGCATTCTACATAAGTCTATAGCGGGCCGAGAACGGCCCATTGTATATTTATGTAGAATGCTAGCTGGGAAGTGGTGTCCCTGTAGACAAGCCCACTTTTCAGAGGGGCCAAAAGAATTTTTACAGAATTGTCAGAATTTTTGACAGTATCCCTCATTCTCATATTATCGTCCATTCCCATGTTATCGTCCACCCTTCAATACTAGTACAGGAAAATAGCCAACACTTCAAAGTAAGTTTACAAGTAAATTCTGGCTAAAATAATAATCATTATTATTTATTTGTTTACAAAATATTATTTTCAAACACTTTCTGGAGCAAAAAATGTGAAATATGCAATATTTCCAAATTTTCAAGAGGGTCCCCTATCAAATTACATTTTGTAACAAAATGTCAAGCTCTAAAATGAAAAAGCCCACATAGAAGTTGATTGATGGTTCTGTAAAACAAAATAAGATACCCACAATCTAGGTTTTGAGCAGAAATATGAAAATAATATCAGAATGTTTATCTGAAAACGGTCAGTTTTTGGTGATGAAATTTTCAATATATTTGAATAGGCGTGTTTACGTAATGTTCAGGAAAGGCCACAACCATGAAGCCCGGCCCTCCCGAGGCACCAACAGAAGAAGAGATGAGGAACAAACAAAGAAAAGACAAAACGATCGCCCGTTGTAATAAACGACAAACAAATAAAAAGAACTGTAACAGAAGAACTGCCTTGGAACTGTGAGCACATTATGAAAACACGCCTATTCAAATATATTGAAAAATTCACCACCCCCCCCCCCCCCCCAAAAAAAAAAATGAAAGTTTTCAGATAAAAAATTGGATAATTTCTATATTTCTGCTCGAAACATAGATTGTGGGTACTCATTAGAACCGCCTCGCTGAGGCGGTTCTAACGAGTACCCACAATCTATGTTTTTGAGCAGAAATAAGAAAAAATAATGTATAACCCTGTAAACCCCAGTTTTACTATATAAAAGTGGGGTTTAAGGGGGGTCAAAACTATCTAGGCGCGTTTTCGTGATGCGGCGCTTATTGCTAATTTGAATGGTTATGACTAAAGGGTGAATTGTTTGTAAATTGCTTCATTCCATTTTCAGAAATAAGAAAAATAATGTATACTCCTGTAAACCCCAGTTTTACTATATGAAAGTGGGGTTTAAGGGGGTCAAAATTATATAGATGGGCCTATATGTTCGTGAAGAGGAACAACGGGGATGGGGATCTTAAACTACATGTAGTTTTACACGATTACCAACTCGCTCTTAATTCTGGGTGTCGAAGCTAGGCTCCGATAGACATGCCCGCAGAAGTGTTTTCAAGCTATACTTATATTTGGAAATCAACTCAGAATGACGGAAATAACCTAGAAAATGCTTTACGATATTTATGATACCAATACCCCTACCCCTGTTTAAGAAGTTTAGTTCGGCAGTTTAAACGACTATCAAAGTCACTGACTTGACTAGATGATACTATAGCAAAACATATAAACAATGTCAAAATCAAAGTCAGTCATCCCGCTTGTCATAAAGGACATTTGACGGTAAATGTTTCATCAGACGACATATAGAAATAGTTTTCTACTATCTTCCAAAAAAAAGGCTTTGAAATTTCATGCAAATTGTCTCCTATATATATTAAAGCTATTTTTTTTTTTTTTTTTTTTTTGAGAAAAAGAAATAAGGAAAATATCATCAGTGTCGTCTGCTGAATTTACCCAGAGAGCGGTGAAGTTATTTGTCCAGTCCATTTTACTACCTGCTAAGCTAATGTACCTAAAACAGCTGGACGAGTGGCAAACAATGCAGACCCTCTGACCTGTAGCTTCATTGTTTGCATTGTTCCCTAGCCCCCCTCCCCGCCCCCCCACGCCTCCCTCATGCAAACAATGCAGACTCTCTGACCTGTGGCTTCATTGTTTGCATTGTTCCCTCGCCCACCCCCACCCCCACCCCTCGCACCCCCGCCCCTCCCCCCCCCACTCCATGTGTATATTTTGCTCTATACGCTTGAGCAGCATAATACGTGTGTACATCATGTATAATGGTCCTGGCCTCGGTTATGGTCCTGGCCTCTATTTCGGTTAGGGAAAATGACACATAGCATCTAAAGCGTAATCCTGTAAGCTATTATACTATATTGCAGCATCTCAGACAAACTTTTATCAGCTGTAGCGATAGATGAACAGTTCTGTTTCAGTTATCAAACTTATTTTTGTATTATTTTAATTTAACCCTTTTTTAATAGCCGTTATTTAATTTACAGTGGCCGGGGTGGCTCGTTATGGGACTCCTATAAGTCCATGAGTAGGCGTGTCTTGCCTGATGTCTGCGGTTACCCTGTTTTATGGGATGCGTCAGTTGATGTATGCTCGTAGAGGGATGGGTCAGGGTAGGGGGTGGGGGTGGGGGGTCTGCTTCGTTTGCCGAGTCTTGCCCATCAGCTGCTTTGTTTTCCAAATTTTGAGGTTTAGCGATACTGACGAAAATAAAATTAGAAATGCTTATCTGTCACTAAATTTGGTATAGTCACATATGAGCCAGCGCATGACAGAACCTACAAAATGGCATGTGCGCCCAGCGAAGATTCAGATCAGCCTGGGCATCCGCCCAGTCTGATCAGAGTCTTCGCTGTCCGCATGAAGAAAGCTATGGTTCTCAGCTACCCAATGGGCGCACAGCGAAGACTCTGATCAGTCTGGGCGGATGCCCAGGCTGATCTGAGTCTTCGCTGGGCGCACATGCCATTTTGTAGGTTTCGTCATATGCGGGTTCATATATATTTCAACAACAAATATCAGTTTACCGATATCAGCTTACCAAACCGATATACATGTGCCGGATTGCGCGTTTTAATTAAAATCGAGTATAGCATGTAATACGAACATTAGACTGGCTCCAGTCACCAGTGACTAAATATGTTTTCTCATAATCCTGAAAAAAATATCATGACTATAAAGGCTGGTCACTAGTGACCAGCCTCTATAGTCATGATATTACTTTGGTTTTATTTTCGTGGATTATTTAACAGATTATAAGAAAATTATTTTGTCACTAGAGACTGGAGCCAGTCTATACGAACATGTTTACGCATGCAATATGAACATACATATAAAGCAAGATGCATGAATTGAGCTTAAATATCACAACACCTCTTTGCCTGAATCACTGTTTCCTGCACATAAGACATTGGTTACATCAAGAAAACACAACAAGAAAAAGAACGTTCAGTTTCATCTTCTTAAAATAGAGGGGAACGTGGCGATTTATCTATCATTCAACTTGATAAGGATCTTTGTTTTCCAAATAGTTTCTATTTTTACAGTTTTATTGGAACTAGGCATGAAAACTAATTCGTATAAATCAACATAAAAACAAGAAATGTCTTTAAAAAGATAAGCGCGTAAGTAAAATGGAAGAGAGTTTTGTAAGAAGGGGCGAGCGTTAGTAGTTTACAGACTTAGATTCACAGACTCTGCCCAACATAACATTGGTTTTCCTTGCACCAGTATCTTTTATGACACGCTGAGTCTCTTGCTAAATCGATTCTGAAAAGCCTGGTTTTAACTCCTGGACTTCAACCTTCTAGTTAGAATAATTTTATCAGTCCATCAAAATTGCCGTGGGCTGACACGCAGCGAAAACTGAAAATTGTGTTTGTCAAACACTATGTTGTAGCCACATGGAACAATAAATGTGCCACCGGATGACAAAACAAACTTTGACATGTGCGCCCAGCTAAGACTCAGATCAGGCTGGGCGGATGCATCCGCCCAGCCTGATTAGAGTCCTCGCTGTGCGCTCAAAAGGTAGCTAATGCCCCAAGCTTTTTCATGCGGACAGCGGAGTCTCGTCTGATCAGTCTTGGTTGATGCCCAGGCAGATCTGAGTCTTCGTTGGGGGCAAATGTCAAATTGCTGGTTTTATCCTGCAGAGGTTCAAATCATAGTAAAAGTTTGTTCAAGATGTTGATCAAGGCATCAGTTGTTATACAAACAAAGAATATTGATGACCTACCTGAAAGCGTTTTCTTAGGCATTTCCAGCACGAAAACATGCCTATATAATTTTGACCCCCTTAAACACCACTTTTATAGAGTAAAACTGGGGTTTACAGGGGTATATATTATTTTTCTTATTTTTGCTCGAAAACATAGATTGTGGGTACTCGTTAGAACCGCCTCGCCGAGGCGGTTCTAACGAGTACCCACAATCTATGTTTTGAGCAGATATATGAAAAATATCCGAGATTTTTATCTGAAAATTTTCAGTTTTTGGAGGTGAAATTTTCTATATATTTGAATAGGCGTGTTTTCGTAATGGATAAAAAAAAATAACATATTTTTCTTTAAAACAGTGTTCATCACCAATCTAATCAGTATCAACCCCACACTCCATTTTATGCATCTTATATATCTTACCTTCAAACACATAAATCTGCCTTTTAGCGTCTAAAATACTTTTCCGGCATGGGGGAGCCGAAAGGCTAAATCAGATTTTTTTTTATCTTGCACATTTGTCTACATGCATAATTATGTTCGATCTTCCAAGCATTTTACCGCAGTTTGCGCGGGTTTTCTAAGACATGAATAATGTACAAAATAGCCTCTTTCTTCATTGAAAAGCATACTGCAGAGTACAGTGAACTAATTATTTTTCCCATAGAGCTCCATAGTAACTCCACCCTTTTTGGTGGTTAAGAGTTCATTTCAGGGTATTGCTGGGCTTCCAAATTTTGTTTTAATTCAAAGACCAGGCTTAGGACAGCAAAATAAATAAGGAAAAACACCACTGTCACCAGCACTTTCTGGGACTTTTTGGAGGCTGACTGTAGCAACCCCTCAATTGGCAGGAATAAAAAATTTAAACTTTGCAATTTCACCACTTCTTCTTTTGGCTCCAGCAAACACACAGATTAACATTTATTTCTTTGAAACAATCAGGAAATTACACACAAACATTTTTTCTTCAAATTAGAATGATGAGTTTTAATTCATCTTTATTATTAACCAATCACAGGTCGCCTCACACAAAATAACTACCCCGGGCTTCCCTACACTTTTTGTTTGCACCAATCACCAGGCTTCATCACGAAAAATGCCTATATAATTTTGACCCTCTTAAACCCCACTTTTACATAGTAAAACTGGGGTTTACAGGGGTATACATTATTTTTCTTATTTCTGTTCAAAACATAGATTGTTGGTACTCGTTAGAACCGCCTCGC
The DNA here is from genome assembly GCA_964016985.1 of Anodontia alba. Lineage (NCBI taxonomy): Eukaryota > Metazoa > Mollusca > Bivalvia > Lucinida > Lucinidae > Anodontia > Anodontia alba. The sequence continues at coordinate 90,129,858 of OZ024825.1, read as the reverse complement.
TGAGGCGGTTCTAACGAGTACCCACAATCTATGTTTTGCGCAGAAATATGACAAATATCGGAGATTTTTATCTGAAAATTTTCAGTTTTTTGGAGGTAAAATTTTCAATATATTTGAATAGGCGTGTTTTCGTAATGTGTCACAATTGGTTCCCTGTGCCCTATAAAGAAAAAAATCGAATTCGATATTTTCACTGTGTTTCAAAGATTTTAATCATGTTTGTCTACCTGTTCATACCGCGTTACCCCACAACATGCATGACATAACACAAACTACTTGCCATGTAATGACTTTAAACCGAAATATGTTACAAGATGATTTGAATAGAATAACTGAGCCGACAAGGACTTTTAACCCTTAAACCTGCAGCAGACGACAGTTCATTTTTTTTTTAAATTATTTTTCAGAGGAAATAGGGCTTTATATTTCATGTAAACATTTTACCAAGCAGATATGAACAGCAAAGCTCCTGATTAGACCCAGTGGGTACGCAGCCTGATCTGAGCCTCTCATGTTTGCATATAGGAGATACAGGAAACTCCATCGGTGACGTCATCGATAAGGGTTGGTGGGCTTCTTGGTTGGAGTGTAGAAGCTTTTGACACTGTGTATGTTTTGCATTGATTTGAAAGTCTAAAATGGTAAGCTTTAAGTGTAGTTTAACTGATCTGATGTATATAAGTGATGTCTCTCAGTGACAGTCAGATTTATTAGGGTAATTCTTGAAGTTATTGTAAAATATCTGTCAACTGAACGCGTGCCCAGCTACCAGCGGGTGTTTACTGTAGGACACATTTAAAGAGACCGACTGTGCATCCCAACATAATATAATAAACGCACTCACATTTAGAATTACTATCAATTTATTCAGCGGTCATTTAAGTGATTGCCAGCAGGGTATATGGTTACCGTATGTATGTTTTTTTGTTGTTTTTTTAAATTTGGACTTCTTTTTTTTATTCTAATGGATCGTGTGTTGATATATTAACCCTTGATCTTAAATTCGGGAGTCACATCGTTTTAAAATCATGTGTTAGTATTTTTATTTATTTATTTATTTATTTATTTAACTAGCATATTCCTGTAGATACTGTCCAGAAGAACGAACCAAACTGAAATTTCTAATAAAATCGACCCATCACGAAAACATTCCAATATAATTTTGACCCCTTTAAACCCCATTTTTATATAGTAAAACTGGGGTTGACAGGGGTGTACATTATTTTTCTTATTTCTGTTTTGAGCAGAAATTTGAAAAATATCAGAGTTTTTTTTTATCTGAAAATATTCAGTTTTTAGAGGTCATCACGAAAACATGCCTATATAATTTTGACCCCCTTAAACCCCACTTTTATATAGTAAAACTGGGGTTTACAGGGGTGTACATTATTTTTCTTATTTCTGCACAAAACATAGATTGTGGGTACTTGTTAGAACCGCCTCGTCGAGGCGGTTCTAACGAGTACCCACAATCTATGTTTCGTGCAGCATGGGATGTTTTTAATTTGAAGAAGACGGGAATCTTCATGCATTTCATTCATTAATTTTTGCAGCAAACCATATGACAAAATTTTTAGGGGACCAATTTTAACGTGTCGATAAATACAAATATCAAATGTGTTCAAGAACACGGATGCCCCCGCCTGAAAAACTTAAACGCAAATTACTAACGCAAGACGCGGACGGAGACAGACGGACGGACAGGCGGACAGGGGTAACACTATATGCACTTTCCACCATTCTTCGAATGGCGGGAGCATAAAACCGACTGAAAATATTTATTTTCTTAGCAAAACGGGTAAGAGCGCTATTTTCGTCATTCAATAACATTTATCGAGCTTTTTACCCACCTCCTCGGGAAACCCCATCGATTTTCTTATCAGTGACGTCATGCCGGTATCTCTCCATCGTGTGTTTTTTTTAGCTCACCTGAGCACGAAGTGCTCAAGGTGAGCTATTATGATCGGTCAATGTCCGTCGTCCGTCGTGCGTCGTGCGGCGCGTCAACAATTTCTTTCAAAGCCTACTCCTCCTACACCCCTGGGCTAATTGACTCGAAACTTGGTAGGAAGTATTGGGGTGACTTGTAGATCAAAAATAGCTAAAATAGATCCGATCGGAAATCCAAGATGGCCGCCAAGGCCGCCATCTTGAAAATCTATTTTTCACTTCTTCTCCTGAACCGTAAGGCCAATTGACCCGAAACTTAGTAGGCAGCATCGGGCTACTTGTAGATCAAAAATAGCTAAAATCGTTCCGATCGGAAATCCAAGATGGCCGCCATGGCCGCCATCTTGAAAATCTATTTTTCGCTTTTACTCCTGAACCGAAAGGCCAATCGACGCGAGATTTGGAAGGAAGCACCGGGGTGACTTCTTAATCAAAAATAGCTAAAACCGTTACGATCGGAAATCTAAGATGGTCGCCATGGCTGCCATCTTGAAAATGTATTTTTCGCTTCTTCTCCTGAACCAAAATGCCAATTAACTTAGAACTTGGTAGGAAGCATCGGGGGGACTTTTAGATAAAAAAAAAAAGAAAAAAAAATAGCTAAAAATCGTTCCGATCGGAAATCCATGATGGGCGCCATGGCCGCCATCTTGAGAATCTATTTTTCGCTTCTACTCCTGAACAGAAAGGCCAACTGACTTGAAACTTGGTAGGAAGCATAGGGATGACTTGTAGATCATAAATCTAAAATCTTTACGATCGGAAATCCAAGATGGCCGCCATCTTGAAAAACTAATTTTGGCTTCTTCTCCTGAACCAAAAGGCCTATTGACTCGAAAATTGGAAGGAAGCATTAGGGTGACTTGTAGATAGAAAAAAAAAAGTTTAAATCCTTCTGATGGGAAACCCAAGATGGCTGCCTCGGCTGCTATCTTGGAAATCTATTTTTGCTTCTTCTCTTGAACCGAAAGGCCAGTTGACATGAAACTTGGTAGAAAGCATCAAGGTGACTTCTAGATCAAAAATAGCTAAAATCGTTTTGATCGGAAATCCAAGATGGCCACCATAGTCGCTATCTTTGAAATCTGTTTTGAGCTTCTTCTACTGAACCGAAAGGCCAATTTACTCGAAACTTGGTAGGAAGTATTTCGGTGACTTGTAGATAAAAATAGCTAAATTTGTTCTTATCGGAAATCCAAATGGCCGCCACAGTTGCCATCCTTAAAATCTCTTTTGAACTTCTTCTGAACAGAAAGGCCAATTTACTCGAAACTTGATAGGACGTATCAGTGTGACCTGTAGATAAAAAAAATAGCTAAAATCATTCTGATCGGAAATCCATAATGGTCGCCCTAGCAGCCCTATTGAAAATCTATTCCGAACCTTTTTATCCTCAACCAAAAGGCCAATTAACTGGACCTTCAATTGACTCGCATTGACTTGTAGATCAAAAGTAGCTGAAATTGTTCTGATTGGAAACCCAAGATGGCCGCCATCTTGAAAATCTATACTGAACTTCTTCTCTTGAACCAAAAGGCCAACTGACTCGAAACTTGTCTGGTAATCAGGTGAGCGATACAGGGTCATCTTGGCCCTGTTGTTTTTATATTTGTCGCCCCTGATTTAGATTAAGCAATATACTCTAAGAATAAAGGGTAAAAAAGAAATTTAGACGCAAAAGGAAGTGGACGTTCCTTATTATCTTAGATCAATGTCTCTTGATAAATACAGATTTAAATTAAGAAATATATTTAATACGGAATTGTTTTCGTTTTATTGCTTTATGTTATTTACAGGGGGTAAATGACAAAAGGGCGCTCGTTGCTTTCAGTATTCTAGTGACAACTTGGTCTGGTCAAAGGTCTTCTGGTTCTAGGAATAACGGGTAAAGAAGAAATTTGGACGCAAAAAAAAGTGGGCGTTCCTTATAATGTTAGATCAATATCGCTCCTGATAACTATAGCTTTAGATTAAGTAATATAAAGAAGAAAGTGGGACGCAAAAAGAAGAGAGTGTTCCTTACTAGTATTATGTTAGATCAATGTCGCCCCTGATAAATACTGATTTAGATTTAGATTAAGTAATATATTAAGTAGCATATTAAGGAACTTTTTTTCTTTTGATCGATTTATGTTATTTGCATGCAGGGGATAAAGGACAAAAAACACTCGTTGCGTGTAGTATTCTGGTGCTACTATTACATGGTCTGGTCAAAGGACTTCTGGTTCTAGGAATAAAGGGTAAAACAGAAGTTTGGAGGCAAAAAGAAGTAGGCACCCCTTATTATGTTAGATCAATGTCGCTTCTTATAAATACTGACATTACGAAAACACGCCTATTCAAGTATATTGAATATTTCACCAACAAAAAACTGAAACTTCTCAGATGAAAAATTCTGATATTTTTCCTATTTCTGCTCAAAACATAGATTATGGGTACTCGTTAGAACCGCCTCGGCGAGGCGGTTGTAACGAATACCCATAATGTATGTTTTTGAGCAGAAATAAGAAAAAATAATGTATACCCCTGTAAACCCCAGTTTTACTATATAAAAGTGGGGTTTAAGGGGATGAAAATTATATAGGTATGTTATCGTGATGTTTAGATTAAGTAATATATTAACGGAATTTTCTTTGGTTTTACTATTTTGGTATTTACAGGGGACAAAGGGCGCTCATTGCGTTCAGTATCCTGGTACTAGGTCGGGTCACAGGCCTTTGGTTCAAAGAATAAAGGGTAAAGAAAACATTAGGACGCAAAAATAAATTGGCATTCCTTATTATGTTAGACCAATGTCGCCCCTGATGAATACAGATTTAGATTAAGCAATATATTAACGGAATTTTCTTTCGTTTAATATTGTTTTTTGTTGTTTGCAGGGGATAAAGGACAACAGGCGCTCCTTGCGTTCAGTGTCTTGGTGATAGTACAACTAAACCTGGTCATAGGTCTTCTAGTTCTAGGGATAAAAGGAAAGGAAGAAATTGGGACGCAAAAAGAAGTGGGCGTTCCTTATTATGTTGGCGCAATTATTGTGGCTGTCGTTGTAAGTTTTATTTTTTTTTTCAGCCTGGCAGACCGAAACGGATACCTGTGCAAACAGTGTAGATCCAGATGTGACGGCTAGTAAGGACCTGTCTCATCAGGATCTACATTACACCACAACTTCTTTATAACACTATTGTTGGGATCCATAGCATAAACCGTGTTAGTTAAACAACCGTGTTATATCCAAACAAAAATGGGTATAGATGATATTGAAAAATGACCATTTATGGTCATTTTTCAATATAATCTATACATTTTTGGGATCCATTTTTGAACCGTGTTATAACGAACCGTATTATAAAGAGGTTGTAGTGTATTTGCCATTCTGGTACGGATTTTCATTACGAAAACATGCCTATTCAAATATACTGAAAATTTTACTACCAAAAAATGAAAATTTTCAGATAAAAAAATTCTGATCTTTTTTCATAATTCTGCTCAAAACATAGATTGTGGGTACTCATTAAAACCGCCTTGACTAGGTGGTTCTAACGAGTACACAAGTTATGTTTTGAGCAGAAATAAGAAAAATAATGTGTACCCCTGTAAGCCCAAGTTTTACTATATAAACGTGGGGTTTAAGGGGGTCAAAATTATATAGGCATGTTTTCGTGATGGGACTCAACCCCTATTGCAACAATGGATGCATCCAAGTTCAGGAATGGAAGTGGTAGTTCCAGAAACTCATGGTTTATGCTTATAATCTAGCGAAGCTTTCCTTTTTAAAGTTTCATTTTCATAAATATTTTAAGGGAGATTAATAGACTTTCAGGGAGACAACTCTGTTAAAAACGGTTTTGCGTTCCTTCTGAAATAAGGATCTACTCTTAAAGGAAAGAGGTCTACTCTAAAAGGAAAGATTCTTTCCTTTAAGTGTTGACCACTTTTCAGTATGAGCTTGGTGTGCAGGAAGGCAAACATGAAGTCGCAAAGTTGTCTCCGTTATATAACATACACATGCCATAGTGGAATCTATGAAACGGGCATACGGGTGGTAAGATAGATCCCACACGTTGATCACCCGAGTAAAAATGCGGTTTCAAATCATCTACAATTGACTCTCGTTATCTCGACCTCGCTTATCTCGAATAACCGCTTATCTCGAAGTGAAAATCTTGTCCCTGCCTAAACATGAAAATCTATTAACAGGTGAAAAATATTGTGAAAAAGAGGAGAAATTGCTCAACAATATTTTCACTCTATCTTAAACTTCAAGAGTCTAATTACATATCAATTTGTTACATGTGGTTGTTCGAGTTATTTTTTCCTCAATTCTGCAAATCTGATATGTCGAGATACGTATATCTCGAAGTATTTCAGAGAGTCCCTTGGAATTCGAGATATCGATAGTCGACTGTATTTTTTTCAGTTGTTTTTATTGTTTAAACTTTTTCCCCGTGTGTTTTAATGTTTATTTTAAGGTCAGTGAAGTAAATAAGTGAACTCAGGAACTGATACAACAGACCCACATCAAGCCCCCAACACTAAAGGGAAAGACAGACAAATACAGAGTTTATCGGGGCTCAGCCAGACAAGGGTTAAGACAGTTCTTCCCCTTTGAAGCAGACAAATCAGCCAATTTCATTTTTGATTGTAAACACGCTAAAACTGTATAAAATATACGCAAAAGGAGGGACAACTATAAAACATAGTCTACCGATAACACCAGGAGGAATAATAAATAAACTACAGATGATGTTACAAATCAAAGAAAAGAAAAGCAATTCTCTCTCTTTCCCACCCCTCCCCCCACCAGAGAGTCCCCGCCCCCCCCCCCCCCCCCCGAGAGGTGATCACAATGCCAGACAGGACCCATTAACCCTTAAAATGCTTAGTGTTGGGGTTTAGCGACACGTCAACCCTTGTAGGTCATTTTGTGTCGTCTCCCAGAGAAAGGGAGAAAAGAGATAGAAGAAATAGAAGAAATAGTAGAAGAGATGAAAGAGAGGAATAGGGAAGAAAGATGAACAGTAATGAAAGTGAAAAAACAGAAGAAATAAAAACATTCCCCCTCTTACCTGCTACAAGGATAGCAGGCCTTGCCCAACTGTAAGCCGATATTCAGTTGGACGCCCCGGTGACGTAAGATACACAACACCTTCGCTACACCCAACCACCCCAAACTGGCTTGTTAATATTAGACGAAACGAACCTACACCACTTCAAGAGCAGAACACGGAGATATAAACAATTTATTTAAAGTCCTATGTTATAATACTTTGCAAGGTTGTAGTCGGATTGCCAAAATAAGTACATATACTCTGACACTAATACTGTTAGAATTTCAGATAATTATATCTTATTTGTTGACTATGATGAATACATATAACAGCAGATGAATGCATTTTGCTTTCTACTTCCATGTGGAAAGATTTTTTTTTCGCTTGGCACTTTAGTCAAAATGAAAACATTTAGTTGTGACTGACATTTAGTTGTGATTTAGTTGTGACTATATCCTATTGTTAGAAACCATTCGTCATTTATGTTTTAAATTTGCTTCGCTCTCAAAACTTATATTTACCCAAAAATTAACGTTATGAAAACACGCCTATTCAAATATATAGAAAATTTCAACTCCAAAAACTGAAAATTTTCAGATAAAAAAACTCTGATATTTTTTACATTTCTGCTCAAAACTTAGATTGTGGGTACTTGTTAGAACCGCCTCTGCGAGGTGGTTCTAACGAGTACCCACACAATCTATGTTTTTGAGCAGTAATAAGACAACTAATGTACCCTTGTAAACCCCAGTTTTACTATATAAAAGTGGGGATCAAGGGGGTCCAAATTATATAGGCCTGTTTTCGTGATGAATTGACGGCCAACAATTAGTCTGACTTATGCAATTTCTATTACACACTTTTTTTTCGATTTTTGTAATATTTTCAACTGGGTTTTAACTACTGAGTTTTAATAACAACACTGTGATTTTTTCCCAAAACTGAAACAAAAATATAAGTAAAGATACCCAGGAAATGCTTAAATCACAGAGTACAGCCTTCCTGAGGCACCAAACGAATGAGACATCGCGAAAACATGCTTTATATAATTTTGACTCCCTTAAACCCCACTTTCATATTGTAAAACTGGCGTTTATATGGGTATACATTATTTTTCTTATCTCTGCTCAAAAACATAGATTGTGGGTACTCGTTAGAACCGCCTCGACGAGGCGGTTCTAACGTGTACCCACAATCTATGCTTTGAGCAGAAATATGAAAAATATCAGAATTGTTTATCCGAAAATTTTCATTATTTGATGGTAAAATTTTCAGTATATTCGAATAGGCGTGTTTTCGTAATGGATGAGGATGAACTACCGACACACGAACAAAGAACTGCAACAGTGGAAGCACCTTGGAACGGTCAGTAGGAAAACTACACAGAGTGCCCTGCGAAGACTCTGATCAGACTGCGCTGATGCGCAGTCTGATCTGAGTCTTCACTGGGCGCACATGCTGTCTTGTAGGAAATTCTGTACCCCGGCTCAGTTCATATTCTCAGTTACGAACAGCGACGGCTCAGAGTAGTGTGTACATCATCCGCTTCTCGTTAGGAAACTGAAAGTTAGGATTTCACTAGTGACTGTTTCCGAAAATATGTGTTTACTATATTTTTCAGTACATGTTGCCAGTGATACAGCTTATCGCTGTTATAATTCTCTCATCTCTAAAAGAAGAATATTGTGTCACCAACTGCTTTGTAAGTATCTATCCTATATAATTTACTCTAACTTATATAAATTAACCCATTTTAGACTGAATAAACACTCCTTACACTATAAATTGCAAGAGTCGAATTTCAAATTTAGGTTTGTCAGGCTATGTGATCTAGATATTCCTTGAGAAAAAATGGCCATTACAAAAACGCCTATTCAAGAATATTGAAAATTTCCGCACCAAAAGATTAAAATTCTGATATTTTTCATATTTCTGCTCGAAACATTGATTGTGGGTACTCGTTTGAACAGCCTCGTTGAGGCGGTTCTAACAAGTACCCACAATCTGTTTTTGAGCAGAAATAAGAAAAATATTGTAAACCCCTGTAAACCCCAGTTTTACTATATAAAAGTGGGGTTAAAGGGGGTAAAAATTACATAAGTATGTTTTCATGATATTAACTGTTTACAAACAGTGGAGACCCAGATCAGACGCCGCATAATTTAGTTTAAATATATTTTATTGAGAGTTGATGGCACATCTATAAATATAACAACATACAAAATACTAGGATTGGAACGAAAGCAAATTGCTTATGATGTTCCTCTCCTCAAAAAAGGGGTGGGGGCGTGGTTCAAGGTAAAATGGGTTAAATTAGCCAGGAAAGGCCACAAACAAAGCACAATCTTCCCGAGGCACCGAGGAGAAGAGACGAGGAACAAACAATGACAAGACACAACAGCACACTTGATATAACAGGCATACAAATAAAGACGTGTTTGGACAGAGAGAGGCCTATTCGGAAAGTGTAGACACAGATCAGACGCCGTAGAATGCGGTGTCTGATCAGGGTCGACACTGTTTACCACTCGTCCAGCAATTTTAGACACATCGGACTGCTAGTAAAATGGACGTTTAGATTTTAGGGCAAGTATGTGGGGCGTTAAGGCATTTGAAATCTTGGAACAAAGGCGGTATAAGCAAATAAATACATGTTGCTCAGAGAGAGAGAGAGAGAGAGAGAGAGGGTAACTGTCGAATGACAATTCTTTTTTTCATCTTTTGGGGGCATTAGAATTGATTTTTTTTTTTTTTTTTTTTTTTTTTTTGTCTCATCGAGCCATGAAAGATAAATAATAAAAAAAAAAGAAGGATGTCATAGCCATAGCATCATTCGTTTTTAGGAATGGATACTCTATTAAAAGTAAAAAATTTAACCCTAGTCCTGCTGAACCCGGATGTACACTGCCTTTGCAAACAGAGTAGATCGGGATCAGTTGGCTTCTGATCTGGATCTGCACTGTTTGCCAATAAGTATTTGAATTTATAGCAACAATCCAGATTAATTAATCCGATTGGCTGAAAATTAGAAATGGGCGTGGCATCATAATTTATTCAGCATGACAAGAATTAAAATTGTTTTATCTCCTTCTGAAAATGGATCTTTTAAAGGACAAAAGTGTTTCGCCTTGAGAGCAAACTTGTTCCTTTTAAACCTGACTCCTTTAGGCTCTAGATAAAGTTTTGGTACAAAGAGTAGTTTACCCCGTACGGTAAAGCTTAATGCTTAAATGCCCATTTGCAATGCTTAACCCGAAATAGTGTTTGATAACTCATGCAAATTGTCTCCAATGGAGACAATTTGCATGAAATATCAGATTGTTTTCTGGGAAAAAATAAATAAAATATTTCAAAATGTCTTCTGCTGAAATTTTTACTCAGCATGTAGAGCATACAGAGGGTGGGGATGGGGGTGGAGAGGGGTAAAGGGTACTCAGAATTTTGTCTGCTACATAGGTTTGGCCCCAGCATCTAGTCTTTACTCTAAAAAAATAGACAGTATATCTGCCATACCCAAAAAATATCCGGTATACTAGTCATATCCCCAAAAACATCAGCAGATATTAGCATACCCCTCAAAAAGTATTCTCCTTGCTTTCATTTTATAAAAGTTTGGTTTTCATTTATTTTTCCTGTATAATGATTGTATCATATGTGCTTTAACCCTTAAGATGCCAAACACAACAATTGTTGTCTGCCAGTTACTTTAAAAGTCATTGTTGCAAACAGTGTAGACCCAAATAAGACTGCTCCTCTACATATCATGCAGAGTCTGTTCTGGGTCCATATAATTTAACCTATATGCAAAAAGTATGTTTGAAAAGTTTGCAAGAAGATGCAGCAGACGACATAAACAGATGACATTTTCAGATATAGTTTTTCTTTGCATCTTAAGGGTTAAACAGTTTCCAACAGTAGTTCCGTTTTTACTTAAATGGCTTTGAACTGATGCACAGCAGAAATGAAACTGTTAAAACTAAATACAAACTATCAGTTCAACAGAAGGTTCTAACCCCGATTCTTACAATAACCCAGAAAATACCGAGAATTTGGATAGTCCAAAAAACATAGTCAGTTTTGAAAGTGACCCCCCACGCCCCATCCCTCTAAAAAACAACAGAATAGCAACCTTTTTCCCTAAACCCCAAAACATATTAAAAATCAAAATTCTACACCCAAAAATAGTTCTAGTCTATGTTGCAGGCAAAATTCAGAGTACCCCCCCCCACCACCCCCCACTCCTCCTCACCCCCCCCCCCCCCTCACCCTCGGGTGGCAGAACATTGATACTGAATTCCGTGTTGTAATTGGTTTCTGTTTTCTTACAGGCTGTTGTTTCCTGTTTGCTAAATTTCTTCGGCATCATATCCTGTATTCTTGGCATGATCTTTGTGATTGCCTTTGGCATTGCCAACTGTAAGGATAATTCTAGATATCATACTGACGTAGGATTCTGCAGCTATAATACCAACTATGACACGAACTATACTATAGCCTTGGTCTCTCTGGTAATAATAATAATAATGTTTATATCAACTTTCGTTAGTTTCTTCTTATTCTCAAAATACTCGCACGCTCTTATGTCAAGAAGAAAAAATACCGAAAATGACAATGCAGTCGCATTTGAAAACGGAGTAAATCCTATAAACATTTCAGCAGAGAATTGTAGTGGAATTACTAATCAGCAACGCAGTCCAAATGTGATCCAAGAACTTCACGTACACCATCTTCTACAAAGTGACAGAGAAAATCTTTATCAGATTGATAATATACAATCTGTTCTACAACCACCACCGTATACTTGTGATATTGCACCACCACCTTACTTCAGTGAGAGTACAGAACTTTCCAGTCCAGAGGATCCAGAGAACAGTATGATCCCCATGACGGCATTAACAGGAAGCACGCATGATTTTCCACCCCCGTACGAATCTGTTATGTACAATACAAGGACTAATCAGATTAACTTTCCGTAAGCACTTGGCCTCAACCGTGCTTATACAACATATCTTCTCATACACAACGGACGACGGCAGATAACACGCGACGGACGACAGCAGATAACACACAACGAACGACAGCAGAAAACACATAAAAAGGGACGATAGCAGACAGCACATAACGGACGACAGCCGACAACGCACAACGCACGACAGCAGAAAACACACATAGACGGGTTATCAAAACAGTGAAAACTTCGTGTTTCAGAAAACCACGTCACCCAGTGATTCGTTGGAAATATGACTAGATGTAGTACGCTCCTGAGTTTGCTGAATCTGCTTAACGCTTAGTGTTCTGGGTAAAAAACAACAACAGACATTTTGAAATAATTGTCTTATTTTTTGCAGAAAATAGGATTTGATATAACATGCAAATTGTCTCATTAGGAGATAATTTGCATGAAATGGCAAAGCCTATTCTCTGCGAAAAATAAGATAAAATATCGTTGACTTGTCGTCTGCTGAATAGGAAGAGCTATAACATTACTGTCAATACAGCTCCTGCTCAAAATGGGGTGAATAAATTCTGGAGAAAATGCAAAGAACGCGTTAAATAATAGTAATGTTGGACCAGAAAAAGCCATATTTTGATGCGAAAATGTTTGGTCAAGCTACTTTTAGTTCCGTGTTATTTAAAATCATTGTGCGGTTGTGTTTTATAAAGTTCACTATTATCAGAGAGAAATATATTCTAAAAGGAATGACCCTTGAGAGCTATGAACACATTCCCAAAAGGTCAAGAAAACGACAAGTTTGACCTTAGCGTAAAAGGTTGCCTTTTTCCTCGGCCTGGGATGGAACCCGGTCCGCTGAACTAAAATTCCTACTATCTACCGCGTCGCTATGAAAACCAGCTTGTACTAGTGTATTACGAACTCGTGTATACTAATACACGGTGACATATGGACCCATTTCTCAGAGTTGGAGTTCATTCTGGAGTACAACAATAGGAAAAAATATGAGAAAATGTGCCATTTTTTTATGTTTTCAATAAATTTGCTCATGTAACCTACATGGCTTGATGATAATTAGTGAATTATACATCATATGACTATTCAAGCATTTTCTTTCACCAAATTAAAAATTTCTGCTGCTTTCTTTGACTTTTTCCACATAGTATAATCCAGAATGAAGGACAACATGTGTTGTAGCTGCATATATAAGGGGTCATTATAAAAACACGCCTATTCAAATATACTGGAAATTCTACCATCAAAAAATGAAAATTTTCAGATAAAAAATTCTGATATTCTTTATGTTTCTGCTCAAAACATAGATTGTGGGTACTCGTTAGAACCACAATTTATGTTTTTGAGCAGAAATATGAAAAAATAATGTATACCCCTGTAAACTCCAGTTTTACTATATAAAGTGGGGTTTAAGGGGGTCAAAATTATATAGGCGTGTTTTTGTGATGTTTCCACATAAATTCAACTCAGTAGAAGCGCCTAGATGATTTCCTTCTTATAAACCCACATGTTTTCTGGGAAAAATCAGAAAAATGCCACAATACTTTTTTTATGTAAATGTGTCTTTTCTGGAACTGCATGTGATGTATTTTTTCTCCTGTATTTCGTGTATGCATAATTTTGTGAGCTCATAGCTTTGTCTATTTATCCGTCTGACTGACAATTTGCATAGAGCACATCTTATGTAATCATGTTGGAATTAACAAATACTAACGTGTTCAATTTACTAATAATGACTCTTAACCCTTAAAGCATTACTCAAAATTTGTAGCAGACGAGATTCTATTTTTTTTTTTTTTTTTTTTTTGTATTTTTATTTGCAAAGAAAATAAGTCTGGATTTTCATGTGAATGGTCTTGTTATTTTCTGTGAAAAATAGAAATAAAATCAAAATGTCGTCTGTTACAGTTGTGATTGGCGCTTTAACTCTTTCACTGCCACAGGCGATAATTATAGGCTTTTGCAAACAGTATAGATCCAGATGAGACGGCTCATATGAGCCGTCAAATCTGGATCTATACTGTTTGACATTAAGTCTTTCAACTTTACTTATAAATTTCTTTTCAAGCGTATAAACTTCTTTTCAAGAAAAGCAGACGACAAATGTCGTCTGAAATTTGGCATCGAAAGAGTTAAGGATTAAAATAAATCCACTGCGACGGACAAACAAAGAAACATTTGATGTATTCGAAAATCACAGGCACGTATAACTTAGCTTAAGTCAGATGCCTCTTCATAGCACTAGTTAAGGCGCTTTTTCCAATCCAATAGTATTGATATTTTCTTATTTCTCCACAAAAACATATGTTTTCGTGGAGAAATAAGAAAAATATTTACTGGATACCTCCCTTATCTAGACCTATGCCTCTTGTGGCTGATACATAGGTATCATACCGTTTTCTGATCTCGATTGTTTTCCCGCGAGTCTTCTTTCGGCGCACGTTATGCCAGAGGACATCCAATAAATATTTTATCACTTGCTAACAAACGCTGATCAGAGTTGTATATAGGTACGTTTGACATTTTAAATGGTTTCTTCGTCAGCGCATGTGGGCGATGATTTACACGAGAAAGAAATAAATGTGCAAAACACCAAAATGTCTTGATCGAAACAGCAAAAACAGAAGAAAATGTGGGGTTTGCCAACAATAACGTCTGTTTGCATTTTTTACTTTAATTTTCTTTTGGCTATATCGAAAGAACATTTATTCTTGTTCTTCTGTATAAAAGTACTTTTGTACGAGTCCTCATAGATCAGTAATGAGAACAATTTTTCGGACACTACCCTTTCTGTTGATGTTAGTCATACCGCGGAGGCAGGTAAACAAATTCTACACGCAATGCTTTATTAAACACGTTATATACTAAGAAACCATGGTAACCAGAAGCAGTTTTAGACTGAAAATGGACTTATCTTGTTATATTCTGTTGAATTGTACCTGCCAGAGCTACCAAACTGCTTCAGTCTTGATTTAGATGCGAATCTGTACCGCGGCGAAAAAACAACACTGCTGATCTGATTTTCGGATGCGACCATTGTTGATGTTGAACTTGTCCTCGGCGGCGTCCTTTAGGTTGTTTTCTTGTCCTCGGCGCGAAGAATATTCTAAATTATTCATTAACGTTAACATTATTGAACATTCACGCCGCTTTCTAAAATTTTAAATCTTTGATGAATTCCAAGACGATCAGTATGTTCAGGCACGTAGCCAGTGGGAAGCTATGAAGCCCGGGCTTCAACATAAATTTGGCAATTTAACCTTATTTTTATCTCAAACATCAAATGGGCCGGGCCACAGCATTTCCCTACAAGACCACGTCCGCTAAACAATGACTCAGATCAGCCTGCGCAAATGCGCAGGCTGATCAGAGTCATTGCTTTGCGCTAATTAGCCAAACATTCAAGCTTTCTTTAGGCGAATATTACCTTTACCTGTGAATATTTCATTTGCAATGCTGTTACTCTGCTCTGTTCGACCAACGTCTGTGTTATGAACAGGCACGTTACAACAAGATTCGTTTGACTGAGGTGAATTGGCTCCCACATATCTATTTTCTGAGCCTTTAATTCCTTAACTGAATGGTCCATGGAGTGTCTCATTCACAGAACACAGCCTACGAAAGGCATTAAGTTTAGGAGAAATAATCATGTACAACCAGGTAATTAAAGTCCTAAAATGAACAAAACGATGGAAGGAAAAACAGAATCAACGCATAAGAACGAGCAGCTGCACACGATAACGGTTAGGTGGTAGCCGACATACAACATACTTTTTGAAAGGGAATTGTAATCTAGAAAGCCTGTGACATCAACGCCGTTCTGCAGCTCCGAGGACAGCATTACACCACAATCTCTTTATAACACCATTGGAGGGGTCCATAGCATAAACCGTGTTAGTTAAACAACCGTGTTATATCCAAACAAAAATGTATAGATTATATTGAAAAATGATCATTTATGGTCATTTTTCAATATAATCTATGCATTTTTGGGATCCATCTTTGAACCGTGTTATATCCAAATCCGTGTTATAACGAACCGCGTTATAGAGAGGTTGAAGTGACGTATCCAACAAAAAATCAGCCGAGGTCATTATTAACATATTATGCAAATGTAATCTGCGGTCGGATTAGTAAAAACAGTATGTGCGCCGAGGACAATAAAACACACCTCCGCGGAGAGATTTTGTAATTACAGGTACCTTATTTAACCCATTTATGCCGAATGGAATCTTCTACCTTAAGTCTTTGGACAAGTCCATTTCCTATATAAGAGGTGTCTGGGTAGTTTTTATTATTATCATGTGTTGTGGAAATTTCTGAATTTAATGCAAACAGGGTAGACCCTGAACAGACGCCGCGATCTGCGGCATCTGATCTGGGGCTACACTGTCTGTGTCCCATTTATGGGACGCTAGAGCTTAAATGGGTTAAACGACTTCAACTACAAAATGCTAATTACAAATGAATGTAAAAGTTTGGCAAAATAAATATCAATAATCTGCCATTACAGCTATGAAGGTGAAAAAATATTCGATTTCAATAATATACAGCTATACAGGTCACTGAATGCAAGTTTAGCCGTTCTGAACAGCTTCCTTGATTTTTAACTCAGTTTGCGGACGAACAGAAAGGTTTGCTAGGCTTGCGGTCTTTCCAACGGAAATTTGGTTCATTTTTAATAAGTGTACACAAAGCGTTTGATTTTTACAAATATTTTAAACATATTCATTTACTCTTTGTCAGAAGCACCCCTCCTTCTTGCCACAAATAAATTCTACGCCAAAACAACTCACGGGAAAACGTCCGAGATCAGAAAACGATATGGTACTCGTGTAATAGTTTGAACTGCAATTCAAATTCGTAAGTGACTGTGCTTTTGAAGTTTATTTTTTGCTTTATTTTGCTTTCTTACATGTATATTATATTGTCGTTTTACTATGAAGGTAAAACATACATCTTTGGTCCATATTGTAAATAAACCTTTGCGCTGTGTTTTAGAGAAATACACGATCATGTATTGTCATATACTGTTGCTGGTTTTAGGAAATCGTGATTTACAAACTCAGAGATCATCGATCTGCTTAATTTTAATGCTTAGCATTCTGGGTAAAATTTTCAGCAGGCGACATATTAAAATATTTTTCTTATTTTTTCCCAGAAAACAGGTTTTGACATTTCATGCAAATTGTCTCGTATATCCAGTGGAGACAATGTGAATGAAATGTCAAGTCCTGTTTTCTGGAAAAACAAGAAAAATATCATTTTGCCATCTGTTGAATTTACCCCGAGAGAGTTGTAAAGATCAGTGCTCGCATAATGTTGACCCCCTTAAACCCAACTTTTATATAGAAAAACTGGGGTTTACAGGGGTATACATTATTTTTCTTATTTTTGCTCAAAAACATAGGTTGTGGGTACTCGTTAGAACCGCCTCGCTGAGGCGGTTCTAACGAGTACCCACAATCTATGTTCTGTGCAGAAATATGAAAAAATATCAGTTTTTGGTTGTATAATTTTCAGTATATTTGAATAGGGATGTTTTCGTAATGGCTAAAATGCACATTGGAGGAAAGTTTTGCAATGTGCAGACGAACGACAAACGGACTACAGGGTACCGGGAACGATTTACTTGTATATTTATCACTATGTCTATATACTTTTGCCAGTGATGTTAAAAGACCTCAATACCATTTTTAAAGGTCCTTTTCTTGACTGTTCAGAAAGTCCTCCACTGCATGTATAATGTCATCATCTGACTGACTAGGTTCAGACATGGCTTTTTGAACTTTGGGAATAAATGGAAATCTGATGAAGCGAGATCAGGCGAGCAATGGGGGATGTTGAATCATTTCAAAGCAAGAATCGTTGATTGCAGCTATAGCAATGACAGCCGTGTGAACTGGAGCATTGTCCTTGTTTCCCACGGCGCTTAACCTTTATAATTTCTCTTAACTGCTTAAGAAGTGAAGCATAATACAGTCGACTCTCGTTATCTCGAATTCCAGGGATTCTCTGAAACACTTCGAGATATCCGTACCTCGACATATCAGAGTTGCACAAATGAAGAAAACAATAAATCGAACGGCCACAATTAACAAATGAATATGTAATTTGACTCCTGAAGTTAGAAATATAAATAAAATAATGTGGAAAAGAGGAGAAATTGCTCCTTAGGAGCAATTTCTTCTCTTTTCCACAATATTTTGTTACCTGTCCTTAGATTTCCATGTTAAAACAGGGAGCAGAATTGCACTTCGACATAAGCAGTTATTCGAGATAAGCGAGTTTGAGATAACGAGGGTCAACTGTATGTTTCATTGATTGTCTGCCACTTTTAAAGACAATCTACAATATGAATACCATCTGTATCCAAAACAATACCAAGGCATTAGGGCACATAACCTTCCCAGCTGACGGAACTGCTTGGGTGAGCCAGGGTGCTTCCATTGCTTAGACTGTTGTTTGGATTCTAGGGTGAAATGACTGACCCATGTTTCATCCAAACCTCGTCACAAACCTCAGCAGAAACTTGCCAGGATCCGTCTCAAAAAGGTTCAGGTTAGCACACACATATTCTGTCTTGTGTGCTTCTGATCAACTGTCAGAAGTCTGGGTACCCAACGGGCTGAGAGTTTTCTCATATCCAGATCCTTCATAAGAATGGAATTAACTCTTCTGTGTGACTTCCCAACAGCACTAGCTATATCTCTTGCTGTAACTAGTCTGTCACCCATAATTATGCCCCCAACTGCGAAGAAATTGGAGGGGCATATTGCTTCTAGGACGTTTGTGCGTTCGCCCGTCCGTGCGTCCGTCCGTTACGCTTTTTACACCCCGCCACCCAATAGTGGCGGGGAATAATGGTTTCACGTTGGACGTCCGTGTGTCTGTCCGTCCGTCCGTTTTTCGTTTCCGGATGATAACTTGAGTAAACATCAATGGATTTTCACCAAACTTGGTATGTTCATTGATATTGTGGAGATCTGGTTTGGGATTGCTAATGGGCAAATTTCGTCAAATTTTTACGGAGTTATCTGCCCGAGACACGCCCATATTTTCGTTTCCGGACGATAACTTGAGTAAGTAACACGGGATTATAACCAAACTTGCTATATGCATTGAATTTAAGGAGATCTGGTTTGGGATTGCTAATGGGCAAATTTCATCAAATTTTTACTGAGTTATCTGCCCTAGACGCACCCATATTTTCGTTTCCGGACGATAACTTGAGTAAGTAACACGGGATTTTAACCAAACTTGCTATATGCATTGAATTGAAGGAGATCTGGTTTGGGATTGCTAATGGGCAAATTTCGTCAAATTTTTACGGAGTTATCTGCCCGAGACACGCCCATATTTTCGTTTCCAGACGATAACTTGAGTAAATAACAAGGGATTTTAACCAAACTTGCTATATGCGTATAGCAGCGAAGGCCGAGACATGCCTGCGTAATCGCACAATCTGATTATGTCATTCCAATTACACCTGGAAGAAAAGTTGATAATGTCGAATCTACGTCCGAAAAGATAAAGCCCTTATCAGACTGTGCAGATAAGCATTACTGCAAGCTAATCTGGACCTTCGCTCAACGGTTTGCATATGCATAAAGATCTTTCTTTGTTCATAAGATATGGAATTTTCATCATCCAGCGTCGTTATTTTATTCTTGTTTTTGTCGATTATGTCTCTCTCTCTCTCTCTCTCTCTCTCTCTCTCTCTCTCTCTCTCTCTCTCTCTCTCCTGCTTTACATTTTATATTTGAATTTTAAACATTTGTACATTTCTACATTCTTATTGTAGTATTTTATGACTGAAATTGTGAACCCGAGTTTAAACTGTAGTGTCATTTTATGATTGTATGCGCAAGTTGAAGCTATATCTATCTTTTTAAGATTGTAATTCAGCTTGTATACACCTGTTAAAACTGTTCCAGCGGGCACATGGCGTTTATACAACGTCGCATTAACGTCGATGAACGTCATAATATTATATGCAACGTCGTATTAACTTCGATGCAACGTCATGACGTTTACACAACGTTATATTATCTACTTCGATGCAACGTCATAACGTTATACAATGCCACTTAAAATCGATTTAACGTCGTGACGTTGCTTCGGCGTTAAAGCGACATTGTATAAATGAGGATCTTACATGAATGGTAATTTCATATGAAATTTATGAAACGAGCCTTTATTTGAAATTACCACGAATGTAAGATTCTGTTTATCATATGATTTTAAACTGTAATTTATGGCAGCAGAAACTGAACAGTTATTCAACAGAAAAATCACGTTCTCGCTCTTACGGTCGGTGTCACGACGTTATGCGCCAGTAACCAAGTGTAATGTAGTTTATCAGTTTATGACATGACGTTATCCAGTGGATAATAGCGACGTCATAATCATGATAAACGTCATTTGCCTGCTGGGTAACTACGTTAATTATTACATCACCTGTTAAAACTGTTTCGGGATAAGCAAATATTCGTACCACTGTATACATTTTAAGTTACCTATCCGAGCCATACTTAATATAATCAGAGAGATTTATAAATTTTGTTACTTGGAATAAATCATGGATGTTATCTTTCATGAATACCCTTTTTACCATTCCAGCAATACTGTAGACCCAAGAACAGGTAGAATCAAAGCGCTGACAGCACTGGTGGGTCGATTGCCTCTGATTGTAGGCTGTACCTACGGCTGTTTCATTTAACCCTCAACTTCCTGTAATTTATTTAAACAGTGCAGACCCTAATCAGATGCTGCGTTCTGCGGCGTCTGATCTCGGTCTGCACTGTTTGTCATTGTCCCTGTCCAAGTTTTACATATATCCCTCTTTACACGGCACACCAACGCCAGCGTGACAAGAATAGCGTGGCTATAAATAACCGTTACCTGGATTTCGTGCAAACGTGCGGTATGACTTTATAGGTCAATTGCAATCACGTAGACAACCTTTAAGACATTTTAATGTATGTATACTATGGCTGGATTGTAAACAATCTACCCTAAAAGTGAACGTAGGTGTCTGAATACTAGTATAAATACGGTACAGAATATTACAAAGGTTGGATTACTGAAAGGTGCATTTTGTCCAAATGGTTCATTTTGAAAATATATTAACTGCAACATGAAAAAACATACATTATATATGCACAGTCAAGACTCAGATCAGTCTACACATGTGAGCTGTCTGATCAGTTTAAAATGCTTACCTTAAGAAGCGTTTGACCTCTCACCGTAGGCAGACGTAACAACTACAAGTATGTTTAGCTGAAAATCTACACTGTAACCTCCTTTTAAGACGGGTCAGATATAAGACCGTTTGGATACAACAAAATTTGCATATAGGGCGATTTCGGATACAAGATGGCTCGGATGTAGAATAATTTGGATACAAGATTATTTTGGATAGATCATTTGGATATAAGAGCCTTCGAATATAAGACATTTTCAAATAAAAAAGAAAGAAATAATAATAATAATAATAATAATAATAATAATAATAATAATAAAGACGATTCAGAGATAAGACAATTTGGATGTAAGATGGTGTTGCATATAAGATGGTTCAAATATAAATGGTTTCGGATATTAGATGGTATGGATATCAGATAGTTCAGATATAATATGGTTTCAGATTTTAGAAGGTTCGGATAAAAGACCATTCAGATATAAGACTATTCGAATATAAGACAGTTTTATATAACAGATGGTTTTGGATATAGGACGGCTCTAATATTAGACATTTGGATATAAGAAAGTTTGGATATCACATAGTTTCGGATATAAGAGTGTTCTGATGAAAGACCATGGGGATATAAGGCGGTTTTGATATAAAAAAATAGCAGATACAAGACTGTTCAGATATAAGACAGTTTGGCTATAAGAATGGTTCCTGATATATGAGGGGTGTTCGAAAAGAATTGCTTACTTTGGCCGGGAATGTTCAAAATGTAAGTAATTACAAATTTCTTTACTTAATGCCCTCAAAGTAAATAAGACAATTCAGATATAAGACGGTTTGGATATAAGGCGGTTCAGATATAAGACGGTTCAGAGACGGTTCGGATATAAAACAGTTTGATATGTCGGTTCAGATATAAAATGGTTCAGATATAAGACGGTTCAGATATAAGAACATTCAGATATAAGGCAGCTCGGAAATTAGACTATTCAAATCAGACGTTTCGGATTTAAAATGCTTCATATATATGATGGATCCGACGAAAGACAGCTGAGATATAAGACGATTTGGGTAAAAAAGTTCAGATATTAGAGGGTTCGGATATAAGACTTTTCAGATGAAATACGTTTTGTAAAAAATTACTCAGATAACAGACGGTTCAGATATAAGACGGCTCAGATATAAACAGTTCGGAAATAAGACGGATCATAAAACGATTTGGATATAAGATGGTTAAGATATAAGACAGTTCAGGTATATGACGATTCAGAAAAAAGACATCAGATATAATATGGTTCAGATATGACGGTTAGGAAATAAAGACATTTCAGATGTATGACGGTTGGAATATTAGATAGTTCAGATATGAGACGGTTCAGATATTAAACGGATCGGATATAAGACGGTTCAGATATAAAACGGTAATATAAAATATGAGGGTTCAGATATAAAACGGTTCGGATGTAAGACGTTTCAAATTTAAGGCGGTTCAGATATAAGTTATTTAGGAAATACTACCAATCAGATATAAGCTCATCCAGATATAAAATCTGACATAAGATGATTAAGGTATATGACTGTTCGGATTTAAGACGATTCAGATATAAGACCGTGTAACGGTTCGGAAATATTGGAAATAAGACCTTTCAGATGTAAGACATTTGGGCTATTAGAGTGTTAAGATATTAGACGGTTCCGATATAAGACGATTCAGATATAAGACGATTCAGATATTAAACTGTTCTGATGTAAGACGGTTCAGATATAAAATGGTTCAGATATGTCAGTTCGGAAATACGAGCATTCAGATATAAGATCATCCAGGTATACAACGGTTCGGATATAAGATGATAAAGTATGACTGCTTGGATATAAGACGGTTCAGATATAAGATGGTTCGGATATGAAAACGGTGCAGATATAGTATGATTCGGATATAAGAAGTTTCTGACATTAGGCGGTTCAGATATGAGGCGTTTCGGAAATAACACCATTCAAATATAAGATCATCCTGATATAACGTTTGAATATAAAATGGTTCAGCTGAAAGATGTTTCGGATATAAGATATAAAAAATATGGAAAATTTTTTATGAACTTTATGATAACGATAGCCCTGTTGGAGAAGTGCAGATATAAGAAAAAAAAGGTAAGATAAAAGTCAAGAAGTTTTTCGCTAATGTAAAAGAGTAGTACTTTCTAGACATATATGTGTGTGGCAGCATGCTCTAGCAAAACGAATATTTTGAGACGGTATGTGTCCCCCTCTCTAGGATGTAGCAAGTAGAAAATAACCATCTAAAGCCAGAAAAATTATAATTTCAATATCAGAATCTTCCCCTTCCACATACACTGTTGAAGAAACTGTTCCATTAGATATTGTAAAATTTAAGACCAAAACTGGGGATTCATTAACAGAGATATTTTTGTTGTTTTCATTTTAACCTTTCCATCCCCAAATTTCTGACACGGGATCTTCCGAATTTGGACACGTCTGTTGTTGCGGGTTTTCAGTCAAAAATTAATAACAGAATGGCAAACATTGTAGATCCTGATGAAACGGCTCGTTACGAGCTGTTTCATCTGGATCTGCACTGTTTGCAAAGGCATCTGCATTGGTCTGCAGGGAGAAAAGGGTTAAGTTGTATTGGTAAGTTCGATTTTCAAATAAGAGATATTTACGGTGATAATACATTGCTCTGTTTACATATTAATATGCTTTTGTTTTCCATCGGCAAGCTTTGAAAAATCTCCTAAGAGGTGCAGTGCTAGTGAAATCAAAATCACAAACATTCAGAAACTATGAGAAACCAAGAAGTGTGAAAACTGCCATACAAGACTTTTTGCTCCACTGATCCAACGAATAGCAACTGAATGCTTTTCGGCATCTATAACAAACCGAAGTGCATTTGTTATTGAGCCGAGGTACAGCAACAAGATTGCGTTTTCGCCCAGCGATGTATCAGATCAGTCTGCGTATCCGCACAGTCTGATCAGACTCCTTGCAGCCAAAGCTCCCAAGCGTCTTCAAGCGGACAGTAAAGACTTTGATCAGCCTGTGTTTTCGCTTTTTAAAAAAAGATTACGAGGCCACTTAATGGCGAAGGAGATGAGAAAATAAACACCTACAACGAAATAGCTGTAAGTGCTATTTTAAAGTCTTTGGTGTGACTCTAGCGGGAATCGAACCCACAGCCTCCCGATCACAAAGTAGATCATATCCTAAGGAGACAGCTTGCATGAAATGCCAAACCCCATCTTAAGTAGCAGAATGATATGTAAAAAAGGATTTGTTTTATTTTTATTTCCCAATAGGACATACGGTTTGGATATTTGTTAGAATCACCACAACGAGGCGATTCTAACAAATATCCAAAACAAAAGTTCTAGAAGTATTGAATAAAACATTTCTGCAAAATCTCAGATTTATTATCACCATTTCTTGCCAGTCAAATTATCATTATAACGAATTTTGTCGTTGTATCGAGTATCGGTATAAAGAGAGTTGACTGTTCAACTGAAATGGGCTCATAGGTCCCAAAGGACCCGGACAATATTATGCATAATATGATAAAGCACTAGGAGACGTTTTACGGCCGCCACACGACACTTTGCACAAAGCTGTAGTCAAATGTGTTAAGCAAGAAAGAAACGTTTTTATTCAACAGTTCATACGTAGTAATGGATAATGTGTGATCTCTAGTCCTGGGTTGAGTAGAGTTCTATATTCATTTCAACTGAAAAAAAAGGTCCCAAAGAACAAGAAAACAAAGAAAATCGCCAAAGGAAGCAATTTCCAGCGGGAACATGGCGTTTATACAACGTCGCATTACATCGATGCAACACCGTCGTATATACATAGAGGATCTTACATGAGTAGTCATTTAAAATATGGAATTTATGATACGAGCCTTCGGCGAGTTTCGTAAATTTCATATGGAATGATCACGAATGTAAGATTCTGTTAATCATAGACTTTTAAAATGTATTTTATTTGCATAGAAGTTGAACCATTTATCAACAGAAAACACAACGTTGTCACTGACGGCATAATAACGTTACACGCCATTAACCAAGTGTTATGTAACGTGTGGTCATATCATTTTTATGACATAATGTTATCAGCTGAATGATAGCAACGTCATATGATAAAAAAAAAAACTTATTAACGTCGATGCAATATCAGTACGTTGCATTAACGTTAATGCGACGTTGTATAAACGTCATGAGCCTACTAAGATGTCACGCTTCAAAACAATGAAAGCCAAATGTCTGTACTGTTCTTCAAATATGTCTAAAAGTTTGAAAATAGCCTCAGATATTGACGCTTAAAATTTGAGGATATCAATCAAATTTTTTCTTGATTCTAGTGCTTCAAAGTTTTGTCATTTTTCACCTGTCTAAGAAGCAAAGCGGAAAGAGAAATAGATTATAAAGAAATGACCCTGGATAGCAATGAACATATATACAAAAACCGAATTACTGTAGAAGTTTTCTGGACCAGACTACGTAGTTTCGGCCAGTTCGGCACCATCAATGACCCTCAATGCTCATTCATGGGCTCAGCGATAACAAAGGATCAGAAAATATGACTACAGACAACCTTCTTTAAACCGACACTCGATACAACGAAAAATTCGTTATAGTAACAATTTGACTTGTCATGAAACCTTCACTTAAGAGGTAACAATAAGTCACAAATGGTGCAAGCATGTTGTATTTGATACTTTAAAGAATTATATGTTTTGGATATTTGTTAGAATCGCCTCAGTGAGGCGATTCTAACAAATATCCAAAACATACCTTCTATGAGGAAATGATAACAAAACAAGACCTTTCTTACATATCAATCTTATCATAAAGTATTTTGTATAACAGCAAACTCATTTTAATGGCAACGTCTTTGGGAACAAATGCTGTCGTTGTAACGAGGGTTCACTGTATATAAGCCAATAGTCTACTTAAATTGTTTTGTGGGCATGCATTTCAGCTTCTTGTGCAGAACGTATGCGGATTTCAAAAACAAACATTACGAAAACAAGCCTATACAAATATACTGAAAATTATACCACCAAAAAAATGTAAATTTTTTTATAAAAACTTTGAGATTTTTCATATTTCTGTCCAAAAACATAGATTGTGGGTACTCGTTAGAACCGCCTCGCCGAGGCGGTTCTAACGAGTACCCACAATTTATGTTTTGAGCAGGAATAAGAAAAATAATGTATACCCCGGTAAACCCCAGTTTTACTATATAAAAGTGGGGTTTAAGGGGGTAAAAATTATATAGGTATGTTTTCGTGATGTTTACCACTTATAAACAGAAGAAAACAAAACTATTTTGCAGTTACTTCTATTTCTTAAAATTTTCCTGGCGACAGTCAAAAACTATTTTTTAATGTATTCGTTGGACGCCATTTTGAATGACGCCACGTAAGCGTAACGCCGATTACGTCATAATTACTTGGAAATAATTGATTTGTATAATAATATAGAAACAAAAAAAAGAAAGAAAATAATTATCATTAAAATGTAGCCACAGCATCTATAGTTTATGTAAATAAGGCTCTGAATCAGACTATAGAACCAGCGGGCACATGACGTTTATACAACGTCGCATAAACGGCGGTGCAACGTCATTTAGTTGCATCGACGTTGTGTCAACGTTGCATGCAATGGGGCATAACGTTAAACGTCGAAACAACGTCGATGCAACGTCATGACATTCTATCGACGTTGATGCGGCGCTGTGTCAACGTTGCGTCCCGTTGGGGAATACCTTGTTCACACACAAAATACCTGACAGTATAGTTAAGTTTACAGCGTTACACGATTATATCTTATTGGGAATCAATACAGGTAATTAATGAACCGGTACAGCGGGTAAAATTGCCGTTGAAAAAAAAATGTGTATTCAGGGTTTAACATATGTATTCTGTGATCTGTCTTGTCAATGAGGTTACATTTCAAAATATACGACACAAGCGTTAATACAAATTAAAAATGGTTCAAATGTTCTCGCTAAAATGTTAACAGCATTTAAGCTGTACTTTATCTCGGAGGCATGTCATGTTTTAAAGGTAAGTTGCTATTTTGCCCATGCAGGGCTCTTTATAAGGCCTGAGATCAAAGCTGACCGGGGTCATATCAGGGCGATGTCATTGCTCTTGATTTAACCTTTACCACTCTCTGGGCTAATTCAACAGACGACAAATTGATGTGTTTTTTTTTTTGTTTTTTTTTGTTTGTTTGTTTGTTTGTTTGTTTTGTTCCCTTATTTTTCCCAGAAAACAGGATTTGACATTTCATGCAAATTATCTCCATTGGAGACAATTTGCAAAAACTGTCAAAACCTGTTTTCTGGGGAAAATAAGATAACAATATTTTAATGTGTCGTCTGCTGAAAAATTTACCCAGCGTGCTAAGCATTAATGAGTGCATAATTTCCGACAATGTGTTGTTGCTTTTTAACAAAGCATTGAATGAAGACAGTCGAACTCCAATGGCTCGAACACCTTTGGGACCTTGGTTTGTTCTAGACATGAACTGTTCGAGCCACTGAGGGCAGGTCTGGAGGCAAATGCGGATAATTTAGGGATGTCTTTTCGATCTTCTATAATATAATTGTATGTTGAGTGTATTCATTAGAATCGCCTCGACAAGGCGGTTCTAATGAGTACACATAACATACATGTTCTTGATAAAGTAAGAAATTTCTCTAACATATCCCTAAATATTTTTTTCTTGAACCATCGGAAGAATTTCCTAGGAACTCAAAAACGAGTTCGACAGTCTCTCTCTCTCTCTCTCTCTCTCTCTCTCTCTCTCTCTCTCTCTCTCTCTGTCTAATCAATGAACTCGCAACTAAAACAAAGGAGTATCGTTTAATCTTTTTCTGAGGGAGGTTAGAGGCATCTCGCATGGATTCACTCTGTCCGCTTTGTTCTATTTCTCTACGTAAACATGTTAATGCTCTATCCATTGAGCTGTACAGTGAAACTCATCACGAAAACATACCTACATAATTTTGACCCCCTTAAACCCCACTTTTATATAGTAAAACTGGGGTTTATAGGGGTATAAATTATGTTTCTTATTTCTGCTCAAAACATAGATTGTGGGTACTCGTTAGAACCGCCTCGCCGAGGCGGTTCTAACGAGTACCCACAATCAATATTTCGAGCAGAAATATGAAAAATATCAGTTTTTTATCTGAAAATTTTCAGTTTTTGGAGGTGAAATTTTCTATATATTTAAATAGGCGTGTTTTCGTAATGTAGGCTTTGGTTATGGAAATGAGCATCATCTTTGTTATTTCCTGGGCCCAGTTGTTCAAAGCGTCGTTAGCTTAACGTGCTCGTTAAGGGTCATTTCGTTAACTGTTTTAGCGGATTCAGTATACAATATTCTGATATTTTTTGCTGAAAAAAATGTGAGTAGCTTTTGCACTGCAAAAGCTACTCACATTTTTTCATCAAAAAATTTCAGCATATTTGCGTATCACTCGATGTAAATTTTAACGAATCGTTAACTAACGAAGTCGTCAGCTTTGAACAACTGGGCCCTGATTATTAACAGGATAAAATATGTAATTTCATTAAGCATGTAAAATATGTAATCTGAATAAACTAAACCTGGGAATATGTTCTGAATAAAAAGAATGATAAAAAAAAATGGTTGGTGAATTTTAACTTAAAAGTACATAGCCGAGTCGTGTCAACCCCAAATAGTATTTAATACACATCCGTTAACTCTTTCCCCGCCAGTGGCGACTTTTGTCGTTTGCTGACAACCTTTTGCAAACAGTTTGGACCAAGATCAGGCCCGACAAAACGAAACGTCGGGCCTGATCTGTATCCAAACTGTTTTACACTCTGAAGGTTTTCCTGAAAGATTTTTTTTTTGAAAAAGTTAATTTAAAAAAAATAAATGAAAATAAATAAAAATAACAGACGACAAAAAAACAACAACAAAAAACAACACACACACACACACACACACACACACACACACCACACACACACACACACACAAAACAAACAAACAAAACAAAAAAAAAACACAAAAAAAAAACACAAGATGACCATTATGGTCCTATATCGCTCACCTGAGCAAACAGATTTGCATACTTAATGTTGGAGTTTCAGCCAAGTTCACTGCTCTAAGATTCATGTATAAATTTTACAAACCGTGCCCCCCACCCCCAGCGGCCATGTTTTGTCTTTTTAACGCATCATGACGACTTGACTTAATCTTGAAAGAGGGTCACCAAAGGAACATTTCTGCCAAGTTATATTGAAATTGGTCCAGTGGTTTCTGACAAAAAGTTTTTAAAGTGTTTTATATCGTTATAAAGCCCTACCTACTGACGGCCATTTATTTTTTTGGCGAATCATGACAGCTTGAACAAACTTAGTAGAGGGTAACCATAGGAACATTCCTGCCAAGTTAAACTGAAATCGGTTCAGTGGTTTCTGACTAGAAGATTTTTAAAGTTTTCTATTTAGATATATAGGGAAAATAAGCCCCACCCCCTAGCAGGCATGTTTTTTGACAAATCAAGATTGCTTGAACATTCTTGGTAGAGGGTTACCAAAGCATTATTGAAATCGGTCAGGAGGTATTTGACAAGAAGCATTTTAAAGTTTTCTATACAGATATATACGGAAAATAAGCCCCGCCCCCTGGAGGCCATGTTTTTTGACGTATCATGAAGGCTTGAACAATCTTGGTAGAGGGTCACAAAAGCAACACTCTTGCCAAGCTACATTGAACTCGGTCCAACGGTTTTTAACGAGAAGATTTTTAAAGTTATTTACATACGAGGGATGTTCGAAATGAATTGCTTATTTCTATCTGGAGACTTCAAATTTCAAGTTAGCCCAAAAGCACTCATTTCATGCCCTCGAAGTACTCCCCGTGGCTAGAAATGCAAAGTTTCAGCCGATGTATCCACTTCTTGAAGGCGTCACGGTACGCTGATTTGGGCGCAGTAATAAGGTACTGATGAATGGCAGGTCCAAGTGCCTGTCGGGACTGGTATTTCCGCCCAGCAAGGAATGTTTTCAATTTCGGAAACAAAAAGAAATCACATGGGGCAAGGTCTGGGGAATACGGGGGGTGAGGTAAAGCAGTTACTTGTTCTTTCTTCAAAAACGCCGTAACGGTTGCGAAGGTATGAGCTGGGGTATTGTCATGTAGAAGACGGACATGTTTAAAACCAGTGGCAGGGCGTCGTTTCTGATAATACTTTTTCAGTTTCTTCAGTACTACGTCTTTGTAGTACTTTCCGGTGATGCTTTTGCCCTTTTTCACTGGCACTTTTATTGCGACTCCTTCACCAGAGAAGAAGATTGCATACAAAACCTTCTTTGTACTCAAAGAACGTTCGGCAATTATTGGGCGTTTGCTGTGTTTAGTGGCCCAGCTCTTATTGCAAACCTTTCTGACGGGCTCAAAATAATGGACCCAGGTTTCATCACCTGTGACGACATTGGCAAATTGCTTTTTGTAATATTTTGGAAACATTTGAAGCAGCTTTTTGGCCACTTTAACCCGTTGCCTCTTTTGCTCGTCAGTCAACAGATGTGGCACCCATCTAGCAGAAATCTTTCTGACTTTCAAATGCTTCCTCAAAATAAGGTGAATCGTTGATAGTGATATGCCTACCTTTCGTGCAATATCACGAACTGTAAATCTGGCATCTCCTTCAATGATTTCCTTTATTTTGGAAACGATTTCTTTACGAGATGCAGATTTTGGCCTACCTGATTTCGGTGCATTTTTGATGGACTCTACACCAGACTCAAATTTCTTTTTCCACCGCCGAACTGTGTCATAAGACACACAAGAAGGTCCAAAAGCAGTAGAAATTTCAGTCATCAGCTTCTTCAAAGAACAACCAAGTTTTGAGCGAGCTTTGATGTAAGCCCGTATTTCATCTTTTTTGTCAACGCTTCTACCAACCATTTTTACTGCAGTGGTCAATGACTGCGTGTATTCAAATGGCAATTTTTATGTCTTACACTTTGTCTAACATGTACATTTATACATCATTGTGTAGATACTGAATAACCCTTTACAGGTATTTATTGATTTTTATCGTGCCCCACGTGGATATCGAGCTAGAGGACAATAAGCAATTCATTTCGAACATCCCTCGTAGATATATGGGTAAAAATAAGCCCCGCCCCCTAGCGGCCATGTTTTTTGACGATCATGACAGCTTGAACAACCTTGGTAGAGGGTCACCAAAAACATTCCTGCCAAGTTATATTGAAATCGGTCCACTAGTTTCTGACAAGAAGATTTTTTAGTTTTCTATATTGATATATAGGGAAAATAAGACCCACCCACTACCAGCCATGTTTTTTGACAAATCACGATTACTTGAACAATCTTGGTAGAGGGTCACCAAGGAAACATTTTTGCCAAGTTGTAATGAAATCGGTCCTGTGGTTTCTGACAAGAAGACTTTTAAAGTTTTCTATATAGATATATAGGGAAAATAAGCCCCGCCCCCCTGGCGGCCATGTTTTTGATGAATCATGACGGCTTGAATAACCTTGATAGAGGGTTACATAAAAAACATTTCTGCAATGTTAAATTGAAATCAGTCTAGTGGTTTCTGACAAAAAGATCATTAAAGTTTTCTATGTAGATATATAGGGAAAATAAGCCCCGCCCCCTACCAGCCATGTTTTTTGACAAATCATGACAGCTTGAACAATCTTGGTAAAGGGTCACCAAGGAAACATTTCTGCCAAGTTATATTGAAATCTGTCCAGTGGTTTCTGACAAGAAGATTTATTCAAGTTTTCTATATAGATATATATAGGGAAAATAAGCCCCGCCCCTACCAGCCATGTTTTTTGACAAATCATGACGGCTTGAACAATCTTGGTAAAGGGTCACCAAGGATACATTTCTGCCAAGTTATATTGAAATCGGTCCAGTGGTTTCTGACAAGAAGATTTTTCAAGTTTTTCTATACAGATGGGAAAATTAGCCCCTGGCGGCCATGTTTTTTGACGAATCCAAATGGCTTGAACAATCTTGGTACAGGATCACCGAAGAAACATTTCTGCCATATTATATTGCAATCGGTCCAGTGGTTTCTGACAAGAAGATTTTTTAAGTTTTCTATATAGATATATAGGGAAAATAAGCCCCGTCCCTCCCTCCTGGCGACCATGTTTTTTGACAAATCCAAATGGCTTGAACAATCTTGGTAGAGGATTACCAAAGGAACATTTCCTCAAAATTATATGGAAATCAGTCCAGTAGTTTCTGACAAGAAGATTTTTTAATTTTTCTATATACATGCAGCTTAATAAGGAAAATAAGCTCCGTCCCCTGGCGGCCACATTTTTTGACGAATCCAAGTGGCTTGAATAATCTTGGTAGAGGATCACCAAAGAAACATTTCTGCAAAATAATACTGAAATCGGTTCAGTGGTTTCTGACAAGAAGATTTTTAAAGTTTTCTATATAGATATATAGGGAAAATAAACCCCGCCCCCTGGCGGCCATGTTTTTTTACGAATCCAAATGGCTTGAACAATCTTGGTACAGGATCACCAAAGAAACATTTCTGCAAAATTATATGGAAATCGGTCCAGTGGTTTCGGACAAGAAGATTTTTTATAGTTTTCTATATAGATAATATAGTGAAAATAAGTCCCGCCCCCTGGCGGCCATGTTTTCTGACTAATCCAAATGGCTTGAACAATCTTGGTAGAGGATCACCAAAGAAACATTTCTGCAAAATTATATGGAAATCGGTCCAACGGTTTCTGACAAGAAGATTTTTAAAGTTTTCTATATAGATATATAGGGAAAATAAGCCGCAAAGACACGGGTGATGTTTTGGGCATGCGCAGGATGATCTCAATCTGCGCAGTTTGCGTATGTTCAAACGCATTTTTCCCTTGTCACGGGCCATATACAACGGTGACTGTAATGCCAGACAAAAATTAGGCTGTATCGCTAAGCAATCATTACGAAAACACGCCTATTCAAATATACTGGAAATTTTACCACCAAAAACTGAAAACTTTCAGATAAAACACTCTGATATTTTTCTTATTTCTGCTCAAAATATAGACTGTGGGCATTTGTTAGAACCCCCTCGGCAAGGCGGTTCTAACGAGTACCAACAATCTATGTCTTTGAGCACAAATAAGAAAAAATAATGCATACCCCTTTAAACCCCCGTTTTACTATATATAAGTGGGGTTTAAGGTGGTCGAAATTATATAGTCATGATTTCGTGATGTTTAAACACAACAATAAAACTTGAATATCGCGATTCACAGAAAAAACCACAAGCACGGAACATACACATGTCAAGGCATCGGAATCGGGTTTAATAACATGAAGTGACCACACAAAACAGCTCTATGTCGAAACAGAGCGAACAGACGAAGATAGATCAGATAAATGAAGAGGAATTGCCTCGGAACTGTCAACACTGGTGGGGCTTACACCTAGTTTCATGGATGTCCAACCTAACCTCGTTTCCTCATACAATTTAAGCTACATATAAGTGATCGGTCCGCACACCGAGGGGTTCTCTAACTCTTGTAGCAGTACTGGTTGTTTTTGAAAGAACAAAACTATGGAGAAAAAAAAAAAAAAAAAAAAAAAAAAACACGAAACATCTTTGTGTGATAAAACTGTAACGGTTTCGCTTCTTAACTAATCAAAACGTCTTTTCTTTCTTTTTAACACTTACAATGCTATGGACAAATTCATCAGACGACAAACTGTTCATTTTTTTTCTTAGAAAATAGGATCTGACATTTCATGCAAATTGTCTCCTTAGGAGACAATTTGCATGAAGTGTCAGGCCCTATTTACTAGGGACAAGGAAATAATTTGCATGAAGTGTCAGAAACTAATTTCTATGGAAAATAAGAAAAATATTTCAAAATCTCGTCTGCTGATTTTTTTTTACCCAGCATGCAAAGTGTGACTGTGTTATTTTTCAGGGAATAAAGGACGGAAGGCACTTGTTGCGTTCAGTGTTCTGGTGCTGGTACAACTTAGTCTTATCATAGGTCTCCTGGTCCTTGGAATAAAGGGTAAAGAAGAAATCGGGACAGAAAGAGAGGTCGGCGTTCCTTATTATGTCGGGGCAATCATTGTAGTAAGTTTTTCATATCAAGTCTGCTTTACTTGTTTTAACCCTTAAAGTGCCGAATACTACTGCAGCAGACGACATTTATTTTTTCGGAGACAATAAGACTTGACCTTTCACATGACATGCCGAGTCTTGTTTTCTCTAAAATAATAATATAAAAAATAGAAGTCTGCTACAATTTTGCTTAGCGCTTTAAGGAATAACTGAAACTTTCTATTTAACTTTCCCTTTTCATAATTATTGGTTAATCTCTCGCTCTCTCTCTCTCTCTCCCTCTCTCTCTCTCTCTCTCTCTCTCTCCTCTGTGATATAACACGTGATGAAATTTGTTTTTGATTGTCTTTGGGTTTAACGATACGTCAATCCTTGTGTGTCATTTTGTGACGTCTCAAGCTAAAGGGAGAAGAGAGATAGAAGAGATAAGAGAGAGGGGATGAAAGAGAGGGACAGGAGAGAAAGGTAAATGAATGAAAGTTAAGAAACAGAAGAAATAAAAACATCCCCCTCTACTCTTACCTGCTGCAAGAATAGCATGCCTTGTCCAGCTGAAAGCAAGTCTTAGTTGGACGCCCCGATGACGTAAGTTACACGACACCTTTGGCTCACCCAACTCCCAGATGAAATTTGTTCTCATCCAAAGTTTTAGTAGGTAATAATGTTTGATTATAGTACGTAATGTGTGTCTGTGTGTCCGTATGTGTGTGCAGGGAGGTAAAAGCTTAATCCTGTTTTTTTTTTTGTTTTTTTTATATATATATATATTCAACTCTCGCTCTTAATCTAATAAAGTTTCAGTTACAAATAATTATTCCGTCCGCATAGGGTTCCTAATGCCATCTGTGTATCGGCACTGAAAACAAATACATGAATGCATTAACTTCTTAGCATTATGAACCATCGATGAGTTCAACGACTGTCATACGCAAGCAGAATCATGCACAAACCGCCTGGAAAATGCTTACGATTAAGCCGTCAGAGATTCTGCTATCGGACCCGCAGTCGTGCAATTAAAGAAGGCAACAAAATTGTTAATTTTGCCTGGGTTAAACACTAAGCATGCAGTCTGTCCCATAACAGCTACTGTTTATATCCTACCTTTTATGTCGAATAATGAATACATTCAACATGCCCTTATTGTGTAGATCAAACAAAGTTCCTTAAATTATTGCCATTTGCTTCCTGACCTGGTGCTATGATTAACCCTCAGTTACTCGAACAACCCATATCTCGAGCAAATGTTCGTGGCCACACCGCTGTTCGAGCCATAAAGGTTCGACTGTATTTAGAAATTTATTCACAGTGTTGACAATTCATAAAATTTCGAAAATGCTTTACAAAGTTTATGATATCCATAGCCATGTTTAGAAGTTAGCAGTGAAAAGTTTATTACGGCTGTTAAATTCACTAACATGACAGAGTTTTCTATTACATTAATAAACCGCGAAATCAAAGAAAAAAAAAAGCATAGGAAGAGTGATGGGATGCCTGATTAAAAAAAAAAACGTTTTTTTTTTTTCTTTTTTTTATGTTTCAGTTTATGTTGCCAGTTATACAGATTATCGCAGTCATTATTCTCTCCTCTCTAGAAGAAGAATATTGTATCACGGACTGCTTTGTAAGTAACAATAAATAAAATGCTTAAGTGCAATATATACCTCTTTGATACCTCTAGTAAGCAAATTTTAAACCAAAAATATTGGTATTTGTCTCATTTCCCCACAAAAAAAATATGTTGTGGATACTCATTAGAAGTGCCTCGCTTTCCATCTATACTATGGAGGCAGGCAGATTGTTTTATTATGAAGCATATTAAGACACATTTATGCAATAAATTATTTGTTAAAAATAAAAATAAAGCAATAAATTGAAATGCTGGTTTAATCATTTTTCAGAGTAAAACTTTACTTGTTGTATTTCTTCGATAATAAAATTCCAAGAAATTAAATTCTATGCCGCCATTTTATCACGTTTAAAATTCTGTTTCACCATCTTATGCTTTTGTTCTGATTCTAACTTTTGTATGTATGCCATGTATGATTATTGTACGTATTTCTTAAAATGTTTTAGACTAGCAAGTTTCGCCAGTTGTGCCTCATCAGTGACCCTCATATACATTTTCTCAAACGCCAGGAATGGGCTCAAATGATCACAAAGGACTTGGGAATTTAAACCACACTATAAAGTACAAATGTCTTAAAATTTCGAACTCTTTATTGCAGCAGTCTGATCTGGGTCTGCACTGTTTGCATATGTCATTTTGTCAGACACTTTCATGTTCGAAATTTTAGGGTATTTACCGTAACTTATTGTTTTCTTCATGTTTCCTTGCAGGTTGTTGGTTCCTGTTTGTTTACCTTCTTTGGCATTCTGGTATGCATTCTCGGTATGATATTTTTAATTGCCTTCGGCATTGCTGACTGTAAGGATAGATCTGAAGATTATACTGACGTAGGATTCTGTAGCTATGACAGCAACATTGAAACGAACTACACCATAGCTGTCGTCGCTTTAGTCTTAGTAATAATTATGCTTATATCAACTGGCTTCAGTTTCTATTTATTCTCAAATTACTCGGAAGCACTTGTGTCAAGAAAGAAAAATACTCAGCCAGTCAATACAGCGCCAACTAATAACAGAGTAACTCCTGTAAATGTTGCGACAGAGCC
Source organism: Anodontia alba (assembly GCA_964016985.1). NCBI lineage: Eukaryota > Metazoa > Mollusca > Bivalvia > Lucinida > Lucinidae > Anodontia > Anodontia alba. Next base: position 90,092,886 of record OZ024825.1, on the reverse strand, counting down.
AACCAGTGCCTTTACTACTCAACAACGCAATTCCAATTTATTAACACAGCTGCAAGTTCAGCATCTTCAGCAAAGAAATCGAGACTTACAAACTCAAATTAATATTATGCAGTCTGGTTTCCAACCTCTACCACATCCTGGTCCAGTGGAACCACCACCCTACTCCAGTGAAAACGCGGCACTTTCTGATCCAGTGTATCCACCAAACAGTAACATGGTTCCGATGACGTCATTTATGGGTAATACGCAAGACCTTCCACCGTCATACGAGTCTGTTATGAATAATGCGGGAATCAACCAGGTACCCGAAAATAGTCAAGCTCGACCGAGCTCGCACAGAACGTCTTCTTACACTCAACGAACGTTAAGAAATGACACACAGAGAAATATGAACCGTGTTATGATACGGGACAGAGAAAGACGGAATGATCAAAACCGACAGAAAAGACTTGGTGTTCCAGAAAATCGCATGCGTTAATTTTTAAAGGGGATTTGAAACGCTTTAAGGGGCGGTAACTGTTAATTTTTTTGCCCCCTTCTGAAAAGGAGTCTACTCTAAAAGGAAAGAATTTAACCCCTTTAAAGGGGGAGCAAATTCTTTCATAAGGGAGTGCAAATTCTTTCCTTGTAGGGTGATCTCTTATCAAAAGGAAGTAGAAATAGTTTTTGAAGTTACCTCTCCTGAATTTGTATCCATTCTCTTGAATGAAAATAAACGATGTTCAACGCGAGAAAAGGGTCATTATGTCATACGAACAGCGAAAACCCATACCATTTATCCATCAGTTCAGTCTGGCCAGAACCTTCGCAGATAGTTGATATATTCTATACAGTATTCTATTCTCTTCTTTTCTATTCTATTCTCCAATGATTCCGTAAGTTGATCCGACCGCATGCCGGTATGGGCCTTCGTTGCCGCATATGGCATATGGATCCGTTCTTGTCCTGCGCAGGGATTATTTTGGGGCGAGATTTTGAGAGATTTGCTCATTTTTTCTCTCTCCATAAATCTCACTGAAAAAGAATGAAAATCTCATTGCAAAATGTAATTTAGCGAAGTATTTTGCTAACATTTCTCGCTGAAAGTTCATAATTTCTCGCCAGGTGTTGGCTGAATGAATGAGACATTTTCTCCCATGATATTCTGAGCCAGAATTATCCCTGCCTGCGCACAGAATGAACAAAAAGAATAATTTAGCTTACGGCGTGAGAAGTGCATATTCAGATTGGTCTGTGTGTCTGGTCAGTCCGATCAGGATCCACTCGTATTTAATATTCATCAAAAAACGAAGATACTGCGTAATTTATGTGAAATGTGCCCTTTTCCACGCTAATGTTTTTCGGGCGAGGTTTCCTGGCCATAAAATCTGAACTGCACTGGCAACTATGCTATCATTATAGTTTGCTTACACGTCTTATCTATCATATGAGCCAGGGCACAGCTTTTCCTACAAGACTGTATGTGCGCCCAGCGAAGTTTCGCACAGTCTGGTCATAATCTTCGCATGGTACTAGGTGGGCAGTCAAGGATCAAACATATCTTCAGGCAAACAGTGTGAACTTTGATCATACTGAGCGGATGCGCAGACTGATCTGAGTCTTCACTGAGCGCACATGCAATCTGTTTGATAATCAAGTAAATTAAAACCAAAATAAAAGACATTTTTTTGGGACTTCCTGTTTGCTTTCTTGCACATCAAGCCCCTTCTGAAAAGGTGTCTAAAAGGAAAGAATTTGTTCACAAAGGGAAAGGAGCTAAAACAATTTTGACCGCGCTGCCTCCCCAGAAAGCGTATCAAGTCCTTCTAAAACTAGAGTACTGCTTAAAGCGCTGCTAGGTGCGGTGGGAGGGAGAGAGGGACGCATTTTTTCATTATCGTCATGAAAGTCTTAATCAAATGGGGTGTGCTATTTTTTATTGTTTGTTTGATTCAAGTCATTTCTTGTTTTATGATTCGATGAACATGTATCCCAGTAAACACATGACGTCTATACAACGTAGCCTCAACGTCGATGCAACGTCATGACGTTGCATCGACGTTGAGACGACGTTGTATAAACGTCATGTGCCCGCTGGGATGCTTCAACCAGAAGACGACAATGAGCCACAACGTCAGAAAATGTACCTTCGGACATGTACGCCCAGTGAAGATTAAGTTCAACCTGCGCACTCGCACAGTCTGGTCAGAATCTTCACTGGGCACATTTGGTTAGCCAAGGATGCAATGCTTCTTCATGCGGACGACGAAGACTCTGATCAGACTGCGCAAATGCACAGTCTGATCAGAGTCTTCGTTGGACGCACATATAAGAAGGTACTTTTTCTCACTTATGGCTACTATTTCTGTCATAGCAAAATAAATCTGTGATATTTTATGCCGAATTTGTTCGGTCTATACATATGTTATATCATGTGTCATATTTATGTGCCATATTTTATATAGCACTTTTATTTAAAGAAAGGTAAAGAAATATTTCAGTATTTAAAGCGTGTGTCTTTCCTTTTGTTCCTCAGTCATTGTTATCTCTCTTTTACTATTAACGTTACAATAACAAATTCAGTGTGCCAGATGTGCACATTGTTCTAATTTACAGTCAAACCTGTCTTAAAGCTATTTACATTAAGCAATCGCCTGCCTTAAAAGGCCACTAATTCAGATTCGAGTAAGGGTAATGTAGTGTAAATTTACATGTATTAAGTAATCACCTGTATTAAGCAACCATCGATATTATGGCTTTCCCATAAGGGCTTACCATTACGAAAACATATTGAGAATTTTGCCTCCAAAAACTGAAAATTTTCAGATAAAGAACTCTGATATTTTTCATATTTCTGCTCGAAACATAAATTGTGGGTACTCGTTAGACCCGCCCCGTTGAGGCAGTTCTAACGAGTACCCACAATCTATGTTTTTGAGCAAAAATAAGAAAAATAATGTATACCCATGTAAACCCCAGTTTTACTATATGAAAGTGGGGTCTAAGGGGGTCAAAATTATACAGGCATGTTTTCGTGATGCTTAATACAAGTTTGACTATATCTTCGTAAGTGACACTAAGCCCCAAAAGCTATAAGCAAAACGCTGAATTGCAGAGCTCTAAAAGTTGAAAGCAAAATATTGAAGAGCAGACACTGGCACTCACTGAACATCTCGATTGAGCACACGTCAGATGTCATGATCCGCAAACACAGCAGTCGCAGATATCAGACGGGAGATTCCATCACGAAAACATACCTATATAATGTTGACCCCCTTAAATCCCACTTTTATATAGTAAAACTTGGGTTTACGGGAGTATACATTATTTTTCTTATTTCTGCTCAAAACCATAGATTGTGGGTACTCGTTAGAACCGCCCCGGCGAGGCGGTTCTAACGAATACCATAATCTATATTTTGAGCAGAAATATGAAAAAAATATCAGAATTTTTATCTGAAGACTTTGAGTTTTTGTTGGTGTAATTTTCAATATATTTGAATAGGCGTGTTTCCGTAATGCTTGCTCTAGGTATGAGGAAACAGGTAGACCCACCCTCCACCGAGCCATTTCAACTGCTCCGACTCGCACATCAACACAGAGGTAGATATCGGGTACGAGATGTTCACCGCAGCAAACATCCGACAGTGAAGCCAAAACCACCAAAAGAAAAGAGGCCAAAATCCGCTAGGAATAACCACTTCCGTGAGATGATCAACTGAATATCGACGTTAATCCTTCTGTTGCTGTACACGACATGCCCTGTTTTAGCAAACAGTGTAGATCCAGATCAGTTGGGTGATCTGGATCTGCACTGTTTGTCATTAAATATGTAAATTTCTATCAGAAACCCGGATCAAGTAATGTAATTGGCTGGAAATTAGAAGTAGGCGTGGCATCTTAATTTATTCAGCATGACAAAGGTTAAATGCATAGCTAAAATAAGACAAAACGTGGTACCATTCACTACTGATGATGGGTTTATTGCCCATACCAAGGAGCTATGCAAGAAAGATCAACGGCATGCCATAAAAAGATGATTATGAGCTCTCAGCAGGGGATTGTAAAGAGTCCTTTTGAAGGGTTTTGTTGTGCCCAGTCTCTTATCAGTGATACTACTAATGACCAAGACACATTTTCATGTCTTTAATGCGACGTTGTATAAACGTCATATGGCCGTTGAGCTATTAGTATATGGTACGTCGGGCGCTCATTACACGGACTTCTGAACGTAATGCGATGCACCTTCAAATTCCGAGTACGTATCGGTCCGCATAATGTCCTCCAACTCGTCCAGTAACTACAAACAAAATAAATGCCAAATTCGAGGCCTCAATGGCAGTTTGATGCCTGTGTAGAAGAAATGCACTAGAAGGAGTACTGTAGCCCCAATCATAGACTGATCGTCAAAGGTCTACCTTCGGAAATAGGTTTAGGACGGAGTCGCCATTTAGTCTGTAAGGCATAACTCACCGTCCTGCAAATGAAGTGATAGCATTGCTCCGAAAATCAATTTAGCCAATAACCAGGCCTCTTGAATTTCTTCACAAAATAAAAATAGAAGTACAGCACAGCACGCACCACCGGTATGTATTGAAACTAGAGTTGTCGGTAAGCAATACTTACATGATACCCTATGCAAATAATACATTTCGTATAAATCAGCGCATGAAATTCATTTGAAATGAATAAACTCCAGTTATCGCAGATGAATGTGCGTACGTACGACGGATGGACGACGGACACATGGGCATCCAACACGAAATCATAGTAGCAGGGTAGAAAAATCTGCAACAACAGAGCGGACACAATCACTATCCATCGGTATACAGCCTATTTGTTTGTAGAATTCAGAAACAAATCTAATACAAAATCAACTATCACTTAGGTGTGCGACCCGCCTCATTCTTGCCTGTGCCTCAGCTTAGCCTCGGGCTTTTGGCAATTCCTTTGGCTAGATCTTGTAATATCATTATGTATACAACATTTTATCAAAATATTCCATATTGTTGAAGACCTATGGCTATTTCTATATTTTGCCTTGGCGTTGCCTCGGTCAGTAAAATTGGCATTTGCAAGCCCATTGGCTAGATCTTGAAGGTATCAATTTGTGTGCGAAAACTTACCAGAGTATTCTAAAGGTTTCAAGAGTTATGGGTATTTTTGCTGTAACATTTTGGCTTCGGCATTGCCTCGGTCAAGGAGAAGTGGCCTTTGGCAATTCCTTTGTCTGGATCTTGTCAATATTAATGTGTATACACAATTTTATCAACATATCCCATACAGTTGAAGACCTACGGCGATTTCCATATTTTCACATATTGTTTGCTTCGGCGTTGCCTTGATCAAAGAAAAGTGGCATTTGGCAAGCATATTTATCAGTATACCACAAATTATCAAAATATTCCCAACAGTTTAAGCGCTATGACTATTTTCGCTAACTGATCACGGACGGACAGGCGGGCGGACGGACAGACAGACAGACAGACAGACAGACAGACAGAGGGACTCACAAGGTAATTATAGGGAGCTCTTCGAAAGTAGCCTTTCAATCGGTCCACTATTCTACGGGTCGTGCAATAAAGAAATTCATGAATTTCCACAGTCACAGACACGAAGAGGACAGCAAACTGATGAGAACATCACAGCCAGAACATATACTGAAAAGCCAAGACAACGTGCACATCCCCACACCTTGATCAGGATTTTTACTGACCGAAGTTCTAATTTTAAGCTTTTTTTTTTGTGTGTGAGCAGCAAAGCTCTATACCAGCCTTTATATTTTTCACATGAATCGGCGTGTGTCATCACGAAATCATACCTATATAATTCTGACCCCCTTAAACCCCACTTTTATATAGTAAAACTGGGGTTTACATGGGTATACATTATTTTTCTTATTTCGGCTCAAAAACATAGATTGTGGGTACACGTTAGAACCGCCTCGGCGAGGCGGTTCTAACGTGTACCACAATCTATGTTTTGAGCAGATAATTGAAAAATTTCCGATTTTTTACCTGAAAACTTTCAGTTTTTGGTGGTGAAATTTTCAATATATTTGAATACGCGTGTTTTCGTAATGGAAAATTCCGGAGCAACCACACCTCAGCATTTAATTTTGCAAATCATCAAGCAGCACATTATATAGGCCAAAACGGCGTGGGTAATTTTTGAGTGAATGTATAGACAAGTCTGTGCAATCCATATATGGGATGTGCGAATAGTGGAGCTCGTGGCCTTCCTGTACATGCTAGAATCTGACAGGTCAGCGCGTATACGTTGCATTCCAGCATGGACCAGAAAGAAGGAGATGAGATACAAACAATGACAAAATAAACGATAAGACGTTCATCGTGGTCCTGTTCTTGTTGTCTGGTCCCGAGGGCATAACGCCTTTTTCATGCTCAACTCATCTGAGCATGAAATCTGTCCTGCTAATAAATCTCAGATTACTAACAATGGCAAAGTCTTACTTGCTAAACATAGCTGAGCATGAAAATTTCTCTGCTAATAAATATTAAAATGCCAACTATTGTTGACATTTTCATATTTATAAGCAGAGAAACAGTTCATGCTCAGCAGAGTTGAGCTCGATAAACGTTTTATAACCTCAGGGCCTGGCTTCAGATCGCAATTGAGCCCTTTGCTTTGTTTCATCATAGTGCTTATGATTACAGTCGAACTTCAATGGCTCGAACACCTTTGGGACCATGGAAAGTTGTTCGAGCCATGGGTAGTTCGAGCCAATGAAGGTTAATCATGGCGCCAGATCGCTAATTCTGGGAAATCTGTCGATCTTCTACACAATAATTGTATGTTGAATGTACACACAGCATACAATTTCATAATGAAATAAGAAAGCTTCCTTAAATATTTGTTTTCTTGATCTATCGGGAGAATTTCGTAGGGACTCAAAACCGAATAAGCCATGGTGAACGAGTCATCGGTGTTCGAGCTATTTAGATTCGACTGTATATGGTTTACTGTGATGTTTCACAGATGAAACAGAGGACCCGGATGTAGACGGAACATATGTTTGTAATTTGGAGCTGCATCAGAAGTAAGGGTGAGGCTTCGCGCGAATAAAACCGGTTCAACTCTTTCACTGCCACAGGCGATAATGATAGGCTTTTGCAAACAGCGTAGATCCAGATGAAACTTTACAAATAAATTTCTTTCCATGCGATAGTGTATTAAAAGAAAAGCAGACGATAAATGTCGTCTAAAATTTGGCATCGAAAGAGATAAGCAATTCAGTATTTTTTCTACTGACCGTTCCAAGGTGGTTCCTCTATTTCAGTTTTTCTATGTGCGTGCGTCGGTGGTTTCCACATAACAAAAGAGCGCTCTAACGAAAGCAGAGCAAACAAAACGATGAAGGGCTACAACAGAAATACCACCCACCTTGGAACGGTCAACATTAAAACTGTTTGAGGAAATTGCTTTTGGTGAAGGCATGTCTGCTGTTAGGTATGTCAGCCAGTGGACATATTTTGAGCGGATTACACCTAATCGAATGCTTAGAAAAGAATTATATTGAACCATTTCCCAGAGTTTGTCAACCGCGGAGCCCAGATATCACACAGCATCGTAATAACGTCGTTCCGACGTCGCTGAGAAGCCATCGTAATAACATTTTTTCGCGTCCCTGCGACGTCATGACGTCACAGAGCCGTCGAAACAACGTTAATACAACCAGTCGTAATAATGTCGTTACGACGTCGCTGCGACGTCGCCATATAAAATTCATTTGACGTCGCTGTTATGTCGAAACGACGTGATTACGACGTTGTTTGTTTGCTGCCCCGGGTAAATGATTCAGTAATATGGACTTAGAGTTCATTGTATTGATCTTGTAGAAGTCCAGAAATTGTACGTTTCATATTTCAAGTGCAGAAACTGGTAAGTGTGTGAAGATTTGCACATCTTAGAGAATCAGACGTGACAAAAACAAGGAAGCTTGCTGTGCACAGACTTCTCAAACATAGGAAAAGAACAAATATATGTTTATATCAACGTAATTTTAATAATTGGTATATCATTTTATTCCATGTACGCGCTTTCGTAAAAAAAAAATGTAAACACTGCTGCCCCTATATGGTATATATGCATCGTCTTACGTCAAAGTAAATCCTTTTGGAAATCTGGAAATAGACAACTCGGTTCTGTCAAAGTCTTGCGTGTATCTTTTCATTGCTGAAGTTTTTTGCCGTCTTGGAATCTGCGCATGAAAACTTTTTGTAAAGCTGCGCTTGTTATTTTAAGCGGAAACCAGTAATAGTTCTCAATCACCTGGAGGCTTTCCATAGAAAATATATGGGGAAAACACGCCATCACAAAGCGTTTAAAAATAGGGTTATTAAAATGGAGGACAGCATGGGCTCGAAGTAGAAAATCTTAAATTTTAAATCGATTTTTGTTCAATATTCGATATTACAGTGCTAAAAAGACTGAAGAAAACAATCAGCGCGGTTCCAAAATGGCGTTCCAGCCGCCAACAACCGGCCAAGGTAAGTAGAACTGTTGTATCTGCGAATTTTTCTCCTGCATACAATTTTTATAAAATTCATTATCCTTCTTTGGGCCTCATAAGAGCAATTGACGACGTGTAACAAGTTAACAGCTCAATGAAAGATATTATAAAGAAGACCCAAATATTAGTTTTAATATAGCTAAGGGGATTACAAATGGGTATTTGTTATCATTTTTTTCCCACAATGTCTATACTTAGATCAGATTTTTTTTTTCTGCTGCCTACCATCCATTCTTTGGTAAATGTGTCTCTGTAACAGAATGCATTCTGTCTGTCTTCCTACCTTACCTACCTACTTCTTTTATATGACTCAATTATATGGTGAACAGCTAAATCAGATCAGATTGTTTGTGCCAAAGACGGAACTTAATCTGGAATTAGTATATTGCTTGAACATCTATTTAATGAGATTCATTCACCAGGACCTGTGATTTGGGAAATTAGTCCCTAGCTCTCACTGGAAGGTAAACCTAGTGACACCATCCTCTGCAAGTTCAGTAGAGGAAAAAATCAAAGCTGGAAGGGAAGAATCAGCCCTTGCGAACAGTTCATAGAAATACTGGAACACACCGGAACACACTAGTAATTACCAGAACACACTTTCATATATTATTTATATATTATAAATGTTAGCTTTTATGTCTAAATTGTTAATATCAGTGTAGTGACTTTCCATGCCATGCATTTGCACAGTCTGATCAGTTTCAGAGAATTTTATTTATGAGTCGCTACAATAATATTAACCCTTAGCACTCTGGATAAAGATTTCAGCAGATGACATTTTGACATATTTTCCCCGGATAACGGTTTTGATATTTCATGTTTATATCGTCTTCAATGGAGACAATTTGCACGGGAAATGTCAAATCCTTTTTGTTGAAAAAATATGAAGTTAATAATAAATTCAATCTTAGTATATCATTTTGTCATCAGCTGAATTATATCAGACTCAGAGAGTGGTAATATGGTAAAATTGTATACTAAGATCAAATTTGTTATTCACAACATCATACACACAAACAAACAGCAATTAAGTCATAAAAAACAAACAGTATCAGGGTTCGCACTAGGATTTTTTTTTCTTTCGCCACCATTTTCGCCAATTTGATTTTTTTTGTGCCATTTTCTTTAACTTTGAGCCAGATTTTGAGCCAAATTTTGGTCATTTTTCGCCAAAGAATTATCTTGTCAGAAAAAAAGGTGTTAATTCACTGATTCCTTTAATTGCAGCATAGATTCAAGAATCAGTATAGTGTGAAATGTGTGGGGAAATTAATTCTCACACTGATTTTTAAAACTTCTGCTGTAATAAATTAATTACAATGTCATGAATTAATAATAAGTCTTTGTTTTGCATATCGAATGATGAAGTCACAAAAAAATAGAACACTTTACATGGAAACAAAAGTTGTGAAAAGTGTTGTATAAGCCAATAAATATAATATTATTAATGTATTATACTGTGAGAGAATAACGTGACAATATTCATTTGTACCCTGATAAATGCGGGGTAAGTTTCTTCCACAGCAGGTTTTACTGTTTTAAGGGAGCTAACTGCAACTGACTTAAAAGGGAGTTAACTGCAATTGCTTTACGAATCGGGTCTATGCAAAATGGAATGGGGAACAGCATTTTTTTTATGAATCGCGCCAATAAAAAAGAGGGGTCATGCTTATACAATAAGCGGTTAACCAGTACATTGAACACCCTTCTGTAAGAAACTTGTAACTGCCAATCTTGAAGTAGTGGAAAGAGCGAATGACTGTAGCAAATACATGTTTTTCATGATAAATCGCTTCAATCTGTGGGGATCTAATGCGCGATCCGGACCATCGTAGAAATAATATTACTTCAAATGGGCAAATTTATTTGGGGACCCATTTCACGTTCGATACTCGAAACTAGAACATCGGAGACTAATGCGTCCGCCTCCGAGGCATTATTCGTGTTTTTTTTTTTTTTTTTTTTTTTTTTTTTTGTTTTTTTTTCGGGACGACGTTCGTTGATCGCCAAATAAAATTAAGGCTCATAAGACGGTACCAAAACATGCTTAATTAAAGTCGGCACTGTGAAAGTGTACTTACCGCTTCAATAAGCTGAACCAATTAATGACAATAATTATTTCTCGTGTAATCAAATTGTTTTCCATTTTTGTGTTTGACAAAGGATTCCACGTGATTACATTCTGGGTAAATTTCCGTGACGTAGGCGATGCGACTCTGACATTAATTCCTGATTGGTAGTTTCAGCAGAGCGTCATGAAAATTGAGCACGAAAGGCGTGGAAAGTGGGCGGTGCTACTGTCAAACTGCCCATCACGGCACATGACCTTATATCGCTTTCATCAAATTCAGATTAATTGAGTTGTTAATTGGCGAATTATACAATCAAGGAAGGTGCGATAGACACGCGCGACAATTATATGGCTCAGTAGCAGGTAATTCAGGCGATGTTTTTTTCGCCACTTGTTTTCGCCAATTTATGATTTTTTGTGCCAAATTTTATTTTTCTGCGCAAATGGCGACAATGGCGATCGGTAACGCGAACCCTGACAGTATTATAAATACAAAATGTGAAACAAAAAATTAAAGTGTGTTCCGGTAATTACCACTGTGTTCCGGTGTTTTTGTGTGTTCCAGTTATTCTATGTACCCCTTGTGAATGCCAGTTCTTGCAGCAGGGGTCTGAAAAGTCAATGAGTGATATGATATCTACTGTGCCTAGCTATGGGGATATAGTCATCTGTTTTGAAATGCTGGCAGCACCATTATGACCTCTGTACAAAAGAAATAGTCTACTGTCACTCCTCCTTTTCTTGAGAGACTGCCATCTTCGATATTCTCTGCATGACTATTAATTAATTATCTAACTTTATTCTGGGCAGTTAATCTCATTATGTCTGATCATAAAATGCACATAATTTCTGCTACAAATTTCAGAATTATAGCTGAATTCTTTTACAAAATTTTATATCAAAAAGCTTTGAAAAAATCACTATTAAGATTCTGAGTGCATGAAGTCTTCTTTCATGCCCATTGTGATTAAAATGGACATCACTACATAGGAAAAATATGTTGGGTTTCTATTTAATATTTACAGTGAGTATATACAAGTGAAAACTTTAATAACAAGAAATGGCAGTTAATCGTACTGTTTGACTGTCCTCAATGTATCTAGCAGCCAAACACAAAATCTTGGTATTGTGAACTTCACATCACAAATAAAGGTAATAACAAGTAAAATTCTGCAGATTGATGGATATAGCCACAGTACCACTGACAAATTGACATTTAATTTCCATTGTTCTGCCATTTTGAAGCTGGTCACCAGAAATACAACCAAAACCTTTCAGAATGCCATTAAAATTTACCAAGTGGACTGTTAACTAAACAACTGTGTTGTATCCAAACAAAAATATAGACTGTTAACTAAACAACTGTGTTGTATCCAAACAAAAATATATAGGTTACATGTATATAGAAAAAAAATGACCATAAATGGTCATTTTTTCCATATAATCTATACATCTTTGTTGCATTTTTCTATATACACATGTAATCTGTACATTTTTCTTTGAATACAACATTTTTTAGGGCACACCTTTATAGCCTCTTATATCATTACGAAAACACACCTATGTAATTTTGACCCCCTTAAACCCCACTTTTATATAGTAAAACTGGGGTTTACAGGGGTATACATTATTTTTCTTATTTCTGCTAAAAAACATAGATTGTGGGTACTCCTTAGAACCGCCTCACCGAGGCAGTTCTAACAAGTACCCACAATCTATGTTTTAAGCAGATATATGAAAAATATCAGAGTTTTTTATCTGAATATTTTCAGTTTTTGAGGTGAAATTTTCTATATATTTGAATAGGCGTGTTTTCGTATTGTCCCAAACTGTCCTATAATGAACCATCTTATAAAGAGGTTGACTCTTAATCTGTTAGGTTCTCACCGCTGTGGTTTGAGCCTTGCTCGGGTCACATGTGGGAAAGCCAAGAGGTTCCAGTGTACCACCAAAGTCTCTACAGATCAGCAAAATCAGCAGGAACATGTGCTCGAGGAAGAAACCCACAAGTCATTAGAGCTGGCTGAAACTGCCAGTTGGTGCTAAACTATATGAGTAATCTATCATTGCATACTGATTCTCATTCCATTGGGAGACATATTTTCTTATCTGTAGTGTGTTCTTTGTTTCCAAAGGCAATCTTTTTGATGTTTATAGTAATCTGTCAATTTATCTGCCTTAGACTGCTAGTGAATAACCTGTAAAATCTTACTCTTAGTAACTTTTTTCTTTCTTTTTTTTTTTTTTTTTTTTTATAGCACTTGTTGCCTTGGTACTACCGGTACATGTATATTTACCCTAATAAAATATGTAAGTAAGAGGAAAAAGTCATAGTTCCAGTTAAGAGGTGGTATCAGAAGAACATTTTTTCTTGTTTCCATTATAAACATGCCTATCCAAATATACTGAAAATTTTACCCCCCAAAAAAAGAAAATATTCAGACAAAAAATTCTGATATTTTTCAAATTTCAGCTCAAAACATAGATTGTGGGTACTTGTTAGAACTGCCTCAATGAGGTGGTTCTAATGAGTATCCACAATCTATGTTTTTTAGCAGAAATAAGAAACATAATGTATACCCCTGTAAACCCCAGTTTTACTATATAAAAGTGGGGTTTAAGCCGTGAATAAGGGGGTCAAAATTACATGTATATAGGCATGTTCATGTGATGCTCCCTGAAAACTTGTTGTGGGTGCTCATTTGAAGTGCCTTGTAGAATAATGAGTATCTTGAAGTGCCTTGAAGAGGTGCTTCTAATGAGTACCCACAACATAAGTTTTTTATGAAGAAAGAGGAAAAAAATATCAGTACTTTTATGGTTAAAAAGGGCCTTATCTGTATTTATGGCAGGTGCTATAGAGATTTACAAAGGATACATTTAGGAAGACTTAAAAGTGGGAGGCTATGCTGGGACTGTAGAAGACAGTTTAACCACTTGCCTCCTGGTTATGAAAAGGCTAAAGATTTATCCTTAATCTCCACTCACCTCCCCCCCCCCCCCCCCACCCCCCCGACACACACACACACGCCTACCCCACCCCACCCTCTTTCTATAAAAATAGTCAGTCTCTTATATCTTCTTGCTTTGTTTTCAGCTCATCAGAATAGAAAGATTCTGGAGCAGCTTGAAGAACAGAAGAAACGTCTACGCATGCAAAACCAGGCTGGTGTGCCTGTAACATCAGCAATCAGGTGAACTATAACTCGGGATAAGATGAATGTCTTAATAATTCTTTTTCATACCATGTTTAGCCTAGGTGGTCTTAGGTTTTCTGAAATTACTGGAAAAGCTTGTAGTAAAATATCCACCTAACAAGGGCACATTTCGAAGGAAGATAAGGAGAATACTTCATAAGGAGCCTATTTAATGATGATTATGCGGTATTTTTTTTTTTTCTGATTTTCTTTATAAAAGTGTTTGTTGTTGGTACTCATTTGAGTGGCCTTGACTTGTTGGGGCAATTCAAATAAGTATGTACAACACATGCTTTATAAAGAATTGGATAGAATTAAACATGCTGTAATCTGAAGACTGTGAAATTGCTAGGCTGTGCACTTATAGGGGTATATAAGATAATTACATGTAGGTCAAATATGGCGTTTCTCCACAATAAAAAAAATATATGGTTCTCTGTGGAATTGTCTCACCAAGGCATTTTTGATGTGTACCACCAACATATGTTTGCTGTTATAAAATATGAAAATATTACGGTAGTAGTTTTGGTTGAAACTAAGAACATTACCTACATGTAGTATTGAGTCAGAACATTTTTGTAGGAGTCTCAAAGTTTGAATCCCAGCTTGGCCAGATAACTTCCATGGAGATTGATCATGAAATCATTTGTACAGGCATTGTCCCCTTTCCACTCATTTAGGAAAAGCAGTTGCCAGTTTCTGGCAAAAGTATGTGCACAAAGTACGTTTAGCTGCTTAGAGGACTAAACCTTCCCAGGAAAAGTGTGATTAGGCATAGGTCTAGATAAGAGTGGGTAGGAGGTAAATATTTTTTTCTTATTTTTTCACAAATACATATGTTGTGGGTACTCATTAGAAGTGCCTCAGCAAGGCACTTCTAATGAGTACCCACAACATATGTTTTTGTGGAGAAATAAGAAAAATATGGATACTTTGGGTTGAAAACTAGAGCAAGTCGATGGCATGCTATCGCATATGCCCGCGCACATTAAAATCCCAAATGCGTACCTCCAGTCCTCATCCATAGGGCTATTACCTAGCTATTTCTAGCTCAAAAAGCCTAGAAGGAGTTGTGTGGCAATTAAAAAAAGGGACCCAAAATCCTACTTTTTGACCTCTGGTGACCCCCCAGACATGCCACCCAGGGAAAACATTTTGCATCACTGTATTCTGCTCTACTCTTCATTACCTTTGATTTGATATGCAACATGACTATGTTTGTACAAAAGTAGGGGCCACACCCCCTGGCCCTGCCCCCAGGGGTACATTAAAATTCCGAATGTGTTCCTCCAGTCCTCATACATACGGCTATGGCCTGTGAAAGTTTTGAGATTCTAGCTTAAATGGTCTAGGAGCAATGAAATGTCAAATGCTCCAAAGCGCTCTAGATTTTAGATCATCAGATTACAATGATATTAATTTATCTTTTTTTTTTTTTTTTTTTTTTTTCCACAGATAATGAGGCTTGACATTTTGTTCAAATTGTCTCCAAAGAGGAGACAATTTTAGTTAAACAGCAAGTCTTATTTTCTATGAAAAATGTCTGCTGTCATTTATAGTCTATAGGTTAAAGATTAAGTTTTCAACTGAAAGCTCTCTAATGTGCTTGCACAAACTACCAATGTTTATTTTGTTAAAACTATATGCCTTTACTAGAGTCTAGAGCTATGACTGCTCACTTATTGTTTTCAGCACTGTTCCTGGTCTTCCTGCTGTGCCACCACCGGCTTCATCACCGATGTCGGTTCCCACACCAGGGGTACCACAGATGGTAGGTACAGTTTCTTCTTAAGTTTGAGTCTCCCAGCTATCGGGTCATAGAAAAAGATGGGCTATCAGGTTCCTCTTCTCATAACCTGATGCACGACTTGAGTTCATCATTCGTTTCAGCTTTCAAATTTGGAGGCAGTGTTTTGACATGGTTGTCAGAAATACTGATAACAGTAATGTTAACCTCAAGTCAGCAACAACTAGCCTTATTTTGATAGTACTGCTATAGTATGACAAAATTGAACTGAGACAATTAGTTTCCGCCAACGTCTTTGTACGTTCCCGTATTAACTACAATCAAATTTTATGTTTAGTAGAAGAGGGTATCGATGGGGTTTATTGATTGCCTATTAATGGCCTAATTTTTATTGATTGCTGATTTGTGACCTAACTGACTTGTGACCTAACATTTAGGTGACTGCTGACTTTTGTGATGTGGGATTTATCGATTCAGCTCAAACAATCCAATCTATACTATTTTTTTGTGAAAATAGCTTTTAGTTTACTGATTGGGGAGCTAAGGTATTTTTGGTACCCCCTCCAGACCCTCATGATTGTTCATTGCAGTTAATCAAGCAAGACTATGGTGTAATGGTTTACCACAATGTGTTGTCATTCAGAAATTGATGATTACCAAATTAATTGAGTTCTCGGAATATGCTTATGTCTCAGTTTAATGTTGATGTACTTTAGTAACCCTTTTATGCCCCTGTTGCCTTTATACTGTATTTACCCAAAATATTCATAAAGCATTGTGGAAGGAGTATGCTTGAGTTATATCATAATAAGGGTCCACATGTTAATATACTGTATGAAGCCGTAGAGATTTTTGATTGGTTAAGACACATGTAATAATAATAATAAAATAAAAAAAAAAAAAAAAAAAAAAAAACAGAAAAAAACAAAAACATGTACCTTTTCTTGCTAAAAAAGTTCCAGATAATGTAGTATGAGGTAAACATTTTTCTTTTTACTCTATGAAAACATGTTATGGGTATTAACTAGAAACCGTCAGTGAAGCATTTCTAATACCGTAAGTACCATATGTTTTGGGTACTCATTAGAAGCTCCTCTACAAGAGGCTTCTAATAATCTAATGAGTAACCGCAACATATATTTTCGTGGAGTAATAAGAAAAATATCAATACATTTTGTTTGAAAAAAGTGCCTTATTTGGAGCTAAGGCTAGTACCGGGTATCAGCCAAAGCCTATACAAAGTAATCATAAATATACTTTCTTTCAATTGGATCAAATAAAATATTATACTGAAAGAATACTATCAGAACAAATACATTGTTTGACTTTTCCATAAAAAGTAAATGCCCTTAACCCTTGCACCCCTGAGTTTCTGAAATAGACTCTTCCTTCTCGGAATCTGGATCTGCACTGTATGCAGATTGTAGAGGTACCTGTATTGGTCTTCGGGGATGAAAAGGTTAAGTAACTGATAGACGTGAATACTTATTGCAGCTCCACAGTAAAGTGTGCACTTGACTTTAGCATGCCTCTTGTCTGTATAAAAATATAGGAAGATCAACTTCACTAACTTTGGCATTTGCATCAGCAAATGTTAAATTTTTATGGTGAATATTTTTTATATGCACAACATAGCTCCACATAATGGGTTGTATCAAGTGACCGGCCTCTGTAGTCATAATATTATTTTGGTTTTATTTTAGTGGAATATCAAACAGGATTATAAGAATAAATATTTAGTCACTGGAGACTGGAGCCATTCTAGTCAACTTATGGCATTTATTTGTTGCAGATTGTGCCAGACTCCCAGCCAATGACTCCTGCTCAGAGAACTGCACTACAGGTGAATATTATTATGTTTCAAAACACACTTGGGAGAAATGTCAGCATTCTGACACTGTATTCTGTATTTACCCTAAATATTTGGAAAGACAAGTCAGAGTAAGCAGTGTTGACCCAAATCAGACTGCTCTTTGGAGCAGTTTGATGAGGTCTAAACTGTTGTCATTCCTTCATTACCTTTAAGATTATTATGTTTCAAAACACACTTGGGAGAAATGTCAGCATTCTGACACTGTATTCTGTATTTACCCTAAATATTTGGAAAGACAAGTCAGAGTAAGCAGTGTTGACCCAAATCAGACTGCTCTTTGGAGCAGTTTGATGAGGTCTAAACTGTTGTCATTCCTTCATTACCTTTAAGATGCCTAATAGACCTATAGCTGTAGGTAAGTGAGGGCATCCGGTAAATATTTTCTTATTTTTTTTCACAGAAATATATGTTGAGGGTACTTATTAGGCATGCACAGTTCTTCTAAGAATACCCACAACATATGTTTTCATGGAGAAATATGAAAAAGATTTGATACTTTTTGGTTGAAAAAAAGTGCCTTATCAGGTCAGGAGCAATGAGATATGACTATGACGAAAGTTTAACTGAAGTACGGTTTGTAAGGAATTCAGGTGTTGGAATATTTAGGGTAAATACTGTGTCACAACTTGAGAAAATAGCGGGATCACACATTTTTTTCATGCACGAACATGTATCAGATCTGGAGAAAGTTTTATTTCTTCACAAAAGCATGTCGAAAGGTATGCATTGGAAGCACCTCATTGAGAAACTAATGAATACCTACAATATCTGTTTTCATGTGGGAATGAAAATAACTACGATGCTTATGTCTGTATACCCCTTTTACCTACACTGCTTTGGACACCTTTAAGGAAGTTGTTTTTCACCTAGCACTTTACATATAGGAAGTAAATCATCAAAGTTTTGTCATGATTTAATGTATTAAAATCTTTTGTCATAACTGCCTATACAACATTAGTTTTATTTTATTCATCAAATAGTTTGATTTTTGCCATAGTAAAAATGACTGCAGATTATGCAGAAATCAATAAGTAGGTACTTTGGAGGTAGATTTTTCAACAAGTTCCACTTGCTTAAAATTTTTGAAATTTTCATAATACAGTCGACTCTCGTTATCTCAAATTCCAAGGGACTCTCTGAAACACTTCAAGATATCTGTACCTCGACATATCAGAGTTTCAGAATTCAGGAAAAAATAATTCGAATAACCACATTTAACAAATATATATGTAATTGGACTCTTGACATTAGAGATATATCGAAAATATTGTGGAAAAGAGGAGAAATTGCTCCTTAGGAGCAATTTCTCCTCTTTTCCACAATATTTTTTACTTGTTGTTAGATTTTCATGTTTAGGCAAGGACAAGATTTTCACTTTGAGATTAGCGAGTTCCAGATAATGAGAGTCAACTGTATTGTTATGAAACATAAATAATTAAAAGCCCATGAAGAAAAGAAAAGAAAAAAAAAATCCAAATAAATATTTCTTTTTCTTTTCAGCATGCCAATGCCAACTCTGTGGGATACTTTATTACCCAGGACTCATCTTTTGGCAACCTGATATTGCCAGTCCTGCCACGCTTTGAAACCAAATGAGGAGCTATAGTAGACAGCATCGGCAGGAAAATATCCAAGAAGAGTCGGTTAAGCAGAGTTTTCAGGTGAAATAGTTTTCTGTTTCTCCATAGAAACATACATTCCAAAATCTGGGATCACATTAGAACTGTCCAAGATGTTTCAGTGAGGTTTTAGGACAAACTACAGGTGCACTGTCTCCAAAATAAGATGTAAATTAATCACCGCAGAGTGAGATAATTGGAAAGAGTTAACCCTAGTCCTGCTGAACCTGGATAGGTCCTGCCTTTCCAAACAGTGTAGATCGAGATCAGTTGGCTTCTGAAGAAGCCAATTGATCTGGATCTGCACTGTTTGCCATTAAGTATGTGAATTTATATCAACAATCTGGACCAAATGATCGGATTGGCTGAAAATGAGAAGTGGGCATGGCATCTTAATTTATTCAGCATGACAAGGGTTAATACTGTGATAACAATAAGTAATAGTGAAGGAGTTAGAATTTGACTCTGTCATACTGTCTTGATATACAGTTGTAAGTTGTAACATTGCTGTAACTGTCTAGTAAAATCACAAAAGGCACTTTTTTCAGCTAAAAAATACTGATATTTTTCTTATTTCTCCATGAAAACATATGTTGTTGGTACTCATTGGAAGCGCCTCACTGAGGCGCTTCCAATGAGTATCACAACATATGTTTTCATGGAGAAATAAGGGAAATATTTTGTTGATACTCCCTCTTATCTGGATCTTTGTAAAATGTACAGTGCTGTAAGAACGCAGTCAAGTGCTTATATTCAGAGTGCCATGCTTCAGAAAAAGGGGAACTTGGAAGATAAGTTTTGATATTTTTGCACAATCTTTTTTCTCTCTTTCTGTAGGAGACGACACAAAATGACCCGCAGGGGGGTTGACATGTCGTTAAGCCACACCTCAGTCAGTCAGGAACTATGAAATCATAAATTATCATCTTTCTGAAGCTCAGTTCAGATGATTCTAAAAGGACTTTCAACCCAATTCATGCCCAGTGGATTCTTGTACCTCATTCTCAGCACAAGTTGTTTTTTTTGTGAAGAAAATAGAGGGGGCATGACATTTGGATTTCCGTGATACGTAGTGCATAGTTCTGCACCCTCTGACTCCTACAGTTTTATGTCAATATTTTTGAAACTATACAGGTATTTTTGTCGTGCTCTAAAGACATGCATGTGATTTACATCTATTTGAAACTACAGGTATTTTTGTCATGCTCTAAAGATGTGCATGTGATTTAGATCTTTTTGAAACTGTACAGGTGTTTATGTCATGCTCTGTACGTTCATGTGATTTAGATATAATCCTCATATTGATTTTTGTTTATACT
The DNA here is from genome assembly GCA_964016985.1 of Anodontia alba. Lineage (NCBI taxonomy): Eukaryota > Metazoa > Mollusca > Bivalvia > Lucinida > Lucinidae > Anodontia > Anodontia alba. Next base: position 90,072,546 of record OZ024825.1, on the reverse strand, counting down.
TTTCTGCATTTTGAACTTCATTTTTTTGGGTTCAGATACTGTCAAAGTTAAGTAATGGGTTCCTTGTGTCCTCTGCACCATCTAACAGTGTGTATCTTGTGTCCATAACTGCTCCTACAGTTTTATACCAATCTTTTTGAAACTGTACAGGTATTTTTGTCATGCTCTAAAGATGTGCATTTGATTTGGATATAATCCTCAGATTAATTTTTATTACTTTTTCTGCTTTTTTAACTTAGTTTTTTTTTTCAGGCTCAGATACTATCAAAGTATAAGTAGTGGGTACCTTGTGTCCGTAACTCCTACAGTTTTATGCCTATCTTTTTTAAAACTGTACAGGTGTTTTTGACATGCTATGAAGATGTACATATGATTTTAATATAATCTGCAGATTAATGTTTATCACTTTTTCTGTGTTTTGAACTTAACATTTTTTTCTCACTTTTCTGCATTTTTACTTGTGGGTAGTCATTATACCATTAGGGGAGGTGGGGAGGGGGTGCAGCATACTGTTTTCACATTGTCTGTCCGTTGCATTTTGGTCCTTGTGGGGGTATCTAATAAGCACTGCTTAATGACCTTTCTTGTTTTTTTAGCTCCAGTACTTTCAAACTGTATACATAGTAGGTACCTTTGGAGGGTTTTTATAGGGTGATGGACTTAAATTCTCTGAATTTGCTTTGTTGTCATTTTTTTTATATATTTCTTTTACAGAATTTCTTTGATAATGCAATCGATGTAGACCCTGATCAGTTGCATTGTGGTTGCATCTGATCTGGGTTTTACACTGTTTGTCTAGGTCCCATTTTTGGGATTCAAAACACACCACAACCTCTTTATAACACTATTGTTGGGGTCCAAACCGTGTTAGTTAAACAACCGTTATATCCAAACCAAAAATGTATAGATTATATTGAAAAATGACCATTTATGGTCATTTTTCAAAATAATTTATACATTTTGGGATCCATCTTTGAACCGTGTTATATCCAAAACCGTGTTATAACGAACCGTTATATAAAGAGGTTGAAGTGTATTGATGGTTTAACTTGTTAAAATGAGATGCACAAGGTTGGACAATTAAGCTGTTTACTGTTATTAATTTTGAAGTTGCATGTTGGAAATCTATGCATGTTTATCTATTAAAATAATTTTTACCAAGGTTCATATTTTTGTGTGCTTTAAAACAAGAATAAAATAATAAACATTGAAACCCAAGAAAGTACCTGTTTGGCCCAAAAGCTTGTAGTATAATATCTACCTAATAAGAGCTCATTTACAATGTAGAAGACAGATCAGTAGAGGACTTCTTGAAGGGTGGTTAATGTTGCTTATGAGATAGTTTTTTTTACCTATTTTTTTTATAAAAGCATATGTTGTGGGTACTCATTTGAATTGCCTTAAATCAAGGTAATTCAAATGAGTACCCACAACATATGCTTTTATAAGAAGTGGATAAAAGTACATGGACTATAATCTAAAGACTTGGCAATTGCTAATTTGCTTGACTGTGGCCTTACAGGGATATATGTGGTAATGAAATCCATTATTTGTTCTGCATTGTGAAATTCCCATGTCATGTATATGTATACAGTTGACTCTCATTATCTTGACCATGCTTATTTGAATAACCGCTTATCTCGAAGTGTAAATCTGGTCCCTGAAAATCTAACAACAGGTAAAAATATTGTGGAAAAGAGGAGAAATTGCTCCTAAGGAGCAATTTCTCCTTTTTTCCACAATATTTTCAATATATCTTTCAAGAGTTCAATTATATATATATATTTTTAATGTGGTTTTGCAAATTATTTTTTCCTCAATTCTGCAAATCTTATATGTCGAGGTACGGATATCTCAAAGTATTTCAGAGAGTCCCTTGGAATTCGAGGTAACGAGAGTCGACTGTATAGATCAGAAAAGATATTTTATGAAGAGTACTGTTGTTACCTAATCAGCTGCATCTGATCAGGGTTTCCATTGTTTGCCAGTCCAGCAGTTTTAGATGCCAGATTCAGTAACAAAATGGACTTGTTCAAGTTTTAGAATAAATATGGTAAGGAGTAAAGGCATGATAAGTTTCAGGCTGTAGTTATTTTCATGGGACTGGCATTGTTTTGTCAAATAATCCTGCCAGTTTCATGGTTTCAGTCAGAGGTTTAGATAAAAGGGTAGATATATCAGTAGTTTTTTTTTTATTTCTCCACAAAAACATATGTTGGGGCTATTCAGAAGTGTTTTGGCAAGACACTTCCAGTAATTACCCATGACGTGTTTTTGTGGAGAAATAAGATAAATATTGATAGTTTTTGTTTAAATCTTATTCAAAGCTCTGATTGGTTGTAATAAAGCATTGCATGAAATTTTTTTAAGTAGTTAAATGTCTGTAATATTATTGAAAATCAACTTTAATGGAGGCTTTGGAAATATATATTTATTCTCTATGATACAAGTGTGTTTTGTTTATTTAATTAGATACTCATCCGATACCAAAATGTGTACACTTTTTCTATCAGTAACATTCATTTTTGACATTTTTGAGTCTGCTAGCGACAGCTAGCAGGCTCTTTGCAATCGCATGGGGTTTTACTATGTCACGAGCGGATTCTCATCACAGCTATTTATGCGTATATTCATACGCGCACTACTTCTTAATCAGACGCAATGCGGCACTATTACGATGAACTGAATGTGAAGCAGCGGAATTTTATATGGCTTTTTTATTTCGCTAACATAACTGTAACTGAAATCGATTTAGACAATGCAATTTGAAACATAGATTTCAAAATTAGGTGAAGTAATACACGCACTACTTTTGTCAAGGCGGTAACTTGGCACGGGTTCCTACTAATCACCCCATGGCACCCCACGGCACCCCATGGCACCCCACAGCATTAAATTATTTCATTGTATTTATTAATTAAATGCTGAAATTACACCAGGGTATTAGTTTTATGTATCCAAATTTGTTTTTGTGATAGTTTAAGACATTAACCTTACTCCAAGCGATTATCTCGGGGCTTCTAAACACCAAGATTCAAACTGACGCTAAAATATAGCAAAGAGACCAATGATGTAAGTTGATAGTCTATCAAAAATAAGTTTTAACTTAAAATTACATTTTATAGTCAAGTTCAGACACTAGTCATATCTATAACATATTTTATGATAAATATCCATATAGTTTGATGCCGTGGGCTGCCATGGGGTACCGTGGGGTGCCATAGGGTGATTAGTAGGACCGCTCGCCATCTTTGATGTTGTGCTTAGCAACGGAAGCTGAACGAAAAGAAAGGTATCAGTATTTACATAATCAGAATCTACTTATTTGATATTGAATATAGCAAGAAATCAGGCACTTAATTCATTCCTTCTACATGAAATAACGTTATTCACACCTCAGTGACACGGAGTTGTCTGACGACTGCTGGCCCATTTATACGTTTATGACCCTTCTTTTGTGGACATCTGAAATTCTCTTGAAAAGGGTAGGCATAGCTGGTCGGGTTAATCTGTTGATGCTTAGGTGAAGCACTAGCAAATGACAATCAGTTATTAAAGCTAATCTGGACTGAACATAGCCATTTCAAATTTATTTAATCTGCTCTTGTCTTAATAATAAGTTGAAGATAGAGTAAATTTATAAAATTGCACTAGAATAATCGTGGAGCTATATCCGATGTTGAATTTGTATGAACTGGAGCAAATCTAGAGTTGAACTTTAATAATTCTAGAAATTGGAAATTGCTGCTGGAGATACACTCATTTGGAATAATCAGGTGATAAACTTCATTGAAAAATAAAGAGGTTCATTACTCCAATCACTGCATTGGCCTATAGATACAGATAATAAAATGGATTTCTTTGTGAAGAAAGAAACAAAACAGAAGAGAAATAATTGCATTTAGTTTTTCAGTACATGGTTAGGTTATTTATGTACATCTGTTTCACACATATGCCTCAGTAAAGACCCATTCTTATTTATACATTAAAAGAAGTAGAATGCATTTCCATCTGACTGATTTTGAGAAATTGATAGTGAAAGCATGTAGTACAGAGTGTTCATGTTGGTTGTTTTTCAAGGAATAGCAAATTTTCTCACAAAGCCTTGTCTCTGAATGTAAATTTAATATTGGATGAAGCCATTGCATGGTTGTAAGCAAGTGTGAAAATATGGATATAGAGCAAAATCCAGGTCCATCAAATCATATAAATCTACAAGAAAATGCATCTGTATTATTGCAAGGAAGTATCCATCAAGGAGATGAGATATTTAGTCCTGATTCAAGAGGGCGTCAGTGCCAACCATGTTGTTTAGTATTTTTGGTGAAAGCTGTACAGAAAAGGATCTGTACCAACATGTGGGATGTGAACAACATGGATGAAATTCTGTTTGCAGGAGATAAATTATACAAGTATGCAAAAAAGAATTCCAAGACATATCATGACTATTTAGAGCCATGTGATTTGCCATCTTATTTTTCACTTGACAACCAGCATTATCACTGGAAAGTGAAAAGAGATTAAGATGGAATGCCAAATGTTAATGGCAAAAGCATTTTGTTAAAGAAAACAAATATAGCTGGCATTCCTTACATTTGCGTAGATTGTTTAGTTCTGATAATTCCATTACTACAACAGCGGTGAGTCAGTTTGATTTGCATTCGCTCTGTATATCTCCTGTTTGCACGGAGACCATAAAACGATACCAACGAGTTGGGGTTCAAATTTGTGACATAACTACCTATCCTCCTTTACAAGAATGTATTTCATTTGAGTTGTGTCCATCACAGCCTGATGCTTCCTCCTTGCTTGCTGACAGCTTAAATGAACACGGTTCCGCATTACTTGAGTCACCTCTTTTATGTGAAGAATTGAAAACCTCCCTGAATAAGAAGCGTAGGTTAAATGACACATCAAAAGATGGTTTGAGCAGTAAAAAATTTAAAAACAAGGAAAGTTCTATAGTCACACAGTTTCACAAGTTGGTGTCTTGTGGTCCCCAGTACATATGTACAAGTTGTTGTCAAACATTTTTTCAGACATTCTGTTGTTAAATTTGATATTCAGGGTCTAAAGCCTGAGATGAAAAGTGTGGAGGATAAGGAATGGATATGTCAACAATGTGCTAATAGTTTGAAGAAAAATAACTTGAACAAATATCTTCCTTTTTGTCAAGCCCGCTTGCGCTGAGCAAGACATAGTCACCACAGTTGCATTTGAGTGTATATTAGTGCGTCCATCCATATTTGTCCGTCCTAGCTAGAAATTATGCATGCAGAATCATCTTACAGTGTAGTTTGAAATTTCTCCAAGACTTGACCCTGACGTCAGATTTGTCAAGGACATGCACTTACCAGCAGAATTTAAGAGTTTTTAAAGAAAGTCTTCTTTTCAGGAAGTACAATGCCCAGATGCTTGATATATTCCATAGAGCTCCATCTTATGGTGTAGTATTGGTAGCATTGGAATGCCACCTCTCTCCTTTGCATGTATTGTGTTTGCATAAAAGATACACAGCACTCCAGTACACACAGTACTTTACAAGCTAGCAGACTCTTAGGACTATCAGTCCTTTGATGTTTTGTTTTAGTTTGCTTGGAACTTTTTAAGATTTTTCATTTGGTGTACACTTGATGCTTGACTTATGTTTATAATGCTTAAGAATAGGAGCAAAGTCACTGTTTACAGGGTAATCAACAATACTGCTCTTAAAGGCTCTAAAAACTGGATCAGTGCCAAACAGTGTAGACCCTGATTAGATGCCACATTCTGTGGCATCTGATCAGGGTCTGCACTGTTTACTCAAGCCTGTCTGTCCAAGTACTTAAATAGGTAAAATACTTACCCGCATAAAGTTACTTAAATAGGTTACATACTAACCCGCATAAAGTACCATTTGCTGTCCCAGTGCTCAGAGGTAAATATGCTATCACATGACTATGACTCAGTTTCAAAAATTAAAACATCCAGTGATGACATTACAGATCAGATTGCTTACAACTTGACAGGCAAGAAGGTAGACTAATCTGGTGCAGCAGCAATAAGAACTTATGTAGTTGCTGGCAAATTTGAGCAAATTACAGACTGGGGAAACAAGGTACCGGCTTTACTTCACTAGGCCAAGTATGACCTAATAGTCTGCAAGAGATGAAATACCTGCATTTAACTCATTGAAGACTGGAGACCCCTAAACAATTTCACTAAATATTTGTTGTCTGGAGCCATCGGAAGAATTTCGTTGGGACTCAAAAACGAGTTCGAATCAGCCATGGTAAACGAGCCATCGGTGTTTGAGCTATCGTGTTTCGGCTGCATATGCTGCCACTCGTCTTGGAGCTCTGAAAGAGAGCACCGGGTTAGGGACCCTGGTGTCGATTACAACCACGATAGAATAGAATAGCTGTTGTCGAAACAAATATTTAGTGAAATTGTCTTATTTATGTTTGTGTATTTATTACAATCGCCTCATCCAGACGGTTCTAATGAGTAAGCCCAACATACCATCATAGTATAAAAGATCGAAATGGCTCCCCGTACTAAACTATCGCCATTTGTTTCCTGACCTTGCACCATGATTGACCGTCAGTAGCTCGAACAACCCATGTCTCGAACAAGTTTCCATGGTCCACCAGGATGTTCGAGCCATTGAGGTCTGTCTGTATGTCGACAGCACAAAAGCTGGAGACGCCAGTCGGACTGAGACCTTGGGAGGCCGTTGCTGCTCAAATTCGTCAGCTGGACCTAGCTATCCGAAGAAATCCGAGAACTTCGAGGCCCGTTGCAGCCGACACCTTGGCACATACATAGCCTTCAGCGTGCCTACAGTCTGGGCTTAGCATGTGCAGTTAGTTGATGCTATAGACAAGATAAATGTCATGTAATGTTACATGCATATTTCCTCTCTATCGACATGTCGCATTTGGACTTTTTTTCCTACTTAAATACATGTACCTATTTTATTCCTGTTTGACGCATAGGAAGCTGGGTAAGAATTTCAGTAGACGACATATTTTTTTCTTATTTTTCCCAGAAAACATATTTTGACATTTTCATGTAAATTGTCCTACAATTTGTAGGAAATGTCAAAGGCTGTTTTCTGGGAAAATTAAAACAACAACAGAATACAGAATATCATCAGTATGTCGTCTACTGAATTAGATGAAAGTGGTAAAGGTTAACCCTTGTCCTGCTGAACCCGGATATATCCTGCCTTTCAAACAGTGTAGATCCAGATCAGCTGGCTTCTGAAGAAGCCAGCTGATCTGGATCTGCACTGTTTGCCCTCAGTATGTGAATTTATATCAACAATCTGGATCAAGTAATCTGATTGGCTGAAAATTAGAAGTGGGCATAGCATCTAAATTTATTCAGCATGACAAGGGTTAAAATCGTGTTGGATACTCGAGTTCCTGGATGTCGCACACCACTTGAAGCTCAGCATATTACGATATAAAATTGCAACAAACTTCTTTACACGTGTGACAATCTTCCTTACTTTCAGAAATTATCATATCCATTTCCTTTATTTTTCTGAATGACATTTTATTTCCTCAAATGTATTTAGATAGGTGCAAAGAATGTAGCCTGCTTACGTTGTGATATATGGAACAGATTGTTGTACTGACCGCAGACGCTTAGCTAGTAAACTCAATGTGCACATTCAATCTGCTGGATAACAACAACGCAAAAAAGTAGACAGGAGGTCTCCATGCTAAAGCAAGGCAGCATGAGACAAGCACTTGTAAACCTGCAGCCAGCTAAGTGCATTACAGCTTTTTTTCAGAGTACCCAAAAGTGAACCAGCCCAGCGTGGTCTTGTCGTTTATACAACGGCACATTTACTTCGATGTAACGTCATATCATGACGTTGCATCGATGTTAATGCGACGTTGTAGATGTCTTGCGCCAGCTGGGATACAGCTTTCTGTAATGCAATGACTTCAGCATTGGATACTCTTGGCCGTCAAGACCACTGTGATGAGAATGATTAAGAGCTTCGAGAGGGAAAGCACTGTCAACACAAAGCCTATCCCTACGAAAGACCGGTAGTGACATTTCAACTACATTAATTCAAGGTTTCAACTTCTCGAATTCACGATTTCAACCACGAATTCCACTCTACGAATTCACGATTTCAACTTCACGAAGACCGGTAGTGTCATTTCAACTACATTAATTCAAGGTTTCAACTTCACGAATTCACGATATCAGCTTCACGAATTCAACTTCACGAATTCACGATTTCAACTTCACGAATTCACGAATTCAACTTCACGAATTCCACTTCACGAATTCAACTTCACGAATTCACGAATTCAATTTCACGAATTCACGAATTCCACTTCACGAATTCAACTTCAGGAATTCAACAGTTGAATTCGTGAAGTTGAATTCGTGAATTCTTGAAGCTGGATTCGTGAATTCGTGAAGTTGAATTCGTGAAGTGGAATTCGTGAAGTTGAATTCGTGAATTCATGAAGTTGAATTCGTGAATTCGTGAAGTTGAATTCGGGAAGTGGAATTCGTGAAATTGAATTCGTGAATTCATGAAGTTGAATTCGTGAATTCGTGAAGTTGAATTCGTGAATTCATGAAGTTGAATTCGTGAAGTTGAAATCGTGAATTCGTGAAGTTGAAATCGTGAATTCGTGAAGCTGAAATCGTGAATTCGTGAAGTTGAAACTTTGAATTAATGTAGTTGAAATGTCACTACCGGTCTTTCGTACTTTCTGTAACATACTGACACATGATGAACTTCCAAGTTCCCTTAAAGTGCCAATCATAACTGCAGCAGGCGACATTTTGATTTTTATTTTTCAGATAGAATAAGGCGATTCACATGAAATTCGAAGTCTTATTTTGTCTGAATAACAATAATAAATTAGAATGTCAACTGTTACAATTTTGCATATAGCGCTTTAAGGGTTAACTCTTGCAAACAGCGTTGATCCAGATGAGACGGCTCATAATGAGCCGTCTCATCTAGATCTACGCTGTTTGACATTCAGTTTTTCAGCTTTACATATAAACTTCTTTCTAAGCGATATGTTGTTAAAAATAAAAGCAGACGACAAATGTCGCCTGAAATATGGCGCCGAAAGAGTGATTAAATTCGTTTCGGTTGGCAATGCTCCAGGATCAGGTGCGGTACTTGCAGAAATGTAAAAAAGCAGAAGGGAGATTAGTGGCAGAGAAACTCACAGAACTGTTTCTTACTTTGTGAAGAAAGAAGAAATCTTTTAAGAGTTTAAGAGTGAATTCATAATTCACCCGTACAAGCGGAAAGGAAATTGCCAAGCCTCTGATCACTGCAGTGGCATTTCTTTACTGTCGGTTGCTTGGAAGATGCCATTGCTTATATTAGATAATCAGTGAGAATTTAGGAAGGAACAAATAGGAACAGTTGATAGGATGTTTGCGGCACGGCGGTTCCAACAGGAGTGTCGGGAACAGAATGTCTACATGACAAAAAGGAAGTCCGTCGAGCCACATCGACTGCCTTATAGCCACAGACATGAGGCAGATGTTCACCTCAGTAAACACCTGCGAATGAAGATCCAAAAGAAGGGAAGATAAAATCCGCTAATAAAAACTCATCCCGTGAGATAATCATTGCTTCAGAACATTTTAGAAAGTTCACATCGAAAAAGTGCATTTTTTTTATATCAGTACCCCAGTACTCGTCACCAGCACCGGATTACTGGTAATTCAGTGCTGATAACCCAGTGGTAGCAAAAGAATCGTAACCATACCAAGTTCAGTGTGTCAGATGTGCATATTTCTGAATTTATATTCGTCAGCGACGCTTAACCCTATCAGCCTGGCAGACCAAAACAGATATCTGTGCAACTGGTGTAGATCCAGATGAGACGGCTCGTAACGAGCCGTCTCATCAGGATCTACACTGTTTGCCATTCTGCGTTTTGATTTTAGACTGAAACCCCTTTTTGCATCAGTGGACATGTCCAAATTCAAGGATGGGAGAGTCCACTTCAGAAACTCAGGGATGAAAGGGTTTAACCCAAAAAGCTGAATTTGCCGGCAAGTGTTGCAATCTCCAACCGAGCAATGTGCCCTGTCAGGCGTTCCTGAAGGATTTTAAAATATCACCCATTCTTTTGGAAGAGACCGCGCAAGAGCGTTCAACGTCGCGCGGTTTCACCAGAAAGGGTGCATGTTTCTTTGAGAACACGTATAGTTCCAAAAAAAAAAAAAACCAAAAAAAAAAAAAAAAAACGAACAGACGTGCGAAGCCACAGCTGCAGCCATCTTCTGATCTATCAAGCACGACCTATGACAGAGATTTCTCAGCAAAGATTAGACTCGTCAGCCGTCTGCGCACAAAAGAACAAGCAAGTGAGTGTTGTGTCAGGCGACACTGCCGTATTTACCCTAGGTATTCGACCCGATTATAAATCACAAAAAGACCTAAATCATTTACAGCAAACATGAAAGTTTACAGCGATTGAAACTTTAATCTTTACCACTCTCTGGGCTAATTCAACAGACGACATATTGATGTTTTTTTTTTTTTTTGTTTTTTTTTTCTTACTTTTCCCAGATAACAGGATTTGATAGTTCTTGCAAATTGTCTCCTTCCTTTGTAGACAATTTGCATGAAATATATCAAATCCTGTTTTCTGGGAAAATAAGAAAAATATTTCAATATGTCGTCTGCTGAAAATTTTACCAGGATTGCTAATATTAGCGTAAATTAATTTGAAGAAGGTTTGAAAGCTGCAGTTATGAAAATTCGCCAGAAATTTGCCTTATGATATAGACCCCTACAAACCCCAGTTTTCACCATATATTAAAGGGAACATAGGGGCATATACTACATTAACTTGATGTAATGAACACAATAGTTTGACACTTTGGATACACACAATGAACAAAAAATACATTGAATACACTGCAAATCTAAGTGTTCATTATTCTTATTCATAGTCTCTGCGTCGTTTCCTTTTCCGCAAATATGACTTAATCATATCTAATTGAATCAGATTAGTTATAAAATCTGCTTCGTCATAAATAAACAATAACGAAATAAGTTATTATCATGAAATACCAAATGACTTATTGTCTAGTCACATGCATAATGAGTGCATTTGCATGCATTTGTTTACATACCTTATAAGTTACATCGAGCCATTTCTTTCAAAATCACTTTATTACGTTGGATATCCGTAGTCCGCCCGTCTGTCGTACGCCCGCCCGCCCGTATTTTCGTTTACGGACGATAACGAGTAAATGTTAATGGATTTTCACCAAACCTGGCATATTGTGGAGATCTTGCTTGGAATTGCTAATGGGCTAATTTCGTCAATTTTTGATAGTTATCTGTCCGCCACACGTACGCAATTTCGTTACAAAACAATAACTTGAGTACATATCAATGGATTTTCACCAAACTTGATATGTGCATTGATAATGTAGAGATCTGGTCTGGGATTGATATTGGGCAAACTTCGTTAATTTTAACAGGGTTATCTGCCCGCTATACGTCTGTATTTTTGTTTCAGAACGAACTTGAATAAATATCAGTTGATTTTCACCAAACTTAGTATGTGCATTTATGTTGTGGAGATCGCTACGTAATGGGCACATGTCTTTTAATTTTTGACTTATCTGCCTGCCTTACGATAATGACGGGGTATTATCGTTTCACGTTTTTATTGTGCAATGGTTAAACCTTTCAGCAATGTCGACCAGTTTGACCAATTCAGATACCTATGCAAACGGTGTAGATCTAGATATAGATGGTTCATGACTAGCAGTATCATCAGGATCTACACTGTTTGCTATTCTGTTTTTTTTTTGTTGTTGTTTTTTGTTGTTGTTTTTTTGTTTGAGTGACATCCCTTTTTTGAAACACGTTCAATTTCTGTCCTATAAGCCTAATCTCCTTTGAGACAGACAGACAGACTTTTTATTTAGACGTAAACTGTTACAGTTTCTAGTCTATCAGCATGCACATATGACAATATCTTATGGTCACAATATATATATGGCTGACAACAAATAAATACAATGTTATTCGTAGATGATTCTGATGTAAGTATCGACTACAATTGCACGGTGAAAGTTCCATAATTCAAGAATCCTGAAATCTGGGTTTTCAAATCGTGAAAAGACAGTTTTCCCTATACTTTATATAGGGACAAAAACTCTTGAAATCCTGAAATCAGGAATAATCCTGAAAACTTTCACCCATGCATGATGTATAAAGACTAGATCATTTTTCTTACGCCTGGAGGTTGAACTCCATATTTACACAAACATAGCTATATGAAAACCAGCACTTTCATATAAATATTAACAATAAAGACAGATATCACGATGTCATAAGTGTACTTCGAAGTCTAAAAGACTCATATACATATTTTCCTAATTTCTGTAACACTCCTTGTTGTTTTATTTGCATTAACAATGTAAATTTATAAACACTTGGTCTGTTATAATAATATGGACGAATATATTTCTGCCTCAACATACTATAAACAGGACACACGAGTACAAAATGGTACTCGTCCTCAATATCAGACTTATTACAAAGAGTACATAGGCGTTGTGCTCTATCAACCCTATTTTGAGAATATCTTCCCGTTTCAATACGTAACTGATGAGAAGATAATCTAAATCGGGATATAGCCACTCTCAGTTTGTTTGGTAAGCTATCCAAATAAAGCTCATAATCGAAAGACAATTTGTAGTTTTTATAAAGTGTAAGGACTCTGTTGTTGGCGATATCGCCTGGGCCAAGTTGTTCAAAACTAACGATGTTGCTAATTAACGTATCGTTAAAACTTTGATCATTTAATATGACATATTCATTAATATTTTTGCAGAAAAAAAATCTGAATAGCTTTTACATTTGCAAAAGGCACACATTTTTTTTTTCAGCAAAAATACCTGTGAATTAGATATTCTACTTACTAGAACAGTTATCATTTTGACTACAAACAAGCTCGTTAAGCTAACGATGCTTTGAACAACTGGGTCCTGGAGTTTCACTTAAGGAGACAAAATACACTGAAAACTTTTCTCAATTTTTACAAGGGAGACAACTTTTGTGACTCCCTGTTGGTTATCCTGTACACCAATTCACTTCTGAAAAGGGTTTACTCTAAAAGGAAAGAATTTGCTCGGGGAGCAAATTCTTTCTTTTTAGTGTAAACCCCTTTTTGAGAAGAGGCCTAATGCCCAGAAAAGACCCGAAACGGAAAATCACAAAAGTCGATACTTTTACAAAATGGCGAAAAATTTAAGCGTATCCAGTGCCCTTCAGCTAACTGCAAAAGTCATGAACAGACTGTTCAACTGGGCAGACTGATTTGTGCCCAAGATGCTGGCGTATAATCTAAGATCGTTTTTACGCGTGACGCGCAAAATTTTAGCTCTTCATTTCAAAGTGCATCTGACATACGGACGATCCTCTGTTGAACAAAACAGCCTTATTCAAATACACTTTACGTTAACGTCAGTTTGACAGGCGTAACGCCTAGAGGCTCATCCCGCCAGTCTCATTAATAAATCACTAAGTTCATATCACTAGCTAGTCCTTGCATTTCGTGAGTAGTAACATTTTCTACACGTTTGGATGTTTTACTAGTGGCCGGAGAAAATATGGACATATAGTTCTTTCCTTTTATCTGATTTACTGCTGTTTAACATTGAAAGGATAGTTAGGAGTTGTTCTATTTACTGATTCGCAGAGGGTAAGATTGACGCTTCTTCTAACATATGATTACTTAACCATTACCACTCTCTTGGCCAATTCAGCAAATGACAAATTGATGATATTTTTCTTATTATTCCCCGAAAACAGGATTTGACATTTCATGCAAATTGTCTCCACTGGAGACAATTTGCATTAAATGTCAAACCTGTTTTCTGGGAAAAATAAATAAAAATGTTTCAATATGTCGCCTGCTGATTTTTTATTTTATCTAGAGTGCTAAGTGTTAAGCAAGCAAAATCTCTATTTCCATTGCCTGTCATATAGTTTCATACAGATATTGTGCGTGACGAAATATTCATCATTAATAATCACCAATCTCTGGGCAAGGTTAGCAGAGAACAGATTGATGGCATTTTTCTTATTTTTCCCAGAAAGAAGGATCTGACATTTCATGCAAATTGTCTTCTTAGGAGATAATTTGCATGAAATGTCAGATCCTATTTTCTGAGAAAAATAAAAAAAAAATATTCAAAATGTCGTTTGCTGAAATTTTCACCCATCATGCTAAGCGTTTATTAAATTATAACGTTACGTGAGAAAAGAGCCCTTATCACCTTAGCCCATGAAGGCCCAGATCAACCCGTGTACTTGCGCATTATTACCAAGAACAAACACTGTCGCCTTACAAAATTGGGTGTATACTGAGGAATATGTTGACGAACAGAGAAGGTCCCAATCAGACTGCGTGGATAAGCATGCTGATCTGGGCCTTCGCTTTAACATTTGGCATCTGAACCATTTTCTCTTTCTGCGCAGCAAATAGGCAACATCATAAGAAAAAACGCATCATGACATATATTAACATCGAGGACCCGGATCAGATTGTGCAACAATTGAACCTGGCCAGGACCTTCAATGTTTACTGTTTACAGTTTACAAAGTTAAAAAAATAGCCACCTCATGAACAAACCATCGGAATGGCATGTGCGGCTAGGGAAGTCTCAGATCAGCCTGGGCATCCACCCGGTCTGATCACAGTCTTCGCATTGCGCTCAATGGGTATATAAGGACCCAGGCTTTCTTGTTGCGGACAGAGAAGAGTCTTCGCTGTGCGCTCAATGGGTATATAAGGACCCAAGCTTTGTTGTTGCGGACAGCGAAGACTCTGATCAGACTGGGCGGATGCCCAGGCTGATCTGATTCTTCGCTGGGCGCACATGCCATTTAGTAGATTTTGTCACAAGGTGCCCCAAATGTATGTGTGTGAATAGCGAAGGACCGATTGTGCAGGCGTGTCTTGGTTATCGCTCTTCGCAGTTTTATATTTGTATGACATTTTAAGCTACCTTTTTCTGGTGACACGGCCAAGATAAATTTCTTTAAACATTAACATTGTTTGAAGCAAGCTACGGGAAATTAATGGAAACCATTAAACGTTTACGTATACGTACGGCGGAAAATTAGAACAAGCGATTCGGGTGAATTCTCGGACGTTGAATCGATTCTATAGATCGTTCATGTTCGGTACTTCACGTCCTTTATCGTATGCCTAAGTTGTTAACACATCTGATTTCGGATCACGAGGTCCCTGGTCCGAATCCCGCTAGAGGCTCATTCATGACTGCATGGCGCTTCATTATACAGAGCCTTTTATGAACACCTTTCCATCTGCTCGATGTTGAAAGGGAAATTAAACATCCAAACCAGCGTCGTCTTACACAAGGTCCAAACTGGAAAATGGCGACCATTAATTAATGCATATTCCCAAAGTATGGGCATTGGCAAACAGCAAAATGCAGCGTCTGATCTGTGTCTACACTGTTAGCTGGGGCATTATCAATTAACACTACTGTGGTTTCGACATATTTCAGAAAGTCATTTTTTGCTCCTCGCTTTGTACAGAAGTAAGTTTGTAAACTTTCGTCATGTTTTAATGCAAAACCATTTGTCGTAACATAGCTGCAAGTTATGCAGAAATCTGTAGGGTGGGTCCCTTGAAAGCAGTTTTTTGACAAGTTGTGCTTGTTCATTTTTTTTTTCTGAAATTTTCACAATATTGTTTTGAAACATCAATAATTAAAATATCAGCAAAGAAAAGTAAAAAATATTTTCTTAGACAAAAATTCAAAAAAAAAAAAAAAAAAAAAAAGCACTTTACTATAGAAATTGCATAGGTCAGACCATGTTTTTAGTCGTAAATTTTAAATTTTTAGGGTAAATAATTGAGAACAATAAACAAAAACAGAAAAGAAAAATGGTTTCTGATAAGATAGGGTCAATCAGAACAAAATATTTTCATTCAAAATAAAATGCCAAGCAAAAACGTCTTTCCGAGTGACGTCGAAAGGACAGTATAATGCAATTTATCTATATTTCATAACCCTTAAAACAGATACTGGGCCCTTTCGACTTACAAAATGGAAGAGTTCATAGAAGATATCCTGACATTAATGAGAAAACCTGGTTATTGGCAAACACACAGTATGGCTTGTAGACTGTATTAAGAGGATTTCGTGCACTTTCAGGGGAAGCAACTCGGTCAAAATTATTTATCCTACTTTTTGAAAAGGGGTCAACTACAAAAGGAAAGAATTTGCTCCAACTGGAGCAAATTCTTTCCTTTTAGAGCAGATCCTTTTTCAGAATAGGCTTGGTATGCCGTAAAGCAAATAGGCAGTCACAAACGTTGTGTTCAATAAAAAAAAAATAAAAAGTTACAAAGTGTTCCCTTTCCCCTTAAATGAACACCGATATACATCTTGGTAGGGTTATTTACGTAGGGAATGTTGATTTCCATGAACCCTAATGATTATGTTATGTAGGGCCGTCAGCGTAACTATGTGATATTTTCTTGTTTCTTCCGCCTGTCAATCGCCGGAGGATATATCCAACCAATAATGCATTTTTTCTTCAATACGTACCTTGTCAATTATGCGACACTGGACCGTTTTCTTACTCTCTTTTGAATTAAACTAGAAAAGAACTTCTTGAAATATGTTTTAAAATACATTCTTGAACTAAGTAAAACAGAGGAAAAGTTGTATTCCATCGGTTATGAAACTGATTTAAGAAAACACCTCAAAATGTTGTCTACATAAAAGATCAAGTATCAGATTAAAGTCTTAGGTATTAACGTCAACATGAATAAGATGTCTCATGCCAGATGCACCCAGTTAAGACTCGGATCAGCCTATGTATCTGTGCTCTATAGAGCCGATCCAGCGAAGACTCTGATCATACTGTGCGGATGTAAGTCTTTGATAGGCGAACATATCAGAGAGTATATTTTTATCAAATTGCGTCCCATAAATTTATTAACCCTTAAAGCGCCAGTCACAACTGCAGCAGACGACATTTTTTTTTTTTTTATCTATTTATTTTTTTTTATTATTTTTCAGAGAAAACAAGTCTTGACATTTCATATGAATCGTCTGCTTGGCAGACGATTCACATGAAATGTCAAGACATTTTTTGTCTGAAAAAAAAAATCGAATGTCTTCTGCTACAAGTTTTTCTTGCCGTTTTAAGGGTTAAGAAATAGACAACCGTGATTCCCTGTGTGAAATGAGACCCAGACGACCCTACACCTATGCGGTCTGCCCGGTCTTCGTCGTCGACCTATGCCCCGACAGTGTACCGTATTTATCCTATGTATTTGGACAGACATACCCTAGCAAACCATGCAGACCAGATCAGATACCAGGATCTGCCATGATTGCCATTCATCAAGCATTTTGGAGTGACGAATGCCTAAGCAGCCCTTTCTCAGATTTAAATATCGAATCTTACAGCGCAATCGTCCCCATCAGTACTCTGAGTACTTTGATTAAAACACATCAACAGATAGTCAAGTCAACAGTGGCGTAGCAAGAAGGGAATTATTTTTACGCACACACAGAAAAATCTTGCAAACTACGCATAGAAGAGCTTCCGAAATAGGGGCTACTCTTAAAGGAAAGAATTTGCTCCCAGGGAGCAAATTCTTTCCTTTAAGTGCAGCCCCTACGGTAAAGAAGCAATATATTTTATGTTAATGTCACTTTATTAAATATATATTTCTTACGCATGTTACGCGCATGCGTAATGTGCGTACTGAGTGCTACGCCTATGTTCAAAATTAAGGACAAGTATGGTAATGAGTTAAGGTGTTTCAATCATTTAGGATAGATAAGGTATACACGCCTATTCAAATATATTGAAAATTTCACCACCAAAAAACTGAAAGTTTTCAGATAAAATTTTTGATATTTTCCATATTTCCGCTCAAAACATAGATTGTGGGTACTCGTTAGAACCCCCTTTGGGAGGCGGTTCTAACGAGTACCAACAATCTATGTTTTTGAGCAGAAATAAGGAAAATAATGTATACCCCTGTAAATCCCAGTTTTACCATATAAAAGTGGGGTTTAAGGGGGTCAAAATTAAATATGTATGTTTTCGTGATGGCGTAAAGTGGAGACTGATCAAATAGCACAGACGATTTTTCACTATTCACACAGGAGATATGGACGTTTTCCCACATACGTCAAACTGTCCCTGAAGGAAATTTTTTATTGCCGAAAACACAGGAACCGCATCAGGCGAAAGGTGACTTTACCCACATAAGCGGCGAGTGATGGCCAAGATCGGCCTGTGCACATGCACAGTCTGATCAGGGTCTACTTCGCCAACATTCATTCTTTCAAAAATATGTAATCGAACCGTGAATGTTTTCGTTTAGACTGTGCTAATGTGCAGGCTGATCTCTCCCTGTACATACAGCTCTTTTTATAGCTCTTTTTATATATTTCAAGGTAAAGATAAAGTATTTCCGCGTATGACGTTTTCATACCCATATCTATTTGATCCCATTTTTTTTTTTTTTTTTTTTTTTTTTTTTTTTTTCGATTTCTTAACAGTTTCCATTAATCATTTTATCCATATCACTAAACCATTTCCTTACAGCGCTTATCACAACTGCAGCAGACGTCATCTTCATTTTTTTTTTTTTTTTTTTTTTTTTTTTTTTCTAAAGAAAGTAAGGCTTGACATTTCATGTGAATCTAGCAGACGAGTCACATGAAATTCCAAGTCTTATTTTCTCTGAATAATAATAATAATAATTAGAATGCAGTCTGCTAAAAGTTTGCTTAAATGGGTAGACACAAGATAAGTAGATTGATTGAAGTCAGTAATTAATGATAAATGGATACTCCTGGATGATTTTGCCGTCATTGCGCAAAGGGATACAACTTTGGTAGACAGGAAGTATTATTTGAAACCTTTCAAAAATTGGGGCTGAATATTTCTGTCATGTAAAATATCCCTGTGCATTCGAAAAAAAGAAAAAAAATGGGTGAGCAATCAACGTTTAAAAATGGAGGTTTTACGATTTGCTATTGATGGCACTTGAAAAATGGTTAAAAATATTGGTGGCATATGCAAAAGTTAGAATACATACATTAAAACTTCAATGACTTGAACACCGAGTGATCACAAAAATAAGAAAAATTCCCTCTGATATCGCCGTGATTTAATCTCTTGAGCTATCGGAAGACATTACGAAAACACGCCTATTCAAATATATGGAAAATTTCACCTAAAAAAAACCTGAAAATTTTCAGATAAAAAACTCTGATATTTTTCATATTTCTGCTCAAAACATAGATTGTGGGTACTCGTTAGAACCGCCTCAGCGAGGCGGTTCTAACGAGTACCCACAATCTATGTTTTATGCAGTAATAAGAAAAATAATGTATACCCCTTTAAACCCCAGTTTTACTATATAAAAGTGGGGTTTAAGGGGGTCAAAATTATATAGGTATGTTTTCGTGATGATTTCCTTGGGACTCAAAAACGTGTTCGAATCGGCCATGGTAAATGAGCCATCAGTGTTCGAATCATTGAAGTTTTACTGTATAAGGTTCTTGGCTTCGCCATAGTAAACACATTACGAAAACATGCCTATTCAAATATATAGAAAATTTCACCTCCAAAAACTGAAAATTTTCAGATAAAAAACTCTGATATTTTTCATATTTCTGCTCAAAACATAAATTGTTGGTACTCGTTAGAACCGCCTAGCCGAGGCGGTTCTAACGAGTTCCCACAATCTATGTTTTTGAGCAGTATATCTATACTTACTTTCTAACAATACTCTATACTTACCTTTGGCAACTATCCTCTGTACTTACCTTTGACAACTATTTCTCTATACCTCTTCAACATCTTCAAAGTTCTACAACATCTTCGGGTCTCACTGTTATGGTGAATGGTCTATCGCCTGATGTTAATTGTCATTATCAACCATTTAAAAAAATCTTTTTCGTATATTCTCTTTACCAGTAATTGTCTTTTATAATTCTATTAAGTTTCCACGTTTACTTTTGTCCTCTAGTGTAGTTAAACCTAATCTTTTTAGGTTTAGGCTGCCCCTCATCTCATTGGAGGCCACTATTAAAAGAAAGAATCTGGGAGTAAATTCATGCCTTTAAGAGGGGTACCAGTTTTGAAAGGTTTCAAATACTAGGCAGGCAATTTCCTGTCTGCAAACGTTTATCTATGCATTATAGTTCATATCAATAAATTATTACTTATATTTATACACTATTTATACATGTAACCACTATCTCTCTCTCTCTCTCTCTCTCAGAGTTGATTGGAATTTTAATATTTCATTACCATACGCAACAACGACACATATATGAATATGAATGCAGGATAATACTTCTATTTATGCCTCTCTGTCTCTCTGTCTCTCTGTCTCTCTCTCTCTCTGTCTCTCTCTTTCTCTTTCTCTCTCTCATAGTTGATTGGAATTACCATACGCAACAATGACACATGTACGAATGTAGGATAATAGTTCGTATTGGTGACAGATTGATGACATTTAATGTGATTAGCTGTCAACAAACCACTACACTATAAATATACTCGATTGTCTTATGATATTCGTACTAATAAGTAAGATTATTGTGTGTATAGAAAGAAATACGTTCCAGAGTAGATCCCATTCTAAATGTTTTCAAATTTCATAGATAGATAGATAGATAGATAGGTAGATTGGAGGGCACACTCTTCTGGCTTTCCTATCAAGTTTTCAGTTTTCATTTTTTCCCACTTCCATCTTTCCTATTATTCTTCTGCTTCAATTTAAAGTCGCATCCCCCCCCCCCTACCTCCCCCCCCCCCTCAACTCTCACGCGCCATGTCTAGCATGTGTGATGGACGGCGTATATAACATAGATAGATAGATTTCGATGTATGACGTAACTGTGGTGTGTTTTCAAATATCCTCATTCGATTTCTAACAGGCATTTAAAAATGTTCCAACAAATAATTCAAGGATTGCTCTGTTTTTAAATTGACATGAATTGCTTTTATTTTTCATCCTTTTCATTTTAATTTAAGCACTTGGGGTAAAAATTAAGATACGCTGTTGTCAAGCTGTTGTTTTGTCTTGTTCCAAACCATAACTCTTCGAATACTTAGGGTTTTTTTAACGGTACACGTTATTTTTAACCGGTCCTAGGAGCAATAAAAATGAAAATGAGAATTTTGTATAATGCTAATTTTATTATTATTATTATTTTCTTTTTTATTTTTTCCGCATTTGGATTTTTTTGGCCTAATACTATCAAAGTGAATAAATAGTGGGTACATTGTGTACCCACCTCTTTTACAGTTCAAAGCCGATCTTTTTTAATCCTTACAGGTATTTTGTTTTGTCATAGTCATAAGCTGTGCATTGTTTTTGGTTTAATCCTCATATTATTATTATTTTTTTTTTCTCATTTTTTTTTCGCATTTTGAACTAAGTCTTTTAGACACTTCATATATGTTTTTGCCATGGTCTGAAGCTGTGCATGTGATTTGGGTATGGTCCTAAAATATTTTTTGTTATTTTGACTTTTTTCGAGCTCCAGTACTATCAAACTGTATACACAGTTGGTACCTTATACGCGGGACTCCTCTTACAATTGTAGGCAAATCTTTTTGACACTTCACAAATGTTTTATCATGGTCCGAAGATGCGCATGTGATTTGTTTTCTCCACTTTTCAGCATTTTTTATGCTCTAATGCTATCAAGTGTATAAACAGTGGGTACCTTGAGAGCACATTTCAATGCCCATCTTTGTGAGATGTTTGTTATATCATATCATTTTTTAAACCGTTTCCGTATTTTAATTATTTTTCGAGTTCCAATACTGTCAAAGTATATGCATAGTAGGTGCTTAGTGTACCCAACTCCCTCTTACAGTTTTTTTAAACTTTAGAGGTATTTTTAGTCATAATCTGAATATGAGCATGTGTTTAGGTATAATCCTCATGTTATTTCTATCACTGTTTCCGCATTTTTACCTAGTCATTTTTCGAGTTCCAATACTATCAAACTGAATACATAGTACATGTAGGTACTGTGTCTTCGCAACTCCTATTTCAGCTGCAGACAGATCTATTAGACACTTCACAAAGTTTGTTTTTTTCTCATGGACTGAAGATGTGCATATGATCAAGGTACAATCTTGAAATTATTTTTCCCACGCTTCCCACATTTTCGCATGTTCTAATACTATCAAAGTGTATGGAAAGTAAGTACCTTGTGTGCGCAACGCCTCTTTCAGTTGCGTTGAAGGCCTATCTTTTTTTTAACATTACGAAAACACGCCTATTCAAATATATGGAAAGTTTCACCTTCAAAAAAAGTAAAAATTTTCAGATAAAAAACTCTGATATTTTTCATATTTCTGCTCAAAACATAGATTGTGGGTACTCGTTAGAACCGCCTCGGCGAGGCGGTTCTAACGAGTACCCACGTACCCACAATCTATGTTTTATGCAGAAATAAGAAAAATAATGTATACCCTGTAAACCCCAGTTTTACTATATAAAAGTGGGGTTTAAGGGGGTCAATATTATATAGGTATGCTTTCGTGATGCTTTTCAGGTAATTTTTGTCATGATCAGAAGATGTGCATGTGTGTTTGGGATATTTCTCTTATTATCTTTGTTACGTTTTCACCACTTTTGTGCTCAGATGTTATCGTAGTGT
Organism: Anodontia alba; assembly: GCA_964016985.1. Lineage (NCBI taxonomy): Eukaryota > Metazoa > Mollusca > Bivalvia > Lucinida > Lucinidae > Anodontia > Anodontia alba. The sequence continues at coordinate 90,049,833 of OZ024825.1, read as the reverse complement.
AGAACTAGTAGATACCTTGTTGACCTAATCATTTTTATAGGGGTTTTAAAAGGCAGTAGACATAAATTCTCTGAATTTGCTTATATATAATTATATATTACGACCGAGCTGTCTTCGATTATCTGCCTTGGCAGATTACGCATAGCTTCTAAGTATCTATTCAATCTCTGACAATTGCGTTCAGAGAGTCGACTCTTTGGCTCAGTGGTTAGAGCATCGGATTTTTAACCGAGAGGACCGGATTCGATTCCCACGGCAGGCGTGAGATTTTTTTTCAGCTATACTTCATTCCTTTGTTACGGATTTCATGTCGTAAGAATATATATATATATATATATATATATATATATATATATATATATATATATATATAATATATATATATATATATATATATATTAAATTGTGTTTGGAAGAGAACTGCAAAATTGTTGAATGCACACAAACTGCATGTAGGGTATATTCGAATGCTTCATTCCACGATATAAAGCATACATGCAAAACATTGTGGGCCAACACGTACACACATTTTTTTTTATTGAAACAGAAAAAAAATATGGTACGGTGAACCCTCATTACAACGACAGCATTAGTTCCCAAAGACGTTGCCATAAAAATGAATTTGCTGTTCAGTGTACAGATTAGTTAATGAGCAGATTGATGTGTAAGAAAGGTCTTGTTTTGGTCTAATTTCCTCCTGGAACATATGTTTTGGATATTTGTTAGAATCGCCTCATTGAGGCGATTCTAACAAATATCCAAAAACATATGTTTCTTTAAAGTATTAAATACAATATTCTTGCATAATTTGTAACTAATTGTTACCTCTTAAGCGAAGGCTTCGTGACGGTCAAATTGTCATAATAACAAATTTTGTTGTTGTATCGAGTATCGGTATAAAGAGGGTTGTCTGTATTGAGCTTACTTTTCTTTTTAGTTTAGAAGTGCGACGTTTCTTTTTTGTGTCAGTATATAATATCTTGTCACTGTCCACATCTGTTAATTTGTCCTGTTATTTTGCCATTAGATCGCCAGCTTAGGAACGCAAATATGTCAAATATGATTGAATTTATGACAGGTCTGTTGGAATTTGACCATACCTGGGGGCTGTGGAAAGTCATTTTCATGACACATAAGGTGTAATTCCCTGGTTTTATTTTTCTGAAACTATTACACGGGAAATTATTGTGTCACAAGTAAGTCATTCATGATATTAACCCTTAAACAGATGAATCCCTAAATTACACTTTTGTTTATACAGTATTCGACCTAATTCCCGCACATGCGCCTATAAACGCACAGTCAAGCAATATCATAGGCTTCAGATTACAGTCTGTGTAATAATATCTACTTCTTTATGTTTGCGTATGTTGTGGGTACTCATCTATATTGCCTCGACAAGTCGAGGCAATTTAAATGAGTACCCACAAAATATGCTTTTATAAACTTGTCAGTGTAATTCAAATGATTACCCACAATATATGCTTTTATAAAGAAAATCAGAACACATATCGCATATGCATTATTAAATACGCCCCTCATATTTCTTTACTGTGTGACCTTATTAGGAAGATATTTTACTACGCTCTTTCCAGCAATTTAAAAAAAAAAACTTAAAAGCGCACAGTGCGGTAATTAGGTCGAATACGGTATATACGCTATATAGAAAGGTATTTGTCTGGTGAGTCCAGGGGTGAAAACCTCATTGAAACATTCCAAAGGTATTGAGATTTGTAGTTCTTGCTCATTTGCATCTCATAAATATTCACGAGGAACCAACGGCATCATAAGTTCTTATGAATAATTTTAAAATTGATTTAAAACTTTTGAAGTATTCAGGGAGGTACACACAAATAAACATTACGAAAACACTCCTATATAATTTTGACCCCCTTGAACCCCACATTTATATAGTAAAACTGGGGTTTACAGGGGTATACATTATTTTTCTTATTTCTGCTCAAAAACATAGATTATGGGAACTCGTTAGAACCGCCTCGGCGAGGCGATTCTAACGAGTACCCACAATCTATGTTTTGAGCAGAAATATGAAAAATATCAGAATTTTTATCTGAAAATTTTCCTTTTTTTGATTGTAAAATTTTCAATATATTTGAATAGGCTTGTTTTCGTAATGCGTTTTCCACAGTATTTACATGTAGGGCTGCATCACGAAAACGGGCCTATAAAATTTTGACCCCCCCCCCCTTTAAACCCCACTTTTATATAGTAAAACTGGGGTTTACAGGGATATACATTATTTTTCTTATTTCTGCTCAGAAACATAGATTGTGGGGTACCCGTTAGAACCGCCTCGTCTAGGCGGTTGTAACGAGTATCCACAATCTATGTTTTGAGCAGAAATATGAAAAAAAAATATCAGAGTTATTTTGTCTGCAAATTTTCAGTTTTTTGAAGTAAAATTTTCTATATATTTGAACAGGCGTGTTTTTGGTTTTGAAATGCAGATTTAACTGAAACAATAAAATTAAGATGGAACTTAAATGTAATATGAATTCCATTTTCTGAAGTTACTTTATTGAAATGTTAATTATAATCATTCAAAAGGTGATTTTCAACCATTTGTTCTCGGTAAGCTTTATTCCAACAACAGTGATCTATATCTTGCAATTTTAGTATTTAAAAAAAATGTTTTAAAAATTTAGTTAACTCAGTTTTAATCATTTTTAAAAAAATGCTAACTTGATATGCTAAATATAAATATTCAATAGTAATTGAATATTTACTATATTTTCCAGTCTGGAATAATATTATAAGGATTAAAATTAAAAAAAAAAAAAAAAAAAAAAAAAAAAAAAAAAACGACATCATAGAATAGTACTGCAAATAGTAACACAAGTTAGTACGATTTTTAATGAATGTAACTTTTGAACCAACTATGGCGTGATATACGTTGCAATATTGTATCTGATAATATATTTGTTCCATATTAAAAATATGTATTCTATATTAAGATATTTATTGCCAATAAAATATATTTATTCACAATAAAACATTTATTTGCGATATAAAAATATATTTCTTTGCTACATGAATATTTTATTGCCAACAGAAATATATTTATTTACGATAAAATATTCATTGGCAATAAAAATATATTTATTCACAATAAAAATATTTATGTGCGATGTATATACATTTTTGCAAACTAAATATGCCTTGATACAATATTTTATGTGGACAATAAAACATCACAATATATAGAATATATATTTATTTGCAAAAAAAAAAAAAAAGAATTATTGACATTTTTACAAAAAAGTAATATTCATTGTAAGTTAAAAATATATATATTTGGTAAAATTAGCATTGTGGGTTATGATGTACAGTAGCCTTGTAACAGATAATTTCATTGGCTCGACAAAATTTCCGGTGGTTTGATCCTTGGTCAACTCGCTGCTTAGATTTCCGCACATGTTTGTCGGTTACCTAGAATGTTAGAGACTTTGTTGCAGTTTTGTTACCACTTCTATGAGAACTTTAGCTCTAGTTTCCCAGTCTGCATGGAAACATTAGGACCGCTAGACACGTATGGACTAATGGTCAATGATCAGCCCCGTTATTCCGCGCGGATTACAAGTCACATCCAAAACAAAGAAACTGCAACACACGAGAGAAATACTGAGTTGACTTGTGTCCGGGGGTGCGATGTGACCAAGAATCAAAAGGTGCGAATTGACTATGGTCGAAACGGCCAAGGATCGAGTTGATCATAAACTGCGAATCAAAACAATATGGCAGCGCTCTGTGTAATCAATAGAGGCTGCCATTATTAGGTTTCACAGAGCCAATGAAATTCGCTGATACAAAACCGTGTCATATCCCACAATGCTAATTTTACCCAACATATTTTTTTAGCACATTGCAGATAAATATTTTTTATTGTGACACAACAGAATATTGATTCAATAAATATGTATCACTTTTATTAATATTTTATATTTTGAATAATTATATTTTTATTGCCAATACATATCTTTTTTGCCAATGAATATACTTATAGAACAAATATTTTTATTATGAAAAAAATATAATTTTATTGCCAACAAATAAATTTAATTGCCAATAAATATATTTTATTGCCAATGAATATTTATTTTGCAAATAAATATTTTTATTGCCAATAAATAAGATTTATTGTCAATAAATATATTTTATTGCCAATAAATATCTATTTTGCATATAAATACATTTTTATTGGGCACAATATCTTAATATAGAATACATATTTGAATATGGAACAAATATCTTACCAGATACAATATTGCAACGTATATCACGCCATAACCAACAGGAATCTTTACACGAGGTTTTCTTAAACATCAGCATTATTATTACGTTACGAAAACACGCCTATTCAAATATATTGAAAATGTTACCGCCAAAAACTAAAAGTTTTCAGATAAAAAATTCTGATATTTTTCACATTTCTGCCCAAAACATATATTGTGGGTATCCGTTAGAACCGCCTCGCCGAGGCGGTTCTAACGAGTACCCAAATCTATGTTTTGAGCAGAAATAAGAAAAATAATGTACACCCCTGTAAACCCCAGTTTTACTATATAAAAGTGGGGTTTAAGGGGGTCAAAATTATGTAGGTATGTTTTCGTGATGATAACGACAATATCTTTTCTTTGGAAGATTCCGTAATTAGGGGATTCGTTACAACTGCAGCAGACAACAATTTGTTGTTTATTTGTTCGTTTGTTGTTTTTGTGTTTGTGTGTGTGGGTGGGGGGGGGGGGGGGGGGAAGGTGGGGGGGGGGAGGGTATTTTTGTTGTTGTTTTTTAGAGAAAGTAAAGCCTGACATTTCATGTGGATTGTCTACCTAGCAGACATGAAATTCTGTCCTATTTTCTCTGAGAAAATAATATCAATAATAAAAACAAAATGTCGTCTGCTGCAATGTTGTTTAGCACTTACTATAAAAATATTGTCGTTATGACAATAATGCTGAAATGTCAGAAATAACTGCGAACATGTAAACAAAACTGTAATAGTCATCTACACATATGTATACGCTTCTAAGTATATATAGAATAGAAAACGATTTTGAAAGAGGGCGTAGCGTCGGCGTAAGTGTTTACGTGGGTGTGTGTACAAGATGGCGCGGGCGTGGCGTATGATAAGTTTTGTTTGTTTGAGTCTTGTACAGTATACAACATTTATATTAGACAACTTTTATATCCATAAAACATACCATGTCGCTTTTTTTATAATTAGGGACTGTTGTCATTTTATACTGTTTAATAAATCTAAACTGCAGTAAACACAGCTCCAGAAAATAGCACCCGAGCCGAAGATGACCTGCTGTGATCACAAAATCCGTCCGTCGTCCGTCCGTCCATTCATGCCTTCAAACAACTTCTCATCTGATACCATTTGGCATTCATTTTAAGTTCAAGTGGGATTGAAGGTTTGTTCAAATGGTCGCGGTCCGTCGACCAAGATGTGTACAGTTCCTATTCAAACCACAGTAAAACTGGCTCGTACACGGAAGGCTCGTTTACCGTGCTGGCTGATTCGAACCCGTTTTTGAATCCCTGGGTAATTCTTCGAAAGCTACAAGAACACAAATATTTAAGGAGATTTTAGGAGATTTGCTTATTTTATTTTCAAAAAGATGTGTGTACATTCAACATACCATTCTTTTGTTTAAGATAGAAAAAACATTCCTATATTTTCCCCATTTGTCTCCTGACCTGATGCTATGAATAGCCTCAGTGGCTCGAACCCTCAGTGGCTCGAGCTACCATCTCTAGAACAAAGTTCCACGGTCTAACATATATTCGAGCTATTGCAGTTCGACTGTACTAATTTAGGAACAGTTTAATTTGGGTCTATACTGTTTCCTTAGGCATGTCTAGCCGAATATTGACGGTATATACGGCATCCGTGTCGTCTTGTTAAGATCTTTGTTATTATGTCTACCCCCATCCCTACCCACAACGCCAGAGGTGAAAGGGGACATTCTTTTCGGTCTGAATCCCGTTAGCGCTAACATCAGCTTTGGCGTTAGCGTCTGTGTGACAGTTTATTCCCAGCTAGCATTCTACGTAAATCTATATCGGGCCATCATCGGCCCGTCAGCTACCCTGACGGGCCGATGACGGCCCGATATAGATTTACGTAGAATGCTGACTGGGGGTGTGAATGAAATCTCTAGAACCGCTGGGCGGATTTTCATCAAACTTGCAGGGATGCATTAGTTGGCCACGCTTTGGAGCTGGTTAAATTTTGATTACCTTAATCCTCATTTTGAGGTCACTACAGACAACTGGTGTCAAGTCTTAGCCAGATTAGGTTTGTATGCACCATATCTTTTGAACAGGATACCAGCTTGTCATCAAATTTGCAGGGATGCATCAATCACCATTCTCAAGGTCAATACATGACAAACAGTGTCAACTTTACATACAGTTTCATGTGTGTATAATATTTGAACCGGCAAGCGGATTATCATCAAGACAGCTTTAGAGTTGAATACATTTTGGTGACGTTGTCCGTTTACATGGTGAGGGACATTAGGTTTTGGTTTATTTGCTGGTACTTTTTAAATGTCGAGTTGTTTATTGTACAGTTTGTACAACCTATAATGTAATTCAGGCTTCGGAACCTTGGATCATAGAATTTGACGTCACATGCTATCGTAATTACCCTAAATATTCAGATACCTTACCTTCTTAACCGTACTTGGCCTAAAAATTGAAAACTCCACTTTACTACCTGAAGTTTCATATAAAACTGATCACTACGAAAACTCGCCTATTCAAATAAATAGAAAAGTTCACCTCCAAAAACTAAACAATTTTCAGATGAAAAAAAAAAAAAAAATCAACTCTGAAATATTTCATATTTCTGCTCAAAACATAGATTGTGAGTACTCGTTAGAACCGCCCCACCAAGTCCTCAGTTTTTGCATTTTGTTCATTTCGCCAACATAGGCGACTTCAGCTCCATTTGTTTCTTTATGAATAGATTCCATCAAACCGAGTCTGTTCTTTCTATCTTTAAAAATGACCCCGTACTTCGATACAGACGAAACCTTATTACATTATTTTTGTTTTGTTTATTATTTCCAAAGGAGTCCCCTCTTTTGGATTATCATGATTTGGCATAAACTTTAAACGGGGAAAGACAACAGAAGTCCCTGGATATATTTCAGTTGTTTTCTGATCAGGATCTACACTGTTTGCTATACATCTAGCAGACTTTAGACACATCAACAGTTAGTATAATGGACCTTTCCAAACATTAGGACAACTAGGTAGGAAGTAATGGTGTCCCAATATTAAGGATAAATACGATATATTATAACTAGAGCAAGTCGATGGCGCGCCATCGCATATCCCCGCGCCAGCGCCATCGCATATCTTCGTGCACATCAAAATTCCAAATGCATTCCTCCAGTCCTCATCCATAGGGCTATCGCCTGTGAAAGTTTTAAGATTCTAGCTTAAATGGTCTAGGAGCAATGGTGTGACATTACAGACGGACGTACGGACGGACGGCCGGACGGACGGGGGTATAACAATATCCCCGTTTTTTCTTCGAAAAGCGCGGGATAATTATTTCAGTGTGTTGTATTTTTGTTTACGGTGAGAAAATGACAAATTACAATTCTCACCCAATATTTCGATTTTAAATAGTCAATCACCATTATGTCAGCCATGATTTATTGAATGAAGAATCATGTTTAATGACGTATGCTTACATGTAATCGTATAACAAAGCGTTTAACATCTTGTTTTCCATGCAGCATAAATCTTAGGAAAAAATATAACCTTGTCCGGTGACCTGAGGTGTTTGGTTTCCTCCCAAACTATAAACTCCATAACTCTGATTTAGTCCACATGCGCAGCTGGCATATATTAGAATACATATTTCGATATGATTGTTTACACTCTAGTCTTGAGGAGAGTGGCTACACTTTCAGAGGGAAATAACTCTGTCTTAACCATTGTCCTGCTGAATAAATGAAGATGCCACGCCCACTTCTAAATTTTAACCAATCAGATATTTTGATCTGGATTGTTGATATAAATTCATATACTTAATGGCAAACAGTGCAGATCCAGATCAGTTGGCTTCTTCAGAAGCCAACTGATCTGGATCTATACTGTTTGCAAGAGCAGGATATATCCGGGTTCGGCAGGACTAGGGTTAATTGTTTTGTCTAATTCTCAAAAGGGTCGACTCTAAAGACGTAATTGGCTTCCTCTGGCTGTATTGCTTCAGTTTGAAAATTGAAACTAGAAGTTACAAGTCACCGGCCAAGGTTATACAGACAACCCTCATTATACCGATGCTCGATACAACGACAATTTCGTTATTATGACAATTTGAAAGTCACAAAACCTTAGCTCAGGAGGTGACAGTTAAGGAGACATTATGCAAGAGTACTGCATTAAAACTTCAAGAAACATATGCTTTGGATATTTGTTAGAATCGCCTCATTGAGGCGATTCTAACAAATATCCACATATGTTTTATGAGGAAATAAGAATAAAACAAGGTCCTTCTTATATATCATTCTGTCCATTCTTTACAACAGCAGATTCATTATAATGGCAACATTTTTGGGAACACATGCTGTCGTTGTAATGAGGGTTCACTGTATGTATACATACCTATTGATTATTTCACGAACAGAACATTTGAGTCGCACCATCAGACATGTGGTATCCGCTCAGACTGGTCAGGGTTTTGTTGTATGCTTACAGAAATATTATACATGATTACTGTAGATATATTTATCAATCACAAAGCCATTAGTTTTCCACATTACAGGCTTGATAAAGAAGTCAGCGTACGACATTTTTTTCTTATTTTTACCAAAAATATGGTTGGACAACAGGGCTTGACACTTCATGTAAAGTATTTTCTTTCTGAGAAAAATAAGATATTTGTCATTAATTTGCCGTCTGCTGAATCGTTCACAGCTAAATGTTAAAGTTTACTGCTCGGTGTATTTCTTTCTTCTGTTTTAAGAATCCGTAGAAAGTAAACTCATCATCTCCCCGTCTGTGGAAGACATTCAGTAGGTGGTTCCTAGCCACATGCATAATTTCAAATCTTATATAAGGGCCTTCGGATTCTTCCGTTAGTTCCTTATCACATTTTGTGCAAGAAATGAGATGGGCATGCAATTAGTTTTACACTTTAGCTGACTTCTGGAAGATTTGGGTGGTATCTCGATACAGACAGCAGTACGGCAATGTCCTTGGCAGCTTTAGGCCTGGCACGCATCAGGTACTTTCTGTTTGATTGTTTTGCCTGTTTCAGTAGTCAGAGCTGTATCCGGGACATTATTGGTTCGATCCCCGGCAGAGTCCTGCCAAAGACATTAAAATGGTACCAGTTGCTCTCTTGCTTGGCACTCAGCATTACGAAAGTAGAGCTAGTTATCAGAAATGCTCGGTCCAGTTTCCGTATGATGCGACTTGGTGGAATATCACGTCATGTGTCTGTAATAATTCATTAAAACAGCACTCTAAAAGTGAATAATGAACTCCCTGCCACATCCAGACACATTCTCGAAATGATCAAACGCTTTGTTGAAATCGTCGAATAAAACAAAACAACAATGGATCAATTAGAATGTGGCTGTGTTATACAAATTTATACAAATACCGTCTGAGGCCAAATGCAAGGCTATATGGAACGTTTCTGCATCAATACAGACAATCCTCTTTATACCGACACTTGGTACAACGACAAAATTCGTTATAATGATAATTTGACTGTCACGAAACGGCTCGCTTAAGAGGTAACAATTAGTCACAAATTATGCAATAATATTGTATCTATTACTTTAAAGAAACATATGTTTTGGATATTTGTTAGAGTCGCCTGAGGCGACTCTAACAAATATCCAAAACGTATGTTCTGTGAGGAAATAAGAACAAAACAAAACCTTTCTTACATATCAATCTGCTCATTAAGTATTCTCTACCACAGCAATTCATTTTAATGGCAACGTCCTTGGTAACAGATGCTGTCGTTGTAACGAGGGCTCATTGTATTTTGGATAACGGCTGGTGCGTAGGATTATTGTGTAGATCTGTAGCTATTCTGTCTCCACGAGTTATGATTGGGTGGTCATGAAAACATACCCTTCAGTTTCGCAATTTTAGCCATGTACAGTGAACCCTCGTTACAACGACAGCATTTGTTCCCAAGGACATTGCCATTAAATGAATTTGCTGTTGTACAGAATACTTAATAAGTGGACTGATATGTAAGAAAGGTCTTGTTTTGTTCTTATTTCCTCATAGAACATATGTTTTGGATATTTGTTAGAATCGCCTCACTGAGGCGATTCTAACAAATATTCAAAACATATGTGTCTTTAAAGTATTAAATTCAATATTCGTGCATAATTTTTGACTAACTATTACCTCTTAAGCGAAGGTTTTGCGACAGTCAAATTGTCATTATAACGAATTTTGTCGTTGCATGGAGTGTCGGTATAAAGAGGGTTGTCTGTACCTTATAATGGAATGAAAACCAGTTAATGTAATTTAATATTTATGAATCAGTTTTATCAGTCATTAGTATTTATGATTAATTATTTTATTTTTGCCAATTACAACATTAAAGTCACGCTGAGGCCAATGATTAAATAACGTACTAATTACCCTGAGTGAAAGTCTGTGTTCAGGGAAAAACATCATCATTTTTTTTTTTTTTTTTTTTTTTTTTGCGTGCTGAATTCGACCAGAGAGTGGTAAAGGTTAATACTGAAAACACACATAGAGTGAACTGGGCACTGCTGTTCACCTTTGAAAAAAAAGGACAGTTGAAGTCCAAATATTGCTGGCAACTTCCATTCAGATGGTATTTAACTGTCTTGGTCCAGCTGTCACTTTATGATTTCTCATTAAAGCTCCATAGTAGATTTCAGTAATACCATATTTACATCTTTCCTTCGAACTCTGTACCATACTCGTTCTAAAATTTGAACAAGTAAGTCTACTACTTGTTGATTTGTCTGAACACTGCTATAGATATAAACTATAATCTTTTCCGGTGACAAACGGCTTCTGTTTGACGGAATACACCTGGGAACCAGAAGCCTCCGGTTGCCGGACAAGGTTGATGAGTGGGCAAACTTTATTTACCCGAAATATTCAGAAACTTTAAGGGGATACACCAGATAGATTCCCGGCCATTCTTTAGAAGGGAGACAATTTTTGCGACTTCTGATTTGCTTTCCTGCATACCAAGTACCTACTGAAAAGGGGTCTACTCTAAAGAGAAAGAATTTGCACCCAAAGTATAGCAAAGTTCGTCCCTTTAGAGCAGACCCCGCCCCCTTTAAGAAGGGAGGTAATATCAATTTTGACAGACTTGCCTCCTTTGAATGTGTATAATTTCGTCTTAAGTCCTTACCGTATGGGCATACCTAAAATTTAGACGTCAGTGCATGTCTAAAAACTACTGGATGACTGGCAAACAGTGTAGACCCTGATGAGACGCCGCTTTCTGTGGTCTTTTAGCCATTACGAAAACACGCCTATTCAAATATATTGAAAATTTCACCACCAAAAAAAATGAAAATTTTCAGATAAAAAATTCTAATATTTTTCATATTTCTGCTCAAAACATAGATTGTGTGTACTCGTTAGAACCGCCTCGGCGAGGCGGTTCTAACGAGTACCCACAATCTATGTTTTTGAGCAAAATAAGAAAAATAATGTATACCCCTGTAAACCCCAGTTTTACTGTATAAAAGTGGGGTTTAAAGGGGTCAAAATTATATAGCCGTGTTTTCGTGATGTTAGTTTACAAATTTGCTCAGGCACTTAGTGTGAATACTATAAGTTTGGTGTTGATCACAACCTAAACTAAATTGTCATAAAATTCCTACATAACCCCACCCCACTTCCGCTGATTCACGAAGGAAATTTGTCAGTTATTGGCGAACGTATGTGCACAAAGTACTGGTTAACCACTATTAAGCCTGCCTAGGAAAAGTACGAAGAGGTTAGATGAACAGCTCAACATGACCTTAAATGTGTTGATTTGGCTGTGAAACTCCAACTGGAAAAGCGTTGCCGGGACGAGCATCTTTAAAATGTTTTTGCTGTTTCTAAAAAGGAAACTAATATAGTTAAATTTCAATGACTCGAACACGGATGATTCGTTTACACCGGCTGATTCGAAGTCGTTTTCGAGTCCCTAGGAAAATCTTCCGAGAAAATTTTCAAGAAAATAAATATTTATGATATTCTAGGGATATTTTATTTTATCATAAAATGTATGTAATGTGTACTCATTAGAATCGCCTCATAGAGGCGATTCTAATGAGTACACTCAACATACCATTATTTTATAGAAGATGGAAAACACATCGCTAAATTATCCCTATTTGCCTCCTGACCTGGCGCTGTGGTTAACCCTCAGTGGCTCCAACTACCCATTTCTAGAACAAATTTCAATGGTCCCAAAGATGTTCGAGCAACTGAAGTTAGACTGTTATCATTTTTCAATGTTGATAGGTGGAAACAGTGACCAAAATTTCGGCAGAAATCATACCAGGAAACTTTGCTGACAGTGCAATTCAAACAGTTTTAGAGGATACGACCTTTACTGTCACACTTGGAGTATTTCGGTTGCCATGCCAACCAAACCATAAAACCAAAACCTGACAGTCCTTGTAGATGCGCGGAATGGTATTGAATGTTGTTATTCGCATATGACTCGCAGGCTCCTTTACATGTGTCTTGACTAAAATATGATCATTAGTAGAAATCATTACATAAATCATAAATAAAAGAACTTTTAATCATCAGTAAAAAATAATAAAACAAAAAAATCTACATACGTACAAACATATTGACATTTTCATATGACATTTAAATTCTCTTGAGATACATTCATGTAACAATAAACATGTACCGTTTAGCTGATCATGGCTGACATTATATTACTAAGCGAATGTGATTTTTTTCTCCTTTCTGAAAAGGATTTTCTCTAATAGGAAAGAATTTGCTTCTTATTAGAGAAAATCCTTTTAGAGTTGACCCTTTTCAGAACGGGATTGGTGTATCGAAAATCAACCAGGAAGTCACAAACATTGACTCCTTGTCACAAAACGAAAACATACCTATATAATTTTGACCCCCTTAAACTCCACTTTTATATACATATTAATATGGGTACTCGTTAGAACCGAGGCGGTTCTAACAAGTACATACAATCTTTGTTTTGAGCAGAAATATGAAAAATATCAGAGTTTCTTACCTAAAAATTATTAGTTTTTCGATGTCGGCCTCGGTGGCTCAGTTGGATGCGCCGTCCGACTGGAGACCAGGAGGTCGCGGGTTCAACCCCCGCCGGGGTTGGCAACATTCTTTCGTGGAGATTGATCATGAAATATTTTCTACGCTGATTCAAGAAGGGCAGTTGTCAGTTTCTGGCGAAAGAATGTGCACAATACTGGTTAACCGACTAAGCCTGCCCAGTAAACGTGTGGTTAGGTAAACTGACCGCGCTCGACATGACCCCATTGGGTTGACTGGGCCGTAAAACCTCAGCACAAACAAAAATTAGTTTTTCGAGGTGAAATTTTCTATATATTTGAATAGGCATTTTTTCGTAATGTTGTCATAAAGTCTACTAAGAAAATCCATTTACCTTTAGTAACTTCTAATGTACTTTTCCTAAAATTCTAAAAAAAAATATGTAAGACTTTTTAACTAGTCGGGGATACTAACTGAACAGTACATTACTGTATCAAACTGTTCCTAAATTTCTAACTTTTCATTTAGGAGCTAACTGACCTGGGACTGCGCTGTTTGCTCATGAATATTTAGAATAGATAAGTACAGTTGACTCTTATAATTTCAAACACTGATAACTCAAAAGTTATTGCTCAAGTCAGAGTAAATAAAGGGCAATATTATTTTAATTTGCTATATGTTTGTTACGATTCAACCACGTTTATGTCAATCTACTGTTATCTTAAACCAAGTTTCTTGGAGTTTGAGTTAACGAGTCAACTGTATTGAGGTTTCAATCAATTGTCTTTTATACGTTTTGAGAAATAACTTAAACAGCTTCACATCTAAATACATGGAAAACAAATTTGATCTTGCCGCAACTTTTTTTTAACAAACTTGGCAAACCCTACCCCTCCCCCCCCCCCCCCGCACACACACACACACACACACACAGACACACAACTCCCCTGTCCACTATGCTACGCAAAATACATGTACCAAGATTCAGTCTCGAAGCTTTTCTTAGTTCTGGAGAAGATTTTAAGTGTTTACCGTATATAGGCATAACGGTCATCTTGGTCGACGAACCGCGACCATTTGAACCTCAAAATTTCAGTACCCTTTGGACAGAAAGCTTCGCACGAAGTTTGGTATAAATAGGTCCAGCGTTATCAGATGTTTAAAGGTGTAAACGGACGCACTGGCGGACGACGGACGGATTACGATCACGATGCTGATCCCGAGCCTTAGGCTCAGGTGAGCTAAAAATCCTTAAATGTTGCCATTATTAATATAGTTATTATTAATATTTCAACATTCTGTAAAAATGTCCAACTGAAGTTCTTGACATTTTGTGACATTTAGAACAGTCACTGGCATTCACATATACACATATATTATGTCTAAATTACAAAATAATAATTGACCGTACCATAGGAAACGGCGTCTGCGTGGCATATGCGGGCAGCGAAGGCTCAGATCAGACTGCGCATTTGCGCAGTCTGATCTGAGCCGTCGCTGCTCGCTTACGGACTTATAGGACACTGTAACAGATATCGATGTGTAACAAAGACTCCAATCGGATTGTTCGGCTTTGTTGGCCGAGTTCTATCTTCACTGTTTGCACGCGCCTAAAAGACACCTTAGCTCACGGCGCGTTTCAAATGTAAAATATAATTATATAAAGACAATTCAATTTGATAGATTACACAATTACAGTTTATTAACTTCCTCAAGGTTTACCGCACAGTTTTTTTTGTTTTTTTTTTTTTTGTAAGGACACGTGCATTCTCTGGGCAAAATTAACATAAATATTAAGCTCTATTTTCTTAAATAAAAGCCTGGATGGAAGTCGATGGCATCAGCAGGTAGTCACGTGGTGTTTTATGGTTCTTTGGGAAGTTCTGACGCACCACTTCCGTGTTAACTCATCTAAGGCCATAATAAACGAGCCTCCCAAATAGAAAATGTCTTCAGAAAACGAAGTTCAACGAATGTACCGATCAGCCTGCGCATTCGTGCCGTCTGATCAGAACATTAGCTCTTCATTTACAAAATCACTGCATAGCATACTGTATCATTTAACAACCGACTGCAAATGCAATGATGTAAATGTGTGAATGCGCAGGCTTAGCTTAATCTTCGCATTTTGTACATGACAGAAGACCCCTTGTTTGATGAAGCGGCTAAATATCACAACCCTTAAAGCGCCATTCGAGATTGTTGTAAACAACATTCCCAAATATTTTTGTCCTTCTATATTTATTTTTATATAGAAATTAAAACTTGGCATGTCATGTGAATAGTCTTCCAAGCAGACAATTCACATAAATTGTCAAGCCTTATTTTCTCTGGAAACAAAATACAAAAAAAAAAATATATATTTTTGAATGTCGTCTGCTGCAATGTGACTGGCGCCTTAAGGGATAAAGATAACATCATGTAAAGCATGTCGATCGTGAGACATTAATGGCCGTAAGTTAAGTTTTGACAAGGGACAGACAAGTGCGTTTGCCTGTGATATTTTCATAAACAATGCATCATGTTCACTCTCAAACTCAGTGTAGCAGACATGTTCTACATGTTCGAAACGCCAACCTTACCAAGTTTAGTAATGGTTTTCTGTGTTTACAAATGGCATCGTAATTGTCTCCAGTTTTAGTATAATTGTACGAAAGCGCCAGCTTCCACAAATGTTAACCCTGGTTCTGCTGATCCCGGATATATCCTGCCTTTGCAAACAGTGTAGATCCAGATCAGTTGGCTTCTGCTCTGGATCTGCACTGTTTGCCATTCAGTATGTGTATTTATATCTACAACTTGGATCAACTAATCTGATTGGCTGAAAATTGGAAGTGGGCGTGGCATCTTAATTTATTCAGCTGGCAAGGGTTAAGGTTTTACGGTAAAAAAAGAAGTGAAAATATCCAGGAAATGCCACAATTGCGAAGCACAGCAACGGCACATATGGAACTACTGGACGCACGTACAAAGAAGAAATGCAACATAGGACCCGCCTTGGAACTGTCAGTAGAAATCTTAAAGATTTAAAAAGCTATATACCATCCCAAGCCTTTGGTGGACTGAGTTAATAAGTGACATGATGGAAGATATTGGTCAGTAGGATTACGAATTTTACCATCACCCCTGCCCGTGACCTGGAGGTCAAGGTCAAACGCTTACAATTTTCATTTTAAAAGTTTACGTGTAAGTTTTTTTTTTTTTTTTTTTTTTTTAAGATCTACTGAATACTGATGCGATTTAGGTGATACTTGGACTCATGTTAGCCACTGATTGCGCAAGCCCAACCCGGCTCAGTGACCCTCCAGAGAGAGAGGGAGAGAGAGAAAGAGGGAGAGAGAGAGATGCGTGCGGGCGTGTGTGTGTGTGTTAAAATATGCCCGTAGCAAAAACAGACGGCACAACGTAAGGCCTTCCTTTGTCACGCACATGAGGCCTTCCTTTGTCATTGTATTTTTGGGGAAATGTCGGTATGTATATTTGCTCATCTTGACAAAATATAGGTCTTCTGGGTACACAGCATGCACAGATCCTTTCAGTTTGTCTTTATTCTCTGAAATATTTCATGTTTCCGCAACCCGGTTAAAACAAAGACACTAAGCAAATTACGTAGATTATCTGGGCCTTCGCAATCCGCGACTGCCTTTTTTTTCATAGCATATGTGCTATTAATATCATTTCCTGTCTTTAATTGCTGGCTGCACATAATTATAATAAAATTATAATAGTGTCCTTGAAGCTTGCCATATGTTTATTGTAATATGCGGTGTGTTTATTATGGGCAACACTAAGTGCTTATTCTGTGGTTATCCTATTATTTGCATCACAAACGGGCTTATTTGAGAAGCTCAAAAGTGTTTTAAGTATAGTCGATATTTTCAATAACTGGGACAGTCAGGGGACCATGAAAAATAGTTCTAGATATGGGGTGTTCTAGTTTTGGGGCCATTTTGTGCCCTGTCCTATACATTTTAACCTTTAGCATTTTAGGTTTAATCAGTAGAGGACATTACGAAAACACGCCTATTTAAATATACTGAAAATTGCACCTCCAAAAAACTGAAAAAAATTCAGATAAAAAATTCTGATATTTTTCATACTTCTGCTCAAAACATAGATTGTGGGTACTCGTTAGAACCGCCTCCTTGAGGCGGTTCTAACGAGTACCCACAATCTATGCTTTTGAACAGAGATAAGAAAAAAATATATACCCCTGCAAACCCCAGTTTTACTATATAAAAGTGGGGTTTAAGGGGGTCAAAATTATATAGGCATGTTTTCGTGATGATAAATTGATAATGTACATGTTACTTTTTCATAGAAATAAGGCTAAATGAAAGATCAATTACCATGTGTTTATCTCAAAGCATAAGCAAGAGTATACTACAGATGATAAACGGAAAGAAAAAAAAGTACTAATTGTTGTAGTATCTACTTTCACTTTCATCATGAATGAACTCTTATCTTATTATTATTGCGCATGCTCCTATGTATTCTTGCTCTATTTTGTATATGCTACGGCGGCAGTATTAAATAAAGCTTGTAGGTAATAACACGTGTTGTGTTTAAGTGAGCCCACGCTCTGTGGATGGACATGCTTGTCATTATATAATTATTAAATAAGAACAACCTACAAAACAACATGGTGTCAGAATGGTTAAGCGTTAAGTAACTTAGATATACTGGATTGTATTAAGCTTCACTGACGGTTACGTTAACGAACGTACAAACTTTCAAAATGGAATTACACCAACAAAATCCAAAAATGGACTGGGACTCCAAGGACCTGAATAATGCTTTCAAGCGTTTTAGGGAACATGCAGAATTCATGTTTAAAGGGCCATTAGCGGCAAAAGGAGAGGAAATACAATGCAATTATTTCATGATATGGATAGGTGAGAAAGGTCGTCAAATATATAGTACATGGACGCTCACAGCTGATGAACAGAAAAAACTGAAGACCTACTATGATAAATTTGAGGAATATTGCAAACCAAAAAGCAACACTATTTACAATAGATATCTTTTTAAATCAAGAATGCAAAAGGACTCCGAATCATTTGAACAATTCGTTACAGAGCTAAGAACACTGATAAAAGATTGTGGATATCCAGAAGGAATACAAAACGAACAAATCAGGGACCACATAGTATTTGGTGTACGATCTAGTAAAATTCGAGAAAAAATGATCATGGAAGGGTCAACCCTTACCTTGGAAAAATGTATTGACATTGCGCACACATATGAATTGAGCCAGTCACAAGCACAGGCAATCAGCAACCAGACGACACAGGCCGTGGATGCTATAAGCAGGGGGAAAGGTCGTGGACGCCAGCGATACCGAGCGGACCAGGGACGACTGCAGACTGGGAGACGATCCGGACGGACGGATAGGAAACAACAGAAACAAGAACAAAATTGTCAGTATTGTGGTAATAATAAACACAGTGACCGACGTATGTGTCCTGCTAAAGGAAAAAATGCCACAAATGTTCTAAATATGACCATTTTTCGAAGGTGTGTAGATCTGTTAAATCTGTACATGAAGTGAACAGTGGACAAGTTTCTTTATCGGATAATTATCTGGATTACAGTAGTGACAGTGACGATGATGAACAGTCATTTTACGTTCACACGGTAAATACTCTTTCCTCTCAGCCTGATCAAGTTTTTGTAAAATTATCAGTTGGCAGATTAGGTAATTATGCAGAGATTGATTGCAAAATTGATACAGGTTCCCAAATAAATTGCCTTCCAAACTTTGTATTCAAACGCTTAAAACTAAATCTCCCCTTAGAACCCCCAAATGCAACCTTAACTGCTTACACAGGCGATCCCTTATCAGTTCACGGGAAAGTAAATTTAGAATGTAGCTATAAAAATAGGTCAGTAAATGCAGCATTCTACATAGTGGAAAGTTCTATCCCTTTGCTGAGCCTCAGAACATCTTTAGACCTTGGTCTGATCCAGCTGACACATTCAGTTGACCTAATTGAAACTGACCTCGACAAGACCACAGTTCTAAAGCAATATAAAGATTTATTTGAGGGAATCGGTCTGTTTCCGGGAACATGCTCTCTGCACCTTAAAGAAAATGCTGTCCCTGTCGTGTGTCCACCGAGAAAAGTTCCCTTTGGATTGCAAGACAAATTGAAAACAGAACTCGATTCAATGGAATCGAAGCAAATTATTTGCAAGGTAACCGAACCTACGAGTTGGGTTAATTCACTTGTCTGTGTGGAGAAGCCGAATGGAAAAATAAGGGTGTGCTTAGATCCAAAAGCACTGAATGAGAATATTCGCAGGCCCTATTATCCGATGCTGTCAATTGATGACATCACGTCAAAACTAAATGGTGCAAAATACTTTAGTGTATTAGATGCAACAAAAGGGTATTGGTCTATAAAGCTAGAAAAAAATTCATCTATGTTGACGACGTTCAATACGCCATTTGGACGTTACAGGTATCTTAGATTGCCGATGGGAATTCGCAGTTCCCAAGATCTGTTTCAGCGGAAAGTTGACGAAACTTTCGAGAGCTTACCAGGCGTGACTTCAATATGTGACGATGTCCTAGTTTTCGGACGCACGCGAACAGAACATGACCGAAATCTCAGAAATGTACTTGCAAAATCGCGGGAAACTGGATTGCGTTTCAACCCAGATAAGATCCAGATCGGCTTGACCTCTGTTAAATACTACGGTCACGTGATCAGCTCTGACGGCTTGAAGCCGAGCCCAGATAAGCTGAGCGCTATTTTAAATATGCCGAACCCAACCAATCGCGCAGAGCTGGAAACGCTGCTTGGTATGATTACGTATCTTACCAAATTTCAGAAAAATCTCGCAGAGATTACTAGCCCCATGCGAGCGCTGTTACGTAAAGACGTTGAATTTAGCTGGGGAAGTGAACAGTCTGAAGCTTTCCACAAAGTTAAGACGGCCTTGACCCAAAGTCCCGTGCTAAGCTATTACGACCCGGGAAAACCGGTACGGTTACAAGTTGACTCATCATCGAAAGGGTTAGGTGTCTGCTGTATGCAGGACGGTAAACCAATTGCCTACGCTTCGAAGACGTTAACGCCAACGGAAGTAGCGTATGCGCAGATCGAAAAAGAAATGTTAGCGATACTTTTCGGGTGCACGCGCTTCAAATACTACATATACGGACGACGCACCGTGGTAGAGTCCGACTGTAAGCCAATTGAAGCTATCATGAAAAAGCCCCTATGTAGTGCCCCTCCCAGGCTCCAGCGTATGTTATTACAGCTGCAGCATTATGATATTGAAGTAGTTCATTGCAAAGGCAAAAATATTCCGCTTGGGGATGCCCTGAGCAGAAATTATGTCAGCGAGACATTTCCTGGTCTAATTGAAGGACTGGATTTGCACGTACACACTGTATTAAAATCCCTGCCAGTAAGTGATGTTAAGATAAAACAGATCCAGGACGCTACACGAAATGACAGTCAAATGCAGACTTTAAAAGACGTCATTAGAAAAGGGTGGCCGGCGAACAGACAAGACTGTCCGAAAATTGTTCTAGAATACTGGAATCATAGGGACGAGTTGTCCTATGAAAACGGCATTGTTTTCAAGGGCCAAAAATTGGTTATTCCGAGCGCATTACGGACAGACATGATAGTAGCTGTACACATTGGACATTTCGGTATCGAGAAAACAGTTGGACGAGCTAGGGACATTATGTTCTGGCCTTTGATGACTAAACAAATCACAGACCATGTCCTTAGTTGCTCAATTTGCAACAGACACAAAGATTCAAACACCAACGAGCCTTTGCACCCTCACGACGTGCCACAACGACCTTGGCAGAATTTATCATTGGACCTTTTTACATGGAACAACCAAGAGTTCATGGTACTTGTTGACGCCTACAGCAGGTACTTCGAAATTGACCTCCTTCCAAACACAAAAAGTGTAACAATCATCCGGAAGCTAAAGGTGCATTTTAGCAGATTCGGTATCTGTGAAAAACTTAAGACAGACGGCGCTTCATACTTCACTAGTGAACAATTCGAAAGATTCCTTAAGGACTGGAATATAAGGCACGAAACGTCAAGCCCCACGCATGCGAGCTCGAACGGCTTAAGTGAAGTATACGTCAAAATTGCGAAACGTATTTTGCAGAAAGCAAAAGAAGATGATAGAGACCCCTATTTACCCCTACTGGAATATAGGAATACCCCTTTGAAATGCGGCTTTTCTCCCTCACAGCTTTTAATGGGTCGCAGACTACGGTCCATACTTCCATCAACAAATAAACAACTTACACCTAAAACAGTCAATCCAAACTTTGCCAAAAAGAAAATGAAAGAATTACAGATCAAATCAAAAGCGCATTATGACAAAAACGCACGGAAACTTCCTCCTCTCAAAATAGGTGAATCGGTGCATGTTCAAAAAGACAGCTTATGGGAACCAGCAAAGATAATTTCCCAACATAATGAACACTCATACAATGTACAAACCCCTGCAGGAGCTGTTTACTGCAGAAATCGTAAATTTTTAAACAAAACCCCGCAAACATCTATGCCCCAATTTCCACCCGTCGAGCTACCAACTTCCCAGCAAAAAACAAAACGTGTCACAACTGACACTCCAGCAATCCCGGAATCAAATGCAAACTTTAAATCCCCACAAGAACCTCAAAAGGAACCTGACAATGTTGTTATCAAATCTCCGGTAAAAATCAAGGATTCTGAAATACACAATCAGTCAACACCTATGAAAACTAGATCAGGTCGGCTGGTTCAGCCAAACAAGTTATACAGTGGAGAGGAATGGGTTAAATGACATGCGTAAAAACAACAGACGCTGATAGATCCAGTTACGAGATAAAAAAACTGGAAATGAATGAATCATTTATATATGAATGAACTCTGATGTCAGTAAACATAGTACAGAGACTTAATGCTGACAGATAACAATGAAGTAATTTCAACTGATAAATTAATGCATGTCTTAATACAGTTCACTGATTGATAATACATAATCTGTTGTCTGGAGTTCTTTTTAAAACAAAGGGGATGTTGTAGTATCTACTTTCACTTTCATCATGAATGAACTCTTATCTTATTATTATTGCGCATGCTCCTATGTATTCTTGCTCTATTTTGTATATGCTACGGCGGCAGTATTAAATAAAGCTTGTAGGTAATAACACGTGTTGTGTTTAAGTGAGCCCACGCTCTGTGGATGGACATGCTTGTCATTATATAATTATTAAATAAGAACAACCTACAATACAACACTAATGTGACGGATGACCTAGATATGTTGCAGTGGACATAACACTTGTACTTCATATAAGAGAAAAAAAAATATACGGTTAACCTTTATAGCTCACTGGGCACTTTCACCTGATGCCATATTAATATTTTCTTATTTTGCTTAGAAAATAGGCGTTGACATTTCATGCAAATTGTCTCTTAAAAGCCCATTAATTGGAGAAAATAATAAAAAATATTTCAAAACGTCGTCTACTGAAAAAAAAACTGCATGCTAAACGTTAATACACCAGGACGAAGGTAACATCAAACAGCGCATGCGCGAAGCAGTTTTTCGCTGTATTTTCTGTTCGTCCATTAGGAAGATAGCATTCATTTTAGAGAATGGAGGAAAAAAATACTTGACCCGACTTCCACTGTTCGGTTATGTCTTGAGGTCCATTTTCTTTGTCCGGGTCATATTTTGATTTGTCTTTTTAATGACTTAGTTTGATTAATAGGAATAATCCAGTACGTCATGGGAAGCAATCTCCAATACATACTGCGTTTTAATTTTAGTAGCGGTATTAATAAGAAAGAAAGAAAGAAAGAATAAAAGAAAAAAAGAAAAATAGTTTCACTACAGTGAAAACAACAGACGAACGAAGAGGAGAAAAAGTATATATCATATGCATAAGCAAATTCGTCCTTAACCTTTACTACCCTCTGCCTAATTCAACAGACGATAAATTGGTGGTATTTTTCTTATTTTTCCCAGAAAACAGAATTTGAATTTTCATACAAATTGTCTGCGACGGACACAATTTACAGAAATGTCAAAACCTGTTTTCTGGGAAAATTAAGAAAAATACAGTTCACTCCCGCTATCTCGAACTCGCTTATTTGGAATAACTGCTTATCTGGAAGTGAAAATCTGGTCCCTGCCTAAACATTAAAATCTAACAACATGTAAAAAAATATTGTGGAAACATTGCTCCTAAGGAGCAATTTCTCCTCTTTTCCACAATATTTTCAATATATCTCAAACTTCAGGAGTCAAATTACACATATATTTGTTAAATGTGGTTAATCGGATTAGTTTTTCCTCAATTCTGCAAATCTGATATGTCGAAGTACGGATATCTCGAAGTATTTCAGAAGGTCCCTTGGAATTCGAGATAACGAGAGTCGACCGTATATATAATACATTATGTGCTAAACGTAGACCAAGCTTTCTGTGAAAGCTAATGTGTGTTTAGGGTAACATGTTAAAACAAAATAGGTAGGTTAGGTAGGAACTCTTATTATTATTATTATTATTTTTTTTTTTTTTTTTTTTTTTTTTTTTTACATTTTTTGTCGGTTTATACCATAAATACCAGATATATTTGTACTTAGCACCATAATTCACATAAAATTTTATCAAGTCCGACTGTCCTTTGATGTAGTGTAGACCCTTATCAAACTGCTCGTATAGGGCAAGTTTGATCTCGGTCTATACTGTTTGCTCATACCTACTTGTCAGAATATTTAGCATAAATATTTTATCCCAGTAATACCGTTTTTTGAGAAAACATGAAAAGCGTTGTTAGGTTTCACCAGGAAAATTAGGTGGGATAGGGTTACCCTAAACACACATATATTGTTTTTGGCCTAAGGAGTTCAGGTCTGCCAATAGTTAAATTTACCTCTGAAACAACCAATCTTCAGTGTACAAACAAGCCTTCAATTTGATATGTAAAAGTTCGTCTAAATGGCGAAATGAAAATATATCAAAACTGGAAACAGACAATAATAATAATAATAATAATAATAATACAGTGAACCCTCGTTACAACGACAGCATTTGTTCCTTAAGACTTTGCCATTAAAACGAATTTGCTGTTGTACAGAATACTAAATGAGCAGATTGATATGTAATGAAAATCTTGTTTTGTTCTTATTTCCTCATAGAATATATGTTTTGGATATTTGTTAGAATCGCCTCATCGAGGCGATTCTAACAAATATCCAAAACATATATTTCTTTAAAGTATTATATACAACATTCTTGCATAATTTGTGACTAGTTGTTACCGCTTAGACGAAGGTTTCGTCACAGACAAGTTGTCGTTATAACGAATTGTGTCGTTGTATCGAGTGTCGGTATAAAGAGGGTTGTCTATAATACTACTACTACTACTAATAATAATAATAATAGTAATAATAATAATAATGCCTTTTTTGTGTTTCTTTTTGTGTAGTAATAATTATAATGATGAAAAACAAGATATTTTACTAGATGAACATTTGGCAAGGAAATCGTCTCAGAAACAATAGGCGAAAATGTTTACCGCGGTGCCCAGGCTATGCGTGTAGATCCATCAAGCCAAGCCTAAGGAGCAGTTTTATCAGGGTCTATACGTTTTTCCATTCAGTGAGAACTTATACTCGTAAGACAAAATCAGGTTGACCAATAGGCTTGTTCAAAATTTATGATTAGCATGAGTAAGAATTTGACGCATAGCATGCTGGATAAAAAAAAAAAAAAGAAAAATCAGCAGACGACGTCTTAATTTTTTTTTTTTTACACTTGAAAAATTATGAGAGGTAGAGATCATACCAAATTATATTCTTTTATTTTTCCCAGAAATAAGACTGAACAATCATGAAAATTCTCCTAAGGAGGCAAATTGCATAAATAGCCAAAGCCTATTTTCCTCAGGAGACGATATGCATGAATAGTCAAAGCCTATTTTCAGGGAAAATAAGAAACATATAATCAATTTGTCATCTGCTGAATTGGCCAATAGATTGATAGGTGTCTGACTTTTCAGAATAATTACGGTAAACCAAACGCAAATGCGTTCAGTATTTAGAATTATATGCATAATTAGGAGAAATATTATTACAATAAATATTTGCAAATTTTGTTGCAGGTCCAGAATGCTTGTCACGTGGCCACTGGTGATTTTGCTGGGATACACTGCACGCGTTGCGCATGCGTTTAGCGGTGGTGCGCCAGCAGCCAGATGTGATAATATGGTGCCGGCTCACACAGCTAACCAGAATGTTATCCTTCCGCAGTCAACTCCTTTACCGTACAGTTTCCAGTTCTCAAAATTTACATACAGCACTGGCGAAGGAATACAAAGTAAGTTTGAAAACAGTGATATTTAATTTATGCGTATTTGAAGCGTCCATAATTTAATCAAAGGATATTGTTTTAAAGAAAATGCTTTATTCCTTAAATCGCTGAGGAAAAATGTAGCAGACGACACTTTTTTTCAGAGAAAATAAGACTTGACATTTCATGTGAATCTTCTGCTAAGCAGACGATTCACATGAAATGGTAAGCCTTATTTTCTTTAAAAAATACAACAAAATTAAAAAAATGTCTTCTGCTGCAGTTATTATCAACACCTTAAGGGTAACTTGCTTTCCTTTTTATAAATTGCTAATGCCGTGGTAAAGTTTGTAGACCCTGGCCAGACGATTACGGCGTCTGATCTGGGCTTGCAAGATCTATTCATGAGGCGCTATGTATTAATCGATTCAGTATTAATTTCTTGTCCTCCTTTTCTTCGTGACCATCTGTACATAATGCACAGTAGTGCGGCATCTCACCTAGACTTGCGCTGTTTTTTTGTGTTTTTTTTTCAAGATACCCATTACAAAAACAAGCCTATTCAAATATACTGAAAATTTTACCATCAAAAAATAAAAATTTTCAGAAAAGAATTCTGATATTTTTCATGTTTCTGCTCAAAACATAGATTGTGGGTACTCGTTAGAACCGCCTCGGCAATCTATGTTTTGAGCAGAAATAAGAGTATACCCCCTGTACACCCCACTTTTACTATAAAAAAGGTGAGGTTTAAGGGAGTCAAAATTATATAGGCATGTTTTCGTGATGATTTCGAGGTGCTATGCCTTGATTGATTGATAATTCCTTGCCTTCATTTTCTTCGGGATCAGCTGTATTTAACAAAAAAGCCCTTGACATTTTATCACGACCTGTATGTCACGGACGGACCGTAATTAAGACAATGTTGTTAAAAGTTGTGGCCCAGACCACTTACCTGTACATTATTATCGCAATAAACTATCACTGCTAACAATCAGAACATTGGCAGCTACCATTTTGCCATTTTCACGATATGAATAATGTTATGTTAACGTTTGGTTTAAACATATTTATTTCCAAAATGTTTACATATATAACATACACAAAAATACAACACTAGGATTAGAACGAAAGCACAGAGCTTACTTAGTTCCTTTCATTTAATGTTTGATCTGCTGCAAGCCCAAATGGTCGTATGAAATCTTAAATATTGCCTTTTTTTGACTGAACTTTCACTAATCCGTCGTTTCTTTAAAAAAGAAACGCCCGAAACAAAAGAAATGATGTAAGGTGCTCAGCCATATTTGTCGGGCAATCTGGAAACACATCCGCCAGAAAAGTAGTCCAGAATTTCTGCTTATTACACAGTAGACAATAAAGGTCAATAAGGGTCAATCGGATGTGGCGGGAATGGCCGAACCTAGCTAGTCAGGCCCAGAAAATGTCGCCATTTCAGCTATTTTATTTTCGCAGGTATCGCTTCTGAATGTCCAATACGTAATATTTAAATGCTGGTGGACAGAACTTAAAGCTCGTGTGGTATTATACATAAATGGGCTTGTTCGAATTTTAAGATACGTACGCTACATAGTTAATGCATCTGAATATTTTGTGTAATCGCCGTATACTCTTCTTTTCCAGTGAGATTGGCAGGTGAACGAGGTGCTACTTTCCGTGGTTTGTTGGTAAAAGTAATCACAGAACAAGGCATGGCCGTAGGAACCATGATTCCACCACAGGGATACAAGACAGTCACTTGTGGCTTCAGCGTGAGTCAATATTACATTAACCCTAGTTCTGCTGAACCCGGATATGCCCTGCCTTTTAAACAGTGTAGATCTAGATGAAGAAGCTAACTGATCTCGATCTACACTGTTTATCATTAACTATGTGAATTTGTATCAACAACCTGAATCAAGTCACGTGATCGGCTGAAATTTAAAAGTGGGCGTGGCATCTTAATTTATTCAGCATGGCAAGGGTTAAGCTGGCTGGATACCCCTTGACAGATTTTTTTCCACAATTTTTACAAGGGAGACAACTTTTGTGATTTGTTTGCTTTCCTGATTACCAGACCTATTCTGAATAGGAGCCTACTATAAAAGGAAAGAATTTGCTTCCAACAGGAGCAAATTCTTTCTCTTTAGAGTAGACCTCTTTTCAGAAGGGAGATAAAACAATTTTGAAAGAGTTACCTCACCTGAACGTTTACAATTCCCCATAAGCTACGTCCTGTATAATTTAATAAAGAAGGCCTGCGATGAGAAAAGTTGTCTTCGGGTCATATGCAGACAACAAAAGGCCAGATCAGCCTGCGCCTCCTCGAAGTCGGATCAGGGCCTTTGCTATCTTCTCACAGCATCATTCAGAGGACTTGTTAAGTAGGGGTCTTTGGTCATAACTCTAGGGTATTTTTTCTACGAGGCGCTTCTAATGAGTAACCACAACATATGTTTTTATGGAGAACTGGAGAAAAAATATCCCGTAATTATCACCAAATAGTCTTCCTTAACAAGTCCTCTGGTCATTGGAGACTGTAGAATATATGTATTCCGATACAAAGCAAAGACTTTCATCAGATAATGTGCCTCCTCTGGTTGATCAGGAACTTAGCATTGCCCCGACAGTACACTTTCTCGTGGCGCGGCGCAATACTTTTGGAACATATTGACCTAATCTGGTGATCAGCCTGTGGGACTGCAATGTCTGATCTGAGCCTTTTTTTCTAGGCATATTCGCAAGTTGCCTTCTGCATAAACGAGCCATGTGAATCGGAGTCTTTGCGGGGCATAACTCAACAGAGAGGCCCCAGTCAGCCTGCACGTCTACACATTCTTGCCTGTCAGGGATTCTTTCCCTATATCAATAGTAGTGTTCCGTATATCGAATTTATTGTAAAGAGGGGTTGGTTTCTCGTATTACTTAGGTGCTTGCCAATATATTTTAGTTCTGAATCGACTGATCCTTAGGAAGCAAAAACTCCTCAAATTCAGTTATGATTTTGATTCATAGAAACTGTTTGTATTGATATTTTGTTACTGTTTTATTTAAGGGAAACGAGGCACTTACACATACGGAAAAGTCGGACAAACCTGGCATTGTTTTCACATGGATCGCACCATCAACTTCGTATGGAACACTTACCGTAAGGTAAAATAGATACATTCTAACTGCAACCAAAAGTTTATTCAGTATTATTGAAATCTTTTCATGTCTATAGGTCAGAATGAACTGCCCATGCCAAACCAAACAGCGCGGATGCGCAGAGTGTTTTCTAAAACATATATATACGAAATGTTTTTGATAGTTGTGTTGAAGCAACTAATAATTCAATGAAATGGATAAATAAGTCAAACGAAGCTTTTGTCCACAATCTTTTTCGCAGTTTCATAGTTATAGTTAATTTTACTTTCTATAATGAGTAACGCTATCCTTTTTGTGTATATAATATTGTAATAATATCGCACTTTTCTAAGAAATGGGCGGTATTGGAATAGCGTTCTTTTTTTAATAAAAGTTACTTTTTATTTTTTCACATTCAACAAAGTTGAGAGAGAGAGAGAGAGAGAGAGAGAGAGAGAGAGAGAGAGAGAGAGATCTATTCAGTAATGAAGATCGCATTAGGCAGTAGATAACCGTTTAATTTTATGAAATGGCTGCACAAAAACAGCACGGATAGAACAGACGCACGAAAGGAACCAAACAGAAAGTCAGAATGATGGCGTGAGATATAATGAGATAAGGTATTCCCGAGTCTTATTTTGTTTTGAGTTGTTATTCTTTGTCAGATCTTTTTAGCGCTGAAAAAAACAAACAAAGAAAAAAAGGCAAACATTATTTTGAGGCTTATTGTATTGTTATCTTTTACAGATTAACAGTAGTTTATAACTACGGGACTTTCTGGGTCAACGAGAGGATCGCCAGCTTGGTTCCTGATACTACAGTCTCGTCATTGGTCTCCACAACAGTAAGCCCCCCACTGACATCTGTTCCTGTACTAATTACCACTCTACCAACTACACTAACATCTCAACCCGAGGTAATAACTGAAGAGAAACTAACCACTCTATACAATAAATCCGATATACGGAACACTACCATTGATATAGGGAAAGACTCTGTGTCAGACTATAATATAACTACTAACAACTCTTTTGCCTATACTAAATTGTTTTTCACAGGGAACAGTACTGATCAAGAAACTAATCGAACCGTTAACAAAACGTCTAATTTTATACAAGATATAGCTGCTTCATTAATGAAACAACGTATATCAAACCTTGCAGATGATTATTACGCCTTTACAAAACCATTTAAAGAAGAAGGTTTATCAAATGACTCTTTGTCGAATATAAGTAATCCTGAAGTATTGTTTAAATCTGTTCTAGATGTTAATCATTTGAAAGAACATACGACAAATTTCAAAAATGCAAATGAAACGCAAGTTCTTAATGAAACTTTCGTTCCGCAGCTAACAAATATAAGCTCATATAATTCAACTGCAGAATATTTGCAGCCAAATTCAGTACCTGATAAAGCACTTAAACAGTTGGTCGTTACAGCTATGGGAACCGTAACGTCAGAATTAGAAGACCAGAATGTTTCGACAAAATCATTGATGGACTTAAATACTGCTGCATCTAACGTGACACAGTCTGGAACATCTTTAGAAACAAATGTATCACAGATCAATAGCACGATCTCTCCAAGTACATCAACTGTTAAAGGTAATTATATTACAACATTACACACACAACAAGCAATGAAAAGTTTAAGCAGCACATCTCCGACTTCTAATACATCCATACTGGCAGCAGATATGACAGCAACATCCACATTATCTCCAAATATGTCAGCTTCTTCTGTTCAATATTTACCACATTCGTCATCTCCGAATACTTCCCAAATTGTGGAAGCATCAAAAATAACAGATGCTGCATCACTTTTAACAACAAGTACAGTTTCGATTGTTGACAATAATGCAACATTGTCAACTACAATTCCTGTCTCAGAAATTTTACAGACGTCCAATGCAATACTCGTAGGAGATCATTCAAGAAGAAATGTAACACTCAAAACAAAAACACAAACACGCATAAAGTTAGGTAATCTTATCAGCAACACAAAGAATCAAACTTTATCAAAAACATTTCACATCAACGATAAAAATCGAACGATTAGTCCTGACGCCGAATCGGAGATTTCTTCTCAACCATACATCAATACATCAAAACAAATGTTTGAAGATGAAAAGACCACCTTGAACTTCCAAGCCAATTTATTGTTACAAACAACGTCAGTCTACGATAATCTGACTCCTACAACGAGCGCGATTAAAACAACCGAAGCTATACAGCAGAAGGAAGTCACAGAGACCACGATTACTAATTCGTCTGAAACAAAGATGGAAGAATATTCAACAGAAACACCTGTTGTAAATTTTACAAGTGTGTTTAAAACGACAGTGCACATCAATAAAGAACAAACCACTTCGCAGAGTTTAACAACAACAGAAATATTAAATAGTTTAACACAAAGAGAATCAGAAAACGGTATTACAGCAGAAACTATAGCAGGCACATCTACTGAAAGTGACTATTATAATGGAATAGAGTCTACGTATGGATATAATGATATAGGATCTTCAACGCATTTTGAAAACTTCCCAGAAGACTTCTGGATTACATCTTCCCTTGCTGGACACACAACAACTGCAACAACACTGCCACCAATCATTGCACGTACACTAAAACCCACAACAAAACGTAATTTTCCACCACTTACAACAGATGTGTGGTTGAATATGAAACCAGTTCCGTTTACAGTGAGGAATCTGTTCAATCTTCTGCCGACGACCAGGAGAGTGTGGTTGAAACTGGACCCAGTAGCAACTCCTCCTTCATTCAACCGGCCTATTTTTAAGGTAACTCCAAGCATGGGATTTGTGTGTAGTTTGGAACAAGGTGAAGAAGCACTGGAGTATTTTGAACATTTACATAGACACACAGACGTAGTTGCACCAGAGAATGAAGAACGCATGTTGTAGAGTCAGCGACAGCTGCGCGATTTCAAAGTAATTGCCTCCGAGCAATGTATGACCGGTCTGACACAAAATTAATAGCACTATAAAACCGGGAACATATATGCATTTCACAAAGCTGTTTTAGTTGTTTCTGTTTTATTAAAGCCTAAAGAGCGTGTTCGTATAATTATCGAAAACTGCATTTATTAAATAAGTTTGCGAAAAAGATATATAGTAAATCATTTTAATAACGTCACAATGGTTTTTTAGTTGCGCTTAAATTTCGTTTGAAAGTTTAGGGGCATTTTTTTTTATTTAGCAGAGGTTACATTTGTTGCGCGTTACTCTCCTTACAATGATATTACATTTACTTAGCCAGCCAGTAACGAAGCTATCAATTAGCTTTTGGTATATCATTTAAGCAATGATGTCAAATCACCAATATATAATCACAGTATAAGACAATACCGTATGCCAATGTATGAGGTTGCAATTCACAATGTTCTTGCAAATTAACAATTTTACGACATCATCTGTGAAATAAAATAATTACGAGCGATGTTGGTAGCTTTTAAGCGCAATATGCGGGCGTTGTTTGCTAGAACTGTAGGTTACTTTTATTCACCAGCGCATATGCATGTACTTGTGTAATTCGATGTAACACCTGGTATTGGGAACTTCAATTAATAAATATTACTAATAATCTGGTGACGGGAAAATTTGTAAAACGTACAAATATTGTCACTTACAAATTATCTGTTATCACAGATACATATAATATACTTATTTATTAAAAAACAACTCTTGTATAACCGTTTCGTTTCCTGACTGCCGCCTTCAATGAAATAACAAGTAAATTAGTTTCCTTTTTTTTCAATTTAGGAAGCAATCAATGTTTTATAGCACAGAAGATTTTTATTAAACTGAAGAAGGCAATGAGCTTCTAAAACGTTTAATCTAGTAATCAAGAGTTTTAAGAAGAAATATCGTTTTGAGGAGGCTTGTCATTGAAAGATTTGAATGATACGGCAAACTCTATCTGTTCCCGTATCCAGGCTGCAAAGAAGCTGACCAAGTATTCCTTATACCAGGAGTCTGGGAAATGTATAAATGACATTACGAAAACACGCCTATTCAAATATATAGAAAATTTCACCTCCAAAAACTGAAAAATTTTCAGATAAAAAAAACAATTTTTTTCATATTTCTGCTCAAAACATAGGTTGTGAGTACTCGTTAGAACCGCCTCGACGAGGTGGTTCTAACGGGTACCCACAATCTATGTTTTTGAGCAGAAATAAGAAAAATAATGTATACCCCTGTAAACCCCCAGTTTTACTATATAAAAGTGGGGTGTAAGGGGGTCAAAATTATGTAGGTATGTTTTCGTGATGATAAGCGGGAACTTAAATGATCGTCGTTAGATCCTAAGACTTGTCTGTAGTTTGGATACTCCCACACCCAGTATCACAGTGACTTCATTTCTAAATTGCATTTACTCATTGCATTTCAATTATTATCATTTTCAATGAATTGTAGGAGCAGCGATATTCTTATTGCATTTTGTAATTTGAAATGCAACGATAATACATTTATTTGAACTATGTTCAGCTGAAACTGTAACCCTGTTTTCTGATGTTTCCTAAATAAATCCCTTGGATTGATTAATTCACTTAGGTTTGTGATGCATATATGAACTTCCATACCCTACTACCGTGCGCAGCTGTTATAAAAGAGACATTCCATTTTATTCTTTTAAATTTAAACCGGCAAATACGTTTGTAAACAGTTTTTGCAAATGAGTTGTTTTCTGACATGAGAAGATTTCTATTAAATTTGTTGAAATGACTCGCCAGTCATCCTACCAGCTAACAGCATTAATGCTTTGTATGTTTCTGTTATACTTGTATGATATATCCAGAGTGCATGTAAAAATTAATCACTAGAGGGTGTAAAAAGTTTTAGTTTACCAGCTTCACATGACACTGATCGTAGGTGAAACATCTGAGTTACAAATTCTAACTCGTGTTTTTCCTTTCCAATGCGCATGTTTATACGTATACGTGTTTGCATATCTTCACTGATCGTAGGTGAAACATCTGAGTTACAAATTCTAACTCGTGTTTTTTCCTTTCCAATGCGCATGTTTATACGTATACGTGTTTGCATATCTTCACTAGAGACTATTCTTCCTGTCAGAACGCTATGGTATGGATTTGAATATATTCCAGTGCCTTAATGTTACTATGCTTTTGCTTTTCTTATACGCGTGTTGTCTTTTTAAGGCTTATTTATACAACGCATTTAAATAAAAGTTGATACCCAATAAATATTTCATTGAACTGGCTCATATGTATTTGCTTAATATAGCTTCACTGCATGTTGTTATAAAACAGCGTTATGTGATTTAAGATTTACCTTTTGTATTAACTTAATAATACTGCAATATGTACAACATGAGATTTATTGCCACTTCGGATATAATGGTATCATTGTATGGTGTCTGCGTTCTTGACAAAAATATATATTAGTTACTTCTACTACCATTTCTAATGTTTATTTACTAATATGATTTGTGATTTAGTTGTATTTATTGTCAGCACATTTTATATGAATACCGAACAGGTTTATATGAGCCGCAACATGAGAAAACGTTGTATATGCCCTTAATGAATACATTCTGAAAAGAGGGTTCCTTTGAACGCAATAAACATACAAAACCCCAGTAAGCATTCTTTATAAATCTATAGCGGGTCGTTATCGGCCCGTCAGGGTAGCTGACGGGCCGATTACGGCCCGCTATAGATTTATAAAGACTGCTAGCTGGGAAGGAACGAAAATAACAGACTCGGAAGCCTGAACCACTAGTGTTGTACGTTTCATCATTGTTCATGAACAGATTCTATAATATAGAATCTTTAATTTTTGTTTATGATGTGTTTCATGCTTTCAAAGAATTCCTCCTTTCACAATCTCTTTATCTTCACTGTGATGTTAAATGTTGTTTTGCGACCGTAAAACGTCTCGCCGTACATCGCCATAGTATACATGTAGTTTATGTTCTGGTCCTTTGAGATCAATGCCCCCCCCCCCCCCCCCCCGGGTTTATAGGTTATAAAACATTTTTCTTGCTCAACTCAGCTGAGCATGAAATTTGTCCTACTAATTAATCTCAAATTACTAACAATCGCAAACTCATTCTTGTTAAACATAACTGAGCATGAAAATTTCTCTACTAGTAAATATGAAAATGCCAACCATTTTCATGTTTATTAGCAGAGAAAATTTCATGAACAGCTGAGTTGAGCATGAAAAAAATGTTTTATAACCTCGGGGTCAGAACTCTACCTGTAGAGTTAATCAAAATGTGCTCAGTCATTGGAATAGACCAGGACCTAGCCTTATTACCTTAAATGTAAGGACTGAGATTCACAAAGCACATTTTTGCGCGTTCTTATATTTTTTTTCAATGTAAAAGCCAATAGATATATTTTTGTATATATTGAACAAACTTAAAAGGCTCCATATTTCTAAAAATTAGACTTTTTTATCCAAGAAAGGTTTGATAAATTGATATATACTCGTAGTATAAATATGATCATAAAATGTGTCATCCGACAGCCTGTAAAATTTCAGTGAGTCTCTCGTTTTTGAATTGGATAAAAAATGAAATGATTTTTTATAGTATCTCTGAAATAATGTTGCCAACATTATTTCAGAGATAGGATAAAAAAAAAACACATTTCATTTCAAGAACCAGACACTAACTGAGCTTTTACAGGCTGTCAGGTGCCACGCCACATTTTATGATTTTATTAGCACCATATATCAATTTATTAAACCTTTAATAGATAGTAAAATGTCTATTTCTAAGGAATATAGAGCCTTTAAAGCAACCCATTTTAAATGAATTTAAATACAAAGTTTCATATGTTAAATTTTTGGACCTTAAGGTATCTCCTAACTCTAAAGAATTTGAGCCCAGAAATTCATTTAGTACTTAAAGGAATATTTTACAATACCACGGTTTTCTGAGTAATTTAATGGCAAACAATGCAGACCCTGATCAAACGAAGCGTTCTTGGGCGTCTGATCTGGATCTATTCTATTAATAAAATTATAATAATGTTGTGGGGCATTAAGTATAAATGGTTTGATAGCAGTTACTTACGACGCATATATCCAGCAAGCTATCAGGTAAAAGATTTTTTATGAAATTCGAATATTTATCAAATATGCCAGTTTGAAATGAAATATTGTGTTCGTCTCAAGGCTCCAGAACCGCCTACTATTTCCAAGTCAACGGAGTCTCCAGCCATGACAAGTAGCAAACCGTCAGTTGAAGTGGTATCTGCACAACAGGTATAAGCAGCATATATCTTGTGATGTTTAAGCGGTGTTTGCGGGAAGAAGTTATATTGTGTAGTGTGAACGACTTCTATAACTATATATATATTGTAGTAATAGTGCATGTCGTGAAAATGTTATAGAGCATATTACTGCAACGTGAGAAAACGTGCCTTCTGACATGTGTGCCCAACGAAAATTCATATCTGCCTGTCTGATCAGCCTTCGTTGTCCGCATTCTTGGCTATAGAAAATGCGCCCAGCAAAGATTCTGATCAGACTGCGCAAATGCGCATGCTGATTTGAATCTTCGCTGGGCTCCCATGTACAAAGGTACGTTTATTTCACGGCGCGACTCATATAATTGTACATATATATGTAATGTAGTGATAGAGCAACTTGTGTAAATGTGTAATGTCCCAGAGGGCACATGACATTGAAACCCCTTCGATTCAACAGTGATTCAACGTCTTGAATCAACGTTGAATTGACATTGTATCAACGTTGTGTGCCTGCTCGGTTAGCATGTGCTTAAACTATAGAAATGTTGAGTTGATTCCAGATAGTGGATATTTTTCAGGCTAGGTTCACTTTGCAAACAGATAATTGCATTTAACCCCTAATATGTCAATCGCACCTTCACGGAATTTTGAAATGTTTCTGTTAATTATTATTATCATTCAGAGAAAATAAGGCTTGAATTTTCATGTGAATCGACTGCCTAAAATCTGAAGAAAAAAAAAACCTTTAAAAAATACACCATGATCTGCTACAATTTTGTTTGTCATTTTAAGGGTTAAAAGTGAGTGAGCGAAAGCAGATCTAAAGTATGACAATGATTAACCCTAGTCCTGCTGAACCCGGATATGCCCTGCCTTTGCAAACAGTGTAGATCCAGATTAATTGGCTTCTGAAGAAGCCAACTGGTCTGATTCTGCACTGTTTGCCATTAAGCATGTGAATTTATATCAACAATCTGGATTAAGTAATATGATTGGCTGAAAATTAGAAGTAGGCGTGGCATCTTAATTTATTCAGCATGACAAGGATTAATAATTACAAATTGCACAAAGTCAAACCTAGCTATAATATATCATATGAGGATAACATAAAATGTTGAATAAGAAAAAAATACAAATAATGACTAGACAATGCAAAAAAAGAACACGTTTTGTTTGGATGCTTAGACTTTGATTAATTGCCTAGATCAGTACATTATATAATTTCTAATATACTCAACAAAATAATTAAAGGTCACCAGTTTCAGTTTCCCTTCGATTAACATTCAAATGCGAGCCGCCAGTTGTTAAAATTATTCTGTGGCCAATACTGCTATTTGCAAGCCCATTTCAATAAGCTCAACATGTTGGTAATATGTTCAGCTACCAAAGTATCAGTGGCGCGAACATTGTCAGCATAGAAGATTCTAAGAAAAATGGGAATTTCTGAAAGAAAAAAAAATGATTTTTTATTCCAAAATGATGTTTTTCAGAATATCTGAAATTTTCTATTTTTAGTCAAAACAATGATTTACCCCAAACACAATTTTGCAAATTCCACTTTCTTAGGGGTAAAAGACACACACATATGTCCAGAAAAAGAGGTCAACCCTTTAAAAGGCTAAAATTGCCGCGACGATTCCCAGTACACCGTGAATAATCTAAAGAATGTACCTGTAGGGAAATGTGCGTTGCTTGATTGAAATTAAAGCTTTCTCTATGAGTTATTCACAGTTAGAAATCAAGACATTATTTATCATGTTCAAATGTCAATTTTTCATTTTTGGTAAAAAGTAGCATTTTTTACGAATTTTAAAATGAAAACTTTCATTTCAAAATTTGTTACTGGAAACACTCCTCTTTTCGGGTTTCACTTTAAGAGTTCAATATCTTCTGTGGTTTTGCGCATAGACTCGGCCAAAGTTTGCATATATGGAAATTGCACTAAGTTACCCTTATTTTTTATTTTTTGTTGAGTATGTATTCAATGTCGTGAAAAAGAGCATCGTCAAATGAAATTTTGGAGCAATAATTTATTATTTTTAACTGTAAATGAACGCAGGTTAGATTTCGTGGTAAACACTATCTGTATTGGCGCTCATTAATCTCGGATTTATGCATTTTGTTTGCTTGACCGTATTTGTCGTCTGTATAAATTCCGGAGATGATCTTTAAAACCGTTTCTCTTATGCATGCGCATAGAAAAAAAAAACTTATTAATCTTAGCAGCTGGGTAAAAAAATTCAGCAGACGACATATTGAAATAAAAATATAAATGTCATCAATTTATCGTCTGCTGAATTTGTCCACAACGCGCTAAATGTTAATATTCCGTGTTGAGCGTGTAATGTCTTGGAGGAAAGTTGGTTTACTATAGCTGAATGCATGATATCAATCTGAGTGCTGCTAGGATACGTAGAAAAGCCTTATTGATGCCATATAAGAACTAAGAAGGCTCCGCATGCGGCCATATACGTTATGCGAATTTTAGTAAAGTTTGCTGTATTTACCCTAAATATTTGGACACCTTAACTCCATACCATACTTATCCTAAACTTTGAAAATAAAGTCCATTTTAACCCATTGTATACTGAATAGACTCTCTCACACTATATATTCAAAGATTCTAATTTCGATTTTAGGTGAGTCAGGCTATGTGATTTAGATATTCTCAGAGAAAAATGGTTGAACTATTTGCAAACAGTGGAGACCTTGATCAGACGCCGCAGAATGCGGCGTCTGATCTGGGTCTGCAGTGTTTGCCAAGTACCCTTTTACGGGTCTCCCGACTACAATGGGTTAATACCCATTGGTGTGTTTAAAACGACAGGATGAAGGGCAAATAATGTACATCCTGATAAGATGCCATATTCTACTGTTTGCCAGTCAGTCCGAATACTTAGGGTAAATAGGATAATTACTACAGTGGACGCACAACGTTAAAACAGCGTCGTATCCGATTTCGATACAGGGTTATGACGTTGAAACGATAGAGGGATCATACGTATTTTCTTGCATTAACATTTGCCGGATCCCGAAGAAATTTTTGAACGTTGTACGACTTCTGGAATTAGGCATTAAGGTGAATTGATACTCTCGGTAGATTTTCGGCCATTGCTATAAGGGAGATAACTTTTGTGACTTCCTATGTGTTTTCTCTTCTGAAAAGGGGTCTCCCTAAAAGGAAAGAATTGGCCCCCAAAGGGAGCAAATTCTTTCCTTTCAGGGTAGACTCCTTTTCAGAAGAGAATCAAAAGCAATTTAAGGGAGACAAAAGCAATTTAAGGGAGACAAAAGCAATTTTAGAAGAGTTGCCTCACGTGAAAGTGTATCAGTTCACTTTCTAGTTGATTTTCTAGGGCCCAGGTCTTAGTTATTTGTTTCTGGCACGAGAATGTATATGATTTGGCTTGCCCTGTAATAGTATAGAAATATGGATAATAAACACCTGTAAATTATAACACTTGCATGCCGACGATTGTATTACTCATAATCTTAGACTACTGAATACGCTTGTTAGATTTTTTGCTATAATTTACAAGGGAGACATGTTTTGTTCATATGATGGACAAGTGCGACTTCAGGCGAAGTTTCCTATCCGGCGGCAGATGCTATGTTTACAATATCAGCGCCTTGTAAATTAAACGACACAAGTTATTTTCATATGTTCTTCTATATGGAAGTTTTCAAAAATATACATACTTGTTTTTTCATTGGCGACACTCGGCTTAGTTTGAAACATAGTTATTCTGTTTGCTTTGCGCATGCGTTAACTAGCATGTCGGTACAATTATTTGGTATGTCAGACAGATCAGACAAATAGCAATATGGAATGTGACTTTTAAAAGAAAGAACAAAAGCTAGTTTATTTGTAGTCTGATATGGTCAGATGGTATGCTGTCAAGTCAATAGGCATATGTTGATTTGTGTGCATTGTTTCTGTGTTTTTATTTTAGTTTGTTTTGTGAGGGGATTATGGGAATGGAGTAAGTACAGTAACATGGTTTAAACTGATGTTATGTGATATTAATTGATATAATTCTTCTTATGTTGATTGTGGTAAGCAAGTCATGTTGTTTAATCCATAGCTCTAGATAAGAGGAGTATACAGGTAATATCTTTGGGTGGATTGTTTACAGTCGACCAAAAGTATACATACACCAAAGTTTCCGTAAGTTTGTTGTCCACGTGATTATCATTCACCGATTAAATCAAACCGCGCGTTAGACGGACCAACTAATTTTTCACGATCTGTTGTCTCCGAACCGAACTCTATTCACAAACTGAACGTTTCAACCTAAAGTAACAAAAGAATCTGAGTTATATTGCTCTTGTTCACATGACTATCGCTGACCAATAGAATTAATACACGCAAATAGCGTTTCTACGAAATCCAGGCAACGGTTATCTATAGCCGCGTTATTCTTGTCGTTGGGCCGTCAGAGTGCTGTATAAAGAGGGTTATCTGTAAAACCTGGATTGGACTAAGTGCTGGGATATTGGCAAACAGCGCAGACCCAATCAGATACCGCAGAACGCGGCGCCTGATCAGGGTATGCACGGTTTGCTTAAATTACAGGAAGTTAAGGGTTAAATGAAAGTCTTAAATCCCCGTCAGGACCATTATCCCAGCCTACACTCGACCCACTAATGCTGTCAGCGTTTTGATTGTTACTTCTTCACGAAAATATATGAAATACTCATTAGAAGCGCCTCTGTGAGGCCTAATGAGTATCACATCCTATGTTTTCGTTAAGAAACAAGAAAAATACCAAAACTTTTACGATGAGAAAAAAGCGCCGTATCTGGAACTATGCTTTAGTCCCTAGGACAACAATTGTGGTCGTGAACTTCCATTGTGTTCTCACTATACACTTACGCGCGCGCTTACTCGACTGGTCTGTTTTATGTTTATAAATGTAAAAATGATTTTTTATTAGTCTAGTACTGAACACGAACTGGCTTTTCTTGAGCTTTATATTAAATAAAGAAAGGACACAATCGAACATGTATTAAATATGCATGCTACAAATTGTAGTTGCCTGGTCACACGTTATTTATTTATTCATTTATTTATGTTATCATTAATTTGTCTGTAGACTTAGCACAGAGAGTGGTAAAGGTTATAATCTGCCGGACTTAAATAGCAGCAGACGAGATTTTAAAATGTTTTCCTACTGTTTTTTTTACAAAATCGCATTAGTCATTGGTTATTCATACAAATTTTCTGCTGGCAACAATTTGCATGTCCTTACCCTATTTTGTGAGGAAAATAAGTAAAACAGCATCATTTTGTCGTCAGCTGATATATTAGCTTAACCCATTGTATATAGAATAGACTCTTCCACACTATATATTGGAAGAGTCCAATTTCAATTTTAGGTACGTCCGGCTATGAGATTTACATATTCCTAGAGAAAAATGGCTAAACAATTTGCTAACAGTGGAGACCCTGATCAGACGCCGCTCTGCGGCGTCTGATCTGGGTCTGCACTGTTTGCCAATTACCCTTTTACCGGTCTCCCGACTACAATGGGTTAATTTAGTCATGGCTGAAAAAGGTGTCTGTTTTATCTTATAGTTTGACATAGTTTCTGTATGATGATTAATGTTACAGGTGTGAACTATGTCATTTATTTAAAACATTGCTTTGATCATGGATTTTTCTTACTTGTTTGTGTACTTTCAAGCTCGTTGCTGACATAATGGTTTCGAACGCTCAGCATGCTGGGTAAAAATTACAGCAGACGACATTTTGAAATATATTAACTTATTTTTCCTAGTAAATAGTCTTTAACATTTCATGCAAATTGTCTCCTTAGGAGACAACTTGCATGAAATGTCAAAGCCTGTTTTTGTTGGAAAATATTTTTAAAAA
This sequence comes from Anodontia alba, assembly GCA_964016985.1. Lineage (NCBI taxonomy): Eukaryota > Metazoa > Mollusca > Bivalvia > Lucinida > Lucinidae > Anodontia > Anodontia alba. The sequence goes on along the minus strand of OZ024825.1, from coordinate 90,007,985 downwards.
AAAATCATCAATATGTCGTCTGCTGAATTGGCCTTCCAGTTCGGTCTGTAGTTGGTCTTCTACAGAATAAGCATCCCTTCACAGCCACGCGAGCCGTCCGCGCAGACGGAGGTGTATTGTGAGTGCTACACAAAAGAATACTGCTAAAATGCTGAAGAAATGCAATAATGAACAAATGAAATACATACATACGATGACAAAGAGAACAAAGTACATCTTGAGACGAATGGATACATCTGGAGGGTTTTCTGCAATTTTAAACTTTTTGTAGACATAAATTCACGCCCCTCATATTTACAACCTTTCACAAATGGGATCTACTTGTAAAGGAAACCGGGAGCAAATTCTTTCTTTTTAATAGTAGCTCTATCAATAAGAAAGGAGATACAAGTTTTCATGTCAGAGTTATTAGAGATATATCCAATCCCCTTAAAGAGGCTAACGTCCCTGCAGTCATAAGTAAAAAACGTGGCTGGAATTATTCTTCAAATAATACAATCACAATAAACCTTTACATAGTATAATGTCGGCTTGCATAATAAATAACTCCTGTTTTTTTTTGTTTTTGTTTTTTTTGTTTTTTTCTTTTGTTTGTTTTTTTTTTGTTCATTACGAAAACACGCCTATTCAAATGTACTGAAAATTTTACCACCAGAAAATGTAAATTTTCAGAGAAAAAAAAATCTGATATTTTTTCATATTTCCGCTCAAAACATAGATTGTGGGTACTCGAAAGTGGGGTTCAAGGGGGTCAAAATTATATAGGCGTGTTTCTGTGATTTTTTTTTTTTTTTTTTTCCTGCGGTTAACCGAGTTCTGGGCCGTTTGAATGTGACAGTTTTCACTTTTAGCTTAGTACTTTCTTCATTCACATTTTTCAATAACAATATATGCAGGTCTGTTATATCTGTTAGTATGTTCTTTTTCTGCTCAGAACAGGCCTGAACTTTGTCTTCTTGTTATTTCTATAATATTCGGCCTTCAGTAATTTGTTGCGAAACGTTATACTCGTATGCATACTCGTACATTGAGAATGAGTCTATGTTTGGTAACATTATGACTTGTTTAGTAGCCATGTCATGTGCAAGAATATAATGTTAAACAATAAATTAAGTTGAAAATGATTTAAGATAAACAGAGAAGTTTGATGCGTACCATAGCTTTAAATGCAAACATATTTTAACTCATTCAGTTACATTTGGGAAATTCACACGTCTGTTTATATCCTGCATCATTTAGGCTCTGCGCTTGTTTTAAAGTTGCTAACATGTATATTGTCTTTTAATCAGATTCTGTTGGTTGCTTGGTTACATACCTCAAGGGCAACAGCCTACATCAACAACACGATGACATGCACATAGCTTTGACAGTAACATTTTTTTTTTCAGATTTTTGGCAAAAGCATGAATAGTACATAATGCTGCTACAAATTACCTTGTGTACCAAACATGTCCATCTTAGTACTGCATTTTACTGAAAATGCGACTTCAATACATGTTGTAGTCATTGTAGATATTTCGACCAGTTATGTTTAAATTATTAGTGTTACTGAATATCAACATGGATGGTCAAAGTGTCTGAATATCCGCTGCGTTTATGAAACCCGATTTTTCGAAAGACTGAAAAACTGACAATCCACCTGACAGCAAATTTGGTGCATTAAGAGAATATTCTAGAGTTTATAAAATTTTAACTAGTTCAACAAGATTCCGTGAAAATAATTACAAACGAAAATATGTGAGTTCATCATCGATATGATTTAGGTTGTTTAGGGGTGTACATATTCTAAGAATACGTCTTTGCTTTCTTTTCAGAGTGGTAAAATACAATACGACCCTCAGTGTGGTGCTGCTAAAGGATGCTTTTCGGACTGTAAGGGTAATGACTGTAACTTTTTGGTTATGTGGCGGGATATTGGGCAGGCGGTGACATTTGAACTTCAGGGCAAACCAAAGACTTCTGAAAGTTGGATCGCTATTGGTCTCTCAAGAGATAATAGAATGGTAAGCATAGCTCGAGATAAGATACTTTTTTTCAACCGAAAAGTGCTGATTATTTTTCTTATATTTCCACTTAAACATATCTTGTTGGTATTCATTAAAATGAGCATCAGGAAAACATGCCTATATAATTTTGACCCCTTAAACCCAAATTTTATATAGTAAACTGGGGTTTACAGGGGTATGCATTATTTTTCTTATTTCTGCTCAAAAACATAGATTGTCGGTACTCGTTAGAACCGCGTTGGCTAGTACCCACAATCTATGGTTAGAGCAGATATATGAAAAATATTAGCGTTTTTGTATCTGAAAAAAAAATCAGTTTTTGGAGGTGAAATTTTTATATATTTGAATAGGATTGTTTTCGTAATGGTACCCACAAAAATGTGTTTGTGGAGAAATAAGAAATCATTTACCTGATACCTCCTCGTATCAGAAGCGACCCAGTAAGCATTCTACATAAATCTACAGCGGGCCGTTATCGGCCCGTCAGGGTAGCTGACGGGCCGATAACGGCCCGCTGTAGATTTATGTAGAATGCTAGCTGGGGATGCATATTATATATGAGAATGCAAATACAAAAAAGTAATTTGGTTAGGGCTAGCAACAATATCGACATATGTTTGCTTGGTGCTTTACACAGAAAAAGAAAATTTGCAAACTTTTGTCTTGATTTTAAGCAAAACCAAATGTCGTAACAATCTATGCATAAAAAGTTTATTTCTAGTCATTTGCTAATAAAAAATCAAATATTTTCACTTTTCCCATACTAAAAATGAATACAAATTTTGCAGAAATCTGTAGGGTAGGTAACTTGAAGGCAGATTTTCAACAACTTTCCTTGTTTAATTTTTCTGAAATTTTCACAATGTTGTTATGAAACACCAATAATTCCAATTCAGCAAAGAAAAGTAAAAAAATTTTATTAGTCAAAATTTAAGAAAAAATCATTTTATTATACAGATTGCATAGGTCAGACCAATTTTTAGCCATTAATTTAGTTATAGGGTAAATATTTGAGAACAAAATACAGAAATGGGAAAGATAAATGGTTTCTGATAAGATATGGTCAATCAGAACAAAACATTTTCATTTAAAATAAAACGCCAAGCAAAAAACGTCTTTCCAAATCATGTCGAAAGGACAGTAACTGCGGATATGCAAAGCAAGTCTTTGTTATTTGTTTTCAGTCACATAAATTCGGATATCTATTTGCAGTTGTATATGTCTATTTTCTGGTTTATTCTTGTTGACAAATTTACATTATTCTGCTTTGCTGTTAAATTATTCCTCTAACTTTATTCTATATTTCAGGGTTCTGACAGTGTGACAGAATGTGTTAATAACGGTGGAATAGTCCAAGTTTACAATTCCTTCAATTACGGCTACTCTAACAAAAGAATTGTGAGTTTATATATGACAAATATCAATGGAAATACCTAGAGAACCATATCAACCTATTTTCTTTATAGACAGCAAAATCCAGTAAAATTTCTCATCTTGACCAAGAAAGAACCGCCTGGTAAATTACACCTAGTAGGTCTTGAAATGCATATATCCAATAAGTAGTTGTGGTCATGGTACCAAAGCCATATTCCAAACTCATAAATCCGTGAACGAATGACGAATCAGAATGTTCAGACTAACAGACATGGACCCCAGAATAAATGCTGTAATCAGGCGTCCGCGGATAGTAAGCATTACTTGGTAAGCAAGCTTCGCCAACCATGCCCATAGGTCTGAACAAAGGAAATGTAGGTAGAAGCGTATGTCCGGGATTTTGGAAGTCTACTTATGGCTCGTCATTGACAAAAACATCAGAAACAATTCTGGAAACTGCCCCATTGTAGGGATTGACCTGATCATGATGTCTCCCACAGAACGTCTTAAGTGTTGCTACCAGTTTAGTTTTTTGATACCCCTGGCTCAACAATTTTGTGGTGAGCACTTTCCCACGCTCCATGAAGTCCTGATAATTTGAACAGGCTCTGGCATAACGGATTGACTGTGATACGTAAATGCCGTATGCTGACGTAAACGCCATATGCTGGTGCAGAAGGGATATTACTGCTATTCAGATATTTCTTATGCAATGTCGTATCTTTATGACCCCTCGAATGTAAATTTTATTAACTTAATATAATGTACAAAACTACAGAAATATATAAGTGTAAAAAAGTGCGCTCAAAGAAAAACAGGGGGCACATAGCAAATTCGTTTAAAATTTATATATGTTTTCCTGCCACCATTTTTATAACCTCACAAATTAAAGAGATTTTAAGCTGTTTCAGTTGATGTCAAAATATCGTAAATTAGTTTTCGATTAAAATGATCCGGAAGTTGTAAAAAACTAATATGTTTAAATTTCTCACACAAATTCATATAGTATAATTAATGATCAATTACACACCACATGTGTCAGTTAAATGCCAGCTGATCTAAGAGAATAAATCCATTATCACCCAAACGACTAGTTATCCCTCTTGCTTATCTTGAGGTGAATGAGGAGAATAGATGGATAAGTGCTACAATCACGAAACACAACCTTCTGGAGCACCGAAACAAGATAAGAGACTGCGCACGACAAAACCTACAGTAAGACCTGTGTGACCAGCAAAGGCACAGATCAGCCTTTACATCCACACAGTATGGCAAGGGTTCTCGTTTATCCCTCTTTGGATAGTCTGAAGGCTGTTTGAGGCACATACGATCAGCGAAGACTCTGATCAGACTGCGCGGGTGCGCAGGCTGATCTGAGTCTTCGCTGGTTGCACAAGTCATTTTGTAGTTTTTTTGTTGTGCGCTGGCTCATAAGATGACAAACATCTACATTTGGAAGAAATGTAACAATACTTTAAAGGCAGATTTTCTCAAACGTTCACAAGTCTTTTAGTTAGTTAAAACTAAACTGCATTTTAATTTAAATCAATAAACCACCTGACGTGTTTGGTATACATGCCATCCAGAAGGCTTGGTTATTGGCCACATGTAAAGAAAACCCCTCTCAAAAGTAAACTAATTACGTAGTTTTTACATGACATGTAGGAATAAATATCACCAGTGTGACAGAAGGCTGGTTTTGCTAGTACATTGTATGTGTTGGAAATAGATAACCGTAAAGTCTAAAGCTAAAACACAGAACCAATCAACGTAGACCTTTATGAGAGCGAACGCGCAAGCTGATGGTATGAGTTGAACATATGTGTCATGAGAATTTTTACTACTAAAAAGTGCTTTATGAAAAGGTTCAGTAAAACTGTTATTTTGTATTCTTTAATTGCAGTCACAGTTTGGTTTAAGGGATGTTTCCGGTTCATATAACAACGGTGTGTTTAGATGTAGATTTACTCGCATAAAATGGAACGAGACACATCCATACATGTTCAACTTGAACCAAAACTGGAAAATAATGTTTGCTCATGGAAACGCCTTGCCAGGTATTAAAATCAGTTTTGTCATATGGACATAAAACATACCTAGTGCGACAACACACCTATGTGAAATGTAAACTCCTAGTCCACTGGTCTAGATAAGTCACTTTTTCACCATAATGTATTGATTTTTCTTTTCAATTTTCTCCTTCAAAAGAAAGGTAGAGTATTATTAGAAGCACCCCTTGGAGGTGCTTCAAATGAATACCCACAACATATGTTGCACACGTTAAAATTACAATTTTCATAAAAATATGTTTATAGTAAGCTTAATATTTATAAACAAAACACAAAACAGAAGAGAGAGAGAGAGAGAGAGAGAGAGAGAGAGAGAGAGTAAACTTATTCATGCGGGGTTATATCTTCGGGGTATTTAAGTTATATTTTATTTTATTATGGCCACTGTTCATAAAGTGAGGTACATTTCCCAACGGCCGTTCACAATAGAGAGAGAGAGAGAGAGAGAGCGAGAGAGAGAGAGAGAGTAAACTTATTCATGCGGGGTTATATCTTCGGGGTATTTAAGTTATATTTTATTTTATTATGGCCACTGTACATAAAGTGAAGTACATTCCCCAACGGCCGTTCACAATAGATAAATGGTGTTTGGAATGGTATTTCTGTAAACGATTGTAGTGCGTTTGTTCTTCGGAAGACATTTAATTCCTATTTAAGAAATACATTTCACTGCACATTTTAAGAGGGGAATGGTTACATTACATTATATTCGGGTGAGGCAATTCAGTCAATATTGATTTTGCGCCCTTCTGAAAAGAGGTCTACCTAAATGGGAAAGAATTAGCTCCCTATTTCCCTTTAGAGTAGACTATTTTTCAGAACGAGAATTTGAAAAGAGGTCAAGTCTAAAAGGAAAAAAAATGCTCCTAAGGAGAGCAAATCATTTCCTTTTTAGAGTAGACCTGTTTTAGAAGGTGGATTGGTAATCAGAAAAACAAAGAGGAAGTCACAAAAGTTGTCTCGCTTTTCAAAAGTGACGGATAATCTATGAAGTGTATTATTTCATCTTGAAGTCTTTGATGTGAGGTAATGTTCAGGTGAGTAATAAAATTGTCACTTTCATTATTTGTTTTACAGGTTTTATGATGTCCATGCACTCGGTAGATGCTGATGAACTTCCTGCAGTATCAGCCTCCCAGATTGATTTCCAGACAGTTCTCGCTAGTACTGCTGTTACTGTCCCGACGTCAAAATTTACATTGGTCAAAATTCATGGTAAGTAGGTGGAAATTATTACCCAACGTGCTAAGCGTTAAATCATCGGTGATTGAGTTATTTTTATTTATTTAAGTATGATTATCAGATTGGAGAAGTTAATCTAGTCAGGTTTTGGCATCCCATCTTTTTGCCTATTTTAGTTCATGTTTTATGTCTGGGGCCGCAATGTGATAGTAATACCGAGAATAAGACAGTTGAGGTATGCTTCCTGTTTATATTCCAAGTTTTACTTTCTAGCTTGCCAATGAAGTCAGAAACACATTGCCATGGACAATTAATTTTACTTATAAAAAAACTAATATATTAACATTTTGTCGTACAAAGGACTGCGAATACGTATTCTATTCTGACAAAGTGATAGTTTGTTAAAACTGCAGACAATACTTCAAGCTTACTTCATTGAACATTGCTTAGAAGATCAGGTAAAATCTGTGACTTTTACAATGAAATGTTGAAATTCCAATGTTATTATTATTTCAGGTTGCCTAATGATTGTGGCTTGGGTATTATTTGTTGGTGTGGGCATAACTACTGCCAGATACTACAAAGGTGTATGGGCAGACAAAACCATTATGAATCTCAAAATATGGTTCCAGGTAAGGTAGACTAAACCTTTATCACTCTATGGGCAAATTCAAAAGACGCCAAATTGACGATATTTTTCTCTTTTTTTTTTTTTTTTTTTTTTCGTAGAAAAAAAAGCTTTGACATTTTGATGTAAAATCTGCTGAAATTTTTACCCAGCATTCTAAGTGTTAAATGGTTCCTATTACAGTATCAGAGTATCACAACTACAAAATAGTCCAGAGTATATATATAATGGAGAGAGTCTATGGGTCCATATGCCGTTTAAGTTTAACTTTTTAGGAAGCGTAAAATGGGATTCGAAATCCATATTCTTCGAGACACTGGGTACCATGAAAGAATTATCTGGCAATTTAGCCTAACGTTTGTGTCATCTTCTTGAGGAATCTTTTCACAATGAATAGTCAAGAGCACTTTGAAGGAAGCCAGTGTAACACCTATAGATAGGAATATGATAAATCGGAAGGGTTTAACTCTTTCGGCGCCAAATTTCAGACGACATTTGTCGTCTGCTTTTTTGTTTTAACAAATTATCGTTTGGAAAGACGTTTATATGTACAGTTGAAAGACTGAACGTCAAACAGCGTAGATCCATATGAGACGGCTCATTGAGCCGTCTCATCTAGATCTATGATGTTTGCAAAAGCCTGTTATCATAGCCTGTGGCAGTGAAAGGTTAATTACAGATCGTCCCGTGTAAGTAAAATTGGTAAAATTTTTGTCTTCAAGCGTCTATGGACAACGAAGGTCTAGATCAGCTTGCAAAGCCTGATGAGAGTCTCACCATACTTCCTATAGTGTAGTTAACAGTTCTGGGCACAGTTGTTCAAAACTAACGATGTCGTTAGTTAACGTATCTTTAAAACTTTGATCATTAAATATGGCATATGCGACAATATTTTTGCTGAAAAAATGTGAGCAGCTTTTGCATTTGCAAAAGCTACTCACATTTTCTCAGCAAAAATTACTGTGAATAAGATATTGTACCTACTAGAACAGTTAACCTTTTGACCTTTAACGACCTCGTTAAGCTAACGACGCTTTAAACAACTGGGTCCTGGGCTTTTATCATTGAGCCCATTCCAAGATGAACCGAAGTAGAAATGTAGACGCACAGGAAAGATCATAATCACGGAACCAGCCCTCCCGACGTACCGCAAGAAAAAAAGAGGTAGAGAAGACTGAAGAGGACTTTGCTGGTTTTTCACAAATGAGACCGCTTTCGTGACTTCTTCATTGCTTTCCCGCATATCAGTCCCCTTTTGAAAATGCGCCTAATTTAAAAGGAAAGAATTTCATTACGGAAACACGCCTATTCAAATATATTGAAAATTTCACCACCAAAAACTGAAAGTTTTCAGATAAAAATTCTGATATTTTTCATATTTCTGCTCAAAACAGATTGTGGGTACTCGTTAGAATCGCCTCGGTTAGGCGGTTCTAACGAGTACCCACAATCTATGTTTTTGAGCAGAAATAAGAAAAGTAATGTATACCGCTGTAAACCCGTTTTACTGTATAAAAGTGGGGTTTAAGGGGGTCAAAATTATAAAGTTATGTTTTCAAGATGGCTTCCATAAGGGGTGTACTCTAAAAGGATACACCTCTTCCAGTAGGGAGGCTTAACAGCTTGAATAGAGTTGACCACGCTTCCCCCTCCCCTCACCCACCTTGAAAGTGTATCAATGCCTAATAAAGTGATGATACAAAATAATACTTCCTCAAAAAGAGAACGAAGTTTCATCCATTCCCAGCTATCTTTTTTTATAAATCTACAGCGGGCCGTTATCGGTCCGTCAGGGTAGCTGACGGGCCGATAAGGCCCACTATAGATTTATGTGGAATGCTTACTGGGTTATTCATATCTATTCGACAGATTCATCGAGTGTGCATGGTGACAGCTTTGGCATTGAACATTATTGCATTTATTATCATTTTCGTAGCAATAAAAGGATATAGTCAGGTATGTAAAACTTTTTTTTTGGTTTTGATGTGTACTTCTTGCTTCCTTTTCTTTATTTCTCGAAATAATGCCATACGCCCGCGAGGACATTCTAGGCATGTTGCGCTGTCGAGTTAATCCAAGCATGTTAGCAGAAAAAAGATAAAAAAGTTTAAAAAGTACAACAATAAGAGATAATGTATGATAGAGAATGGTATGTAAGGTGATAGGTTAAAATAGTTAGGAATAGCTAAACTCAGATTGAAATATACTATATTTGGAATCTTAGGGCTTGACATGCTGCAGCTTGCCTATTTTGCCCTGAATATGTTAAGGCTTGGCGAACTGAAACCGATTCTGGTAAGGCATTCCACCATACAATTGACAGTAGAAAAAAAAATATTTATGGAAGTCCTTTCCAGTGTGGAGCTGCCGAAAGATTATAGAATGGCGTACGGTGTTTCGTATGATATAATTTAGGAGAGGTATTGCGATCATGCTATGTATAATCTTAAAGAAGAGGCAGAGGCGCGAGTTTGCTCGAGGGTGCGCCAACCAAGCATATCCGAAACACTAGATCTTCTATCAAAGATACAGGTTGTCCAACGAGCGGCACGCCATTGGACTTTCTCATTCTAAGGTCTCCCGTAAATATATAAAATGTGTATTCAGAAGATATAGTAGTATTACGACAGCTTTAGTTAGTAAAACAGCATATGCTATGGAGCTGGCAATTGTAGGTTGTAAAGAGCGTTGAATATAAGTCTTGTCAATTAGAAAAGTAAACTGTTTTAGGGACAGTATTTAGCGGCGGTTCCATAGTATTATTTATATTTGTATATACCAATTTGGTCGAGAGAATAGGTTATCATAACGAAAACACGCCTATTCAAATACATTGAATATTTTACCACCAAAAAATGAAAACTTTCATATAAAAGTTCTGATATTTTCATATTTCTGCTCAAAACATAGATTGTGGGTACTCGTTAGAACCGCCTCGCCGGTTCTAATAAGTACCCACAATCTATGTTTTGAGCAGAACTAAAAATTATAATTTATAACCCTGTAAACCCAGTTTTACTTTATAAAAGTTGGGTTTAAGGAGGTCAAAATTATATAGGTATGTTTACGTGATGTGAAATTGCAACAAGAAAATTATACATGTATTTCGATGCAGTTAACAAATAACCAGATCAAACAAACCACTTCTGTAACATCTATACTATGGAAGATACAATGCAGTTATATGTATAGATTTCTCAACTCAAAAATTAATTTGCTTTTAGTGAGTAGCCACATGATAGTTTTTGTGAGAAATACGCACGTTTTAGTTCGTATACACATTTTTGGGCCATGAAGATTAGTTTTGAAATTTAATGTTTTCCTGAATAGTTTTATTGGTCCCTATAATGATTTTGATATTATCATTCATTTTTAATCCTTTAATTTCAGATTCCAGATCTTCCCGGAAAATCATATCTTAGATCTCATCCTGTGCTAGGAATAATTATCACAGTTTTAGTTATCGCTAATGTAAGTAGAATTATTTAAGGCTGTGGAGTTAATTTTGTACTATGCTGTTTGCTGCCTAGTGTTTGTTATGTCCTGGCTAGCTTTGTGATCGGAAGAGGGAGCCAGTGGCTTGGCAGTTGTTCGGCTACATTTCTGGGTGTATATGTTCCCGTCCATTCGCTCTTTCTTTCGGTGTATGAGGTAGATGGCGATCTATGAATGTGGCACTTCCTGAATTTCTTCATTGTTGTTTTTTATTACCATGTTTTATACGAAAACAAGAGCTGTGACATCAGACTAACTTTGTTTCATCATTCTTGTTAACTCTCTGTGAGTGTGCGTGCGTGCGTACGTTCGTGTGTGCGTGCGTGCGTGCGTGCGTGCGTGCGTGCGTGTGTGTTTAGATTTTTTTATCTATGATGCACTGGATAGGTGGAATACCTAAGCAGGTCAAATCGTAATTAAAAATCGCATCAGGTTAAAATTGTGCTTATGTCATTTGTAACCGGGTTACACTCCGAACAACCCCTAGCCAGTCGTGGTGTGTATGTGTGTGTGTGTGTATGTGTGTATGTGTGTGTGTGTGTGTTCCCTCTGTGTTTCGCTTGTATAACGTTCTTTATTTCTTTTTTCGATGCCATGCCATTACGAAAACATGCCTATTCAAATATATAGAAAATTTCACCTCCAAAAACTGAAAATTTTCAGATTAAAAAAAAAACTCTGATAGTTTTCATTTGTCTGCTAAAAACATAAATTGTGCGTACCCGTTAGAACCGCCTCGGCGGTTCTAACGAGCTAAAAACATAGATTGTGCGTACTCGTTAGAACCGCCTCGGCGGTTCTAACGAGTACCCACAATCTATGTTTTCGAGCAAAAATAAGAAAAATTATGTATACCCTTGTAAACCCCAGTTTTACTATATAAAAGTGGGGTTTAAAGGGGTCAAAATTATATAGACATGTTTTCGTGATGTGATGGCTTTAGTTTGTGATGATGTCCTTTCCTGAATACGCTTACTTCTATTTGAATGACAGTGGATACACTTGATAGTTTTTTTCAGCCATTTGTTACAAGAGAGTCAACATTTGTAACTTCCTGTTTGCTTTTCTGTCTGTCTACCAAGTCGTTTCTGAATATGGGTCTCTTCTTAAAGGACACAATTTGCTTCCAGTGAGAGCAAATTTCTCTCTTTTAGAGAGACCCCTTTCCATAAAGGAGGCAAACACATTTGACAGAGTTAACCTCAAGTTTTGCTTGTAATGAGGTATGATAAATCTCGATTTTTATGTATTCTTTATCGCAAATAATTTGACATGTTTCTGTGTTGTTGTTGTTGTTATTTTCTGTTGACTATCTAAAAAAAAAAAACACTATTGAATATTTTCTCATGTTTCTGTGCTCTTGTTTTTTTTCTCTTCTGTCTATCTCAAGCTTAAAAAAAGCTTATGAATACTTTTGTTCTTTGCAGCCTGTTATGGCCTTATTTAGACCAGGTCCGGATCATGATAAGCGGCCAATCTTTAACTGGGCTCATTGGGGTGTTGGAGTAACAGCATACATTTTGTCAGGTAAATATTTTGGTGTGCTTTGGGTAAACATGATATCTACAGGCCTCTGTTTAACATAATGCAATGGAAAGAAAAGCAGAAAACTGATTAAGCCCACTACAATATATATGTTCAGTTTCAGACGCTGGTAGACATAACAGATTACTGTCAAAACAACTACTTCAAAAAACGAATGCCTAATAATGTAAACCCCTGCAAAACCTCGGTTTTCACTATATATTATAGCGGAATGTGGGGTCTACGTTAAACGTATTGTCCGAATAAATAGTAGTAAGCTTTCTTTTTATTCTTCCACAACTGATTATGTGCAGTACTTGGTTGAATAGTACAGTAAATCTTCTATGAGTCGAATATTGATGGCTCTTGGTTGATTCGAACTCGTTTTTGAGACCCTAGGAAATTCTTCCGATAGCTCGAGAAAACAAATATTAAATTGTTTATCATGGAATGTATGTTGTTTGTTCTCATTAGAATCGCCTCATGGAGGAGATTCTAATGAGTACACACATCATTACAATTATATTATAGAAATCGAAAGACATCCCTAAATTATCCCCATTTGCCTCCTGACCTCGCGCTATGATAAACTCAAGGTGGCTCGAACTACCTATGTCTAAAACAAATTTACATGGTCCCAAAGATGTTCGGGCCACTGAAATGCAACTGTATGTAAACGGTGCAAAAAACATTGGTCGTCATTTATTCGGCATCTAATACATTTCAATTGTACTTAATTCCAATGGCCTCTAGTTCTTCCACGTATTTCCTAACATGAAGATAATAATTCTGCAAATGATAATAATTGAGTCGGCAATTTGTATTGTATATATATTTGTACATAATCTTGCTTTATTGAAAAACACCAAGCTTAGTTTAGGGTAACATATCCAGCGGCATAAACAAAGAGTATGCTTGGTAAAAAAATCAGCAGACGATGTTTTGAAATATTTCTTCTTATGTTTCCCAGGAAAACAGGCTTTGTAATTTCATGCAAATTGTCGCCTCAGAAGAGGACAATTTGCATAAAATGCATGAAATGCCAAATCATGTTTCCTGGGTAAAATACGAAAACAAAAATAGTCTGCTGTATTTGCACCGAAAGTGGTGAAGGTTAAGAAAGTTGCACGACGCTTCAGTCTTTATAAATATTTATCTTACACATTTTGCACATGTCAGATTTTGAACCAAACTCTAAAATACATAATAATTTATATTTCAGCATTGTGCATCTGCTTTGGATTCGAATTAGGGAAGGCCTCAACACCAGATTATGCTGTATATATCATGATTGGATATATTTTATATGTTGTACTATTTGACATTGCTTGTGAGGTACATGATTATCTTGAAAGGAAAGAGAAAAAAGGTAATTTATTTCTTAATATGGTGAATATTAGACCCATGCCTTGTAGAAGGGATCCGTGTTCCACAGACAGGCAGCGCGAAGACCCAGATCAGCCTCCCAGACTCTGCAATGTAATATTTGCTTTTGCTGTTTAATTGACCTTCCCAAACTGTACTGGATTCCTAAACTTCACAAGAATCCGTACAAGCAGAGATATATTGCGGGTTCATCTAAGTTCTCAACCAAGCCTCTTTCTCACATTCTAACACGAAGAAGGTCTTCAGAAGCATTGTGACACTGCATATGCCAGAAGTGGTGTTAATCAGATGTGGATCCTGAAAAACTCCAAAGAGCTTTTAGAAAACCTATAAAGGCACAATCTCTCCATTCCGTCAACAGTATAAAATCTTTCGATTTCTCTACTCTTTACACTACTATTTCTCATGATAAATTGAAATCTAAATTAAAGGAAATTATCAACCAGTGTTTCTTCCACAAGAATGGGAACCGTCGATTTCAGTATGTTGTCATTGGCATACTCTGATGCGCCTCAAAAATAATCAGATGCAGATGTCATAAAGATGCTGGAATATCTAATCGACAATATTATTTTTGTGGAGTTCGGCGGGCGGATATTTCAGCAAACAATCGGCATACCGATGGGTACTAACTGTGCACCGTTACTTGCCGACTTGTGTTTATACTCGTATGAGGCGGAGTTTGTACAAAGTCTCCTCCAAGCAGGCAAGAAACACCTCGCACAACAATTCAATTTCACCTACAGATATATAGATGATGTATTGTCTCTGAAAAACACAAAATTTGCAGAGTATTTAGAATTCATATATCTATGTGAACTTGAAATAAAGGAGACTGCAGCCTCCTCCTCATACTTGGATTGTTATCTCTACATTGACAATGGAAAGCTTACTACTAGGCTTTACAACAAACGGGATTACTTTTCCCATTGTTAACTTTCTATTCCCGAGCAGTAATATCCCTTCTGCACCAGCATATGGCGTTTACGTTTCACAGTTAATCCGTTATGCCAGAACCTGTTCAAATTATCAGGACTTCATAGAGCGCGGGTAAGTACTCACTACAAAATTGTTGAGCCAGGGGTATCAAAAAACCAAACTGGTAGCAACACTAAAGAAGTTCTACAGGAATCATCGTGATCTGGTCAATCCCTACAATGTGGCAGTTTCCAGAATTCTTTCTGATGTTTTTGTCAGTGATGCGCCATAAGTAGACTTCCCCAATCCCGGACATACACTTCTACCGATATTTCCTTCGTTCAGGCCTATAGTTGCTTACCGAGTAACGCTTACTATCCGCGGACGCCTGATTACACCCTTTATTCTTGGGTCCATGTCTATTGGTCTGAACATTCTGATTCATCATTCGTTTATGGAGTTTGGATTACGGCTTAGGTACCATGACCGCAACTACTGTTTACCTGGAGGAGACTTGGCGAAAATATTGTAGTTGTAGAATATATTGGCTAAATGGTAAAATTATAAATGAAGATACTCAGGTAAAGCCACGATCACGAAGCACAACCTTCCTGATTCACTAAAAGGAGGACATGATGAACAAACAACGACAAAATCCAGCTGCAGTAGTCGACACACTATAAGGATCTATCATAGTTATGAGGGGTAGATAAAAAAAAACGTCCCGAGGATCACTGTCTGGCATCGCGAGTGATTTTTCTTTCTATCCCTCATACCCATGATTGGTGTTTTTCTTGCACGCCTTTCATTTCTGAACGTAGAATTTTTTTAACAATACTGTCACTTTGATTGCTGACGTCCACCATTTTGTGGTGACATTACTGTGGCATTTAATGACAGCATTACGTTCAGTGATGTAAACCTTAACGATGGCGTCCATTACAACCAGTGCATATCAAACACGTGAGAATTCTCGATTTTTATTTTACCCTGGGTTGGATAAGCCGGGTAGGATAAGAATTTCTATCCCAGGGTTAAATCCAGGATTTCCCATATCTGGTGTGCATGAAAGACGAGGAAGAGCTGAGACGCAGAAGCGCCTTGGAAAGGTAGCAGAAACGGCTAATGGGTTTTGCGGGGTTGGCGGATCGGGACTTAAGCCAGTTTTATACGATTGCAACCTCGTCCTTAAAGGGCAAATATAAAGGTTTTA
Source organism: Anodontia alba (assembly GCA_964016985.1). Lineage (NCBI taxonomy): Eukaryota > Metazoa > Mollusca > Bivalvia > Lucinida > Lucinidae > Anodontia > Anodontia alba. Next base: position 89,992,190 of record OZ024825.1, on the reverse strand, counting down.
ATTCTACTAAATATTTAAGGGCACTTCAGTAAGGAGGTGACTGCCGAAAACCGCATCAAATTATCTTAAACGGTTTCTGAAATATTGCGATTTGAAATTTGATATTTTACATCCAAGAGGATTGAATTCAGGCTGCCTCATTAATATTCATGAGCCTTTTTATGACATCATAAGGGAACAGTAAAATTTTAAACTTTTTTAAATTGCCAATATTTTTTGCTCTTTAATCTGCATTCAGTTTTCATATTGTTTAATTTATTCAGCTCCTTTAAACTAATATACATAGAAATTTAGCTCTTATTTTCCGTTTAAAGTGTTACATTTCAAATTTAAAAATTTCATTTAAATAATTTAAAATCCAGTTACAATGCTTAATAATTAGCCAAAATTGACTTTTTTGGTATTCATTTATATGATATACACCCAAAATTCACTATTATTAAAAAAAACACGAAAAATTTAATATTAGTCAAGTTTTAAACATTTTAAAATTTAGCTTTAAATTTAAATAACAGATTAAATTTTGAGTTAAATTCTCTATTCATGGGCTTATTTGTGGACAGAGACCAATTTCAATAATGGTTAAGGAGAAAAACTGTGTAGCATATAAGGAAATGCAGAATATTCCTGTTTAAAATTTCAATTTAAAATTTAAGTTCCACTATGACATCACAGAATATTGCATTATGGGCCTTAATCAATACACAATCCTAGGGAGGTTACTCTAACAGGAAAAAAGGTAGGTATCGTAAATTAATCACCATAACTTTTGATTGGATTGGAATTTTTGATGAGGTTTTCAACAAAATAATTCTCTTAAAGCATTCAGTCAACACCCTGAAAACCAGGAATATTTTAGATTTCTTTATATTTGCCCTTTAATTCTGATGTAGGAATAAAAATGTGTTCTGTCTGCGTAGGGCCCTCAATGAAGAAAAAAACACAAATAATTACAGAACTGCAAGATTATTTTCGTTCAAATCATTCAGCTGAATAGTGACATCGGCAAACAAAATGGCCATTCATGGCAAAGATCTATGTACATTTGAATAATGATAAATATCTTGAGACATATTATAATAAACACTTGACTACTATTGAATTTTTTAATATTATCTTAACATATAAAGGATAATGTTTGTATTTATCAAAGCTCTAGATAAGAGGGGTATCAAGTAAATATTATTTTTTATTTCTTCATGAAAACGTGTTGTGGAGGCGCTTCTTATAAGTACCTTAACATATGTTTTTGTGGAGAAACAAGAAAAATACCTATATTTTTGCTTGCAAAATGTGATCTGTGATTATAGCACTTGGTGAAATTCTTTCTTATTTATGCGTTTAATTTCTGCAGCTAAAACAGACGCCATAGAGATGAAAACACAAAATGGGACAGATAGTGTTATTCCAAATGGAAACCATTCAACAAAAGAGAAAAAGAAAAAGGTATGAATTTCATGGTGATATTTAAGATGAAAATTTAGAATGACAAATTTTGTTACTGTTACACCAAAGCATATTTTGGGTACTCTTTTGAATTTGTCCAAAGCAGCAATTCTACTTACTAACAAAATATGTATTTGTGCAAAAAACTAACAATATTATTCTGAATAGTCATGTTTTTCTGAACTTATGGATGTCAATTTGTGGTATCATAAACAACATGTTTGTATATTTATAAAAGACGCGCCAGTAATATTCATCTTCATTTTATTGGTGCAGCAGGGATTAAACGTATGTATCATAAATGTTGGGACACCGCATCTACTAAATATGACTTTCTTAAAATTTTAAGTTTATTCTACTACCTGTATTTGTGACTAAAACTCGTGAATGAGTGGCAAAGACTGCATAAGATCTGCGTCTAACCAGGTCTATATGTTCCAATACTTAAGGTAAAGATAGTTACAGCTCTGTCTGTGAGAGTGCCTTGCCCTCAAATATAATTTCTTTTAAGAGCCATTTAAAGAAGTGCGTACCAGAAGAAAAGACATTTAAATAGATGACACTGGGTGTTTTAGAGGAGGGAGACGACAACAAAGAATAATTATTATTATCATATATTATGGGGGTAGCGCAGGGGATGTAGAACGCCAGAGTTGTTATATCAAAATTAAATCTTAATTTTATTTATTTATTTAATCATTTATTATGCCTTCACCTGCCGAAGGCAGGAGTGTGGCATATAGCGTTTCGCCGTGATGTTACGTCCGTACGTGCGTATGTGCGTAATAATGTTACAGTTTACATTCAAGTTTACATGCAAGTTTACTTGCATATTTACATTCACTTTTACGTCCAAGTTGCTTATAACTTTGATACCTTTTACGCTACAAAGTTGAAATTTGGTATGATATTTACCCAGACCAAGACCTTAGACTTCATGGTAAAGTTGCCCCTGGAGCTTCCTGCTGGGCGGGATCAGGGGTCAGAATGTACAAAGGGTCATATTGAACACAAGCAAAACGGTAATAGAATCATACGTCGGGTATAATGATCACAGATGAAATGTTTATACACAGAGCAGGGTTTGGAAACTGTATCATAATTTTTATGTGTTTCTGTATTAAGAGTTGCATCAGGGCCCAGGGTGGTTAGCTGGCTGTAAAAGTGCTTTAAACCCCCCAGTGGTTTGCTCTACTGACCGTTCTAAGGCGGTGGTCCCGGTGTTAGTCTTACTCTTTGTTGCTTTGTGGTTTATTCTACGAGGCGATTTGTTGTATGTCTTTCCGTGTGTCATTTTGTTCTTGTGTTTTTTAGTCCTTTTAGTATTGCGATTACCTCGCTTGGGGAAGAGAGAGCTAATCTTAGTACTTTTCGTACGTTTGTTTGGTTTGTGCTTGTTTGGATTTGTCGGTTTCCTCTTCCTCTTGGGGTCTGGGAAGGGCTACGGTTTGCGATTGTGGCACTCCCTGGACTTTTCTCTTACCTTTTTTGGGGCTGGGGCTGTCGGGTGGGGCCAAAGGAACCATTTTTGAAAGTTTTGTATTAATACTGGACTTAGAGCTCTTAGATAATTTTTGATACAAACATGAAATTTGGTATGATACTAGTCCAGACGAAGACCTCTGACTACAAGTATTAGGACCAGAGTTCTGCTCTTGGATGGAGCTAGGGGTGGGGAAAAGGAAACAGCCATATGGGCAAAGGCCATAGGGCAGGGGCATCTTTGTACTTTGGACACATGTCTAGTTTATTAACTAATTTCCATATGTGCTTGTGTAAATATGGTTATCGCTTTATTGCCTACTTCTGTTTGCAGAGTGACAAGCTGAAGACGTTACTATTGGCAGTACATATAGCATTTACTGGAGCCTTTGCCCTTGTACTTGTTTTAGTGGTGGCTCTCAACTGAGGAGGAACCAGCATGTAATATCAGTGAGGATAACCACTGCCTAGCAGCATACAAATGGAACGTAGCGTGAGGAAACGTAACTTCTGGCATGGGCGCCCAAACAAGACTCAAATCAGACTGCGCATCCGCGCTGTCTGATTTGAGTCTTCTTTGGGCGCATGAAAAAAATTTGCATAATGTGCCCAGTGAAGATTATGATCAGACTGCCTGTGTGTATGCGCAGACTGTTCTGAATATGTGCCTTGCGCACATGTTCGAAGGTACGTTTTCCGACGTTGAGGCTCAAATGAACATATAGACATACGCCTTCCAAGGTGACGTCCAGGTTCTTCCTGAATTAGAGGACTGATCAATGAGTATCTGACCGTGATACATATTTTCTATGTGTTTGTAAACAGACTTCTGTACAAATATAAATATTGTTGCAAGCAACGTTCGAAGTACAGTTATTTGAAGTCAATTACCGACTCAGCAATAAAAAGGCATGTATAAATTTGGAGGCAACAGTCTCACTGTAAATTTCATGACAGGGAAGACGTCCATCAGAAACATAATTCTTACAAGCGTCTACCGTTTTCTCAAAGTCCATTGTGTTAATATAAGTTGAAAATCGCAAAATAAAAAGGGATACTAACAACGCAGCAAATCAAACCTTTTATAAAGAAATATAGCAGAAAGCAAAAGTAAAGGACGTGATTACTAATCAGATTGTAAAGATCAATGACAAAACTGATCTCTCGTTGCATTCTTATCTTAGAACTCCAACTCAGTAGGGGTCCAATTATTTAGCGCAATTTGATTAGCCGAGAACAATTTAAATCCAGTGAGCATGAATCCCGGAACTATTTTCTTACCGCCAATTTCTAAAAAGAGCTACTTTACCTATATTTTCGATGTAAATATGACCTAGTTGGAATTATAAGAAATGTTCTAATCTTTGCAGAAATGTAAAAAAAAAAGTCATTATAGGAATGAATTTTATTTTCGTGGATTTTACAGAATTAGAAACGCTGGCAAATGACAACTTCACATAAGTCATTCACACTTTATTCAGTTTTAAGTAAATTCCCGGCATTTACACATTGATAAAATCCACAAAAACGAAGGAGTTTGTTGACTATTTGCAAATGTGGTAGTAAGACCACTTAATTAACCCAGCAGGCACATAACGTTGGAAAAACACCGGAGCTGCAACGTCAACATAACTTTGAAACAACATCGTATCAACGTGAATGAACATTGATACGACACTACTTCAGCGTTGTGTGTCCACTGGGTAAATGAAGTGGTTTTACCGAAGTAGTTTTATCGTTTAACTTTGAATTCTAACACCCCTGCTCGTGTTATTCCTTATTTGTCTTTACATTTCAAGCCGTGCTTTATCTAAGGTATTTGAGCATAGGAATTTCGTCGCGCGCTACCGACGGAAAACCCATCATATTTGCGAAAGTTTCGCCTCTGGTAACTATGAACGCTAGCTTATAATATTGGCCGAAACATTCATATACATAATATATTATGTATTAAGACAGAAAATGATCTATGAACATTGCAGTTCTTTGACTTTTTTGTACCTGATGAGTTCCTGTACAGGTTATACCATTCAAACACCTTCGTTTTACTTTTTTTTTCCATCGTGTATTTGTTGAAAACAAAAGTAAGTCGGTGAACATTCTTATTTTGCTGTTTTATATCTGTCCTTCTTGTCCATCGCGGCACTCCAATTTCATACGTTTTGCTATTCTTTCATGAACACAGGATACAAGTTGTTTTTTTATATATATTTTACATCGTTTTTATGTTATACATCGTCAACTGATTCGTATAAGTAATCCGCCATATTCGTCATCGAACCTTGTAACTACGTAACCGCGTGACATAATGCTTAAGAGGTATTGTCAACTACCGAAAAGGGAAGTCAGGTAATAAAATAATAATAAAAATCGATAAAAAATCTCGTTTATGCAAAATTCACTCAATGAGGGGTGTTAGAAAAGAAATAAATTATTCTGAAACGTGCTGAAATGCCCAAGATAAAGCACAGTTAAGTTTGGGTTGTAACCATTTGAGCAATCGCTCGCTGTACACGCTCGTGCTCAAAAGGGTACAACCTAAACTCAACTATACTTTATCTTAGGCATTTGAGCACGGTTCGGAATAGTTTATTTCTTAAACAACGTCGTATCAGCGTCGATGCAACGTCATATTGATACCGCGTTGTTTCAGCATTTTGTGCCCGTTGTGTTTTATTGCATTACGATTTGCCTCACTTCTAATGTACATTTCGTTTCCTATAACTTGTAAATATTGTAAAAAGTGCACATAATTCCTGTAATTATTTAGGACTGTACACCAGATGTTGAACTTAAAAAATGTTTTCTATTATAATTGTTATTTTTCTTCTTCTTCTCCTACTACTTCTTCTTCTTATTATTATTTTTAATAATAATAATAATATTATTATTATTATTATTATTTATTATTATTATTATTATTATTATTATTATTATTAAAGCTCAAAACTACAGCAGACAAGACTTTGAAATATTTCGTTTGATTTTGTGGAGAAAATAAGGTTTGGCATTTTTAACATTTTCTGCTAGGCAAATGTCGTCTTATTTTCTCTGAAAAATACCTTAGTTTTAGAATCAACTCTCGTATGCACCTCATCTCTGCCTGTGCATGCACTTAGCTCGAGCTTTTGGCGATTTCTTTGGCTAGAACTTGACATTATTAATGTGTATACAAATGTTTTATCGAAGTATTCCATATTGTTGAATACCTATGGCTATTTCAATATTTTTTCCTCGGCGTTGCCTCGGTCAGTGAAAATTAGAATTTGGCAACCCTTTGTCTCTCGGTGTCAATAAGTGTGCGAAAAGTTATCCAAATATTTCTAAGGTTTCAAGAGTTATGTGTATTTTTGCTAAATGTCACATTTTGGCATTGTTTTGTGCGGTGTAATTTTGGGGAATGATAGCTTTGAGCACCAGGGAATTAGCACAGTATGCTGGCTAGACAACTCGCTGTATGACAGCACTGAAATGAATTAAGGAAGGGCGGTTATTTGCACTATGACTTTAATCCGCGATCCAAATCCAAAGTGATGAACCGCGGCTCCGACCTCCTACTTATAATGTTCGGCAGGGGACAAGTTTAGCCAGTAAGATTGTTCGATCAGACAGAGCTAGGACTTCCTATCATTCGCCTTGATGTTTTCATTAGTCCTACTCTATTAATGTCGTCTCGTAGCTGTGAATGGCCCTACAACCCCACGCGTTAACAGCAATAACTTTTCGCGGAAACGTATCATAATATTAGATTTAGCCACTAAAGAGCCTGATGGTATGTGTATATTATGAACTTGCTTGGAGGTCCCGGGGTTAGTCTTACTCTTTGTTGCTTTATGGTTTATTCTACGAGGCGATTTGTTTTATGTCTTACCTTGTGTCATTTGGTTCTTGTGTTTTTTCAGTCCTTTTAGAATTGCGATTATCTCGCTTGTGGAAGAGAGAGCTAATTTTAGTGCTTTTCGTACGTTTGTTCGATTTGTGCTTGTTTAGATTTGTCGGTTTCCTCTTCCTCTTTGTGTCTGGGAAGGGCTGCGGTTTGTGATTGTGGCACTTCCTGGATTTTTCTCTTACCTTATTTGTTATGTTGAAGATATTCATGATATGCTTCATGATATGCTTTTATTCCCTGTGTACTTTTTTTCATCTGGCCTCAAGGAACGTCCTTCATATGAAACAACCATTTTCTTTCCTTCACTGTCTCTCTGACCTAAAATAAAGCCAATGGCTGTGCCGCTGGCATCAGTAGACAGTATGAAAGGTCGATTCATATTAGGATATGTCAAAACTGGTGCTGTCACAAGTGCTTGTTTGAGATGCTGAAAGGAATGCTCACACTCTTTGGTCCACTCAAACTTGGCGTCTTTGGCAAGAAGCCTATTTAAGGGTGTCACTGTGCTTGAAAAGTCCTCAACAAACCTCCTATAATAATTACACAGGCCCAAAAAAACTTCTAATGTTTCGCTGTGTCTTCGGAGTTAGAAAAATACTTACCGTTTCAGTCTTGTAAGGATCCACTGTAACACCATGTTTGCTTATGATATGACCAAGATAATGTACTTTTTCTACTGCAAAATGGCATTTATCACTTTTAGGGTAAATTTGGCTTGTCTTATCTTTTCAAAGACTTAGTGTAAGTGTACTAAGTGCTGTTCAAATTTGCTACTGAAAACAAGTATGTCATCAATGTAGCAAAGTACATATCTCCAATTCATGTCTCTCAACACCTGTCCCATCACCATTTGAAACGACATAGCAGCATTTTTAAGCCCGAAGGGCATCCTGAACCATTCATATACTCCATTGTGTGCTATAAAGGCTGCCTTATGACGGGAGTCAGGATTCATATGAATTTGCCAAATTCCTGATGCCAAATCTAATGTCGAAAATATTTTGGCATCAGCCTGACCAGTGGTGTCAAATACACACTCAAGTCGTGGCAAAGGGATATTGACAAAGTTATTTTGTTTAATTGCGACCGCGAATCTGAAAGGGTTATCCTTTTTCGCGCACAAGCACCACAGGACTATTGCAAACTGAGTTAGAGTGTTGAATGATGCCATTGTTTAGCATGTCGTTTACTTGTCTATCGATTTCGGCCCTGACATGTGGTGCTTGTCTGTAAAAAGGTAAGTGTACAGGAGGAGCACTGGGGTCCGTTTCTATCTTGTGTTGGTAGAGATCTATCTTCCCCAATTCTTAAAAAGATGTTGAGAAAACATCCTTATTTCTCTTCAGAAACTGAAGGAGTTCAGATCTCTGAGTCTGGGAAAGACCTGAGTCAGATATATTAAAAGTTATGTCATCTGCATCACTATTATCTTTATCTGAAGTACTTCCTGCTGAATTTTCAGTAACAGATGATACATTTTGAATTGTATTTTCACCTAGGAGGTGTATATTATTATCATCAATATCAAATACTGTAGCAATAACTTTGTGTCCTGGCAAGTATATGTCCTTTTTGGTAGGGTTTAACAGCCTCATCGGTCCCTACCCTGGCTTACACATAAAAGCGCAGCAGCAATATTTCTTGAATGTAAGCCAGGAATAGGCTCCAACAAAACTGTTTACCAGACCCTCTCCTTGAAACTTGTAAGATGACGTTAATTAAAGAACCTGCTGGTATCGTGATGCCTTTACATATACGGGCTAAACCTGAATTTGTTTTGATTAAAGAAGCAGATACTACTTCTTCCTGAATGTAGACTTGTTAAGAATGAATATAGTACGTACTTTGTGACATTTTAAGAAGTCCATACCAAAAATAATTTGGTGCCTTAGTTTTCAAGGACATAAAAGTCAAAAGAAATTTGTATTCCCGAAATTACAACAGGAATTTCTAATTTTCCCAGAACGGCGTGATTTTCATTTCCTTGCCCTGAAATGTGGCTAATATCTGCAGGTTTCAGCTTTATTGTATTTAGATTTGTTTTCTTTAGGTAAGCTAGCGACGCACATGATATTGTCACACCTGTGTCAACAAGACCACGCGTTCGCTTACCTCAAATGTTAACTAAAAGAGTGTTCTCCTGGAGTGAAAGTAAATTCACACCAGGCTTAATCACTGTTTCAGTCTTCCGGCACTTCGATTTCTGTTTTGCAATTGCTTTCGTCTTTGTGCCCACCTGCATGTCTTGAAACCTTGCAGGCTTTCGCGAATCCCTAGTTATGTAGCCTAGTTCATTTCGCCAACCTGCATTTATTTTTAAAATGCCCTTTCTTTTTTACAAAACTTGCATATTTTGCCAGAAGCTGGACAATGTAAAAGTATGTGAAATTGCTTACCACCGCAAAATTCACTCTTCCAAGGCGTCTGGTTTTCTCTGTTTGCCTGATGTCTGTACTGCTGGGGCTGGAAGGAGCGTGTGTTGGTGTATCCTTCCTCGTGGTTTATTATACTCCTTTCCATCTTTTGCGACTGTTGAAATGCCAACACTTCAGAAATTTGGCTTCTTAAAAACTGCAGCTCTGTTTTTAAGGAATTTTCAGCAACAGCAGCTTCAGCTCCCCCTGTCCGTGCACTGACTTTAGTTGTTTCTTCGGCAAGTACCATAACTTGCCGCAAGTCATTTAATGTACGTGAGTTCTGTGGCATAACGAGGGAGATCATTTCCGGAAACAGTCCCCTCATAATTATTGAAATCTTTAGATTTTCTTCAAGCTCTTTGCCATGAGCGGCATCCATAAATGTGCTGAAATAGTCTTCAGCAGATTCACCCTTCTTCTGGGTACTGTTAGGACATTTAGTTCGACTCTTCCATCGTTTTTAAATCGATTTATGAAGGCTGTCTTTAACAACCCTACGTTTCTCCGAGTTTTCTTGGAGTGACTCATACCAAGATTTTAGCCACTCCTTTGAGAAAGAAAGGGAGAGCCAAGGCCGCCCTCTGTTCATTGAGATTCATAAATATAGTATAAAGCTCAAAGTAAGCGAACCACTTGTCTGCGTCTTGTCCTTGACCCTTGAAGGGATCCCTATTCAAATGATTGTTCATGTTCATCATTCCGAATACCTGTGGTTCCGGTTGTGGTTCTTCATTTGGTTCTGGTTGCGGTTCTGGTTGGTTGTCAGGTTCCGGTTGTGGATCTGGTAGCTGTTGTGGTTCTGGTTGTGGATCCTGTACCTGTGGGTGAGGTGGCGGATCTTGTTCTGGTTGTGGGTTAACTGGCCCTTCCTGGTCACCTCTCTGCTGCGTGTTCCTGAGGTTGTAAGTACACGGTCCTGGCATGGGAACGAAACCACTGTTCGCCACCAGTTTTTGTGTGGTTTAATTTTGGGGAATGATAGCTTTGAGCACCAGGGAGATAGCTAAATAGCATCTATATTGTTTATCTTTCAATGCTCCTTCTAATGGTATGTTTCTTGTCTATTCCGTGGCTGTTTTTATCGGAAGGCTGACTTTATTCCCGAAATGTTTCCATCAGCGGCAATCATCAGAAAAGGGAGAAGAAAAAAAAACACTATTGTTATCGTTATTTAAAATGTGTTAATATAAATTTATAATTAAATGTAATCATTATTTGCTTATTTAACATTATTGCTAGTTACATAATGAAATTAGCCACACTATAATTGTCTCAGTCAATGAAAAGTGACATTTGGCAATTCCTTTTTCTCCGGATCTAGGAAATATCAATGAGTATACAAAATGTTAACAAAATATCACATATTGTTTAAGCCTACGGTGATATCCATATTTTCGCTTTTTTTTTTTTTTTTTTTTTTTATTTTGCTACGGCGTTGCTTGGTCAAAGAAGACACCATCTGGCCAGCGAATTGGCTAGGTCTTGTCAGTATCTATCCGTATGCCAAACTTGTCAAAACACTCCCAAATGGTTTAAGTGCTATAATTATTTTAGCTAACTGACCACAGACGGATAGACAGACTCACAAGGTGATTATAGGGCATTCTTCGAAAGTCAGCCTTTCAGTCGGTCAACTTTTCTTCAGGTCTAGACTTGCCCAAGTGCCTTCATTTGTATTTCCCCTCCTTGTTATTGGAAATGTCTCTTTAAGAGCAGAAAATATTGTAACAGCCTCTTAAGTTTTTTTTTGTCTCTGAATGTAGGTTCATTTCATTAACATCACATTATAGATATAGGACTTGATTATTATTATTATTATTATTATTATTATTATTATTATTATTATTATTATTATTTTAATAATTATACAAAAAGAAAATCAATGAACAGACTTGGAAAAGCCTACTACAGATCGTGCAATATTGTCTGCTACAAATTTGCGTAGCCCTTTAAGGGTCAATTCAGATAAGACCCGCATTAAAACAAATGCTACTATTTTGCATATAATATTAGAAATGTGTTAGAATTATCTCGCTAGTGTATGTTATTTGATATAGTATATAGTGTACAAAAAAAACAAAGTGTTGCCAAAATTATCGGTCTATCAAAGATTCCTTTTCCTCTGACATAACAACAGAAAATTGTCTCTCTCCTTTCCAAAATGCAAGAGCTTGGATTTGATCTCGAGAGTTGCGTTCTTACCAACATGGGTATTTGAAGCGAAACGTTATATATTTACCCAGTGCCTACTTTTGAACCGCAACGTGAGGAAACGTACCTTCTGACATGTGCGCCCAACGAATACTCAAATCAGCCTGAGCATCCGCACAGTCTGATTAGAATCTTCGTTGTCCGCATGTCCTTGGCTGTCCAAAATGCACCAGCTGAAGATTCTGATCAGACTGCGCGAATCTTCGCTGGGCGCACATGTCCGTTTCCTGACGTTGCGGTTCATTTTATTTACGCCACACTACGAACCGTAATATGAGAAAATGTACATTCTTTTATGTGCGCACAGCGAACACTCAGATCAGTCTGCGCATCTGCACAGACTGATCAGAATCTTCGCTGGGCACTCTTTGGACAACACATGATCAAAGGCAACCGTTGGAGATTCTATTCTCATCACGAAAACATACCTATATAATTTTGACCCCCTTAAAACCCACTTTTATATAGAAAAAAAACTGGGGTTTACAGCAGTATTCATTATTTTTTTTTATTTCTGCTCTAAAACAGGCGGTTTTAACGAGTACCAACAATCTATGTTTTGAGCAGAAATATGAAACTATCAGAATTTTTATCTGAAAACTTTCAGTTTTTGATGGTGAATTGGATAGGCGTGTTTTCGTAATGTTCAAGAGGAGAGTGAAGGCCCTGCCATACTATGCGGAAACACAGATTGATCTGGGTTTTTACCGGGTTCACATGTCTGTAAATGCATTTTCTTAAGTTGCTGTTCAGCATATTCTTGTATGCGACCAGTATAGATCCAGACCAGCCTGTGTATTCGTACAATCTATATATTTTCATCGTGTATGTGGCGAACATGCTGGTCCTTTTAATTTTGGTTCGCATATTTAAGATAATAAGGATTCCCACAGTGTCCATATATTAAGCATTCTGACATCATATCTTTTTTTTTTTTTTTTTTGCATTTTGTTCTGAAGTGTGATAAAATGTTTACTCTGTGCATGTATGTAAATTAAGTTACTTGTTAATCATTGTGTCATTAAATATTAGCCAATATGTGTTTGTTGATTTTTTTATTTCATGGAATGGACCATCTAACGCTACACTGGGAAGATGTATGGATACGGTTAAGTAAAATAAAACACACATTTGATTGAAATACAGTGAACTTTCCGATATTAAGACCAATTTTGGTACTGTTTAAAAGTGGTCTTATAGTGTTAATGGGGTAGTCTTGATATTGAATGTAGAAGATTGCTCCAGATAAGGTTCTTTTTTTAATCAAAAATACTGATATTTAATCAAAAATACTGATATTTTTCTTGTTTCTCCACAAAATAATATGTTGTGGGAATTCATTAGAAGCGCCTCGCCGAGGCGCTTCTAATGAGTACCCACAACATATTTTTAGCGGAGAAGCAAGAAGATCATTACGCGGATACCCCTTCTTATCGAGAGCTATGTAGAATACAGTCAACCCTCTTTTTACCGACACTCGATACAACGACAAAATCGTTATAATGACAATTTGAATGTCACGAAAGCTTCGCTGAAAAGGTGACGGTTATTGAGAAATTATGCAAATACATTGCATAAAATCTTCAAGCAATATATGTTTTGGATATTTGTTAGAATTGCCTCAGAGAGGCGATTCTAACAAATACCCAAAACATATGTTCTATGAGGAAATAACAATAAAACAGGTCCTTTCTTACATTTGATTCTGTCCATTAAGGATTCTTTACAAAAACAAATTCATTATAATAGCAACGTTTTTGGGAACAAATGCTGTCGTTGTAACGAGGGTTCACTGTACCAAGAAAACAAATCTTTAGGACTCGCAAAAGTTGATCTTAATAGCGAAGTGGTCTTAGTTTTAAATGGTCTTAATTGCGGAATTTTACTGTCCTTAATTGGGCCGCAACGTGAGATATTGCACCTTCAGACATGTGCGCCCAATTAAGACTCATTCCACGCAGTCTGATCAGCGTCTTCACTAGGCGCTTTTTGGATAGCCCATCATCTAAGGTTACTTTTCACACTCAACGAAAACTGATCAGACTGTGTATTGTACTGCTAAGTCTAAAGGTTACCCCCTAGCGCACATGGGTTTCAATACATTTAGACATGGTGTTCATTAATAGTGGAACTCAGAGTAGACTACAGTTCACAACAAAGTCTTGATTTGTTAACTTGGTGTTCACTCCAAGTCATTTTGCAAGATGTACAACATGTTAAACTGGCAGACTGCTACAAAACAAAATCTGATAAATAAATGGCACATACATTATATATGGCCGCTCTCAGTGTATGAATGAATAAATGAATGAATCAATCAATTGATTAATTCATTCAAAAATACCTTTTAGTAATAAATAAGCACTTTGATTTTGTAATGATATCAAAGAAAGAAAGAAAGAAAGAAAGAGAGAGAGTAAGAAAGAGAGTAATACAAACCGTGACAGAGAGAGAGGAAAAATATAATTGAGAAAGAAAGAGAAAAACAAATTGAAAGAGAATGAATGAATGAATGAATGAATGAATGAATGAATGAATGAATGAATGAAAAGACATCTTTTAGTAATAAAAATAGAATGGAATTTGTAATGATATCAAAGAAAGAAAGAAAAACGTGAAAAAGAGAGAGGAAGAAAGAAATTTAAATTGTGAGAAAGAGAGGAAGAAAGATATATAAATTGTGAGAAAGAAAGAAAGAAAGAAATATAAATTGTGAGAGAATGATTGAATGAATGGATGAATGAACGAATGAAAACACTTTAGAAAGAAAATGAATGAATGAAAGCAATTATTGCGAAAATAAATAAACAAATAAATAATCACTTATAATTGCTATTACGATGTATTATTACTAGGCGTTAACTATGATAACCTTGCTCTGGGCTTTTATTGCACACAGATATCATTTATAAGTGTTCAGACGGCTTTAACTCTTTGTCATATCTATCCTAAAATTTGAACAAGCCCATTTTACTACCCATGTCTGAAATTCCTAAACAGTATTGACACTGATCATTCAGCAATGTCTAATCTGGATCTTAACCGTGTGTTTAGGTGTATCTGTCCAAATATTTAGGGTAAATACAGCAGGTCGCTTTCTGTATGACATAATGTATGAACAGCATCCGAACAATCTTATCTTAGTCTTCTTGTTTGTTTGTATAATAATCATAAGTCTTGATAAGAGTGAGTATCAGGTAAAAGTTTTCTTATTTCTCGACAAAAACATATGCTGTTCACTTGAAGAGGCGCTTCTAATGAGTACACACAACATATGTGGCGAGGCGCTTCTAATGAGTACCCACAACATATGTTTTTGTCGAGAAATAAGAAAAAGAAAAAATTAGATACTTTTTGGTTGAAATAGCGCCTTATCAAGCGCTATGATAATGATAATAATAATAATAATAATAATAATAATAATAACTATTATTGTTATTATTATTATTATTATTATTATTATTATTGCCTGGATACCGCCTTTATCTAGTACGCTGGTCAGGTATCAGTACGTCATATGCAGTAAAAATAAATACTATTCATTTTACTTATTCATTTAGTTCGTCTTTTTTCCACTTCAAAGAGACCTTAAACCAGATACGAACATCGACGACAGATCAGAATGCGCATCTGACCAGGACTTTCTTGCTTCTTGGTATATCTGCAATATCCAGTGATTCTGCGCATGGGCAATGAAGATCCTGATCAGCGCATGGGCAATGAAGATCCTGATCAGACTGCGCAGGGTGATCTGGACCTCCATTGCAGAATATGGCAGCCAAAATGACTCTTTTTATGTGTTAAACGTTAAGACTGCAAGGAGACAGCAGAATTTTCTGATCATTTTTCATTATGGGAGAGACTCGATTGATCAAGGTCTGAAACTCTAACTGGTGTGTTCCTGACAAGTGTTGGTTGGGGGATGGGGTCAGCTGTAGTCATTAATGAGATTATAACACCTTGTAAATGATATTATCACACCTCGTACAAGTGCCCAAACACCATTTAGTATACTGAAACTGCTGAATTTAAATATTGGCTGGCAAAATTTTACTTTTCTTTGCGAAGTAAGAATCGGAACAATTCCGGAATAGTCTTGCGCAAATTAGGATTTGTCACTTTTGCTGGCATAACGTACAGGTAAATGTAAAACAAAAAAGTGCCAGGAAGCCACCATAATACTTTTTCCTATTGACTGATGTTCACCGATTCAAAAAACAAAAAAAAAAACAAGAGGGCCCTGATGGCCCTGTAACGCTCACCTGAGTATCATAGCACTTAGAGAACCTGACCCATAAATGATCAATGCAAACATTCTGACCAAGATTCATGATGATTATATTAATAAGTAAGACAATGAAGCATGCCTAATGGACCATGAAATATAGATCAAGTTCAAATATGAATGACTGCACTCAAGAGGCCATGCTTAGTTTACATACTAAATTGGCTGTATGACCAATAATTACTGAAAAACTGACCAAAATGCAAAAACTTAACAAAGTCAGTGGACCGTGGAATATAGATCAAGGTCAACTATAATTTGACTGCATTCAAAATTGAAGGTTCTTTAGCTATACAGTTCTATGTAAACATATGACCCCCTGGGGTGTGGTCAGTTTGGACCCCAGGGGCTTGATTGGTATGATTTAAGTATGGGACCACTAAACATTGCTATATACTAAATATATAAGCTGTGGACCTATTGGCTTCAGAGAAGATTTTTTTTTAGTTTTTCCCATTATAAGTCTATGGGAGCTAATGACCCCGGAGCACAGCCAATTTGGACCCCATGGTTGGCAGGATTTATGTAGGAAATCACTAAACATCGCTATACACTTAATCTTTTAGCTCTAGGCCTCATGGTTTCAGAGAAGCAGATTTTTGAAGGTTCTTTAGCTATATAGCTCTATATAAACATATGACAATTTGGAACCCAGGGGCTTGATTAGCAGAGGGTATGTAGGGGACCACTAAACTACTTTCTAAATATATAAGCTGTGGGCCTCATGGTTTCAGAGAAAAAGATTTTCTAAGTTTTTTCCCATTATAAGTCTATGGGAGCTAATGCACCCCGGGCAAGGCCAGTTTGGACCCCAGGGGCTTGATTTGCAGGATTTTTGTAGGGGACCACTAAATATTGCTACATACTAAATATATAAGCTGTGGGCCTCATGGTTTCAGAGAAGAAGCTTTTTTTTCCATTATAAGTCCATTGGAGCTAACGAACCCCAGGGCGTAGCCTCTTTGTTCCCAAGGGGCTTGATTGGCAGGATTTATGTTGGAGGCCACATACTTAATCTGTTAGAACTCGGCCTCATGGTTTCAGAGAAGAAGATTTTTTAATGTTCTTTAGCTATATAGTTCTATATAAACATATGGTCCTCTTGGGTGTGGCCAGTTTAAAGCCCATGGGCTTGATTGGCAGAATTTATGGAGAGGACCATTAAACATTGTTAAATACTAAATATATAAGCTGTGGGCCTCATGGTTTCAGAGCAGAAGATTTTTTAAGTTTTCCCCATTATAAGTCTATGAGACTTAATGACCCCCGGGGCGTGGCCAGTTTAGACCCCAGGGGCTTGATTGGCAGGATTTATGCAGGGGACCACTAAACATTGCTACATACTAAATATATAACCTGTGGGCCTCATGATTTCAGAGAAGAAGATTTTTTAAGTTTTTTCCCCATTATAAGTCTATGGGAGTAAATGACCTCCGGGACGTGGCCAGTTTGGACCCAAGGGGCTTGATTGGCAGGATTTTTGTAGATGACCACAAACATCGCTACATACTTAATCTGTTAGCTTTCAGCCTCATGCTTTCAAAGAAGAAGATGTTTGAAGGTTCTTTAGTTATATAGCTCTATTTTAACATAAGACCCCCCCACCCCCACGAAGAAGATGTTTGAAGGTTCTTTAGCTATATAGCTCTATTTTAACATATGACCCCCCTCCCTCCCGGCCCTGGGCCGTTGCAAGTTTGGAGCCCAGGGACTTGAGTGGCAGGATTTATGTAGGGGACCACTAAACATTGCTACATACTAAATATATAAGCTGTGGGCCTCATGGTTTCAGAGAAGATTTTTTTTTAAGTTTTTCCCATTGTAAGTCTATGGGAGCTAATGACCCCGGGGCGTGGCCAGTTTGGGCCCCAGGGGCTTGATTGGCAGGATTTATGTAGGGGACGACTAAACATTGCTACATACCCAATATATAAGCCGTGGGCCTCATGGTTTCTGAGAAGATTTTTACAGTTTTCCCCAGTATTAGTCTACGGGAGCTATATATCGGCATGGCGGCCATCTTGATTTATAGACCATGACCATTTGCGCATATTTTCAACCCCCTTTTAATACAAGGCTCCACATGAAGTTTGAAGAAATCTGGTCCAGGGGTTTCAGAGGAGAAGTCGTTCAAAGGTGTGAACGGACAGACAGACGGACGAACGACGAACGGGGAGTGATCACAATAGCTCATCCTGAGCCGTCGGCTCAGGTAAAGTAAAAATGCGACAATAAAGACTGATCAGCCTGGGCATCCGTGTAGTCTGTAAGGAACCTTCGCTGCTGTAGGACCTATGCGTCCATTAAAATCGGTTAGCATCAAAATATTTAATTGAAATAGAGCGATTGTAAAGTTGTAGATGATCAGACTGCGCGGATGTGTATAACGATGTCGCTTGTGCCGTATAATCAGTAGTTTGCGTCTCCCGAAAAGTTGCAGAATACTGAGTTAAATCTGTCAGCCTGTAATCTGCACAACATGAAAATATTATAATCATCGGGGCTTGTGTGGAAAGCGAAGGTTTACATCCAATTGCGCTTAGTACAGTAGGTGGAAAGTTCGCGAAAGATTCAACTACTTGGGGAGAATTTGAATAAAGTATTGTCTTTAATTAAAAACAAAATCAGGAAAAAAGTAAACAAAAATTCACGCACTTCAAAATCGGGATTATCAATAAGGGCAATATGCTGACGAATAAGTGTTGGAACCCCGCTGGTAATCTTTACCGTTATCTCGACAAATCGGACAATCTATTTATTTAGTAATATAGATAATACGTTATATCGCTTCCTTCTCCTTTAAACTTTGTACGTAAAGAAATAAAATTATTGTTGAAGTTTGAAATGTATTGTTTTTTTACTGAATACTAGTAGTTTGAATTTCAGTGCCAGCTCAATTTTCTTCATAACAATCTACCTTTATTATCTTAGTCACGTACATTTTACTGACCGCAAGTAGGAGAATCATTTCTTCCTTTTCCTTGTAGATAAGACAAAGATGCATAAAATCCCAACAACAACAAAATCCCAGTAAGCATTCTACATAAATCTATAGCGGGCCGTTATTGGCACGTCAGGGTAGCTGACGGGCCGATAACGGTCCGCTGTAGATTTAATATGAAATAAATAGGTGTTACCTATGAAGCGAGCTTAAGCATTTTGTGCATTTTTTTTTTCTTTTCTTTTTTTTTCAGCAGGTATGCAAAGTCGCGGACCAGACAAAACCTGTTTAAATAGGTCTGAGACAAAGTGCACAACATTGAATATTATGCTTACATCAATTTAACCAGAGTTTCCTAGGCAACATCGCTTTACTGTTTTTTTTTTTTTTTTTTTTTTTTTTTTTGTTGTTGTTGTTTTGTTGTTTTTTTGTTTTTTTTTGTTGTTGTTGTTGTTTTGTTGTTGTTTTTTACATATTTAAAAAGTGAGGCAAGTGAAAAGAGGTTAATTTGATACTAAATACTACTAATTTCAGAATCCATTAGACTTTCCTTATTACACTCTATCTGAAAGAAAGCCCCTTATACTGACAGGTGATGATTTGTTTGTGTTAAATGACGCATAGCTTGTCTTTTTTCAGCATTATATTTGTCAAGAAAGAACTGATCTTTGAGTTTGAATGACAAGTTATCAAATAACTGAGCGATATTCATATTCATTTCCTTTTTTGAGGTCATTTTTTGAATTGTGAAACTGCTTCTGATGAGGCTATGTCACACCTGGAATAATTATTTACATCTTATCAATGATATGAAGGCTTGGTTTTGACAACAGGCTGTCAAATTTTTAAATGTTGCAAGATGTTGAAAGTCTAACCAATTCTGAAATGAGTAGTATAGCTATATTACCCAGTCTGAATCACCTAAAATCTGCCATCCGTGATATCCAAATTTGATGCCTTCAGGTTACAGTGGAAGCATGTCCTAAAAACACCACTAATTTGATAGACGTTTACAAAATGGCATGCAACCGGCGCGTCCGTGTCGATCGGTCTGCCTTGGCTTTTGGGCTTGCGGGTGGGGCATAATACTCTCCACGGCGTTGTTACTGCTATCAAATATGCCATACAATGTATTTCGGTTTCTAGGTATTATCTTTATGGATGCTTATGATGTTTATCAATAACATGAGCTACGACACAATTTGACAAGCAAATCATTGTGCAGCATGTGTGTACAGACGAAAGTCGCTAAAGTACGAACGATCAGCTGATCGCCAGTCAGGTGAAACTCGGACCCATCAATACACCGCATATCCTACCTTTATCATGTTGTCAATGATAAATTCTTCCCTATGCATAATTCCTGTTATGTGCCGAAGGAATGTAATCCATTTTTTTAACAGCAATACTTCAATATTTACCCTTAAATACACGAAAAAGTGGTTTAATGCGAGAGAAATCTCAGATTAAAAATGGCGGCTAAAACGCAGATCGTCAATGACGTAAAAAAGTATCCTTCTATTTCATTGGTTATACGATTCTTTACAGCCAATGAATTCGCTTGCGGCGGCTGACTGGCTTTCCATGTTTGCAGCGGAGCGTATCTGATCATCATATTTTTCGGAAACCAAACCAATGGCTCCGGCCTTATTAGCGTTGGTTTTCGGGTTCAACATTAAGCCGATACACGCCGCTGTAGATATGGGAAACCAGTCACCCGCCGCATGCGAACTCTTCTGCATAGTATGTGAGAGACTCACGATACCTATAGTATAGGCTTAAGCTTCTGACGACCTGCTTCGCAGGTCGCTTAAGCTCGTTATAAAGAATGCTAGCTGGGATGCTCTATCATTCTTTCATGTACATCCCCGTTTTCTAGTAGCAAGAAGCGCTAGAAGATGACTTAGAATTTAATTTCTTTTGACATCAGACACAGAAATTCTTCTGGAATAAAAAGGAGAGAAAAAAAGATGATAAGCTCGATTATATAATAAAGTAAAATAAAATGATATATTCAACAGTTTATCATCATACTGAATTATTCTTATTGTGTCCCGATCCTTACTTTGCACAGAGACATTTCCGGAATCGTCTTGCACAAGATAAGAACTCTTACTTTGCGCAGCAAAGTCAGGATTCCTCCTTTGCGCAGGACCATTCCGGAATTGTATCGGTTCTTACTTTGTGCAGAACATTCATATTAAAACAGTTGCCTCAATGCTGGCTTGATGAAAGACATGAACAATTTATTGAGTCTGGTAGCTGGTGGTCGGTTTATGGTGATATGTTATCTAGCACAAATTTTCTGATCAGAATGCGCGGGTGACCTTGCTAGTCTGCTCTTCACTGAACTCATATATCCGAATGTACATTTTCTCAACATATGGAATATATGATGTATAATAAAATGGTCATTTTGCCAGGTCATATGTTAATATTTGAGATGCAATGTGAGACACCTTTTAGTATTGCGATTACCTCGATTGGGGAAGAGAGAGCTAATCTTAGTGGTTTTCGTACGTTTGTTCGATTTGTGCTTGTTTGGTTTTGTCGGTTTCCTCTTCCTCTTGGTGTCTGGGAAGGGCTGTGGTTTGTGATTGTCGCACTCCCTGGACTTATCTCTTACCTTTTTTATGCAATGTGAGACAATTGTTTTACCATCGGAAATATGTGCCCATCGAACACACAGATCAGCCTGCGCGCTCTCCGTATTACCTAGGTGATCAGTGTAGAAAAAGCGCAGTATTTACATCAATACATTCTGGTCAGGATCTACAATGTTTATTTAGAAATTCGTTTCGGTTCCACACATCATATTAGAAATCAATATAGACTCTGATCAGTCTGTATTGGATGTGCATTCAAAAACTTTCAATATTTATGTGAACAGTTTTCCTAGTTTTAATCTTTTCTTTACAAAAGGTCGAGGCTTATATGCAATGCGACAATTCTTAGAAAGTCTTTCACTTGTAGCTATTTTGCTTCCATACAGAAGTAAGAACAATGACATGTGATTATTGTTTTTCAAGTCCAAAACTCCTTCCTTCAAAATGAAATAGAAGCTATCAATAAATGACCGAATAACCCCTTTGTGTTTTAAAGGTATCCAAAGTTTGTTTTAAAAGACTTGCCTTTTTGCTAGTTCTCTTTTATTGACCCTGACAGTTAGTGATATGAGAAGGAGGCGATTAGCCATATTTGTCCTGTATTTAGACAGACAGGTCTGAGCAAATAGCACAGACCGAGGTCAGACATCGCAGAACTTGGCGTCTATACAGATCCCATACTGTTAGCCATTTATCCATCAGTTTTAGAGAAGTCAACAGGTAGCCAAATGGGCTTGTTCGAAGTTTCAAAACTACCTTGTCTAGGACGAAAAAGAAACGCCGGGTACCTTTACAGATAATTTTAAAGTATTTAATGTAATGTTACATTCATATTTTTTTTATTTTTGTACAACCTTTCATCTTTATTGAACAAGTTTATTCGATTTGTATCGAAAATGGATTCTTCCAATATATTGTGTTAGAGAGTTTATTCAGTCTTGAATGGGTTATGCGCCTCCTCGATTTTCGTTATTTCAATATCGTAATGTCATTAACGGTAAGTGAATTTTAGATTTATTTATTTATCTTAACCATTTTCGTAGCTCGACGGCAAATTGTGGGAAACCCATTTGTCATTAATTAGAAATCTTGCTAATGTCGCCAAGCCTTTACCTGGTGCCTTTGGAGGGTTGTGATACGTAATTGAGGCCTTTACTGGATCTCTCCATGTTTTAAGTATTACATAAAGAGCATATATAGCTTTTTGATAACTTCCGCGAACCCTGGTTCGTATAGCTGTTTCTGTATAATGTATGAGAACAATGAATCTTATGGTTAGACTGCGCAGATTCATTGACTGGCCGATCATGTCAGCTGTTCGCATATGTGAACCTAACGTATTTACCTAATTATAAGACAGACAGATCCGACTAAACAGTGTATACCCAGGCGTCTGATCAGGGTCTACGTTGTTGACTTATCGAAGGTAGTTGAAAGGACTTGTTAAAATTATAGAACAGGTAGGATAAGAAGTTAAGGTGCCCAAGTAATTACGATAAATACGGTATATTATCGATTCGCGTGGTTTGTATTCGCTTCCCAAATTGTCGACAAAAACGTCGGTTGAGTGCAAAAAGGTTAAGGATAACAATAGTCAAGCATGTAGATAAATTTAAGCCCAAATCTCTTCTGATATGATGACACTCCAGCTCATTGACAGGATATTCTCAATCACTTTTGAACTATTTATACCTGCTATCCATTGTCCATATCAAAGGCATGTATCTTCTTGTAAACACTTAATCATGCATTTATGGCATGCTCACGTTAAACAGAAAATTTATGGTTGGTTAAGCTCTATTTCAAATATATTTTTTTTATCTTAAAAAGGAAATCGTACCACATTCAACAGTACTATGTCAATGACAACACCGAGTTAATAGACAGAACCCTGATTAGACTGGGTCTTTTATCAATATTACGTATGACCATATTTTGCGAAACTGTATCTTATAGCATGCGTGGGACTCGGTCAGATTTTCATAGGCGATCGTTGGTTTCTAAAAACCGACTGATCATCGATTAATAATCGACTTATAGAAAATATATTCACTCTTAATTTAGCCTTCTTCTAGGTACTTATTTATTGCTTCCGATCAATTAGATGGGTGTCCAGATATTATTTTTCTTATCTCTCCATGAAAGTATATGTTGTAAGTACTCAACAGAAGAGCTTCTAATGAGTACCCACAACATATGTTTTCATGGAGAAATTATAATAAATATAAATACATTTGGGTTGACATATAAGGCTGTTTTGTCTTTTTTTCTTCACTTTTATTGACCACAAATCTAGAATGACCCAAACAGACATTTTTTGAATTTCATTTCTTTATATCTTGCCTATAAAAATAAAACGTAAGGAAAATATGTTTCTAAAAAATTTTCCGATTAGTCGACTATAAAAAATCTTTCTGATCATCAGTCACAAGAGGCAAAAGTGACTGATAATTGATCATCAGTCGCACCACTAGCGCACACCATACTCAGATCCGCATTCCGATCATCCAAAGATCCTAGGTTTCTTCCGAAGGACAACGAAGCTTCTGATCAGAATACCTAAAGTGCACTCTGATCTGAATCCAAACTGTTCGCAGTTGTCATAAGGTGCTGCGGCTTAATCTTGGAACGCAATATGCATGAAAATATAGGATCTTACACGAACGGTCATTTCACATGAAATTTATGAAACGCGCCTTCCGCGAGTTTTATGAATTTCATATGAAACTAGTGACCAGGAATGAAAGATTCAGTTTATCATATGACGATTTAAATTGGATTTTATCGCCTTTAAAGTTGACAATGGTTTACCAGAAAATGCATGGTTGACATGGACATCGTCATGACGTTACTTGTTCCAGCCAAAATGTTATGTAACGTGTGGTCATAGGAGTTTTATGACATGAATAACCTGATGTTATTCACTGAATAACAGCGACGTCATATGATAATAATAATGATAAATATTAGATCCTATTTTCCGGGAAATTATTTATAGAGGATCTAACACGAGTGGTCATTTATATGAAATTTATTAAATGAGCCTTCGGCGAGTTTCATAAATTTCATATGAAATGACCACGAGTGTAAGATTCTGTTTATCATAAGACCTTTTTAAGATTTTATGGCCTTTAAAGTTGACAGTTGTTCAACAGAAAATGCATGGTTGACATGGAGGTCGTCATGACGTTACTTGTTCCCGCCAAAGTGTTATATAACGTGTGGTCATACGATTTTTATAACATGACGTTATCCACTGAATAACAGCAACGTCATATATATATATATATTAAAAAATCAAAATGTCATCTGCTGATATTTTTTTTTCTAGACTGCTAAGCGTTAATCAAGTACAGGGAAAAGATAAAATTCTAAACGACCGCAAAATGCACGTTCTGGAGCTCTTTCTAAATAGGAATTTTAAGTTTTATTAAAGTCCGTGTAGAGTCCATCAAGTCATTTTTCACCAGTGCTAGTGCTCTATGTTCCGAGGTAGAAGTCTTTCTTCTGAATTGTCTGCTTCAGATCGAGCTAAACAGAGCTGAAATCAATTCTGGTGTGTCTCTCACTTACCATTACGAAAACACGCCTATTCAAATATATTGAAAAACTTAAAAAAAAATCAGATAAGAATTCTGGTATTTTTCCATATTTCTGCTCCTTCTCTCTCTCTCTCTCTCTCTCTCTCTCTCTCTCTCTCTCTCTGTGTGTGTGTGTGTGTGTGTGTGTGTGTGTGTGTGTGTGTGTGTGTGTGTGTGTATTTTTTCAAGCTCTAGTTCTCTTGATTTGTTCATTACGAAAACACGCCTATTCAAATATTCTGAAAAATTTTACCACCAAAAATTAAAATTTTCAGATAAACATTCTGATATTTTACATATTTCTGCCCAAAAAACATAGATAAGAATTCTGATATTTTTCCATATTTCTGCTCCTTCTCTCTCTCTCTCTCTCTCTCTCTCTCTCTCTCTCTCTGTGTGTGTGTGTGTGTGTGTGTGTGTGTGTGTGTGTGTGTGTGTGTGTGTGTGTGTGTGTGTGTATTTTTTCAAGCTCTAGTTCTCTTGATTTGTTCATTACGAAAACACGCCTATTCAAATATTCTGAAAAATTTTACCACCAAAAATTAAAATTTTCAGATAAACATTCTGATATTTTACATATTTCTGCCCAAAAAACATAGATTGTGAAAACACGCCTATTCAAATATACTGAAAATTCATCCACCGAAATCAGAAACTTTTCAGATAAAAAAATTCTGATATTTTACACATTTCTTCTCAAAATATAGATTGTGGGTACTCGTTAGAACCGCCTCGATAAGGCGGTTCTAACGAGTACCCACAATCTATGTTTTTGAGCAGAAATAAGAAAAGTAATGTATACCCCTGTAAACCCCAATTTTACAATATAAAAGTGGGGTTTAAGGGGGTCAAAATCATATACATTACGAAAACACGCCTATTCAAATATACTGAAAATTGATCCACCAAAATCTGAAAGTTTTTCAGATAAAAAAATTCTGATATTTTACATATTTCTGCTCAAAAAATATAGATTGTGGGTACTTGCTAGAACCGCCTCGTCGAGGCGGTTCTAACGAGTACACACAATCTATGTTTTTGAGCAGAAATAAGAAAATTAATGTATACCCCTGTAAACCCCAATTTTACAATATAAAAGTGGGGTTTAAGGGGGTCAAAATCATATCATTATGAAAACACGCCTATTCAAATAAACTGAAAATTTTAGCACCAAAAATTAAAATTTTCAGATAAAAAATTCTGATATTTTGCATATTTCTTCTCAAAACATAGATTGTGGGTACTCGTTAAAACCACTTCGATAAGGCGGTTCTAACGAGTACCCACAATCTATGTTTTTGAGCAGAAATAAGAAAAGTAATGTATACCCCTGTAAACCCCAATTTTACAATATAAAAGTGGGGTTTAAGGGGGTCAAAATCATACACATTACGAAAACACTCCTATTCAAATATACTGAAAATTGATCCGCCCAAATCTGAAAGTTTTTCAGATAAAAAATATTCTGATATTTTACACATTTCTTCTCAAAATCATAGTTTGACGGGCGGTTCTAACGAGTACCCACAATCTATGTTTTTCAGCAGAAATAAGAAAAATAATGTATACCCCTGTAAACCCCAATTTTATAATATAAAAGTGGGGTTTAATGGGGTCAAAATCATATAGGTATGTTTTTGTGATGTTTATGCGCCGTTTTTTTCTTGTTTTATTGCTAAAACTGTGGTCACTCTCTTCAACGGTCGTCCAGTTTGCTTTCCGTTTTCTTTCTGATCGCGCTTTTATTTGTTTGTGTTCCTACGTTAATCCATTTAAGCCCAGCGTCCCATAAAAGGGACATTGGCAAAGGGGTAGACCCAGATCAGACGTCGCAGAAACTGGGACGACAGGCATAAATGGGTTAAGCATTAACTTTTACTACTCAGCGTCCCATAAAAGGGACATTGGCAAAGGGGTAGACCCAGATCAGACGTCGCAGAAACTGGGACGACAGGCATAAATGGGTTAAGCATTAACTTTTACTACTCGGGGTAAATCGAGCAGACGACAAATTGATAATAAGATAACTTTATTATTGCAAAAAAGCCATTACGGCCCATGAGCATATATACAAATATAATATCGTACATATACAGGACAGCAAGCTACAAATACACGTACATACACTTGCACCATAGACAATAGCATTTTGTTCCGTATTTATGTCTTTAAGTCATGTTTTATGGTTTGAAAGGTTTTCTTATTTTCCCCAGAAAATAGGATTAGACATTTCAATTGGAGACAATTTGCATGAAATGTCAATTTTATTTGCCGGAGAAAAAAAAAAAAAAAAAAAAGAAAATTATTTCAGACTGTCGTCTGCTGAAATATTGGCAGGTCGCAACAGGGTTCTATAGTCAGCGAATGTAATCACCCTAAGATGACCAGTAAGTGGGGCCTATAAATACCTTCTGTTACCCTTTACCGTTATTATCCTAATTACTCCGGCACCTTAATCCCTCACCATACATATCCCAACATTTGAGCACGTACATGTACAATAGACTACTTAATGATACGTATGTCTTAAAATGATATGTCTTAAATGCAGTGACAGGATGGCAAACAGTGTAGACCCAGATCAAAGTGCTCCTTCCTCCCGGGGAGACAATTTGCATCAAATGTCAAAATTTGTTTTCTGGGAAAAATAAGAAAAATATTTCAATATGTCGCCTGCTGAAAATTTTACCCAGAGTGCTAAGCATTAATAAGCTCAATACGGTATGTAACAGACGAACTCGATCTTTGGGCCGAAATCAAGAGCTTGATTAATATATATCACTGTTTATTACTGGGATTTATTTGTTCACTGGTATAACATTGATGGATTTATTTGGTCATAGTTGACACAAAGATGGACTGGAATAGTCAAAATGGACCTTCTTATATAGGCCACTAGAGAAGATCCCGACTAACCTGCAGATTGGCTAGACTGGTCAATTTGCGCAATAATTGGACCTTGAAGCTCGAAGATTTTCACTGGACAGCGCAGACGCACAGGCTGGTTTAGGTCTTCGCTGCTTCTATCATTATATCCGGGGGTAAATTTGCGCTTCTGTACGGGAAAAGAGCCGTTTTAGAGAATGCAAACGGCAGAGGTTCTGGCGATCCTGCGCATTTGCGCAGCATCGCCAGAACCTATGCTGTTCGCTCTAGTATGCCGTTGGCCAAGGAGAAATTATGGCCATAGAACTAGACATGTGGTATTGCTATGTTGAGCGGGCATGCGCACAGAAAGATTGTTTTTCTCGCGGTGCGGCTCATTCTTGGGTACCAGGGTTGTACCATGTCAAAGGAAAACTGTCTTAGGGTTAATTGCGAACCGTGAAGATCAGAAAAACTTGAGCATCTGCATGCAATGGCTTATCAAGGTCTTTATTGAACATCAACAGTCTACAACACCTAATGAATTTGTAAGGACACAGAGAAAAAGACATTAGACGGTGCGGATGCACAGACTGATCTGAGCCTTCGCTGCTACATATACCCAACTACACCCGTTTTCTGTTGACGCTTTATCAGAATTTGAATGATGCTTTATACCCACCCAGTCTCTGTATATTCATTTATTGTCAGATTGTGAAGGTCTCAGTGAAATGTTAGCCTGAAATATAAGGGACAGAACAAACGGTATGTTTTTTGTTTTTTTTAATCTTTACAAATCTTACCGCAGATTACCCCACTGTTTTATTGCATATCTGTTTTAATGAAACTGAATACACTTTAACATTTCGGCAGGCGAAAATGTCGATGTTTTTTCACATTTCACCCAGAAAACAGGCTTTTCATTTTATGCAAATTGTCTACATGAAGTGTCACAGCCTCTTTTTTAGGAAAAATAAGAAAAAATATCATGCTAAAAGAGTAAATTGTGATTTGGTCATAGTTGGAATTGTAATAATTCCAATTATTGTGTAACTGGAATCTTATCAATTCCAATTATTGTGTAATTGGATTAAGAAATTTTGGATTTCCTCGCTATCTATAGACCGCTCAGCTTTAATCAAACAGCGCGATTGCATGCGCCTTAATCCATTGTAGACTGAATGAACGCCCCTGTACTATATGCTTCAATGCGATTTTCTGTTTCAAACAGGCAGGCTATGTAATTAAGATATTCCTGGAGGAAAATGGCTAAACTATTTGCAAACAGTGGAGACCCTGATCAGACGCGGTGTCTGACCGTGGTCTTCTGTATTTGCCAGTTACCCTTTTGGGGGTCCCAAGACTAAAATGGTTTGTGGTGGACAGTGAAATCATTTTCCCGCGAAACGGTTAAAATCTTCAATATCTAAAATAAGAGAAATGTTGAAATATTCAAACTTTATACGATGTGTTCATATTTGACCTTACTTGCTGACAATACACAGTTAATTTCATTTAATTTATTTATTTATTTATTTATGTATGCATTGCAGAACCAGAATGTCTCTCACTTGGCAATTGTTGCTGCTGTTTGGATATATAGCACGTGTAGGACATGCATACAGTAGCGGTCCCCCCTCATGCTTCAGTATGGTACCCGCTCACGGAGTCCCGTCACAGACTTCTCCTATACCCTACATTCTACAGACTGCAAAATCTACCTACAGTAATGGCGAGACGATTCAAAGTGAGTTTCTTTTCTGTGGAGAGAAGTGGATACATTTGGCAGGATTTCAGTCATTTATTACAAGACTTTTATGACTTCCTGTTTGCTTTTCTGCACACCAGGCCCCTTCTGAGAAAAGGGTCTATTCTAAAAGGAAAGAATTTGCGAGCAAATTCTTTCCTTTTAGAGTAGACCCTTTTCAGAAGGAGGTAAAACAATTTCGATAGAGTATCTAGTTCTAGTATGCTAGTTCAGTGATTTTATGCATATAGCTTAAATTAGTTGAAACAGCAAAACCGAAATCTGTAAATTAATTACGCAAAACTAACCGAGTGTCGCCCATCGGATTTTTAATTAGAACATCTCGGGCAATCCGAAACAGAAATAGAAAAAAAAGGTAAACAAAAGAAAGAAAACAACTCAAGTTTACGGTTTGGTTAAAGATCAGGGTCCAGTTGTCGTTAGTTAACGTATCGTTAAAACTTCGATCATTAAGTATGGCATATACCCTAACATTTTTGCTGAAAAGAAAATGTGAATAGCTTTTGCATTTGCAAAAGCTAGTCACGTTTTTTCAGCAAAAATGCCTGTGAATTAGATATTGTACTTACTAGAATGGTTAACATTTTGACCACTAACGAGCTTGTTGAGCTAATGATGCTTTGAGCAACTAGGCCCAGGAGTTTTCTCTTCGGCTGTAAGTGTAGAAGATTTCAACTTCCCAAATCTCGTTGTAAATAATCAAAGCTGTCTCAGAGATAATGCTGGCGATTATTAACGAGAAGCAGGCAGATTTGGAATAGACAAATTACTTTTGGATTGCACGAAAATTTTATATGTCAATAATATCTATTGGTTGGGCCGCGCCATGCGAAAAAAAAGTCTTCGTGCAAATGAGGACAGCATCCGCGCAGGCTGATCAGAGCTCTTCACTGTCCGCTAACAGAACTATTAAATACTATAGACTATATGAGTGGAGAGAAAAGGCCCAGATGGAACCTTGTGCATGCGCATGCACATGGTGATCTGAATCTGCGCATTTTGCACATGTTCGAAGGCATTTTTTCGCTTGACGCGGCCCAGTTTTTACTGTTGTCTCTTTCAGTGACACTGGTTGGACAGTCCGGTGAGACTTTCCGAGGTTTCTTGATTCAAGTGGTCACCGCCCAGGACACAGTAGTTGGAAGCATGGCTCCGACCTCGGGGCCGCCAGCATTGGCTAACATCCAGTGTGGCTCAAATGTGAGTAGTATTGAAGGAGACAGGCCCAAGAAACATACGACGTCGCAACGACGTCGTTACAACGTTGCAACGTCACGACGTTGCAGTGACGTTGTAACGACGTTGTTGGGATGTTGTGTGTTTGCTGGGAGATACATTGCAAAGGAAGGAAACTCTGATATAGAAATATTTGCTGCGGCAACTCTTAAAGGAAACAATTTGCTTCCAAAATTCATTCTTTTACGAGCAGAGCCCCCTTTTGGGAAAGATTCTACAATTACTGAGGACACAGCTTCACCTCTGTTAAAGTTATCGCCCTATATAAAATGTCAGCAATGGTTTTCATAAGGTCCTCGCCATGTGAAAACGAGTCTTCGCGCATATGGGAAAAATACAGTCACTTTTGAAAATGAAACGTTGGGATCAATCTGTAAATTTAAGAACCGTTGTGTACAAAAGTACAAAAACGTTTACAAGACGATCAAAAATAGGATATTTGACGTTGAACATAGTAAGAAGATAGGTTTACTGAAAATTATATTACGCACTGTATTCTGATCAAAGCCTTCGCCGCACTTTAACAAAATCAATGGATATTGTGTCTGCAATGTATATCGATGAACAAATAATGTCCTGTCCAAAGTGGTTTGATCTGGCTTTTGCTATTTGTATGTGGTATAAAATTACACATTATATTTTGTCTTGTTCAAAGTGGGCTTGATACGTTTGGTAGATTATCCGTCATTCTTTTACAAGGGAGACAACTTTTGTGACCTCTTGTTTGCCTTCCTGCACACCAAGTCCTTTCTGATAAGGGATCTACTCTAAAAGAAGGACTTTGCTCTAATGAAGAGCCAATTCCTTTTAGCGTAGCTCCCGTTTCAGAAGGGAGGCGAAACAATTTGTCAGAATAGATCCCCTGCATTTTAGTCTGTGAGGCCGTAAAACGTCACCCCATGCTACGACATACTGCTGATATTTTTAAGTTTTTTTTTTGTTTTTATTTTGTTTGTTTTTTTAGCTCACCTGTCACATAGTGACAAGGTGAGCTTTTGTGATTATATACTATCCGTTGTCCGTCGTGCGTGCGTGCGTCAGTCCATCCGTGCGTCCGTCCGTAAACAATTTCTTGAAACCATATCTCCTCCTAAACCATTGATTGGATTTTACCAAACTTGACAGGAATGATCCTTGGCTGGTCCTCTTTCGAAGTTGTTCAAATGGTTCCGGTCCATTGCATATCTAGGTCACAGGAGCTGCAAATGGATGTTTTAACTGAAAAATTAAAAAAAATCTTCTTGTCTGAAACCCGAAGGCCCAGGTCTTTGATATTTGGTATGTAGCTTCATCTAGTGGACCCCTACCAAAGTTATTCAAATTATAGCCCTGTGGTCAAAAATGGCCCCGCGCCGTGGATCACTTGTTTTACATAGACCCATATTGAGAAAAACTTTAAAAATCTTCTTGTCTGAAAGCAGAAGTCCCAGGCCTTTGTACGACCGGTAGTGACATTTCAACTACATTAATTCAAGGTTTCAACTTCACGAATTCACGATTTCAGCTTCACGAATTCACGATTTCAACTTCACGAATTCACGATTTCAACTTCACGAATTCAACTTCACGAATTCAACTTCACGAATTCACGAATTCCACTTCACGAATTCACGAATTCAACTTCATGAATTCACGAATTCAACTTCACGAATTCAACTTCACGAATTCCACTTCATGAATTCACGAATTCAACTTCACGAATTCACGAATTCAATTGTTGAATTCATGAAGTTGAATTCGTGAAGTTGAATTCGTGAATTCGTGAAGTTGAATTCGTGAAGTGGAATTCGTGAAGTTGAATTCGTGAATTCATGAAGTTGAATTCGTGAATTCGTGAAGTTGAATTCGTGAAGTGGAATTCGTGAAGTTGAATTCGTGAATTCGTGAAGTTGAATTCGTGAATTCGTGAAGTTGAATTCGTGAATTCGTGAAGTTGAATTCGTGAAGTGGAATTCGTGAAGTTGAATTCGTGAATTCGTGAAGTTGAATTCGTGAATTCGTGAAGTTGAATTCGTGAATTCGTGAAGTTGAATTCGTGAAGTGGAATTCGTGAATTCGTGAAGTTGAATTCGTGAATTCGTGAAGTTAAATTCGTGAATTCATGAAGCTGAAATCGTGAATTCGTGAAGTTGAAACCTTGAATTAATGTAGTTGAAATGTCACTACCGGTCTTTCGTACCTTTGATATTTGATACATAGCTTCACCTAGTAGACCTCCACCAAGATTACTCAAGTTATTGCCCTGGGGCCAAAAATGGCCCCGCCCCGGGGCCGACATGTTTTACATAGAGTTACAAAAAGAAAACCTTCAAAAATCTTCTTATCTGAGACCAGAAGGCCCGGGCCTTTGATATTTGGTACATAGCTTCACCTAGTGGACCTCTGCCAAGATTGTTCAAATTATAGCCCTTGGGCCAAAAATGGTCCCGCTCCAGGGCCGAAATGTTTTACATAGACTTATATAGAAAAAAAAACTTACAAAATCTTCTTGTGTGAAAGTGCTAGGCCTAGGCCTTTGATATTTGGTATGTAACATTGCTTAGAGGTCCTCTGACAAGAGTGTTCAAATTATTCCCCTGGGGTGAAAAGAGGCCCCGCCAGTGGGGGGGGGGGGGGGGGGAGGTCACTTGTTTCACATAGAGCAAAAAGCCATTGGCAATGATTAGGTCTATGGCTATAAACTAATACGGAGGATGGACCTGAAGAGTAGATGATCTTTATGTCAACGGTCAAGGTCACCGTGACCTTTAGTACCAAAAAAGCTTACGATTTTGCAATTCCTCAAACTTAGTAGAGATATTGGTCCTCACCAGTAGACTTTCCTGGGGGCAAAGGTCAAGGTCACCAGGATCTTTAGTACTAAAAAGCTTGATAACTTGGCAATGCTTGAGGCTAGGACCCTCAGGGCAAAGGTCATAGTCAAGGTCACCATGACATTTTGATCCGCATCTCTGTAAGCAATGCTATGTATAACATGATTCAGATGACAGATATAGGGCCATCATGGCCCTCTTGTTTTGTGATTATAGAGCTCATACATTATATATGAAAATAGAGTTCTGCTCAAAGCTGCTAGTGGGCGTAAGGGATGTTGCTTTATTTCATAATTCTTCATGAAATGACTCAATCAAACCGAGTCTGCTAGTTTCTTTTATTAATTTGTTCTGTATTTACAAAGGTTACCTATTTCGAAATTTTTTTGTATTGAGGGGACTGGACACACTTGGTAGATTTTCCTCCGTTTCTGTCAAGGGAGATAACTTTTGTGATTTCCTAATTGCTTCCCTCTACAATGAACCCCTTCTGATAAGAGGTCTACTCCAAAAGGAAAGACGGAAAGAAGTTTTCCGCTACAGCGTGCCGCTTTTAATAAGAGGTTTACTTCAAAAGAAAAGAATTTGCTCCCCATGGGAGCAAATTCTTTCCTTTTGTAGTAGACCTCTCAGAAGGGAGACTATAATTTTGAAAGAGTAGCCTCCCTTGAAAGTGTGTCAATTCTACTTAAAGGCTGATGATGGTCTTGCACACACAGAAGCTTCTGATAAAACTAGCGTGGTGTTTATATGGACAGCCCCGTCTACAGCCAACGGACCTCTAACAGTCAGGTATGTTATTTATCGGATCGGTTTTAGGAGTAAATAAGGTAATTTCGGACAGCATGTGGCTTTTTTGTTTCAATAAATATGCTTATTCAAGTATAAGGTTCAGTGATCCAGTAACAGACTGGTGCATCATAATAACGTTTGTAAGCATGATTTCTAAACACCCTACGAGGGGAGTTCAATAAGTTCGTAGAACTCGGGGTTTAACTCACAGATTGGAAGATGGTTTTAACATTATTTTTCAATATAATCCCCCTTTACTTCAATGCATTTGGCCCACTTTTCTTTTAAGTAGTCTATGCCTTTGAAATAAAAGTCGTCTATTTGGTCCTCAAACCAAGCCTCTGTAGCAGCCTTGAGCTCATCATCGTCCGGAAATCTCGTTCCACGCAAGTGGGACTTCAAATTTCGAAACAGATAATAATCACTTGGGGCCAGGTCTGGACTGTATGGCGGGTGATTTAACTGCTCGAACTTGCACTCACGAATAGCCGCTTGTGCAACTCTGGACTTGTGCACAGGGGCATTATCATGCAAAAGAAGAACACCAGCAGCTAGCTTTCCCCTTCGTTTTTCTTTAATAGCAACCCTTAATTGTTTAATGACATTGGTATAGTATTCTCCTGTAATTGATGTACTTGTAATCTATCAATATAATCCCTTTGGAGTCCCAAAACACTGTGGCCATTACCTTGCTGGCTGGGTACGAAATTTCTTAGGTGGGGGTGAGCCAGGGCGCCTCCATTGCACGGACTCTTTTTTAGTATCTGGGTCCCGGTGGTGAAGCCAAGTTTCATCTCCTGTTACAAGAAGAGTGTGAAAGTCTTCTGGATTGGCATTGTACACTTCCAGAAGTTCTTGACGTGACTCCACCCTTTGCTGACGATCTTGCATGTTCAGGTTTCTGGGTACCCACCTGGCAGATACTTTTGACATGCCTAAATGTTCATGGGTTATAGTGTAAACACCATTAGAAATACCACATTCTGAAGTAAGTTCGGCAACTTTGATTCGGCGATTGTTTAGCACAAGTCTCTCAACACCGTCGATCATCTCCTGGCTGATGAAATTAGAAATCAACCTGGCCTTGGGTCTTCTTCTAAGGAGTCTCGTCCACGTTTAAATTCTGCTGATCACTTTGCCACTGTGGAATACTTTGGGCTACTATCACCATACACATCAGCCATGCGCCGATGGATTTCTTTGACCTTTGCATCCTCCTTAGTGAGGAACTTTATGACTGCTCTGAACTCAATATTCCGACTTTCCATTTTTGTCTATGGGTATAGGTTTTCAAACAAAAAGTAAGAGCAAAAAATGTACGTGTTGACTGAACGGCTGTTATCATTCAACTGACAAAGGTTTACACTGCACAAAAGTGAAAACAGAAATCTTTAATTATATAGAAAAATACAGAGTTCTACGAATTTATTGAACTCCCCTCGTAGCTTCGTTTTGTCACATTGTGTCAGAAATGACCAGCTACTCATCTTCATACACATTTCACGCAATTTGATTGGTTGAAGAAAAATTTTTACACTTCAATAAAGTCAAGAGTAGGAATCCGTCGGATCTATTTTTCTTCCGCCGTCCCAAAAGATTGACATTTTTTGGCAACATTTATGACATTTGATGACAAATCTGGAATTATAATGAATGAATTATTACGAGTATTTATTGAATTCTGTTAAACAGTAAACTCAAAGCCCTTTGGACTTCATTCAGTTTGTGGGTGATTTGTCGGAGTTTCCACATCGATAAAATCCACAAAATTAATATTCACTCCTCATGATGATAAGAAAATCATAACTGCCTAATTTTATATATAAAAATGGATATTATATAACTCGAACGTTATTTGTAGGGCAACTGTGGTCCAAACTGAAACTGTATTCTGGAGTGATGCGGTCCTAGCAACACTGAATCCGGAGGGTTCAAACCCTGTTGTAACGCTCAGTCCACAGGTCTCCACAACTCAGGCGCAGGTAATAATTATCATTTCTTTAACATACCTATATGAATCTATACTAATCAATTTTAGTCTGGAGACCATCAAAAGGGTAACTGGCAGACAGTGCAGACCCAGATCAGACAACGCAAAAAGCGGCGCCTGATCAGGATCTACACTGTTTCCATTAAATACACTATGATGAATATCTTTAAAACATAGTAATAATAAAAACTAACCAGACACTCTGCTATTGGAAATAGACCAGTCCAAAGACTTGTGATAGAAGAGTCTGCTCGACGTAAATGGGTTAAGCTATCCCTCTTTAATTATAATAAATTAATATTTTTTCTTATTTCTAATGAGTACTCACAGCATATGTTTTCGTGGAGAGTCTAGAATTCTGTAAGCCATGATAATTCCATTTTATCATATGGAGAAAACGAAGAAAAGTGGTTATTTATGTATATTATGGAGAAAAGGAGGATTTTATTTATTTGTGTTGAGGTTTTACGGCCCAGTCAACCCAATAGGGTCATGTCGAGCGCGGTCAGTTTACCTAACCACACTTTACTGGGCAGGCATAGTCCTCAAAGCGGTTAACCAGTGTTGTGCACATTCTTTCGCCAGAAACTGACAACTGCCCTTCTTGAATCAGCGGAAGGGAGAGAATGACCGTAGAAAATATTTCATGATCAACTTCCACGAAAGAATGTTGCCGACCTCGGCGGGGGTTGAACCCGCGACCTCCTGGTCTCCAGTCGGACGGCGCATCCAACTGAGCCACCAAGGCCGGCGAGAATAGGAGGAAATATATATAGAGAGAGAAAAGGGAGAAATTGGTTATTTATGTATATTAAGACACATTTACATGTATATATAAAAGACCGACAGAATAACAGAAGAAATTAAAAACAGATATAATCAAAGCCCTGAGACTGCTGATGGGGACGGTTGTCTGAAATTCTATAGGCATCTAGAACTAACCGGGATCTATGCAGTAATTAAAACAAAAACTCCTTTTCTGTGTTTTGTAGGACCGCGGTTCGGGTTACACTTTTTACCCAACGCTGTAGATTTGGCGCGTTCAATTGGAGACTTCATATTCGTCCACAGATATTGTACTCAATATGATTAAAATCTTATTTCTTCAAAATTTTGAAATTTTCTTTGGTTTGGTTTATTGAGTCTGCTAGCGACAGCTAGCAGGCTCTTTGCAATCGCATGGGGTTTTACGAGCGGATTCTCATCACAGCTATTTATGCGTTTATTTATACGCGCACTACTTCTTAATCAGACACAATGCGGCACTATTACGGTGAACTGAATGTGAAGCAGCGGAATTTTGTATGGCTTTTTTATTTCGCTAACATAACTGTAACTGAAATCGATTTAGATAATGCAATTTGAAACATAGACTTCAAAATTCGGTGTAGTAATACACGCGCTACTTTTGTCAAGGCGTTAATTCGGCACGGGGTCCTACTAATCACCCCATGGCACCCACGATATCCCAAGGCACCCCACGGCACTAAATTATATCATTGTATTTATTAACTGAATGCTGAAATTACACCAGGGTATTAGTTTTATGTATCCAAATTTATTTTTGTGATAGTTTAAGACATTAACCTTACTTCAAGCGATTATCTCGGGGCGCCTAAACACCAAGATTCAAACTGACGCTAAAATATAGCAAAGAGACCAATGGTGTAAGTTAATAGTCTATCAAAAATAAGTTTTAACTTAAAATTGCATTTTATATTCAACTTTATTCACACCTCAGTGACACGGAGTTGTTTTACGACTGCTGACCCTTTTTTTTTTTGGACATCTGAAAATCACTTGAAAAGGGTAGGCATAGCTGGTCGGGCTAAACTGTTGATGCTTAGGTGAAGCACTAGCAAATGACAATCAGTTATTAACGCTAATCTGGACTGAACATAGCCATTTCAAATTTATTTAATCTGCTCTTTTCTTAATAATAAGTTGATAGAGTAAATTTATAAAATTGTACTAGAATAATCGTGGAGCTACATCAGGTGTTGAATTTGTATGAACTGGAGCATATCTAGAGTTGAACCTTAATAATTCTAGAAATTGGAAATTGCTGCTGTAGATACACTCATTTGGAATAATCAGGTGATAAACTTCATTGGAAAATAAAGAGGTTCATTACTCCAATCACTGCATTGGCCTATATATGCAGATAATAAAAAGAAAGAAACAAAACAGAAGAGAAATAATTGTATTTAGTTTTTCAGTATATGGTTAGATTATATATGTATATCTGTTTTACACAGGTGCCTCAGTAAAGACCCATTCTTATTTATACATTAAAAAAAGTAGAATGCATTTCCATCTGACTGATTTTGAGAAATTGATAGTGAAAGCATGTAGTACAGAGTGTTCATGTTGGTTGTTTTTCAAGGAATAGTAAATTTTCTCACAAAGCCTTGTCTCTGAATGTAAATTTAATATTGGATGAAGCCACTGGTTGTAAGCAAGTGTGAATATATGGATATAGAGCAAAATCCAGGTCCAGGTATAAATCTACAAGAAAATGCATCTGTATTATTGCAAGGAAGTATTCATCAAGGAGATGAGATATTTAGTCCTGATTCAAGAGGGCATCAATGCCTACCATGTTGTTTAGTATTTTTGGTGAAAGCTGTACAAAAAAGGATCTGTACCAACATGTGGAATGTGAACAACATGAATGAAATTCTGTTTGCAGGAGATAAATTACACGAGTATCCTTTCCTTGATTTAGAGACAACACTCGCTATGACATATGCAGTCTTCGCTTGACGAACATTTGATAGAGTTTTTAAAGAAAGTCTTCTTTTCAGGAAGTACAATGCCCAGATGCTTGATATATTCCATAGAGATCCATCTTATGGTGTAGTATTGGTAGCATTGGAATGCCACCTATCTTCTTTGCATGTATTGTGTTTGCATAGAAGATACACAGCACTCCATCAATACTTTACAAGCTAGCAGACTCTTAGGACTATCAGTCCTTTGATTATATTTATAAGCATAAGAGTGTATAAGGTTAATATTTTTGAACGCAGAATTTAGCGCTATCAGCGTTAGTAGGGAAATATTTGTTAAGTAGTTATTAGGTTTGTAGTAACAGGAAAACTGATTTTTCGAAATGTCGTATATTAGTTAAATCTGGTGGCGGTTTGGCGACCGTCCAAAACAAACTGAAAAAAAAATCCCTGAAAATTCACGTAAAATTTATAGCACATATATCCTTATTTTCACTACTTGTACTTGTTCTGGAGAAACATGAGGTAATATATATTACATGGACTTGCTACCGTAATTATGTAAACTATTTAAGGCTGGTCAAATACAATACGACTCCGAATGCGGATCATCTAAAGGATGTTTTATCGACTGTAATGGCGACAACTGCAACTACATGGTCACGTGGCAGGATGCAGATCAAGGGGTCATCTTCGAACTCTACGGAAAACCTAAACAGACAGAGAGCTGGATTGCAGTTGGTTTCTCGAAAGATGCCAGAATGGTAGCTATTCGGTTTATCTCGCCTTTTGATAGTTAAGCTATACAGTAGAACCTCGATAATTCAAACTCCAATAATTCAAAATTCTCAATAATTCAAAATCATTTTGAAGTTCCAACTTTAATATATGTATGCATTTTAACCCTCAATTATTCAAAATCTCAATAATTCAAACAAAACTATTTGGTCCCTTGGACTTTGAATTATCGAGGTTCCACTGTATTTCGAAATAGTCAACACTTAGCAAACTATGGGCAAAAGAGGTAGACGACAAAGTGATACTATTTTTCTTATTTTCATGCAAATTGTCTCCTAAGGAATTATATCCAGTTACTTTTGAAACTAAACATTAAGTATTTTTGTGAGCTAAAAGCAGGTTTAACCTGGAGTTAACTCTACCATGCATCAGCAATCTATGTATATCAATCAGAAAAGCTTACAACATCACGAAAACATACCTATATAATTCTGACCCCTCAAACCCCACTTTTATATAGTAAAACTGGGGTTTACCGGGGTATACATTATCTTCTTATTTCTGTTCGAAAACATAGATTGTGGGTACTCGTTAGAACCGCCTCGACGAGGCGGTTCTAACGAGTACCCACAATCTATGTTTTGAGCAGAAATATGAAAATTATCAGAATTTTTTATCTGAAAACTTTCAGTTTTTGGTGGTGAAATTTTCAATATATTTGAATAGGCGTGTTTTCGTAATGGGGTGATAATAAAACATCGCACGTGTATTTCACATGTAACAGCTGCATTCAACCATCTATTCGTATGTTTATTTTGACATTATTTGTTGTGTTTCAATCTTTCCGGCACAATATACAACAGAAAATTCAGAGCAAAGATTGGTCTAATTTGTCATCAAAGATCAAGTTCCTCATAGTCAGAAATGACTAAGGAACATCATTTGTATTATAAATCTCAAAATATGGAAAAGGAAAATAAAACAGACGAGTTTGGTAAGTCCTTATTTCCTGTCTAAAACGAGAGAAATTTCATTATTATCAGACAAATAAAACTTGTCGTTTTCTGGAATCCTTGTTTCTTACACAACTCAAATAGAAAACAATTTGGAGAACCATAATTTTGAAAGCAAAAGCAATTAATCTTAAATATTACGTTTGTATATTCTCCTTTCAAGAACGAGACAAATTATTGTTTGGAAAATTTCTGCTCTCCATGGCAAGAAAGTAAACAATCATTTTGTTTAAAAAAACTTACAATGTCACTAATGGATGGCTAATTAATGGTTACCCGATCTTATCAACTGTATTTCAGTTCTGTTGGCAGCACCATGAGAAAACGTGTCTTTAGACAAATGCGGACAGCGGATGCCAAGATCAGTCTGATCAGGTCTTCCCTGTCCGCTAACAGAATCATTGGCCACTCAAGAATGTCACAATGGAGAGTAAATGCCCGGATGAGACTTTGCGCATGCGTGATATGATTCTGAATTTGTGCATTTTTACGCGTGTTTGAAGATACCTTTTCGCGTGGAGCGGTCTATATGATGTAGATGAAGGAGGAGAGGATAGATGATGATAATGATGATGATAATAATGATGAAGATGAAAAAAATAGATATGAAGATAGCCAGGAACGGCCACAATCACAGAGCACATCCCTCCCTGGACACTGGATAAACATGGAATGACAATATTAATCTTTATCACTCTCTGGGCTAATCCAGCAGACGATAAATTGATGATATCTTTTTTTATTATTTTTCCCATAAAACAGGTTTTGACATTTCATGCAAATTGTAGACAATTTCTATGAAATGTCAAATCCTGTTTCCTGGGAAAAAAAAATATTATTTCAAAATGTCTGCTTTCCTCGGTAAGAAAACGAACCAACAAAGAGGAACTTCGACAAAATTATTGCCTTAAAACGATTTATAGCAAATCTATAGGTTGCTTAACTATGGTTTTTTTTGGTGTCCAATCCTCGTCCTTAGTTTTGATACAGCTCCTTCTACTCATGCTTGTACGGTCCGCGAAGTGTTCACTGAAGGGGACAAACACGAGACATGGGAACCTCTGACAGCCGTGCTTGAAATCCTAACTGCAAGATTTCGGGTACAAGAGCACTAATCATTGGACTGCAATTGTTATTATGTTGTTATAATATTCTTTGTGGAAACAGTTTACAGTTTATTCCCATGAACTAGGACACAGACACACACACACACACACACACACAGATAAAGAGAGTCATCTTTGTATGTTCTTTTGTTTGTTCTGTCAGGGCGATGACAGCGTGACAGAATGTGTACATAACAGCGGAGCGGTACAGGTTTTTAATTCCTACAATCCTGGAAAGACCAATTCAAGATTAACAAATGTAAGTTTTATTTGCTCATTTGTTAGCTTTAATCTAGACAGTGAAGGTTTTCTCTCTGCTATAGCAAGTATAAGGGGAGGTGATTCTGTCCTTTAAATATTGTTTTTTTGCACCCTTCTGAAAGAGATCTACTCTAGAAGGAAATAATTTGCTCCCCCTTGGACCAAATTCTTTCCATTCAGAGTAGACGCACTTTTAGAAGGGATTTGGTGTGCAGGAAGTCACAGAAGTTGTCTACCTTACAAATATGGGAGCGGGGGGAGGGGGTGGGGTTTACTAAGTGCATCCAGTCCCCTTAGATTCACATTACGCCTTGCAGAACTGGTTGCAAACCGTGTCCCTAAAATTCTAACATATGAACTCTTAAATATGAAACGTGCTAATAACAGTCTAGGAGCCAATAATACATTAAAGCATGTTTTTGGGATAGTGTTGGAATTTTGAAAAAAATAAGATTCTGCTTCTATATGCTCGAATCTGTGCATTTTAGCTACCATTGTCTTCAAATGGCCATTACTGGAAATCCTAGCTGCAAAAGTAGGCTACATTGACTTAGAATCGTAGGAAGGTCACCTATGTATGTAGCTGGAGTAATGCGTTGCATGCACCGATGCAGTTTGAAGAGGTTGACGCCTATGACACTAGCAACGAAAACCTGATCAGCTGACGATTTTCGCAAATCGTGACCAGTACTGTTGCAGGCCACCCACCTTGCATGTACTTATAAATTTTGAAGTGCCCGATTTATATGGATTCATAATCAAAATATTCATGGAAGAACGCATGCACTCACAGACGGACGGACAGGCGCTTACAAAACATCAGCAAACGGGCGAGTATGTGTCGCTCACCGTATTTGGTCTCTACAAAACTTATGCAGTTATATACAAAATGAAATAAAATGACCTCTAATGACTAGAAATTTGAGTCAGTGGACTTGATTCTTTTGTGCCAAAGCTATATGACTTAGGAAGCTGGTTGTCCCCACATGAAAGTTAAATGCCCTGAATTGTAAATATACTTAAGTCAACTGACACGAAATTGAACCAGTTAGGCATCGCTCAGCAAAGCGAAAATGGAGGTGAGTTCCGTACACTAGACAACAGCACTGTGTAGTAGACGAAGGTGAAAGACAAAGTCACATGATACGAAGGTCGTGCAAAAAGTTCTGTCACTAATAGGCTTACTTAGTTTTATCCCAGGTATATTTTAAAATGCTTCACTGCACTTGAATGGTGTGTTGAATAGCTAACGATACCCGTTGCACGATTGTTTGTCAAAGATATAGCTAGTTGTACTGGCATATCAGAAGGCAGTGTGCAAACAATTCTGAAAAAGCGTTTGGACCTGAAAAAGGTTTGCGCTAGGTAGGTACCTCATTTGCTCACTGAGGAGCAAAAGACACAACGCCTTAAATGTGCCCGGGAACTTTTGAAAACGTACAAAGGCTGTAACTATCGGGTTATTTCTAACTTGCTAACAGGTGATGAAACCTGGGTGCACATGTTTGAGCCACAAAGAAGGGCTGATAATAAGCAATGGAAGCGAAAAGATCAAAAACGCCCATGTATTGCCAAAAGTTCGAAAAAGATGTTGTACGCAATTTTCTTTTATTCAAGTGGGCCAGTCGTTCAAGTGCCTTGTCCATCTGATCATACAGTCACTGGCCGATTCTACAAGAATTCTGTGCTGAAGAAAGTGGAGGAGTTTTACAATAAGAAACGACCAGGCAAAGGATGATCAGGAGTCCACCTTTTACATGACAACGCCTCCTCTCATAAGTGTGAGGTCGTTAAGTCTTTTTTGGCTTCTGAAAAGGTGAAAGTTTTAAACCATACACCTTATTCACCTGACCTGAGTCCCTGTGACTTCTTTATTTTCAAGGCTTAAGAAAATGCTTTCTGGTAATAAGTATATGTCTAGAAGTTCTCTTGGCAGCGCTATTTATTAGTGTCTCCAACAGATACCAAAAGAAGACTATTTATCTGCTTTTCGCGACTGGGTAATAGGTTACAAAAATGTGTTTCAATAAAGGGGGAATACTTTGAAGGTTTGTAAAGGGGGAATACTTTGAAAGTTTGTAATAAAAACATTTTTGATAAAGCGTAGCACTGAAGTAATCCGAATCCAGTGACAAAACTTTTTTGCAGGATCCTCGTAGCATAGGTGGATAAAGATGATTTATTTCTGACCTAAACCGTAAAAAAACCCTTAAGTATTGGGGCAGACAGGCCTGAGCGAACAGTGTAGACTCAGATCAAACGCCGTAGAATGCGGCGTTTGATCAGGGTCAAAACTCTCCGTCACTCATCCAGCAATATTTTAGACATATCAA
The DNA here is from genome assembly GCA_964016985.1 of Anodontia alba. Classification (NCBI taxonomy): domain Eukaryota; kingdom Metazoa; phylum Mollusca; class Bivalvia; order Lucinida; family Lucinidae; genus Anodontia; species Anodontia alba. The sequence continues at coordinate 89,947,685 of OZ024825.1, read as the reverse complement.
AGTATTGTAAAATGGATTCCTTCTTAAGACAAGTATGCTAGGAAGTTAAGATGTCCCAATAATTAGGGTAAATACGGTAAACCCTATTTACTGTCGAACTTCAATGGCTCGAACACCGATGGCTCGTTTACCATGGGTTGTTCGAACTCAGTTTTTAGCCCCCACGGAATTTTTCCGTAGTTCAAGAAAACAAATATTGAGGGAAATTTCCTTATTTTATTACGAAATTGAATGTTGTGTGTACTCATTAGAATCGCCTCAACGAGGCGATTCTAATGAGTACACGCAACATACCATTATTTTGTTGAGGATCGAAAACATTTCCATAAATTACCGCTATTTGCTTCCCGACCTGGCGCCATGAATAAATATCATTGGCTCGAACTGCCCATCTCTCGAACAAATTTCCATAGTCCCAAAGAGCCATTGAAGTTTGACTGTAGTTATTGATGGTAAATAATCAACAAATTGAAAAAATATAAATGAAGTGTACTAGGAAAGGCTACAGTCATGTAGCACAGCCTTCGAGAGGTTCCGAAAGCAGAAGAAACGAGGAACAATTAAAGACAAGACATACTGACATAGCTGCAGAAACCAATACACAAACAAAATAGAGCCACAACCTAGGAGCCGCCTTGAAACGGTCAACAGAAAAACAACTGGGGGCTTAAACGCTTAAATCGCCAAGAAAACCTGCATCTGAAAATGTCGTCTGTTTATGTCGTCTGCTGAATATTCTTGCGAGCTTTCCAAACCTATTTTTGCATACAGGCAAACAATGTAGACCCTGATCAGACTGCGAGCAGTCTGATCTGGGTCCACATTGTTTGCAAAAATGAGTTTTAAAGTCACAAGCAGATGACAAAGCAGACGAAAATTGTTGTGACTGGCAGTTTAAGGGTTAAAACGCTATGGGAGAATGCAGCAGACAACAAATTGATGATGATATTTTTCTTATTTTTTTCTCGGAAAGTTGGAGACAATTTGCATGAAATGTTGAATCCTATTTTCTGGGAAACAATAAGATTTTTTTTTTCAAAATGTCGTCTGCTGTTCTTTTTACCCAGTATGCTAAGCGTTAAACCAGTAAACCTCATTCCTAGCTCGATGTTCGATGCAGCCGGTATCACTTACAGACAATTTAAACCATATAAAAGATTTGTATCTTGCTCAAATGTCCCTTGTCCGTTTCGTAAAAAAAGATACCAAAAAATGCTGTTTTCTTAGCTTTATTTGATATTCCTTTTTAAATGCAGTCTCAAGCAGGCTTATCAGATGTCTCTGGTTCTTATGTGAGCGGAGTACTGAGTTGCAAGTTCACACGTGCGAAACGTGTTGATGCAGAACCGAACATGTTTGACTTGGAACAAGACTGGAATATCATGTTTGCCCACGGGAATGCTTTGTCAGGTAGGTGATACACCCCAGTTAATTTTCTCTTAGGCTAAAAGGCTAAGGGTAAAAAATCTCTCGCGTGCAACAGCTCCATTGTCCCAAATCAGATATTGATTTTAATGTGATGTGATGGCCACCTTGGATTTTCGTGCCCTCCTCACCAATTCAAAAATACGATCTTGCCCGCCATGTGACATCTCAAAAACTATTCCCATTCAGGATCACAAACTGGAATGGCCGATTGACATTTTGTAGCACTCCACAAAGCCAAATAGTACCCTACAAAATCTTTTTACTCTCTGGAATTCTTCTCCTCCAAGAACCTCCTGTGTCCTAAAAAACAGAACAATGTAATTTTTAACTTCCACCGTATACGCCATCTACTCCATACACTCTATTTTAGATAGGGTTATTTTTCAGGGTACCAGATAGTGTGACGTCAATGGTAGTCTGGTTTCAAGTATCGTTATGACTCACTATTTTATTTACCCAAAGTAACTGGACCCCTTAACTCTATACAATACTTGTCCTAAAACTTGAACAAGTCAATTCTTTTAACGATTCATCTGTCTAAAAACATCCGGAGGAGTTACAAACAGGATAAATCCTGAGCAAACATCGCAGATTAAGCAAACTCGTAAACCCAGATCCGACGGCGTCTGATCTGAGTTTACGATGTTTGCTTAGGTCTGTATGTCTGTCCGAATACTTGAGCTAATCATGGTATCTATGCTGCAAATATATATCTACAAGATATAAATCGAACTTTGGTGGAACATGAGGACAATATTTTTTGCCATATTTCCCTTCACTACATTTGGTGATTAGTGCCGTGTGGCGGCCGTAAAATGTCATTATACTTTATAATAGTGTAGATTATATTTTCTGTTAATTTGGTACCGTTGAGTCTATTTTAGAATATCGAAAATAACAGTTTACTCCAAACAGGGCCAGAGGGCACGCGTAGCGCAAGATCCTTACGCTACGCATGCCCTCTTGCCCTGGTTTGAGGATACTTGTGTTTTCGATGCAGCTCAAATGTATGTTGCATTTGAGCCAGCGCACGACAAAACCTACTATAAGACCTGTCTGACCAGCAAAGACTCAGATCAGTCTGTACATTCACCCAGTATACAGCAAAGCTTCTCATTCATCCCTTTTTGGATAGCCAGGAGGCTCTAGAAGGCACATGCGATCAGCGAAGTCTCTGATCAGACTGCACGCATGCGCAGGCTGATCTGAGTCTTCGCTGGTCGCACAAATCTTATTATAGGTTTTGTCGTGCGCTGACACATTTGTATCAGAATGAAAACATCGTAGAGATAATTATTGTATACTATGTGGTTGTATAACATGTATAATGATTCATGATAAGTGAATGAATATTTTATCATCAAACTTTATGTGAACCCAGTACCTATGATGAATCGTTAAATAAAATGAGTCATGATTTGAGAAAAGGTGACAAATGTCTTGTGTATACCACAGAAGAACTAAGGGCGAGGGTTGTGGCCACGTAAAATCGATTTTAGACCCCACCCCAACCCCAGTAATGTTTTATTTGCCGATCCAAGGCGGTACTTCTGCTGTGGTTTACTATTTCTGTCATTTGCATGTATGTCCTGGTAATTTCTTTCTTTTCTATTTTTTTATTTTTTTGATAGCCATTTGGCCGGTTTGGGGGAAAACCTGTCCTTCTGGCTTTCTGCTTGTAGTGTCTTGATTGTGGTGCCGTTAAGCGCGTCCTTCTTTCAATTTGGTATCTTGGACGGAAGGTTTCAGGTAATTGTATCGATTCCTGATCATCGCCTTCCTTTCTATTAGCAAAGTCTCTGATAAGACTATACATGTATATGGCTTCTCCGGCTGATCTGGTTTTCTTCCACAGGGTTCGGAATAAATACACATTCACTAATTCCTGGAGAGTTGCCCCCAGTATCAGCAGGCCAGGTGGACTACCAGTCTTTTGCTGTCATAGGTGAAGGAGCGAAGTATCCGCTTGTCAAGGTCCATGGTATGTTGTTAATTCGCCATATTTATCATAAAATAACAAATAGATATGCCTGAGCAAACAGTGGAGACACAGATCAACTTCTCCTACACTGTTTGCCACTAAGCACATTTTGGACACATCATTAAGCGGTCAAATGTCAGGGTTTAGGAGAAATACTGCAAACATTTAACCCATTTATGCCTAGCGTTCCATAAAAGGGACATTGGCAAACAGTGTAGACCCATATCAGACGCCGCAGAACGCGGCGTCTGATCAGGGTCTACACTGTTTGCATTAAGTTTAGAAATTTCTACAAAATATGATAATAATCAAAACTAACCAGACATCCCTTATATAGAAAATGGACCTGTCCAAAGAGTAAAGGTAGAAGAGTCCATTTGGTATAAATGGGTTAAGGTGAATTGGTAAAGGTAGAAGAGTCCATTTGGTATAAATGGGTTAAGGTGAATTGGTAACGGTAGAAGAGTCCATTTGGTATAAATGGGTTAAGGTGAATTGGTACACTTTCGGGAGAGACAGTTCTGTCAGAAATGTTTTGCCTCCCTTCTGAAAGGGAAGAATTAGCTCCTCATGGGAGAAACCTCTTTCCTTTTAGAGTGAATCCCTTTTCTGAAGGGGATTGGTGTGCAGGAAAGCATGTAGGAAGTCACAAAACTGTTTCCCATTAAATCTACCAAATGTATCTAGTCCACTTATGTTGTTAGCATATTTAGGGTAATTAATCCTTGTCGTGATGAATAAAGATGTCACGCCATTTCTAATTGTCAGCCAATCAGATTACTTAATCCAGATTATTGATATAAATTTACATACTGAATGACAAACAGTGCAGATTCAGATCAGAAACCAACTGATCTGGGTCTGTACTGTTTGCAAAGGCAGGGTATATCCGGGTTCAGCAGGACAAGGGCTAAGATACATGTGACACAACCGCATCGCTTATATGAATAAGCAAGACAAGGATCAGTCCGCACAGTCGAGTCAGGAGCTTAGCTGTTTACTTGTACAATACGTGAAACCTAGAATCAGGACAATGTACGCCCCAAAGACCCCTTCTCTCATGACGCGGCCCATTTGTTAATGTATAAATACTACGTTCTTGCGAGGGTGATAGTAAGAATGTTCACCCTGAGAATATGATTATCGTCCTAGATGATGCCGAGTTTGATAATCATATTTAAATCGACCGAGATGATGCCGAGTTTGATAATCATATTCAAAGGCTGAACATTCTAACTGTCAGTCTCTCAAGAATGTAGTTTTTATTTCATTACTCAGCAGTTTTCGGATTTTCAGTACCGTCGGTAATGTATACCGACGGTACTGAAAATCCGAAAACTTCTGAGAAAAGTAAACCGTGTAGCTTCTGAGGCGAAACAAAAAAAATCAGCAAATCAATATAATATTTGACTCAAAATGTTTGTTTTGATATAATTAAGAAAATGAATACATACACTTTATGTTTTTGTTCAGAAATAACGGAGTTACAGGTAATTCTTAGGAAAAATCATACTCAGGATCTCTGAACTTTTCCCTACTAAAACGAACCGTACGAGCATCCACTTCGCACATGTGACAGTCAAAATTATCGCAGGGTGATAGTAAAACTTGTTAACTTTTGGTCTATGGAAATCCACACTAGAAAGTCACTTGGGGTATAACAACATTAGTAAAATGTGCATCGATGTAATAAAATGCTTCTTATATCATATACGAACAACAAACGCCTGGAAGACCCTGTGCAGTCTGATCAGGCCGATCTCTGCTCGTTGATATATTCAACAGTACTCGATTTTCGGGCATTCGCAGTAAAGACCTTTCTAATGGTACCCCTAAGTTTAACCAATTTAAGCCTAACGTCCCTTAAAAGGGACTTTGACAAACAGTGAAAATCCGGATCCGACGCCGCAGAATGCAGAGCTGAAATTTCTAACAAACATGATAAGAATAAAAACTATCTAGACGCCCCTTATATAGGCAATGGACCTAACCATAGAGTTGCGATAGGAGAGTCCACTCGGCATAAATGGGCTAATTATTTCATCCGTTTCAGGTTGTCTAATGATTCTGGCCTGGGTGGTATTCACAGGTGTGGGTATCGTTGCTGCTAGGTATTATAAAACCGTATGGCCGGACAAAACTATACTAAAACTTAAAGTATGGTTCCAGGTAAGGTGCCACAGAATGTGCAAATTTGCCCTAAGTCATAACCTAACTCCAGATGACGCTGGTTTCAACAAGCGTCATCTGGAGTTGGGTTTTGACGTTTGAAAACATGTTCCCTTCTGCTGTACTGTACAAAGTGATTCCGACAATTGTGCCAAAGGCATTTAGATATATTTACATTTAAGTGTCTCTTGTATCATCCAGAGACCACTTACATATCCTTCACAGCATAATTCTATGAAAAAAAAAAAAAAAAAAAAAAAGAAAAAAAAAGAAAAAACACTGTGACATTTATCGCCGTCATTCGTCTTATTTTCAAATATGCTGGTTTGACAAGCGGTTTGCATGTAGAACGATCGGTACCCGCTTTTTGTTATGACATTCTGAAGAATTGTTGCTAATTCTGGTTTTCGAAAAAAAAGAGTGCCACTCGTTAAAAAATAGGTAACAATAAAGATATTCTGCGACAAACTGTATGGGTAGTTGTTCACTCAAATATGATTGACAACTTTGCTTTCCTCTTTATTTGCACTACAGTAAGTCAGGCCTCAGAATGAATGATGGCTACTTTCTCAACCTGTTTCAGAAAGTTGGCCCTGACTATTGATGTCATGGGTCAGGGTTAGGTCCATCTAGGTCTAAATGTCGTTATTGTTGTATTATAGCTTCATCATCGAGCCCTTCTTATTATTATATATGTTTTACTGTAACGTTTTGCGCGAGAAAAACTAGTTTAAACCCCCAAGTTTTTTTTTTGTTGTTTTTTTTCTGTTGACTGTTCTAAACTGGTTCCCCTGTTGCAGTCCTATATTCGTATATCGGTATATCGGTTTTTGAAATTGTGCTCTTTTATTTTGTCGTTGTTTGTTCCTTATTTCTTTTTTTTTTTTTCTTTTTTTTTTTTTTTTTTTTTTTTTTTTTTTGTGCCTCAGAACGTCAGTGCTTGTTGATTGCGGCCTTTCTTTCGTAACTTCATTTATATATAGTTAATGATATTGCACAAATTGCATGCTCGTACCTATGCACCTTTGCTGCCTTTTATCTTCTTCTGAAGTACGTTCACTGCAAGAGACATCACAGCTAGCATTCTATTTTATATCGGACCGTTATCGTACTGACAGGAATCATGTCAGGTCGATAACGGTCTGATATAAAAGTATGATTTATCATATATGCATATCACAAACGCAGTACATGAAGCTTCTCGTAGTGGCTATTAAAGCCATTAGTTCACACTGATGCGCTATGTCAGATTTTCCCTTTATGAGAGAATATATGAGCAAACATACAAGTATTGTCGAATATATTATGTATTCAGGACAAAAACATTTAAACTTTTTCGCATGAAGCATTATCAAAGCAACTTTCATTACACCAACAAAGCATAGTAAATAGAACTGGCCAGAAGGCTAATCGCAAAAAAAAAAGAAGACTTGCTCTTAATGACTTCTTTTGCATCTCTTAAGAGTTGTTGCACTTTCTCATAAATGATAACTTAAACTTTATATGTGGATTTATAAATACGTGCAGTCAATATTAATTTATATATGAGTGCAATCAATATTGACTTAACATCTTGATTATTTCTAAGATACCTTTTTTTCCTATGTTTTCATCTGCTTCATTTATACAATGTTTTACAATGACAGATTCACAGAGCCTGCATGGTGACCGCCTTGGTACTAGACGTCGTCGCATTTGTCATCATTTTTGTGGAAGTCAAAGGATACAGTGAGGTAATTTAAAATCATCAGAAAACATTTGTAAACTTAATATTTAGTAGAGTAATAATGATACACAGTTTATTTTAATCAGAGATAGTATATACTGAGCAAAACGTAAACAAGTGTCTGTACAGAATTTCAAGAAAAAGAAAAAGGTACATCTTGGTCGTTAGACCGGTCTTTCACTTATACTTTTTTTCACGACGATTCTCCGGAAAAATAAAACAAATTAATGAACAAAATCCGAATCCAAGTTATATTGAGACTCTTCATATCACATAAATGCAGTTTGGAGAGCTGCTTATGCCCCTAACACCGGCTTAAGCGGTACTCAATTTCCAAAGATAGCAGAGCGGAATTTATGGTCTCAAGGAAAATAAAATCTAAAAACTTCACTTTAAAGAAGTACAGAGAGATGTTTTACTGAAAAAGTCGTTGTTTCTATGCTGTTTTCTTAGCCAAACGTTGTGTTTTCATGATACATCGTTATTATGAGCTAAATTTAGTTAAATTATTTGTATCTGGTTAATTTTATGTAGGTTTCTGTTATTTCTTGATGAAATCTTAGGATTGTTTTTGTTTATTTTTTTTTCAAAAAATACCTACTAAAACTGGTTTTCTGGATTATTTCAGATTCCAGATATACCAGGAAAGGCTTATCTCAAATCTCACCCTATTTTGGGAATCATCGTCACATTCTTATGCTTAGCAAATGTAAGTATGCTTAGAAAAACATTATATTGCAAATAAAAGTATGAGGTCAATGAACATACAGACAACCATTACGAAAAAACGCCTATTCAAATACACTGAATATTTTACCACCAAAAAATGAAAATATTCTGATAAAAAATTCTGATATTTTTCATATTTCTGCTCAAAACATAGATTGTGGGTACTCGTTAGAACAGCCTCGACGAGGCGGTTCTAACGTGTACCCACAATATATGTTTTTGAGCAGAAATAAGAAAATAATTTATACCCCTGTAAACCCCAGTTTTACTGTATAAAATTGGGGTTTAAGGGGGTCAAAATTATATAGGTATGTTTTCGTGATGACTGCCGTACCAATGTAACTAGTTTTGACTACTTAGGCCTCATCTGTGACACTCATATACATTTTCAAAAATCCCGGAATGGGCTAAATGATCACACCGGACGAGAAAATATAAACTTCACTATAATTAACCCTTGTCATGCTGAATAAATTGCCACGCCCACTTCTAATGTCTAGCCAGTCAGTTTTTGATAGAAATTCACATATTTAATGACAAACAATGCAGATCCAGATCAGATGGCTTCTTCAGAAGCAAACTGATCTGGATCTACACTGTTTGCTAAAACAGGGCATGTCGTGTTTAGCAAGAGAAGGATTAATATGGGTAGACGTTTTACGGCCGCCACATGGTACTGACATTAGGTGTGGTGAACCGAAACTGCAACATCGAAATGGAATTTAATGGAGATCATTTCAAAAAACGGAAGAAGCAAAAGAGAAAACAGCAGGCTAGACTTGAGTGAGTCGGTTTACTAAAGCCTTCATTCAAATGCCTTCTTTAAAAGACAAAGTGATGCTATAGTACAGAAAATGACACATTCGCCATGGCATGACACAAAGGGGTCCTGTCTGTATCATATCTTATCTTACCAGAAGTGATTGATTTTTACAGAATCGATTTTTTATGATTTTCCGTCTACCCTTTTATTTATGAATTCAAGTTTAATTGTCGTCTTACATTATCAGTAAAAGCATCATAAACAAACGAAATAACTTACGACCTTGTCAAGATCCCGTTTTAGGCGGTGCTGTCCGGCCTGCTACTACATATGGGACTAATATGTCTCGGCTTATTCGTGTTGCCAGGCGTCAAGTCAAGTTTGCGATTTGAACAACCGTAATAAAGTTTTAACAGCTTGCTTAAAAACAAGGACGTAAGTGTCATAAACCTCGTAAAGCATTCTTTTTTTTATTTTATTGCAACATGACTGTAATTGTGATATATTATTAATGCTTAGTGTCCCAAAAGGCACTTTCGCAAACAATCTAGACTTTGTTTATACGCAGCTGTTTGGATATTGTAGAATATATTGACGAACCTAAAAGGCTTTGATCAGACTGTGTGCAGTGCGCTGACTGAACAGAGCCAGCTGGCATATGGCATATTGACCACTTCTTTTTTTTTCTTTTATTCTACGTTACCCAGTGTGTTAGCAAGCAAATTAAGGCCCTAATCAGTCTACATATTCGCATGTGTCATTAAATACTCTTTCTTCCGCAGTCCAGTTTCATGTTAGAAATTTTCTTTTAATGTAGCCGGTAATGGCATTCTTCCGACCAGGACCTAACAGCTCCAAGAGACCTCTATTTAACTGGGCACATTGGAGTGTAGGCGTGGTAGCTTATATTTTATCAGGTTAGTTTCATTTTTGAAGCTCATAAAACCTCACAGATCTTTTTGTGGAATCTTAAATCTAGCGTTTGCGCATTCATTCAGCAGAGTAATAATGAAACAGCTCTTGCGACTGCATCAGAAGTGAAGGCGAGGTTTTAGCCTCATATAAAACAAATACGGAGATTCTTAAGGAATACCACAATCTGATCTGAGTTTTTCGTTGTCCGCAGTTAAGTTATCCAAAAGGCACCCAGTAAAGACTTTGATCAGACTGAGTAAATGCGTAAATTATTCGAGTCTTCGCTAAGCACACATGTCCGCAGGTATGTTTTCTGATGTTGCAGCGCAATTGGCATAGCCTGGATTTAAGTAGCTTTATGAGTTTTCTCGAAAAGTCTAAAGATGTTTGTTATATTTAATGATTAACGTATAGCCACCGCATACGATATGTTACAAACATGTACCTACCATGTTCCCATTCCCGTCCTCCGTAATGCATGTTACCGAATCATAAATGAGCCGGCACACAAAAAAGGGGACCTTATGACTTTCAGATTTATAGTTCTGCAAATGTAGTTTCTTAGCTGGGCTACAGACATGCGTTTTTGTCCCCTCAAGGTAGCTACAACATATTTTTGCTGGTAGCCTATGTGATAAGTATTTTTTTCTCATGTGCCGGCTCAAATTCAGCTTTAAAATACAAACAAACTGTTTTAAAATTTGGTGTGTTTTCTTGGTGTCGTTGGTAGGCTGTGTCTGTGATTGTGGCACTTCGTGGACAACTTCTTTCCCAGTCAGCATTCTACGTAAATCTATATCGGGCCGTCATCGGCCCGTCAGGGTAGCTGACGGGCCGATAACGGCCCGCTGCAGATTTATGTAGAATGCTAGCTGGGTTACTAGTTTATTTGTAACTTTCATTTTATTTTTCCAGCATTATGCATCTGCTTTGGGTTCGAGCTGGGAAAAGCTTCTACACCAGATTATGCCATATACATTATGGTGGGCTATGTTGTATATATAGTAGTATTTAGTATTGTCTGTGAACTGCATGATTATATGGCAAAGAGAGAGATGAAAGGTAAGTGGTATTTTATTCATTAAAACGTTTGAAATGTTTTACTTCTGTTTGATCCATTGTGTACTAAATTCAGCTAGTTCAATGGATTATCTAGGCAATTTGTTTTATTTAGTCTATATCATCATGGTCGTTCTCCAAATACTTTTCCCGAAAATTTTCTGCAACAAACGGTGTCGGGATTGAGTAAATAGCGCTTGAAACTTTCACTAACGAATTTTGGTGAGGAAAGCATCCTATTTCAAACATTTGATGAATGATAAAATGATGAGCCTAACTATTCAGGTACATGGTATATATCGTCCCCTGAGCGCAAATACTCAGTTTGATAAGCTTTACAGGAGAAAGAAAAAACTGAACCTTTATATTTTTATAAGGAGAACCACTACAATATTCAAGTGGCTGATTGCTGTTGGATAATTAAAGACAATAAATAAGTTGTTTAAAATTTAATTGATGAAAGAAAAAAAAGTAGAAAAAAATAACTACTTACAATAATAATGCACTAAAGTTACCGAGCACAATACTATTGTAACTTGACTTACCACAGTGTTGCACTAACTCATATAACAATATGTTAAATATCAGTGTGAGTAAAAAAACTATTGTAACTATAGTTACCATAATACTGCACTCAACAGCATGTGCATTATACATAATATTTACTGAGTGCAAAACTATGGCAACTTGTTTATCATGCAGATTCAGCAGTAAAACCTGAGGTAAAATAATGTATTTAGAAATGAACGTCTTAGAAAGGTGTTAATTTACAGAATTGTTTTTAGAATATCCTCAATACTTGGCATATGAGAATAATTTTAATTCCAGAGACTGCACATTATTTTTGTCCAGTTAGAATAACATGACAAAGGAATTTAAAATTCGGTTAACATTTTAAAATAAATTTAGTTCCAACTGTTCAAATGCCAATTGGAGCTAAAAGTATGGTTGATCTAACAAGTTTTGAAAAATTCCCAGCTAGCATTCTTTATAAATCTAGAGCGGGCCGTTATCGATAACGGCCCGCTATAGATTTATAAAGAATGCTTACCAGGTCACTTCTTGTGTACATGCATACACTTTGTTCATTTATTACCGTAAGCATTCAAAATAATTGGCCTTTAAACAAAAGCATGAAAGAAGAATCTCAGAAAATATTTTAATGAAACATACATCTGATTTCACTCAACAAATGTCTTACCACATACTTCATTTGCATTATGATATGGGCCTTGTCAAGCAAAACATTGCCTTCGAACATGCGAAAATACGCAGATTCAGCTCATTCTGCGTATCCACAAAATATCATTCGAGACTGTGCTCTCGAGCTTTGCTCGCCATTCATATATTCTGTAGTATGCGCAGATGTGCAGGCTGATCTAGATATTTGCTGTCCACATATGCCCGAATATACGTTTTTGCATGGCGCGGCTCATATAAAGTTGCCAGTGAAAAAAAGTATTTAATTCCACTCAACTGAAGTCCAGCGTACCAGGCACCTTGTTTGCATTTATGATAAACATGCCCTTAATCTAAGTGTGTGTGTGTGTGTGTGTGTGTGTGTGTGTGTGTGTGGTTTTATCATAGAGGGGAAAAACTGTAAAACAGAAATTGCTTCATTTCTAAGAAAAAAAATCAATCCTTATGTAACAGGCTTTTAAGAATGTTATAAAAACAAATCCAGTGAATTCACCAAATAAATGTATTACTAAATATACCTAGAAATGTGTCCGCAATACACAGATATCCCCACATTGCGTGTATATGTGATGATGACTTACTACTAGTATACTGCTGCTATACTAGATATGCTTGCAAATATCCATATAGACAACCTGAAAATTGTATGCCCCCTCCCTCACCCCCACACCCCCGCAGTACTGTTGTAACTTGAGTTACAACGGTTTTGCGCTCAGTTCATTTATACTCAACAGTCTAAGCTTGATGAGCCCATTACTGTTGTAACTTGAGTTACAATAGTATTGCACTTGGCCGTAATGTGACAAAACATTTAATTCTCAAATATCAAATAAATGTTTAGTTTTTGTTCTGTCGTTTTGTGTGTAGATGTATGAATTGTTAAGGACAATTTTAAGCGAAGAAAAATGGTAAAAATTGAGTTACAATAGTATTGCACCCTGGGGACGATATGTTGTTTGTAAATACCTTGATTTCCCGAACCTTCTTACTCAAAGTTTGTGACCATTGTGTCCGTGGTTACTGAATACACAAAGAACGAATATCTGATTAAATAAGCAAAGTCCTGGAATAGTTTATACACGTATTTCTTAATTAGTCCATGAAATCACGAACAGTATTTATTTTGGAGTTCCATAAAATTTAAAACATATCTGTTTTCAGACATATATATCTGTTTTTGTTATTGTTTTTAGGTAAAATAGAAGCCATAGAAATGACAAGTAAAAATGGAACCAACAGCGGTATTCCAAATGAAAGAATACAGACAAAGAAAAAGGTATGAACTCGTAGTATTACTAGAAATTCAGTAAAACCAAAACATCTTATTGACTTTATAGTCTAAGTTGCAAATTAATTTCTCACCGTGCCTGTCGTAAATAAAATTGATCAAAACCTTGTAATGGGACTAGATACTCCTTCAGGGGGGTGGGGTGGGGGATGGGGCAATTGTCAAATTTGCTTTGTGTTGCTTTTGAAAAGGGGTCTACTTTGAAAGGGAGCAAATTATTTCCTTTTAGTGTAGCTCCCTTCTCAGAAGGGAGTTGGTGTGCAGGAAAGCAATGATGGTGTCCTTATCTCGATATCTCCATTTTTGGTTTATACTTTCCTATGTAAAAACAGTATTTTTGGTAAAAAAAATCAGAAAAATAGCCATGATCGCAGACACGTGGTTTCGGCCAGGGATAGGCTCGAGACAGGGGTATTTCTTGTCTTCATCATTTCATTTCATTGTTCCTCATCTCTTCTTCTTCTGGTGCCTTGGAAGGGTTGTGCTTCGTGATTGTAGTATTTTCTGGGTATCTTTACTTATATTTTTTTTTCAATATATTTGAATGTTGCTATTCATATAATCTATTTCCCTAACTCCAGATAATAAGGAGTACACACAACGTATGGTTTTTGTAGAGAAGTAAAAATACCCTTACTTTTTGGTTGAAAATAGTTCTTTATCTGGTGCCATGTATAATTTCGCTTGAAACGTTTGATTATATCAGGTCCGGCAAGCTTAAGTCTTCCAATTAGTTAGCCTTTTGATTAAGGGACTGGATTAATTTGATAGATATTCCGCCATCATATAAAAGGGAAACAATTTTGTAACGTCCTATTTGCTTTACTGTACACCAAAACTCCTTCATGAAAAAAGGTCTACTCTAAATGGAAAGAATTTTCTCCCACTCTTTCCTTGTAGAGAAGACCTTTAACAGAAGGAAGCCACACAATTTTGACAGCGTGCCTCGTCCGAAAGTGTATCTTCCCCCGCCCCCGCCCCCCCCCCCCCCCACCCCCCTTCCCCCCTCTCCCTTACTTAATGTTTGTCTTTGCAAAATATGATTTCTGATTGTTCTTAATGAATATTACAAACGAAACTATAACATATCGAATAAACGTCCTTTAAAAGATGCCTAAAAGCATCAGTTGAACAGTGTTTCTTTTTTATTCTAGGGTGACAGGATGAAGAATATACTACTAGCAGTACATATAGCCTCCACCGGAGCCTTTGCCCTTTCCCTTGTTGTAGTGGTTGCTGTCAACTAAACACACCATAGCATAAAGCAGTTAGTAATGGTATTGTTATGACCCCAATTTTCGGACATTTTATTTTAAAATTTGAACAAATCCATTCTGGAAATGGTGAGATATATGAAGACCTGTGTTCGCATAATATAAAAAACATATTTAATATAATAAACAATATATTTGATATATCTAAAGATACAATATATGTTATATAACATATCTCGGATGATATTTTATATATGAACAAGTTATATTAGATACCTTATATACACTACACACACTTATACATATATGTTCTTTAGGAGTTATGGACTGTATGCCTAATTGTCAACCCAATCATTGTTGATGGCTATGCTTCACTCTTTAATTACATGAGGGCGGTTCGGGCCTCAGACTCAATAACGGCATCTTCGTAAAACATTAACCAGTGGGTTGGGGCTTGAGGATATGTCTTTGTCTTGGCCCGCCGTGGTTCAACTACTGGTTTTCATTAACTCTGGCATACAGAAGAATTAGCCGTCTTTGTTTATTGTAGTGATTAATTTGATTTTTATGTTTTCGCTTTGATGCATTGACTGAGTTGGAAGCCTTTATGCGAACCGAATTTTTATGTATTTCTGTATTAAGAGTAGCATCGGGACCCAGGCTGAAGTTGGCTAGCTGTAAAAGTGCTTTAAACCCCCCGACGGTTTACTCTACTGACCCTTCTAAGGCGGTGGTTCCGGTGTTAGTCTTTTTCTTTGTTGCTTTGTGGCTTAGTCTACAAGAAGTTTTGTTTTATGTCTTACCTTGTGTTATTTTGTTCTTGTTTTTCAGTCCTTTAAGCATTGCGATTACCTCGCTTGGGGAAGAGAGAGCTAATCTTAGTGCCTTTCGTACGTTTGTTCGATTTACGCTTGTTTGGTTTTATCTGTTTCCTCTTCCTCTTGGTGTCTGGGAAGGGCTGTGGTTTGTGCTGACCGTTCTAAGGCGGTAGTCCTGGTGTTAGTCTTACTCTTTGTATAACCTAAAAGGACTGAAAAACACAAGAACAAAATAACACAAGGTAAGACATAAAACAAAACGCCTCGTAGAATAAACCACAAAGCAACAAAGAGCAAGACTAACACCGGGACCACCGCCTTAGAACGGTCAGTAGAGTAAACCAAGCCACAAATCTAAAAAAAAAAAAGCAAAGCAATCAGTTCCCTGTCCCCATGATATAATAATTCAGTAATCTAATTACATAGTTAAGATATTTCTATTCATTATGATATACAAGATATCTTATCTAACATATTAGATATATATCAAAAAGATATTTTATTTCGTAAGTAAATATTTGTAGGTTGAAAAATATGTCAGTGTTCAAACATCAACAGTTTTAATACCTTTTAACTTACGTAACCTGGCTGTTTGAGAGCAGATGAGGTCATCATGTTTTAAGAACCTGTATTTTTAATAGATTCGATGATCACACTCACAAAGCTGAAAACAGCTTAAGTATCATATTTTCTGTGCTTCAGCCAATACCCAGCTAGCATTCTTTATTAATCTACAGCGGGCCGTTATCGGCCCATCAGCTACCCTGACGGGCCGATAACGGCTCGGTATAGGTTTATGTAGAATGCAACTGGGTAAGGCCTCATTAGTGATCCTCATATCATTTTTCGAAAATCCTGAATGATCAAATGATCACAAAGGACCAATAAGTAATTATAATCTAAATTCCTAAATTAAATTGAAGTATAGGGAGTCGTTTTATGCCAGCCAGATCGCGCTAACACTAGCGCCCAAATTGAGTCAAAATTTAAAAAAGGGGTTAATGATGAAAAGGAATCACTGAATGGCACTATTTTCACTTTTTTTTAGATAAAACAACATTATGACCTGTTTGGTCACCTCTCATACAGATGGACTACAATAGATTATAGTCATGTCAAACATTTGACCGATGAATGCAGCATGAAGGAAACCTTTGATTCTGTGGAAGTGAATACAATACAGTTAAACGTCATGTATTGGAAATACTAGCATACCTATATATTAAACAGTGAAATCCGTTGGAACGCAACGGAGCCGACTTTCCAGCCGACATCAAAGTATTTCGTCCATAAAATATTCTTGTAAATAATAATAAAAAAAAAAAAAAAAAAAAAAAAAAAAAAACAGGCGAATAGTAAAATAAAAGATTAAAATTTGATCAACTCTGGTCAAATTAACAGTATATTAAGGTGAATGGATAAAATACTAAGGAAGACGTTCAGGCAGTACCACAATTACAGGACATAGCCTATTAGTAAGACCAAGAGTAAGAGGAGAGAAACCACGAAGGATGGTACATACATAACAAAACAACGACAAGTAAACCAACTAGCTCTCTCTATATATGTGTACAACGCTTGTTTAAATTTGTTATGAATCAAAAGAAAGGTACTAACTATTTTTCCTATGATTACAATTTAAGTGTAGTTCATAATCACTTGAGAACACATCTTTAAGGTGTTGATTGTTCTGCAACAACTGCTGTTGGCTTCTATGGTTGGGTACCTCTGCCAATAGATGTTCTGTGTTTGTTGAAGCAATCATTTTACAAAAACATCTATAGCTCTTCTGACAGACCTGGCTAATAGCAAAGACATTTAAATACACATAATTCGTTCATAATCAATTTAGTCATTTACCTCATAGTGGATGACTCCGCATGCGTCAATACACATTTCATGGTCGTTTTGGAACAGGTATAAATGACAGGATATAATTAATTATATTGATCTTACCGTTAATGCAGAGATAGATTGTTTTGGTGGTATTATTCTTAATTCCGTCACTTTGAGATTTTGACTGACGAACCTTACTGTTACATTTTACATGCAAGGTTCGATGATTCGGTCGAAATGAATTATACCTTGAGAAAGCGATCTTCTAGGCACGTGTACACGATATGCACGTCCGCGGTCCAATTGAGATTACTGCTGTCCATTCATACATTCTAAGTTATTTTGAATTACTAAGCAACCGGACGATGAAGTTCCTGATTAGACTGCGTGGATGCGCCAGCTGATCTGAATCTTTGCGGTGCGCATATATCCCAAATCGACTTTTCTCAAATTAATATAATACAATAGCCTCAATACGCAACCAAAATATTAACGACAAATGGCCGGTTCGATTTAGCTCTTCTGGCTTCAGAAGGAAGACGAGAAAGTCTGCTGACTGTTCATTTCACACCTAAAATCGGAAGCCTTCGGTCTTCACGCAACCACCAGTTTTTGAAGCTTTCAAATATCGGAAGAGGTCACGTGATTGGATATAGTATCAACAAGATCGAATTTAGCAAAGAGTAATTCATTTTTCATTTTAATTTTGTTCAAAATTTTAAATTTGTTCAAATCTTTTTAAAATGGTTAAGTTTATCGAATAAAATAGTTCTTTAGTCAACTTTATTTTATTTGTCTGCAATAATGGGGACAAAAGCAAAATTTTCTTTGAATCTGGGCTACAGTATGTTCGATTTGCAAGCCAAACTTTCATCTTCTGTTTACCTTCTGTCACGTGACGGACACTCTTCTGCTTCTAAAATTCCACTTCTAGAAGAGCTATATCGGACCGGCCAAAATATTCAGACTAGAGATTGTACATCCGCATGGTCTGGTTACATCCGCACAGTCTGCTAGTGTTGTTCCTGTTTACTGTGAAAACTTGTCAATGTAAGCCGTGTAGGTTTAAAAACACATGTGCATCTCCGACTAGAACGCCAGATTTAGGAGAGAGTCACAGCGCTTCCAGTTGTGTCCTATGTATATTAATGCGATATTGTGTACAGATATAATAAAAATATAGTTATCATATGACGTCGCAATTATTCAGTGGATAACGTCATGTCATAAGAATGATATGATAACGTTATATAAGACTTGCTGGCGCGTAACGTTATCACGCTGTCCGTGACAACGTTATGTTTTCTTGTCACGGTTCAACTTCTAAGGCCATAAAATACAGTTTAAAATTCATATGATAAACATAATCTTACATTCGAGGTCATTTCATATAAAATTTATCAAGCTCGTTTCATAAATTCCATATGAAATAACCACTCAAGTAACATCCCCCATGTGTAGATATCCAGGAAATGCTACAATCACGAAGCACAAACGAAATGAGAGGAGAGATGACGAAAAAATAATGACAAAACAAACGCCACATATATGAAACCACAGACGCATTCAGAAAGTGAATGTGATTAGCGATTGTATATGCAATCCTTGAGGATCAAATAATAACAGCAAACCCTGTAGAGTTTTCAAACCCTGTAGAGTTTTTTCTCCATTTATTTCCAACTTAATTTGCTAGTGTCGTCTTAGTTATTTAAAAATAATTTTAAGATCGGTTATCGGCGACAGAAATGACACTATAAATGACAAATCGGTCTAGATATTAAAACAGACTAAAGATCTGAGACGGATCTGAGTCCAATACATAAAATCAAAGGACAATATTCTTACGCATTTGGAGCCCAGTTTAGGTTTGATGAAAACCGTTCTGCTGAACTTCGGGCCAGATGGGCAAGGCATCACGAAAACATGCCTATATAATATTGACCCCCTTAAACCCCACTTTTATATAGTAAAACTGGGGTTTACGGGGGTATGTATTATTTTTCTTATTTATGGTCGAAAACATAGATTGTGGGTACTCATTAGAACCGCCTCGTTGAGGCGGTCCTAACGAATACCCACAATCTATGTTTTGATCAGAAGTATGAAAAGTATCATTTTTTTATCTGAAAATTTTCAGTTGTTGGAGGCTAAATTTTCTATATATTTGAACAGGCGTGTTTTCGTAATGGGGGTGTGGGGGTGGGTGGGTATACGGCATTGCATAATCCATTACTTCACATGAATAGACTCAATAAAACGAGTCCGCTGTTTTCTACTTTCCTTTTTGACTATTTTTGTTTTGCTATGTTCCTTGTTCCTAGTTTCCAAAGGATTCTCCCTATATAGAAAGCATTAGCTTTGATAGATTGAGCAAATGAAGGAGGTAAAATAGTTTGCTTTATTATGTATATTATTCAGTACATTTACCTCGGACACTGTCGTTGCTGTAACAAACAACTTCTTTTAAGCTATATTTTCTGGTTTTGTAATAGGTTACTGTAAATGGTCCAGTGTTTATGCAGGGAACATCAAAAGTGACGCTGAAAGAGAGAGTGAGTTGACGCATCTGTATGATATTATAATACACAGATAGCATATATAGAAGACGATGGTCACAAAGACAGGACAAAAGAGAACGTAAAAAAATTATAAACCCGTTGTTTGTTATTTCTTCGCCCCTTTTTAGCTTATCACTGCACAAATATATCATGGTAAGTTATCGTGATCGCCTGGTTTCCGTCATCCATCGTGCGTCCAACGTCCACAATTCATTTACACGCTTTCTCCTTTGAAGCCGTTGGAGGATTTTGCCTAAACCACAGAAAGCGTCCTATCAACACTTTTCTCCTAAATTCCTCCAAAACTTTTGGATCTAGGCAGAAAATTTTTGCTTCAGGTTCGACTCAAGGGATTTCAATGAAATGTTACAATGATGTTCCTTGAATGACTTTCTATCAGATTCCTTCAACTCATGTTAATCTGTTGAAAACATGGCCACCAGTGAGTGGTGCATTTTTGCCTTATGTGGCTAGAGTACAAACTTTGAAAATCTCCGATACTTGGGGACTATATAGTACAGGCAGAATTGTTTGGTTCTAAGTATTTTTACTCCACATTCTCCAATCTTCTACTGTTACAGTTCGATAAATTTCGTCATACATCAGTGTTCCAGTTGTTTTAATCAAGATAAAAACACTAATATTCTAAAATGAGATTGCAAACTACATACATATATTTCGTAGTCTATGCTAATGACGATTCCAATGCAGATAAAAGTAGTCTAGCAAACACATAGTGGCATGTCTTATTATGTTCATTGTAACAGATTTCTCCGTTGTCATTATTATAGGGTCGATCGGCAGAGGAACTTTTCAGTCGAAAGAAACCAAAAACAGCTATCTGCAGCGCCACCTAGCGCCAAATATACGAAGTGTAAGTGTCGGTTATTTTAGTTGACAGCTTACCAAAATCACCCAACTTTTAATTAAAATAACTCGAAAATCTGAATGTTCTCCAAAAACTCTAATAAATCACTTCTAGAAAAGATAGTGTTCAGCATCAGAATGTGCTTGATTATGAATTTTCTGGACTCGTTTGTGAGATTTTTCCATCGAAATATGATTATACCATAAGGATAAAATCTGAAGTATGCACCGCCAAGGTAAGTCAAGATGGCGGCTGTGACGTCAGCCCGTTCATCCTTATGGATAAAAACTTGGTTTCGGGCCTCAATGACGGCCTCTTCGTAAAACTTTAACCAGTGGGTTGGGGTTTGACGATATGTCTTTGGCTTGGCCCGCCGTGGTTCAACCATTGGTTTTCATTTACTCAGGCATACAGTAGAATTAGCCATGAGTACTCGTCTTTGTTTATTATAGTGATTAATTTGATTTTTTATGTTTTCACTTTGATGCATTGACTGAGTTGGGAGCCTTTATGCGAAACGAAGTTTTATGTATTTCTGTATTAAGAGTTGCATTGGTACCCAGGATGAAGTTGGCTAGCTGTAAAAGTTCTTTAACACTCCCCCCCCCCCCCGACACACACACACACACACACACACACACACACACACACACACACACACACACACACACACACGGTGGTTTACTCTACTGACCGTTCTTAGGCGGTGGTCCTGGTGTTAGTCTTTCTTTCTTTCTTTTCTCTGTATACTGCCTCACGCCCTCACGGGCATTCTAGGCAGGTGGGCGCTGTCGTGCTGAAAGAAGAAGGAAAATATAGGCAAAAGAATAAAAAGGTGATAATGAAAGGATAAAAGGGGATAGGGTTAAAATAGTTGGTGAGGTAGAAGGCTTAAAAATAAAAAAAAAAAAAAAAAACTAAAAAAAAAAAAAAAAAAAAAAATCATCATTTTTGGGATCTATGGGGCAGTAGTGGTGCAGTTTACAAACTTCTTCCTTGAACGCATCAATTGTTGGCAAACTGGCAAACATACAACCGATTCAGGGAGGGCATTCCACTGAACTATGGCTAGTGGAAAGAATGAGTATTTACAGAAGTTTCTGTGGGTGTGAATCTGACGGACAGACATTGAGTGGCAATTTTTAGAAGTCCAAGTTTTGGGTTGAATATAGTCTGGAATGGGAACTGCCACGAGCCCATAGACGATCCGGTAAAACAGGCATAAGCGGGGATCTGACCTTCTTTGTTCGAGGGTCCGCCATCCTAAGTTTTCTATCATGGATGTGACACTGGACCTATAGTCGTAGTTACTGGTGGTCCATCGTGCGGCTCGGTGCTGAACTTTTTCTATTTGGGAAATCTTATCCTTTGTATGAGGGTCCCATATGGGAGAGGCATATTCTAGTTTGGAATGTACTAGTGTGTTGTAAGCAGTCTCTCTCACTTTGGGGAGTTTTATCTTTATGTTCCTCTTGAGGAAGCCCAGTGTACTGTTTGCGTTTCCGGTTATTCTTACTCTTACTCTTTGTTGCTTTGTGGTTTATTCTATGAGGTGATTTGTTTTATGTCTTACTTTCTGTCATTTTGTTCTTGTGTTTTTCAGTCCTTTTAGCATTGCGATTTCCTCGCTTGGGGAAGAGAGAGCTAATCTTAGTGCTTTTCGTACGTTTGTCCGATTTGTGCTTGTTTGGATTTGTCAGTTTCCCCTTCCTCTTGGTGTCTGGGAAGGGTTGCGGTTTGTGACTGTGGCACTCCCTGGACTTTTGTTTCTCTTACATTTTTTCTAAAAAGTAAATCGTGGTAAATCAACTTTTTCGGGAATTATTGGGTCAGTAAATCAAATGCAAATTAAAAAAAAAACGCTGTATGTTCTGCAATATTAAAAATAAAACAAATTCAAAAGCATTATAATACTGCAAGAACACAAAGAAGCAAATATCCCCACTTCATCACTCCACCTCAATACCAAAAGATTCCCATGCTGACCTTGAAAACAAGGTGCTGCTCATCAAAATCTAAAACCTTTTAGTCTCTCTGTAGCATCTTTATAAATTGCTGTACATTTATGTGTAGTTTTATTCAAACAATTCAAGATACACCAGTACAAAAGTATGATTGGGGATAAATCTACAATAACAGTTAAATTTGTCAGTATATGTATGACCGCACCCACTTATCATTATAATTTTATTGTCAACGTACATCAATCAAGTCATTGGAAAATGTAGTTCACCAGTTATTTAAGGAAGAGTCTTCTATCCGTCTTCTATGTGACCGCCATCTTGATGTTTGAAATATTAAGAGTAACATTTTACAAAGGTATTCCAAAGCATTTGGTAGTTATGGGGTGAAAAAAAGAAAGAAGGGCAGAAAATTTAGTAACAATTCAGTCAGGTCCATCATTCTTACGTGTGACAAAGCTACTAATAAACAAAAAAAGATGCGTTATGTTGATATATTTCTTAAGGATTGTAAGTTATGAAAGAAGAAAAAACATTATTCAAACAAATATATCAAGGCATTCAGGAGAGACATGCAAAAGCTCTCCCTGTACCTTTGAAAAAGCAAGCTAAAACCAAAACTTTCTTCTACACATCAACGTGAGCCGCGTCACGAGATAAAGGCTCTTCGAACTTTCTGTCTAATCAACATTACGAAAACACGCCTATTCAAATGTATTGAAAATTTCACCACCAAAAACTGAGTTTTCAGACAAAATTTCTGATATTTTTTCATATTTCTGCTCAAAAACATAGATTGTGGGTACTCGTTAGAACCGCCTCAGTGAGCAGAAGTAAGGAAAATATTGTATACCCCTGTAAACCCCAGTTTTACTATATAAAAGTGGGGTTTAAGGGGGTCAAAATTTTATAGGTATGTTTTCGTGATGATTTCGGTGTTAGTCTGTTTCACTGACCGTTCCAAGGCGGTTCTTCTGTCATAGTTTATTTTTGTTATAGTTCGTCTTTGAAAGTGTGTGTCGCTTACATCTTTCTGTTTTGGATAGCAATTTGGCCACTTCGTCCGTTTGGCTTTCTGTTAGTGTTGTTTCCATTAGGGTCTAGTTATTTCGTGTTTATGTTTCTTTCCCTTTGATGTCTCTGATGGGAGGTGTGGGGTAATTGTATTAATTCCTGATCATTGCCTTCCCTTCTATTTTACTATTTGTTGCTTTGTGGTTTATTCCACGAGGCGATTTGTCTAGCCTTGTGGTATTTTGTTCTTGTGTTTTTCAGTCCTTTTAGCATTGCGATTACCTCGCATGGGAAAGAGAGAGCTAGTCTTCTTGCTTTTCGTATGTTTGTTCGATTTGCGCTTGTTTGGTTTTGTCTGTTTCCTCTTCCTCTTGGTGTCTGGGAAGGGCTTCGTTTTGTGATTGTGGCACTCACTGGACTTTTCTCTTACCCTTTTTTTTGGATGGGAAAGAGAGAGCTAGTCTTCGTGCTTTTCGTATGTTTGTTCGATTTGCGCTTGTTTGGTTTTGTCTGTTTCCTCTTCCTCTTGGTGTCTGGGAAGGACTGCGTTTTGTGATTGTGGCACTCACTGGACTTTTCTCTTACCCTTTTTTTCAGTGTGCGAACAAGCTAGAGGTCTAGTTCTTTGGCTGAATTTTTCCCCCTGCCTACCACTTACGTGAGCGAATAGCATAGGTTCTGGCGAGACTGTGGATGTGCAGGCTCGCCTTTGCTATTCGCATGTGTCAAAATGGCTCTTTTCCCATGACGCAGCTAATGTAATGAAAATGAGTCGCATGAACATGATGAAGTAGTGTTACCCAGGAACCAACTACAAGCCAATAGGACTTTTAAACTTTAATTGTTACAGGACAGCAGTGTATAGAATGTTCCGATTCTTAAATAGTAAACAATATTGTTCCAATATTTATGACAGCTAGCAAGCTGCATTGTGATCTTGATTTGTTATGCCTGAATATGTACATAAAACTGACAAAAACTTGGTGCAAGCAAAAATTACTATACTGGTGACAGTGACTTTTAGCAAGCAGCTGCATTCCAGGAAAACACTACAGCATGCTCCGATCCAGTCAGTTATTACGGTAAATATTCTAAAATTTCGAGTATCAAAGAGTCTGACAAAACACAAATGCAAACAATGCAGACCCAGATCAGAGTCTGATAGGGTCTACACTGTTTGCCATTCCACTAAGTATTTTAAGAAACAGTTGCATAAAAAGCACAATTTAGGCAAATATATTATAGAATAAGGTATTTTGGAATAAAGTATAGAATAGAGTTTTTGAAAAAAAATTATCAAAAATTTTTTTTTTTTTCATTGATTTTAAATAATTTATAATCCATAACAATACTAAACTTTTTGTGCACAAGTAGTTACAACAGATGGTTTTGCATTAATTCATTCTAAAAGTTTGCAAATTTACTTCTGTATAAAATGCCAGGCACAAAACAAATTTCCTTAAGATGTCAAAAAGAGAGTAACTTCAAAAAAAGTTTTAACGTGTTTTTAAATCCTACTTTTCCTGCATTAGTATTGTCTCTTTATCATTCTTCACTTTCGCACTTTTATGCTCTTTAAATCTTACTTTTACCTTTGCACTGACAGTGCAACTGCACATAATACCGAAGTATGAAGATAGATAGATACAACCAAAACAGGAAAATTCTCAGATAAAGAAAATCTGATATTTTTCATAATTCTGCTCAAAACATAGATTATGGCTACTCATTAGAACTGCCTTGGCGAGGCAGTTTTAACGAGTACCCGCAATCTGTTATTTAGCAAAATAAGAAAAATAATGTATAGCCCTGTAAACCCATTTTACTATATAAAAGTGGATTTTAAGGGGGTCAGAATTATATAGAGTTTATTTGTTTATATTGACAGGTTATGGAGAAATAATTCACTAGTGTTCTAAGGCTTCCGTGTAAAAACCGAGTGAGCGATTTTTTACACGAAAGCCTTAGAACATGCGTGAATTATTTCTCCGTAATTGATCAAAACCAAACGAATAAACTGTTTATTACATTTCTTATCCCCACCCCCACCCCACACACTGTGTGTTTATGTTGTAGCTTACGTTTGGCAATTTCAAATGCTATCGAGAGATACCTGGCCTTGAAATGCTGAACAAAAAATAAATAAATGAATAAATTAATTAAAAAAATAAAATAAAATAAAAATAACTAAAGATCTCGAATTATAAGCATATTTACAAAATATTTGTCTTTGTATATTGAACACGTTTAGAGCATTGAAAGCGAAAGATCGCTCAATTCTTTAAATAAATTGCGTCACAGAATTACGTCACTAATTAGCGCGTGAAAACAGTCCATTTGAAGAAATCAAATAATTCACTGGTGAGCGATTTCCGCGTTTTCTTTCACAGAGAAAAAAAGGTAATTCATTGTTAGAAATGTAATAAATAGGCGTGTTTTCATGATGCAAAATATGATTCTGCTTTGTTAACCTCAGACTCATTTGACATCACGAAAACATACCTATATAAATTTGACCCCCTTAAACCCCACTTTTATATAGTAAAACTGGGGTTTACAGGGGTATCCATTATTTTTCTTATTTCTGCTCAAAACAAAGATTGTGGGTACTCGTTAGAATCGCCTCGGTGAGGCGGTTCTAACGAGTACCCACAATCTATGTTTTGAGCAGAAATTAGAAAAAAATCCGAATTTTTATCTGAAAATTTTCAATTTTTGGTGGTAAAATTTTCAGTATATTTGAATAGGCTTGTTTTCGTAATGAGAAGGAGCTTTGTGTTCAGGAAGACAATCATGAAGTTACATGTTGTCTCCCTTGTAAAAATGGCGGAAAATCTACCAGTTGTATCAAGTCCCCTTAATACAAATTATGCTTTCCTTAAAGTTGGCCTTAAAATGAAAATAAAAAAGGTTGTCTTTGGGAACAAAAAAAGCACACAAAAGAACGAAAATCGTAGACAGTTTTATTCAGTCTCTCCATATACAGCTATGTAGTTTGCAAGGCTGTATACGCCCCTTAGCACTGGCTTCAGTGGTATTCGATTTTCAAAGTAACCAGAATTTGCCAAAGACCTCTAAGGCAATAAAAATATAATCTGCATTATGATGAAGTTTGGGGAGATATTTTATGGTCATCACACAGCACCATTATTAAAACATGCCTATTCAAATATATTGAAAATTTTACCACCAAAAAATGAAAATTTCAGATAAAAATCCTGATATTTTTCATACTTCTGCTCAAAACATAGATTGTGGGTACTCGTTAGAACTGCCTCTTTGAGGCAATTCTAATGAGTACCCACAATCTATGTTTTGAGCAGAAATAAGAAAAATAATGCATACCCCTGTAAATCTCAGTTTTACTATATAAAAGTGGGTTTTAAGGGGGTCAAAATTTTATAGGTATGTTTTCGTGATGCTTTGGGATGAAGAATTTTAGTGATGAGATTAATATGTATGTGTTACTAAGATAGGAATTTTGATCAAAACTTAAGTTACAATGAAAACAATAGATATAGCATCAGTAGTATGCCTTTAACCCTTAAAGAGCCAATCACAACTGCAGTAGATGACAGTTTTGATTTTTTGTTGTTGTCAGTGAAAATAATACTCCCAGGTAAGTCATCTGCAACGATTCACAAGCAATGGTGTCTTATTTTCTCTGAAAAATAACAAAAACAATTTTTGAATGCCTTCTGCTATTTTGCTTGGTGCTTTAAGGGTTAACTTTTCTCATCTTTCATAGAGATGGGTTAACCTAGTATATAGATGTCACAATAATCATTCTGGAAAACTACATAAAAACACAGATGTTATAAATTCTGTACTTTTATTTCTCTTAAATATATGCATGTACAAATAGTTTTGAACTGGACGGAATGTTCAAGAATTGACAATAAACTACAGATCTACTGTACAAACAGTGAGATTCCACTCTTTAGAGACAAAGCCAGTGTTTTAATGATCCATTAAGTTAGTGTGTAAAACAGATCCCGTATGTGCTGAGCAGAGACCCAGGCCAACATGCAACTTACCCTTTCATCTCTGCAGACCAAAGCTAATACTTTGGCAAACAGAGCAGCTCCACCAGATAAGACCTCATAACAAACCAACTCATCTGGATCTTTACTGTTTGCCATCGCTTTTGATGTTACTAGCATCACCTATTTAAATTAAATGGCTGTTTCCCAATTCAACGATAGAAAAATCATCTTCATAAACTTTGGGGACGAAAGGGTTAATATAAGTCAGGTCAAGATCTTCTCTCTTTGTCAACCCAACAGCTGAGACTTCTAGAACTTAGACAGCAAATAGAAAAAAACTTGGCAAGCCTGAGTGTATGAACAACTGATCTTGATCCCCACTCAAGGCCCGACAAATCATGGTTTAATCTACTTGCCCAGCAAAGTATGCCAACAGGAAAATGCTAAAATTCAGTGCCTTTCCTAATATAATTTATATTCTTTTTCTGCGCAGGCTAGAAACCATTTTACTGGGGTAGCTGTACAATGGATTTGTCAGACCCTGCCACTAATCATGTAAGGGTGTTTTACCCTCACAACAGACATTTAATATTCTTTCAGCTTGTACCTTATTTATACTAAAGATTTGGAAACCATTAATTCTTAACCATACTAACTTACTCTTAACAATACTTTACCTAAAGACTGAAAAAAATCTATTTGATTACCTCTGATGCCACTAAAAGATGTTCATAGCTTCAGATAAGTTGGGATGGTTTGTTGTTTTTTTCAATCAAAAAGTACTGATATGTTTTTGTTTTTTTTTACTTCTACAAGAAAACATATGTTGTGGGTAGTCATTAGAAATGTCTCCCTGAGGCACTTCTAATGTGTATCTACAACATGTTTTCCTGGAGAAATGAGAAAAATAATATTTGGAGACCCCTCTTATCTGGAGCTATGGATGTTGGCTGAAGGCTGGCCTGACCTGTCAATATTTGCATACAACAGAAAGCAGCTTTTCCCAGTCATGTTGCTTATATCATTTTTTCCAGACACAACTTTTAAAATGACAAACCATCTAATATACTCTAGCAGACAGTACCAAGTTTTTTTAACATTAACTTAAATATTGATAGAAAAATAGAAAAACAAATATTTACAATCTCACAAGAGCACATTAAAATAAATTAAGCCATATAATATACACTTAAACATTTTTTCTCAGAATAATTGGCAGCATCTCTAACAAAGGAATTTAGACCTGCCACTTGAATAAGGAGACATTTTAAAAATGCAAGTAGAATGACAGAATGAGTAACTCCCCACTACACTTTTGAGCTTCAGTGAAAGAAGCCATTTTCACTCTTTCCCAGAGCAGAAAACTCAAACATCAAGAATTATGCAGGTAACATGTCATAATAAGTACTTCTACACATCTTTGATGTTTCATGATAATATTTCAAAGAGTAACAACATTTATACCCAGCAAACAAAATCATAGCCAAATTATTCATGAAGAATAAATCAACATCAGAAGACAGAGTGGCACTTCTTGCATGTGCAATTTATATTTATGCATTCAACATACAATCAAACTTAAATGACATGAGCATCTTTGGGACCACAGAAACTTGTTCGAGACATGGCTAGTTGGAGCCAATGAGGGTTTATCATAGTGGCAGGTCAGGAATCAAATAGCGATAATTTAGGAATTTTTTTTTTTCAATTTTCTTCACAATAATGTATGTTGAATGTACTCATTAGAATTGTCTCAATGAGGCAATTCAAATGAGTACACACAGCATACAATTTCGTGATAAAATAAGAAAATTTCACAGAATATTTGTTTTCTTGAGTTGTCGGAAGAATTTCATAGGCACTCAAAAACAGGTTCAAATTAGCCATAGTAAACAAGCCTGGACAATCTCATTTTAATACTCTCTCACTTATTCAATATGGGGTATAAGATCTTAAAATTCCAAAATGAACACAAACTTGCAAACATTTCTTCAAGCAACTCCCCTTCTGTTCAGGAATACATTTATTTCTTGTGATATAATGAAAATCTTGTGACGTCAAAGCTATCATTTTATCTTCTACAATATTTCAGCAAACTACATCTGTACCCATTCCTGATGTACAGACGGCTAAAACAAACACACATAATTACATACATGTCTGCGGAATCTTCAATTTTATCATTTGTCGTTATTTCTATGAAGATATGGTATCAGATATTTTATTTGTTACTTTTACACTCTATTAACCCTTGTAGCACTAATCATAACTGCAACAGTTGACATTTTGATTTTTTTTTGTTTGTTCCTTTTTTTGTTTTCTTTTGCATTTCTTCTGAGGAAATGAGGCTTACATTCCATGTGAATCATGCTGAATCATCTGCATAACAGATGATTCACATGAAATGTCATCTTGTCCTGTGAAAATTAATTTTAAAAATTAGAATGTCATCGGCTACGTAACAATTTTGCTTTGATAGTGTTTTAAGGGCTAAATGTGCCAAATCCAGCTGCATGCCCTCTTAACAGTTATGGTCCAGACCTGCATGCATATCTGTGCAGCTGTACCAGAGTTGTTTGCTGATATATTCTTATTCAATGATCATGTAGGGAAATGGTGAATGCCATGACTACACTATCTTGCTATGTAAGCTGATTAGGGTAGCTTCTGTTCACATACTGTAATTACCATAAATATTCCACTTCACATCACTTCCTTTCACCTTGTTGTTCACTGGGGCACAATAAATATTTGCATCCTATTATTTCTTACAGTGTTTATCCTAAACTATAACCAAATCCACTTCACTGTATGCTGACATGTGTTTAAAAAGTGCTGGATGAATTGCAAACAATGCAGACCCCGATCAACGGCTCCTTCAGCAGTTTGATCAGGGTCTACATTGTTTGCTAAAGAAAGACTGTCTGAATACTCTGGTAGATACAGTATTTCCCAAACTCGCCTTGTAAGACACTTTTCAAATATCACTGCATTTCATTTCAATTAAGCAGTCGTGGTCACTTTTTCTGATCTCGTGACTTGTACAGAAGTAAAGAACTAGAAAAAATCTCTGAATTTATCACATAGCATAAACATCATGACCACCTGCGGAATATCCACCTCCACCAGCATAGTTGGTTGTGTCATATTCTTGTTCCTGCCAAAAATGAAAACAAAATGTTAAATTTATACAAGGCATACAAAAGCACTGGCACAGTTAATACATGTCAAACTAGACATCTCATGGAGAAAATGAATGGCACTGCATACAGAGTATAAGTGCTGTTTTTGAAAGAAATGAAGGGTTAATAAAACCATTTTATGTAATGCAAAAAGGGATTCAACCAAATGCACATTCACTGTTATCAAAGCTCCTGATAAAGAGATTAAGGGTCATTTTCTGTTATTTTTTTTATGCTAGCATATCTTGTAAATACTTATTAGAATTACCTCAGCATTCTTGCATTCTACTAGGGCAAGAAAGCAACACACCCTGACTGGACATCAGCTTTGAGGAAAGGCTGATCAACAAGATAAAAGATTATTTTCTTTGACCACTCTAACTATTATCACCCTATGGGCAAATTCATCAGACAGCAAATTAATTGTATGTTTATTATTTTTCCCAGATTATATTATTTGGCATTTCAGACAATTAGCACAAAATGGTAAATAATATTTTCAGGGAAAAATAAGAAAATATTTCAAAATGTCTGGTGACATTTTTTCCAGCATGCTGAGCATTAGTAGTTACACATTCTAATACCGACCTGATTCAATTTCTTAAATTCTACAACTTGAGTAAAAACATATTCCAGGATATGTTTAGCATCTCTGTTGTCTTGTGGAAGATTGGTGGTTACTCCAAGAATATCACCACATTCTCTCACATAGTACTCCAAATCATCATCAGTACCTGCAATATTTAATACAGTGAACCCTCGTTACAACGACAGCATTTGTTCCCAAAGACATTGCCATTAAAATGAATTTGCTGTTTTACAGAATACTTAATGTCAGAGTAATTTGACATGTAAGAAAGGTCTTGTTTTGTACTTATTTCCTCAAAGAAAATATGTTTTGGATATTTGTTAAAATTGCCTCGCTGAGGCAATTATAACAAATATCCAAAACATGTTTTTTTTTTAAGTATTAAATCTAATATTCTTGAATAATTTGTGATTAATTGTTATCTCTTTAGTGAAGGTTTCATGACAGTCAAATTGTCATTATAACGAATTTTGTCATTGTAGCGAGTATCGGTATAAAAAGGGCTTTCTATATTGGTAAAGTTAAAACCATAGCTCTAGATAAGAGACATACCCAGATAAATATATTTCTTCTTTCTCAATGAAAACACAATACACATTAGAATTGCTTAATAACCCATGGTTTCATGGATAGATTCTTTGTCTTCAGGTTAAATGCCACCATAAACAGTCCTATGCTGAACCTATTAGAATTTATTTGGTGAAGTGATTCTAAGAAATTGCTACAATATATGGGCTGCGTCAAATGAAAAAGTGCCTTTGAACATGCCCAAAATGCACAAATTCAGAACATCTTGTGCATTTGGGCCTTTGCCCTCCATTTATTCATTCTGTACTGTCCAATGATTCTATTAGCGGACAGTGAAGGCCCTGATATGGGCCTCTGCTGTCCTCATATACCTGAAGATACATTTTCTCATGATGAGGCCCATATGACATGATGAGAAATAAGAAAGGTATCACTTTTTTTTTCTAATGAAGGGGATGGGGTCAAGAAAAAAAAAAAAAGAAGAAAAAAAAAAAAAGAAAACATTATCTGGAGATATCTTGTGTGTAGTTTGGACAGCTTGGTAGAAATCTTTTTCAATTCCCCACATACAATATAAAATGTCTTTTAACTTCCTAATGCCTGCAGCAACAACCCTGGTCAGGCTGCACAAATCTGACTTTTTCATCAGCATATCAAAATCTAATTATATATGCTTTTTTCAAGCATTATATAACTAGAGCTTCCAATACTGTATGAAATCACCTTATATGATTTTATCTTAATATGAGGAATGTAATGTTATTTCTCTAAAGTTACAATTTCTAGACGCAAACTGGTATCAGATCCCAAGTTGGAATTATTCAAGAGAAATCTCAATAGACAAACTATGTCAAAATGCAAATATACAGCTGTAAGATACAGATTAAATGTAAAAATGGGGGAAAAGGATTAAAATATAACTATTATAAGCCACCTGTAACTATGTACAAAAACAATCTTACATTTGTTGGTTTGTTGAGCCAGTCTGACCTTCTCTGAGGAGAATTGTTCATCCAGGTCAAACAGATCTAATGATGGTGGTGGCAACTCTCTAAATGATGGTGGAAATACCTGAAGGCATTTTTCAAGTGATGAAAAATACAAGAGAAATAGTTTTTATGACATGTGCAGGCAACAAAGGCACAGATCAGACTGCACAATTGTGCAGTCTGATCTGTGCATTTGTTGCCTGATAACAAAATCAATGGATATTGCAGTATTAGCAAATGGAGAAGGCACTGATCAAACTGCCCAGATATGCAGACTGATCTGGGTCTTACCTGTTCAAATATGGTATAAGAGTTTTTTCTTACAATGACCAACAAACAAGTCACGGACAGTAAAACAGGGTAACATACACTGTGACATATATGAACAGTGAAGACCCTGTCTGACTACCAATCTGATGAGTCCAGGTTGGGCCACACCTCTGGCACTCTATCACAGATCCTGTGACTAGGGATAATAGACCATATTTACCTTATATAATGAGCCAGCACACAACCAAACCTACAGTAAGACCTGTGTGACCAGCAAGGCTCAGAGCAGCCTGTACATCCACCCAGTATGGCAAGAGTTCTCATTTATCCCTCTTTGCATAGCCTGGTGGCTGATCTGAGTCTTGTTCGTTTGTGTTGAGGTTTTACGGCCCAGTCAACCCAATGGGGTCATGTCGAGCGCGGTCCGTTTACCTAACCACACGTTTACTGGGCAGGCTTAGTCCTCTAAGCGGTTAACCAGTATTGTGCACATTCTTTCGCCAGAAACTGACAACTGCCCTTCTTGAATCAGCGAAAGGGAGAGAATGACCGTAGAAAATATTTCATGATCAATCTCCACGAAAGAATGTTGCCGACCTCGGCGGGGGTTGAACCCGCGACCTCCTGGTCTCCAGTCGGACGGCGCATCCAACTGAGCCACCGAGGCCGGCGATCTGAGTCTTCACTGGTCCCACAAGTCTTATTGTAGGTTTTCCATGTGCTTGCTCATATCTGAACACATCCCTCACATACATATCCAAAAATTTGGACAAACCTGTTTGATCACCTTGGCCCAGTTGTTCAAAACTAACAATGTCATTAATTAACGTATCCTTAAAATTTTGATCATCAAATATGGCTTATACTTTAATATTTTTGCTGAAAAAATGTGAGTAGCTTTTGCATTTGCAAAAGCTACTCACATTTTTTCATCAAAAATACTGTGAATTAGATATTGTACTTACTAGAACAGTTAACATTTTGACCACTAAAGAGCTAGTTAAGCTGACGATGCTTTGAACAACTGGGCCCTGCTGATTTGCCTGAAAAGTATTGACGAATGGCAAACAGTGCAGATCTTGATCAAACTGTTCCCTTATGAGCCATTTGATCTGACTCTATACTTGTTTGCTCAGGCATAACTGTCTGACTGTTTGTGGAATATATAGTAGCTTAAACCTTGAATTAATGGCTGAGTAGATATGCATAACTTTGTGAATTTTCTAAAGACTAGACCTGTATGTTATGCATGTACAAAGCTTTCAAGTCTGTCCTATACAAGGCAAATTGATGAGCTTCAAGGGAAAATAACTCTGCCATGGAAATATTTACCTCTCTCCTCACTGGAAGCTTCACGTACAAGAAAAAATATGCTCCCTCTGAGTGCAAATTCTTTCCTATAAAAGTAGCTCCCATTTCTGAAAAGTTTCAAACTAGATGGTAACTTCCTATCTGCAAACAGTCTCCCTTTTTTCTGCAATTTTCATGTTATTCATTCACCTTAAAAGACAATGTACTTACAGCTGGTTGAAGAGGTGGTAATGGTGTCTCAAACTGTGGTGTGATCAGAGATAAAGACTCGTGTTTAACTCCTAGCTGTTCATATGCTCTGAAAACAAAACACTTGTTCTGTAATATGGTCTGATTGTTAAGAAACCTACTAATAAATAAACTTCCAAAGACGAGTCTGACATCTGTTATTTAATAGCCAGACATTAATGCTATATTAACATGATCTGACATTCTGTATCATGCCAAGTGCATGTTCCCAGACCACAGGACCACATCAGAAAAAAAAGAATCCTGTCTGCTACAATTTTTAATGATGCTTCAATGCAGGCTTGGAGCAAATCAAGAAGCAAGAATGTTACAAGCATGTCACTTCTACATCATATCAACATAAACAACTTCATATCGAGGGTTGAGCGCAAGACTGTAGTAACTCAAACATATTTTTGAAACCCTTGTTTAGGGGCAACTTTGACCCCTTTGTAAACAATGCAAATTTAGGTGCCATTGCTCATACGAGCAATGGCACCTAAATTTCCATCGTTTACAGAAAGAAATGTTGTAATCTTCATAACGCCTTCATGGTGAGGAGATTAAGTATTGGGAAAAACAACCATCTGACTTGCCACAGTCTTGCGATCAACCCTCGATATGAGAGGGTATGATATGCTTGTGATATGGATCTGGAAAAATTGAGACAGTCACGTGCTTCGGCTTTTTGGATCAGAATGTTAAGAAACTTATCTTTAAGAAAGCAATGTCATAAATACATATATTATAAATAGGCTTTATTTCTGTACATAAATCTAAATAAGATTTTTTTATTCACAAAGTAGTGGTATTTCTTGTCTTATTTCTCCTTGAGGAAATATCTAGGCATAGCTCTTGATAAGGATGCTTTTTGAACCAAGAGTATCTATATTTTTCTTATTTCTCGCCAAAAACATGTGTTGTGGGTATGCATTAGAAGTGCCTCAGTGAGGTGCTTCTAATGAGTACCCACAACATATGTTTTCGTCGAGAAATAAGAAAAGTATTTACCTGATACCTACTCTTATCTAGACCTAAGTCTAGGTACACATTACAACTGCTGATGCAATTCTGCCGAGCATCCATAAATTATATCTTAGTAGAGAAACGAGAAAAATGTTTATCTAGACAGTCTGATACCCTTCTTACCTAGACCTATGTACATATGCGCCAGCACATGATAAAATCTACAATAAGGCATATGTGACCAACAAAGACGCAGATCAGCCTGTACATCCACCCAGTATGGCAAGGGTTCTTGTTTATATCCTCTTTGGACAGCCCAGAGGCTGTAGAAGGCACATATTATTAGCAAAGACTCTGATCATACTGTGCGGATGCACAGGCTGATCTTGAGTCTTCGCTGGTCGCACAAGTCATACTGTAGGTTTTGTCAAGTGCTGGCTCATGTAAAACTTTACTGTTTGCATATGCAATGATCACTCATATTGCTTGACATGCCTTAATTTTGTTCTATTAATAAGACACAATATTCAAACTGGAAAACTTAATTCTTTCTGATGAATAGTGCTTTTAAAAAAGCTTAAATGCCAAACTACAGTAAATGTCCTAATATTTGAACACTCTATTCCATACTTTTATGACTAAAGTTTGCTTTTTATGCCATTCTTTCATAAAATACATACTGGAATGACAAATAGCTGCACTATTTGCATATGCCATTTTGTCAGAAACTTTGGTGCATGAAATTTTAGGACATTTACCATACTTCAAAACCGTCTGTCAAGACGAGGATATTATAATCATGACTGTGAAATTTGCTATCATTTAAATGATGTTTCCAAAAGAGTTTTAAAAACATAAGTCTGTCTCTAATACATTCTGTTTCTTTGCTCAATCTACCTTTTACCTAACCTAAACATCTTTATAATAGCCTTAAATGATTATTTCTAAGCAACTTACACATTACTATTTTCGAACAATTAGACCATGTGACTCTTGACGACAGTTTTTTACTACTTCAGTAGACAAAGACATTACTTTCCTTCTCTTGAAAAAGGTATTGGATATACCGAAACGCGTCAATCAAAATAAATATCAAGTTAAAAGTACCGTTGTTGGTTGTTCGTTCTGTTTACCCCCTACTTTAGTGATTTACCATACCATTTACCCCTTGGGCTATGTCTAATCACAACCTGTATCTATCTAATAACTCACACTTACTTTATAGACTTAGGTACGAGACTGGTATCTAACTTGAAGAGAGAGTTATCAAAAAGGGCTGTGATATCTCTTGGAATATCATCACTCTCTTGGAGACAGGTCTTTAGTTCATCAGCAATCTTTGAGATATCAGGTAACATGTTATAGTCTGACACCTGAAACACAAAATGAAAGTATAGAAAGGAGAAATACAGCCAAGGACTGGACTTAGAAAACAAAAATGATACACCAAAAATTCTGGTTTCCAAAGTAAAAACCATGTCACACTTGTAGCTAAACAACCATGTTGTATCCAAACAAAATGTCTAGATTATGTAGAAAAATGACCATAAATGGTCATTTTTCTATATAATCTATACATTTTTGGTTTGGATACAACACTACTGGGGTCCAGCTTTAAACTGTCTTATATACAAACTGTCTTATAATGAAACACCTTATAAAGAGGTTCCACTGTACCAAGTAAACCCTATAAAGTTCAGCCTTATGGCAAAAGGGAAGTTTGTACAGTAAACTTCTATTTAAAATCTAACTTTTACAGGGAAGGGTCTGCTACACATGAAACTGGCAGTTCACTTGTGGACTTAAATGAAAGACCAGCTGGTTTAAAATAAAACATTCTCAAGGTAATCAATGTCCTTCCTAATCTAGAATACTGCTGCTTCTTATCTGCATCAATGCAATACAAAGATCATGTTGACGATGAAGGTGAATATCAAACAATCTGATGCAGATCCACTGCTCAAGATGAGAGGAATAGCCAGTCAAATATATTCATTTCTCCACAAAGCAGATGTAATGGCTACTTGAGGTGCTTCTTCTGAGTACCCACAATGTATGTTCTCAAGGAAATTAAAAAAAAAATCTTTTTGCTGAAAAAAGTGCTTTATCTTGAGCTATAAGATGGTTATGCTGGTCTTAATCTCACTTTTTGTACATGAGAGAGGGTTGGCTTCCCTCTGCAGGCCAGGTGCCTACCTCAGGATCTTCTGCATCTATAACATTCAGTTTGATGTCATCTGTGGTTAGGAACCGGATCAAAACATCCTAGAACAGACAAATATAATGGGTACATATGATGTCATCATATGATATTATTGTTAAATGTATAGCTTTTCAACAGTTTAAGGTATTTTCAGAGAATGATATAGTATGAAAAAAACAAATGGCTGTGTGAAAAAAAAGAAAATTATACATATGTACTTGTACACATAGCACATGTAATTAGAAATAAAAAATCTGCCACAAATATGATTAGAATCCAGCACTTCCTGATTTAGGAAATCATCACTGATTACTTCTTTTATTTTTTACTTCTCAAAAACACTGCAACATTAATATTTACAGTCAAACTTAATGCTATCAATAACCTCCAAAAATGTTTTTGATTCTATTACACTTTAAAAATACTATTATGTGCCATAAATTACATCTGATTATTAATTTCTAAACAGTAAAAAACATATAGATAATAAAATCAACAACTGCTGAAATTATTTCTTTTAAAGATTCACAAAATTTAACTTTAGTTAACAAAAATGATCTACTTTAGTTTCTATTTTTATTTCCCATTATTCCCATCTTAAAAGAAAAGAATAAGTCTATATGATAATAAAGTATAATTACCAATATTTTACTATTTTCTTCTTTATCAATATACTGGTCTTGAAACATGTGACAGGACCCTAGAACAGAGAGTTTTCCCTTGCCCTGAAAAAGAGACATTATCTTAACCAGGATATTGCAAGGCATACAAAAAAAACAAAAACAACACCTGCAACTCACATTAGGCTTATCATCCACTTAGTTGGGTTGCGGCCTTCACTGTTGTCTCATGGTTAGATTCTGTAATGTCCATATGTTATATGTCGCAGCTCCAGATAAGAGGTCGTATCAACATATCACCAAGGAACTTCTAATATAAAGTACCCCTAACATTTATTTTAATGGAAAAATAAGAAAAATATCTGGGCCCAATTGTTGAAAACTTAACGAGGTTGTTAGCTAACATGATGTTAAAATTTCTATCTTGAAATATGGCAAATACATTGATA
Organism: Anodontia alba; assembly: GCA_964016985.1. NCBI lineage: Eukaryota > Metazoa > Mollusca > Bivalvia > Lucinida > Lucinidae > Anodontia > Anodontia alba. The sequence continues at coordinate 89,908,837 of OZ024825.1, read as the reverse complement.
TTTTTTGCATTGCAGAAGCTACTCTCATTTTTGCAGCAAAAATATCAATGTATTTGAAAATACCTTAGCTACAACAGCTAACAAGTTTATCATTAACAAGCTTGTTAAGCTAACAATGCTTTAAACAACTGAGCCTGTACTTTTGAGCTGAAAAAGTACCTTATCTGGAGCTATGATCAGTGCTCAGTGCAAGTCTCCAGATATCAATGGTGCATAGACTTGGCAATTGCTGTTCATACATTGTTATTTTACTATTTCTTTCCAAGTAAACTAACAGAGAAACAAGATGCATTGTCTCTTCGTTGCCTCTACCTTAAATTATATTTTTAGTAGTAGTATTCCAATACTACTTTTAGTGCTTTTTTTGACATTTCCGCTGCCATAACAACAATTAAAATAATTGTCCAACAATCAAATTTAACATACACACAGCCTATCCAGAGTCTTTGCTGTAGATAGATGGAACAATTGTTTCCCTGTCTTCAAATGACATGCAACCATAGCTGCAGGTAAGAGGGGGTATTCACACATCTCCACAAAAATATATGTTGAGGGTTCTCATGAGAAGTGCATAGAAAGCCTTATTAAAAAGAACTGCATAACTATTTAACTCTTTTAGCACGAAGCAAAATTTGTCCTTAGGAGACAATTTGCATGAAATGTCTAATCCTATTTTCTGGGAAAATAAGAAAAATATCATCAATTTGTCAAATTTGCCCATAGCATTGTAAGTGTTAAACCAACCTTATATGAGCGAGTGCATGACAAAACATACAATAAGACTTGTGCGACCGGCAAAGACTCAGATCAGCCTGTGCATCTACGCAGTCAGAAGAGAGTCTTTGCTGATCGCATGTGCCTATTACAGCTTCCTGGCTATCCAAAGAGGGATGAATGAAAACCCTTGCCATTTTAGATGGATGTACAGGCTGATCTGAGTCTGTGCTGGTCACACAGGTCTTATTATAGGTTTTGTTGTATGCTGGCTCTCATGGGTATATACTTACCCTGGAGGCATATAATGCACACACAGGTCTGTTGAGAGGAAAGGAAACACTTCCTGTTGATAATATAGATACCGCTGGTTTCATTACTGATATTGTGGCCCCATAGGGATATAAGAACTGTAAAGCCCTGTGAATAAATATAAAGCACCTTCATAGTCTCTATCTTTAGCATGCTGAATTTAAATATAAGAAGACATTTTAAACAAGAAGTGTCAATGAGCAGTGCATAATGTAACCATAACTTAATGGATGTACTTGAAAACAGTATACCCCACCTCCTCCTCATCCCCCCCCCTCCCCCACCCTCCCCCCCCACACACACACACAAAATAAACCAGAAGTTGCCAATGGGGCTTTAAGAATCATCATTAAATTCAAAAAGCAAGGCTCTAGCTTACACACTACTTTTCATCAAAAACTTGGACGGATATCTTTCTTATTCTCACTGAAATGGATCTTTCATAGAAAAAGAAGGAAAATCATATTTATCTAGATACAGCTAATATTTCTTCGGCACAGAAAAGGTTATACAGTCGAACCTCAATATCTCAAACATCTCTGGGACCATTGAAGTTTGTTCTAGATATGGGTAGTTTGAGCCACCGAGGGATAATCATAGCGCCAGGTTAGGAGACAAATCGAGGGTTGAGCGCAAGACTAGCGTAAGTCAGATGGTTGTTTTTCCCCAAACCTAATCTCCTCACCATGAAGGCGTTATGAAGATTACAACATTTCTTTCTGTAAACAATGAAAATTTAGGTGCCATTGCTCGTATGAGCAATGGCACCTAAATTTGCATTGTTTACAAAGGGGTCCAAGTTGTCCCTAAACAAGGGTTTCAAAAATACGTTTGAGTTACCATAGTCTTGCGCTCAACCCTCGAAATGGGAGAACTATATGGATGTCTTCAATCTTCAATAAAATGATGGTATGTTGAGTGTACTCATTAGAATTGCCTCCATGAGGAGATTCTAATGAGTACACACAACATACATTTTCATGATACTAGAAATGTGTCCAAAGGACATGGATGCCCCACCTGAAAAACTTAAATGCAAATTGCTAATGCCAGATGGGAAAGGAGACGGACGGACAGACAGGGGTAACACTATATGCCCTTTCAACAATTCTTTGAATGGCGGGGTATAAAAATAGGAAAATTTCCATAAATATCCCTAAATATTTGTTTTCTTGAGGTATCGGAAGAATTTTCAAAGGACTCAAACAAGAGTTCGAATTAGCCACGGTAAATGAGTCATTGGTGTTTGAGCCATTGAGGTTTACTGAACAGTGGAAAATGTCTATTCCAGCCAATGTCTATTCAAAAGTCTTCTCTATAAAAGGGTTTTGTTTCCTTCCATACAGCACCCTTTTAGGTTTATTTGGGAAATACACATGTAATCCAACCCCTGTTTACACTGTTTGCTCACTTCAATGCACCAGACAGATAAAATCCTATAGTAACTGAGTCCTCTAAGCCACCATCATTTACTATTGGCTCAGTCTTGTCCCAGTGCACTTCAACATGATTGGCTGGCTACTCATCAATTACAGGAAATACACATGAAACATGCCAAAAGTGTAATGTCCAGTCACTGAAATCAGTGTTACATCACGAAAATACGCCTATATAATTTTGACCCCCTTAAACCCCACTTTTATATAGTAAAACTGGGGTTTACAGGGGTATACATTAATTTTCTTATTTCTGCTCAAAACATAGATTGTGGGTACTCGTTAGAACCGCCTCATCGAGGCATTTCTAACGAGTACCCACAATCTATGTTTTGAGCAGAAACATGAAAACTATCAGAATTTTTTATCTGAAAATTTTCATTTTTTGGTGTTTAAATTTTCGGTATATTCGAATAGGCATGTTTTCGTAATGAATAGACGGATTTATATTCCCAATGGATCTGATTAGATAAGACAAAAATGTCTTCCAAAATGCAAATATCTGTATTTGGATCACCTGTCTATTCCAGCCAAATCAGTTCATTCGGAAGGGAAATTCAAACAAGAGAATTTCCTCTGTAGTATAAAAATAAATATCTTCTTTTTAATCCTTAAAGTGCCATTCAATACTTTAAAAGACTAGTTTCTGAAATATCCTTGATATATTTTTCAGTGAAAATAAGATCTCACATTTTATATATAACATCTGCCTGGTAGACAACTCACATAAAATGTCAGGCCTCACTGTTTTTTTGTTTTTTTTTTTACTTTTCTTTTTTTTTTTTTTTTTTTTTTTTTTTTGTTTTTTTTTCTTTAAAAATATATAAAAATGCCATCTGCTGCTGTTGTGACCGACACTGAAAGGATTAACATAATTCTGTGATAAATCCATAATCTTACTGTGCATTATTTTCATCTTCTAATGGCATGTTCTTCCCTGCTGCTTGACTAATAGCCCTGTAAAACAAAACATAACATTGGAGAGGTTTCTACAGTATGTCAGTATTATTGTAATGAAAATTATCTGGAGTATCGACCAAAAAGACATTACTGAATACATGTAATAATTCCGACTTCTCATCTATACACACATTTCATGCATAATAATTGGTTGAAGGAAAAGTTTTATACTTCAATAAAGTCCAGGGCCCAGTTGTTCAAAGCATCGTTAGCTTAACAAGCTTGTTACGGGTCATTTCGTTAACTGGTTTAGTGGATTCAATATATAATATTCTGATATTTTTTGCTGAAAAAATGTGAGTAGCTTTTGCACTGCAAAAGCTACTCACATTTTTTCAGCAAAAAATTTCAGCATATTTGCATATCACTCGATGTAAATTTTAACGAATCGTTAACTAACGATGTTGTTAGTTTGGAACAACTGGGCCAAGTTGTTCAAACTGATGATGTTGTTAGTTAACGTATCGTTAAAACTTTGATCATTAAATATGGCATATACTCTTAATATTTTTCCTAAAAAAATGTGAGTAGCTTTTGCATTTGCAAAAGCTACTCACATTTTTTCGGCAAAAATACCAGTGAATTTGCAAAAGCTACTCTGACACATTTTTTCAGCAAAAATACCTGTGAATTTGCAAAAGCTACTCACATTTTTTTTCAGCAAAAATACCTGTGAATTTGATATTGTACTTACTAGAACAGTTAACATTTTGACCACTAACATGCTTGTTCAGCTAACAATGCTTTGAACATCTGGGCCAAGAGCAGGAATCTTCCTTAGTCTGTCTCTCTAAAGATTCACATTTTTAGCAACATTTGTAACATTCTGAGGACATAAATTGGAATTATACTGAATGAATTTTATTTTTGTGGATTTTATGAATGTGTTAAAACTGGCGAATCCCTCACAAAATGAATAAAGCCAACAGCAACCAAAGAAAATGGCTATCATTTGAATATTTTTCTTATTTTTTCAGAAAATAGAATTTGACATTTCATGCAAATTATCTCCATATGAGAAAATATGCATGAAATGGTCAGTTTTTATTTTCTGGGAGTTTTCTTAATCACCATTTGTCATCTTCTGAATCTGTCCTGAGACAGTTATGTTAAAGGTTACTAGCATAACAAAGACTGTAAATCCTACCTGTTTAATACCCCATTTGATATGAGACATTCTTTGGGGTGAAAGTATTTATAATATGATGTTCTGACCACAGAATCTGAAAATAAACAAGCAAAAGAACTACAGTAGATAGTGATTCTGATAAAAAGAGTATCCAGGCAAAAACTCCAAAAACTATGAGCCTCAGCATTATGAAAACATGCCTATTCAAATATATTGAAAATTTCACCACCAAAAACTGAAAGTTTTCAGATAAAAATTCTGGTATTTTTCATATTTCTGCTCAAAAGATAGATTGTTGGTACTCATGCCTCGGCAGTTCTAACGAGTACCCACAATCTATGTTTTTGAGCAGAAATAAGAAAAATAATGTATATCCCCATAAACCTCAGTTTTACTATACAATAGTGGGGTTTAAGGGGGTCAAAATTATATAGGTATGTTTTCATGATGAAAATGAGAAAAAAGCCCTTATTGCATATGAGAATCAGTCTGCATTTGTGCAGTCCAATGAGGATGTTTACTGTCCATTTTAACTACATAATCACTGGATACTGTAAAATACACTGATGAATAAGTATCATATCAATACTGACATGACCAAAGTCACTTGTCAGGACATATGTCAAGGATTAGCTTTTCAAATGTAATGTATATGTGTAGCATATCATGGTAAATTTATTCTGTATTTGTGGGTGTTTAGAAAAAAACATTTCATGAAATAACTATATTTCTCAATGTATCATATTTTATATTTACATACTGGTAGTGGTTCTATAAAATATGAATACAGCAATGTCCCAGGTCTGATAAAGGCCAACTCTGCCCTCCCGCAGAATATCTGGGTGGTATAGATGGTATCAACAAACAATGAAGGACGGTCAATATCTGGCCCCTATAAAACTTTGTTTTCTTTTTCATGCTCAACTCAGCTGAGCATGAAAATTACTCTGCTAATAAATATGAAAATACCAACAAAAGTTGGCATTTTCATATTTATTAGCAGAGTGTTTTCATGCTCAGCAAGAACTTGCAATTGATAGTAATTTGAGATTTATTAGCTGGACAAATTTCATGCTCAGCTGAGTTGAGCATGAAAAAAGTTTTATAACCTCGGGGTCTGATCATACTCAGGTTGTTCTGGGCCTTTACAGACTACATGCAGCGAAGAAAGTTAAGACCCTTTTCCTAATAGTGCTACAGGACCCTGTTAATGACAAGTATTTGATGATCATTCTGGCTTATTTTTTCCAGAGCGCCATAAAATACATGTTGTGGGTATACACCAGAATCACCTTGCTAAGAAATTTCTAATGGATATCACAACACGTTTTTTATACAGAAATAAAAAACATTTTCCTAGAATTATCCTTAAATACTCCTCTAATCTATAACAAGTTCAGTGTAGTGTTATTCCTATGAAGTAACCAGTACTAACCTGTGTTCACATTAATACCAAACTCTTCAAGGAAAAAGTTAATATTGGTCTCAAATCTGGACTCTCCTCCCTCCCCTAACATCACCAGAACACTGCCACCACCATCTATGTACCGCTTTATCACATCAAACTGTAACAATCAAAAAACAATTAATAAACCCAATTTCCATTTTATTTTTAATTGCACCCTTAATGCGCCAATCACATCTGTAGATGACATTTTGATTATTTTTATTTTTTCAAAGAAAATAAGGCTCGACATTTTACATAAATTGTCTGCCTAGCAGATGACACATGAAATGTCGTATCATCTCTGAAAAATAACAAAACCTATTTTAGAATCTTGTCTGTTGCAAATCTGCTTGGTACTTTAAACATTAATATCAGAAGGTGGGGATTCTGTAGTTGATACAAGAATAAACATGCAGGAATATGGAATACATTGTACTTGGGAAAAACAAACACTTCTTTTGAATGCAAGACCACTATCTTCTGATCTGCCAAAATCTCAAACCAAACCCAGGGCCCGCACTGAGGTCACGTGTTTCTAATGATTACCCATTATTTATGTTTATGCGGAGAAATAAAAAGAAATGCTTATCTAGATACCCATCCAACCTACAGCTATAATATTAACTTTTCAGAAAGGCATGCTGTCATCTAATGCTACTAAATGATGGCTTGTAAAAAAATAAATATCTGGCAGCCATGACATATGTCCACTGTATTAAAAGATCCGAGAGATCAGATTGTAATTGACATATGTGTATTCACTATTAGGGATTGTTTCAGGATACAATCCATGCTTTAAAACTAGGCAAATGTCAAACATGTCCATACTTTCTGGTGTATTACTGCTATATTACTGCAATAAATATTAATCTGTACACTGGCTACTGACTCTATCTAATTTCTTTTCAAGACAGTATAAGACAGACAAAACTTACCTCTGCTTGTGAGAATTTCTCCCTACTTCCAGCGAGAACAAATATTCTTGCTCCTGCCAATTTATCATCTGTCAATTCATCTTTGTTCCTGAAATTATATTAAGCACATGCCAACACATTAATACACCAAATTTAAATAATAACATTCTACATTTATAAATATTTTGTTCTCATTTCCACAAGAAAATATAATAATCTTTCATGTGTTAGTGAATGGTTTCTTCAACAGATAATTTGAACCATTTTTTTTTTTCTTTTCTATTTTATGAAGTAGGTCTTATGTTAAAATATAGGTTGCAAAACTAATTTTGGTATATGACAACACACTACTTTCAACAGATGTACTCACATACAGAATTTGGTAAGCCAAGGAGATATACACTGAACTAGTTTTTGTATAAAGTATAACAGTCAAAAAACAGTTCTTAGGACCAACTTTTGACATGTGACATGTCATTTTCAATAGATGTACCCGTACTTCAAATATGGTATTTCAACGCCATATTGTACAAGAGATATGCTCTAGAAAAGATCTTTTATGGAAGGAAGGCTGAAATGATGGACAGATGTAATGATGTAAAGATGGAGTGCAAAACTATAGCCCCACCTCTCTAGTGGACCAATCGGGGGCAAAAAAAACCAAAAAAACAAGACAAAATAAAACTGTTTTACCATCTAATTAAGAAATCGCTAGGGATACTACATAGCCAAACGACTACTGTCCTTTCGACATCACCTGGAAACATGTTTTTTGCTTGGCATTTTATTTTAAATGAAAATATTTTGGTATGCTGACCATACATGTATCTTTTCAGAAACCATTCGTCTTTTTTGTTTCTGTGTTTTGTTCTCAAATATTTACCCTAAAATTAAATTTACACCCAAAAATTGGTCTGACCGATGCAATTTCTATAGTAAAATGACTTTTTTGAATTTTTGTCTACAAAAGTATTTTTTACTTTTCTTTGCTGAATTTGAATTATTGGTGTTTCACAACAATACTGTGAAAATTTCAGAAAAACTTACAAGCGGAACTTGTTAAAAATCTGTCTCCAAGTTACCTACCCTACAGATTTCTGCATAATTTGCATTCATTTTTACTATAGGAAAAAGTGAAAATATTTAAGTTTCTAAAAACCAATGACTAGAATAAAATAGTTTGTGCATAGGTAGTCAGGACAAATGGTTTTGCATTAAATCATGACAAAAGTTTGCAAATTTACTTCTCTTGTGTACAGCCCAAGCAAGAATCGACCCTGAAAGATGTTGAAAGCATGTACATGTAGTAACATTATTAGCTCCTGTTATTTAAGGTGGGGTATCTACAAAGTATGTTTCTTATTTCTGCAAAAAACAGATGCTGTGGGTACCATAAGAAGCATTTTGCCGAGGCACTTCTAATGAGTACCAACAACATATGTTTTCATGGAGAAATGATAAAAGTACAGTCAGTTCTCACTATCTCGACTTCGCTTATATCTCGAATAACTACTTATCTTGAAGTGAAACTCTGGTCCCTGTTTAAACATCAAAAACTAGCAACAGGTAACACAGTATTGTTTATCTTTTCCACAATATTTTCAATATACTTCTAAATTCAGGAGTCAAACTGCATATTCATTTGTGAAATCTGGTTGTTTGATTTATTTTTTCCTCAATTCTGATATGTCAAGGTATGGATATCTCGAAGTATTTCAGTGAGTCCCTTGGACTTCGAGATACCGAGATGAATGTATCAGTACTTTCTGACTGAAAGAAGCATCTTCATACATGCCATATCTCACACTGTGAGATAAAATCTCACAGAATTAGGCCCTTCTGGAAGCCAGTTCCTGTAAGATTTTTCAAATCTCACAGAATTTTCAGACCAATCTTACAAAACAACTAATGAAGAAATATATAGAAAGTCACACTTTTTTGTCTCTACCATAAGCTTTGTTCATTTAAATAAAGGCTTTTGACTATTATGGCATTTAAATAAAGGCTTTTGACTATTTTGTAGAGCTTTAAAGTATTTTTTGTTAAAAATCTCACAGAATTTTATTAAATCTCCCTGAAGAATTGGTCAAACCTCACAGCTTTCAGTCCACAGCTTATGGCATGTATGCATCTTATCTTGAGATATGTACTAAGACAAACTTACGTGATTATCTTCCAAGATGATCGTAACTTTCTATTGAGTGTTTTAAAACCACTGTTAGGGGTAAAGAGCTCCTTCTTGGAGGCATTGAACAGAATAGTGTTTCTCTGACTTTTCTCTTCCATGCCCTGAAAACAATAAAAGAAAAATATGTAAACATTGAACAGCAGAGGTCTAGAACAGCCTGGAATATGATATTTACCATAAAACCTTTAAGTATAGGGCCTATCTGGCCTTTGCAAACAGTGTAAACCCAGATCAGACACCAAGGCTCAGTACTCAGCCCGCTGCTCTTCATCAGTGCTTGATGCCTTGTCTGCTCTGTGGTCCCTGGGAGAACCTCTATGCTGATGACCTTGTTAGCATCGCTGAATTGCTTGAGGAATGTGTCTGGAGGCTCTTGACTTAGAAAGAAGCAATGGAGGATTAAAGACTGAGAGTAAATGCAGGAAAGATGAAGATCATGATCTGTGGTACGGGCTTGGACCTCCTGCAGAGTTCAGACCAGTTTCCACACACCGTCTGTTGCTCTGGAGTGGGCAGCAATAGCATCTACTCAATGACTGCAAGCACTGGGTGCACATGAAATGTAGTGGGCTCAAGCACTTGACAAAGGCCTCTGATTACAGATGTACACGGTGCCAGGGAACTGCACGCCCCTTGGATGGCAGACCACAAAGGGAAGTCCAAGTCGGACCTGACAATGGAGGTGGTAGCTTCCTTTTGCTACCCAGGCGACATGCTCTCAGCAGCAGGTGGCTGTGAACTTTTATCCACAACATGTGTGAAAACCGACTGGAAGAAGTTCAAGGAGCTGCTACGAATTCTCTCTTCCCGCCACCTCTCTTTCAAGACATGTGGCCACGTGTACAGCTCTTGTGTGCAGAGTGCAATGCTCCATGCCAGTGAGAGTTAGCCATCGACAAAGCCAAACCTTCAACGTCTACAGCAGAATTGCAGGGCAATGATCAGACAGATCTGCAATGTCAAGCCACAAGACATTGTCACCACCAGGTCAACTGAGCTACTTGCCCACCTTAGGATTGAGGATCTGGACCTCATTCTAAAGGAGAGAAGGCTCCACTGGTATGGACATGTAGAACGCTCCAATGGTGCAGTCAAGACAGCCTTTGACATACAGGTTGATGGAAAGCGTGGGCCTGGGAGGCCCAAGATGACATGGAAGCAGCTGACAAAGAGGGACTGCAGAGAGTGGAAGCTCTCGGATATCGACACTTATGATAGACATACATGTACCAGGAGATCTTGTGTGAGATCTGCCATGCATCCAGCAAGCCAGCTACCTGGAAGGGGGCCCACTGATGTGGATGTTGCCCCTGTACCTGCACGTTAATAAAAAATCCAATGATGATGCTGATCTGGGTCTACACCATTTGCTCTACATATGGCAATATTTTAGACACATCAAAAGGTAGTAAAATTGACTTTTTTCAAATATTAGGACAAATATGGTAAGTAGATGAGGAGTAAGTAAAATGATCAGATCTGGCAGTAACACATGTTTTCATAATCATACATCCACCCAGTATGGCAAGGGTTCTCCTTTTGCCCTCTTTGGATAGCCTAGAGGCTGTAGAAGGGTCATCAGATCAGACTGCACGGAAGCGCATGCTGATCTGAGTCTTTGCTGGTCACACATAATATTGTAGATTTTGTCTTGCACTGGTTCATATGATAAAATTCATAGGAGCAGTTTAATATGGATCTACACTGCATAGGCATTTCTGTCCAAAAGTTTCATTTAAATAAATAACACAGCCTGGTAAGATCATTTGTTTGTTAGCACCAGTAGATACAATAGCCAGTGAAAACCGGAGTGCAATTTTACTGGATATACAATGAAGTCTTCACAAAATCTGTCTGACTACAGGTCATGTAGAACAAAATATTTGTCCAGTATGGGAAATGATCCAAGACTTTTAAGTATCAGACAGACCTTGGCAAATCTTCCTTCAAGAAGTGCTAACAGGAAGGCACAGCTTTCCCACATTTGAGGACTGATTTTTTTTTTTTTTTTGTCAATTAGTTAGATATGGCAAGTAATGGGAATGAAAATCATGACATGGTATTTGTAACCTGATAATATGAACCAACAGATTCTTTGATTAGTGGTTATAACAGTTCATATTAGTGATAAGTCTGGATCTGATGCTTTGCCATTACGAGCAGTGAGCACTTCAGTCTGAACTGATCATGGTGTTGTTGTAGCCTCTTGGCCAAATTTTCTCTCTGATATAAACTTAACATAAGTATTGTTATTTTGGTGATATTCAATGACATTCCCCTCTCCCCCCCCCACCACCACCCACCCCCGGCCCCAAACAGCCAAGACCTAATCAACTTCCATAAAATGACAGAGACATTTTTAGGGTAAAATCACCCATTAGCATTGATCTGTATTACTCTGACCATTGCACAACAGGTCCCTTTCGTATAGACTTTCCAGGACTTAAGTAGTAAATTTCTAGACTACTGTAATAACCTTGGGAGAGACAAGCCTGCGTAAGTTTACAATATAGATTAGACGGGTAACAATTCATCAAAAGTTTGGTCCACTGTGGTAGAGATGCGGTGGTTCGGTTCTTGTTCATTTTTTGCTTGTTTTGATTTGGTTCCGAAAAAAAATCAACATTATTTAAACTTGTAATGACTTAAATTTGGCAAAAAAATGTGGTTATAACTGTTTAAATGTTGATTCTTTCTTACTTTCTTCTCGAATAATCCATCTCAATATTCTTTGTTTGTCTTACGACAACTGAAATGCATTTGCAACAAAGACCTTTTGGCCGACAAATACTGCCTTGCTTTATAAGAAATAAATATACTATTTCTGATGATTTCCTTGGATACTGTTTTATTTTCAGCAGATTTTTAAATGTAATAAGAGACAAAGGTATGCTCAACAATAAGTTTAAGGTTAATATTTTGGCGAAGAACACACCCGTCATGAATGCATTTTAGCTGAATCAATAACCTTGACCACCACTGAATTGTTTTGCAGGGAAAGATACAAACATGTTAAGCATCAAGAAGAGAAAATGAGCTTGATCAATCCATCAGCATCAGTTAAATCACCCGTGTGGCAGTATTTCGGCTTCATCTAAACCACCTTTGACAACAGTCAGACAAAAGCAAAAGTATCTACAAAATATGCAGGGTACATTGCTTAAAGCAGTGGCCTTTTCTAATTGGTATACCCGCCGGGTCGGCAATATTCTTTCGTGGAGATTAAACTTTTTTCTATGGTCATTCTCTCCCTTCGGCTGATTCAAAAAGAGCAGTTGTCAGTTTCTGGCAAAAGAATGTGCACAGTACTGGTTAACTACTTTGAGGACTAAGCCTGCCCAGTATGTGTGGTTAGGTAAACTGATCGCACTGGACAGGGTTGACAGGGCAGTAAAACCTCAACACAAACTAATTGGTAGTGTCTTTGCAAGTACATGTAGGAAAAAGACAATACATCCTTGCAATCTAAACTGCCTTCTTTGATAATGGGTCTGGGATATTGGTTTAAACAATAGTTTATTAAATATAACCAGTACAACACAAACATACAAAAATGACATAGAGGATCAGATAACAAGCTAATTAAAGCTTATGTGAAATCTTCTCCAGGATATTGAAACTATCGCATAATGTGAGGTAAGTATCACGACATGTATCGTAGTCAAGTTGGCGTTATTATTATAGAAATGCAGACCCAGATCGGTTGCCCCAGAATGTGGCGTCTGATCAGGGTCTACACTGTTGTCACTCATCCAGGAATATTTGACATTTAGACAGGCAGTAGAAAGAACTCTTTCAAATTTTAGTAGAAATATGATTAGTAGTGAAGTTGTCCCATATTTAGGGTAAATAAATACGGTATTTGGGATCAAAGAATGGAATGTCAGTTGAGCGTGCTTGACTACAGCGACTATCAGTGAAACAGTTCCGTCTGGCAACTGAATCAAGAGCAAAACATGATATATATTGACTGCTCTTTGCTTATCGTTAAACTTCTGTCATAATATTGGACTATAATACGGTTAAACAATCAAAATACTTTCTGTTTGATTTGTTTACCTCTGCAGTCGGCGCCATGCTTAGAAAATATGCCGCTAAGGTTTGTGGGAAAAAATTCTGGCACCCGCTTTCTACTTCGGTGTAATACGGGAAATTCCGTGTTCGTTCTTAAGTTTCCGGACGTTAATATAAGCATAATTCGTGAACGACAACTCGGCTGCGTTAAAAATCTGACCGATTACCTATCTACGAAACCAAGTCTCTAACAACCTAGCCTAGTATTTGCCTTGCATAGCAAACCTGAACACAACCAAACATAGCCTAATTTCCTTTCGATATCACTCGGAAAGACGCTTTTTACTTGGGGTTTTATTTTAAATGAAAATATTTTGTTCAGCCTGACAATATCATATCAGAAACCATTTTTCTTTTCTTTTTCTGTGTTTTCTTCTCAAATATTTACCTTAAAATTAAATTTGCTGCGAAAACTTCGTCTGATCTATGCATTTTTTGTAGTAAAGTGATTTTTTTTTTTAATTTTTATCTAAGAAAATATATTTTAGTTTTCTTTGGTGAATTTTAATTATTCATGTTGTAAAACATTCAGAAAATTTGAGCAAGAGGAACTTGTTGAATACCTACCCTACCGGTTTCTGCATAATTTACAGCCATTTTCACTATATAAAGGAAATACTAAAACTGTTCCATGCTTAAACCAATCACTAGAATAAACCTTTTTATGTATGGGTAGGTAAGACAAATGGTTTTACAAAGTTACAAAGTTTTTTCGTTTTTGTTTTTTTTTTTGTTTTTTTTTTTTTTTTTGTTGTTGTTTTTTGTTTGTTTGTTTTTTTGCTTTTTTTGTTTTGTTTTTTCGTTTTTTTGTTTGTTTTTTTTTGTTGTTTTTTTTGTTTTTTTTTTTTTTTTTGTTGTTTTTTTGTTTTGTTTTTTTTTTAGATTATGAAAGCTCCATAGGAACATGTTATTATATTATTGTGAAAGTAGGTAATGAGAAAACAAATTAGAGAGAGAGAGAAAAAAAAAACAAGAGAAGGAAACAGTAATATATATATACATTCTACAATGCCTAGCCTATGCTGCAAACTTACCGTAATCGAGAACCCTAAATATTTGAGACAGACAGGCCTGAGCAAACAATATAGATCCAGATCTGACGCCGCAAAATGCGGCGTCTGATCAGGGTCTACACTGTTTGCGACTAATCTAACACTATAGTTATGGTGTCCCAATACTTAGGGCAAATACTGTAGCGGTTTAATACAGGGGTCACTAATGTCAGTTAACCACAGACTGGCACATTTTGCAGATTTACATTAAATTATAACAAAAGTTTGCTTATTTACTTCTGTCAAGTGGCATATGCTTAAGGAGAAATGGATACATTCAGGGGAGATAACTTCCAAAATGTTGACTCCTTTCTGAAAGGGTACTCTAAAAGGAAAGAATTTGCTCCTTTTTGGAGCAAATTCTTCTTTTCATAGTAGACCCTTTTTAGTTCGCCTGCACTCGTACGAAAGTACAGATAGAGTTATAACAGTCACCACGGCTTGTTGATGTTTTCGGTTTAAGTTATGAAAGGCTATATCTCCTGACCCTCTGGATGGAAGTAGTTCAGATTTACCCTGATGTTGGATACGGTCTGAAGTTCTATGCTGTACCAACAAATTTTGGTGTACGTATGTATAGCTCGATTGTATTAACCCAGAGAGTGGTGAAGGTGAAGTCACACTACACTGTATTTCAACCCCCATGTTTCAATATCATATCATAACAGAGATATTTCACTGGTATTTATGAGATAATGATGACATAACTTTTTTTTCTGAGTGAGAAAATCGGCGTTAGTTAAGAACACTCTTAATCTTTGTCATTCTCTGGACAAATTCAGCAGACGACAAAACTGCTATATACTTCCTTATTTTCTAGAAAATAGGTCAATTCTGATATATCATGTAAATTGACGTTGCGTGAAATGTCAATCCTATTTTCTGAGAAAAAACATTTTGAAAAATGTCGTCTACTGAAACTTTTTCCCAGCATGCTACACATGAAGGTTACAGAGGTATACTGTGTTTATTTGTATGGGGAGATGATTCAGTAGATGAATGAGCCTCAACATGAGAAATCGTACCTTAGGACATGTGCGTCAAATGAAGTTTTCGTTGTCCACATGAAGAAAATTTGCATCCTTGGCTATCCAAAATGTGCCAAATAAAAGTTCTGGTCAGCTTGTGCGAATGCACAAGCTAATCTGCATCTTAACTGGGTGCAATTTATGTTTTCTGATGTTGTGGCTTAACTCTTTCGGCGCCAAATTTTAGACGACAATTGTCGTCTGCTTTTCTTTTTTTAACAAACTATCGCCAACTGATCTCGATCTGCACTGTTTGTCATTTAGTATGTGAATTTGTATCAACAACCTTGATCAAGCAAGCTGATTGGCTGACAATTAGAAATGGGCGTGGCATCTTAATTTATTCAGCATGACAACGGTTAAGTTGAATTAATACACAGAAAGTAGATCATTCTGACCAGAAGTTTTTGCCTCCATTCTCAAAGGAACTGCACTTAACCTTTACCACTCTGTGGGCATTTTCAGCAAACGACAAATTGATGATATTTTTCTTATTTTTCCCAGTAAACAGGATTTGACATTCCATGCAAATTGTCTCCTGAG
Source organism: Anodontia alba (assembly GCA_964016985.1). NCBI lineage: Eukaryota > Metazoa > Mollusca > Bivalvia > Lucinida > Lucinidae > Anodontia > Anodontia alba. Next base: position 89,893,040 of record OZ024825.1, on the reverse strand, counting down.
GAGACAATTTGCATGAAATGTCAAATCCTGTTTTCTGGGAAAAATAAGAAAAATATTTCAAAATGTCGTCTGCTGAAAATTTTACCCAGAGTGCTAAGCGTTAAGGGATGAAACTTGCCCTCCAACAGATACAAATTCTGTTCTCTTTCCTTAAAAGGAAATTAATATTAACCAGAGCAGCAAATTATTTTATCCTGGAGTAGTCTCCCTTCGATAAGGAAACACTTTAAGTTTGGAGGGCTCTATGTTTGCTTATAAATTTTAAGACTTTATAGAGTGAACATTAGCAAATTTTTTTTCTTGGAACTGGATGGAGTATGTGTGTTTCATTGCTAACCTTCTCTGAAATTCATACAACATATCTTCTTGCATCTAAGTGCCACACGTTAGAACCTTATCATGAGTTTTAAGTAAGAAAACAATATTGGAACCTTTTTGCTCAAAAGAGAACAAGTTACTAATACTATCTAGAGTAATCAGTTATATATCAAATATTGTCGGAGTTGAGGAATTAACGAATAGAGTTGTTTTGCTTTGTAAACATGAAGGTGATTCGAAGCAAATGAACAAAATGCTTAATATTGCGCCAAGGTAAAAGGAGACGGTGCAATCACATATTCACTGTTAATGTCGCTTACCGTATGAAAGGGTGTTGTAGACTGGCTATCATTCACTGCCCATCCTTGAGGTTGTCGGAAAATACTGTTGAATAATGGTTGACCTGTCCGTCATTGATTGCTCTCATACAACTTTCTGGGATTTTGCAGAAAGCTTTGTAAAACACTAGGTCACAGTTACCTATGGTCCAGCACAGTAGCTGTTTCATGCGACCCTGTTCATATTATATGAATCCCCAGTTTGAATCGGGGAAATTTCAAAAAATTGTAGATCCCGTGAAATAATCAAGAACAGTGACTTTGACTGATTTAATGATGCTGCTTTGTAAGTATTATCCTTACAGCCTGTCTGGTGTCTGAAATACGGATGTAACCCAATTTTTAGAAAAAAAGGGCACAGTGACCGCTTGTCTGTCAATGATGTTGTTAAAATCAAGTAAGGACTCTTCAACATGCCTACGGCCTTGATACACTTCAAAATACATATATAGTAGGTCACAGTTACTTATCATTTGACACGGTGACCATCTCTCAGCTGATGTTCTTAAATTCTAATTATGTTTGAGTCCTGAGATGTGAATGTGGCCCAATTTTTCTAAACGATAGGTCTGTCATAGTGACTTATGACCTAACACAGAGAGTTTTTTAATGTTATGATGATCAATTCCAAATATGAACTCTTCAGTAAACCTGAGATATATCCATATCTAACAATGGTAGGTCACTGTCACTTAGCAAATCTGGGTCTAAGTTAAAAGTGGGGCCCACTTTCCAAACGCAAGTAGATCACAGTGATCTGTAATCTGACACAAATGTGGCCTATTTTTAAAGTAGGTCACACTTATCTATAATCTGACATAGTAAGCTAGTTTTGTGTTTTGATGTTAAATCCCAAGTATGAACCTTTCAGCATGCCTAAGATCCAAAATATCGATGCCACCCAATTGCTAGAAATATTAGGTCATAGTAACTTATGTTCTGGCACAGTAACTTTCTGATAAAACGATGTTAATTTCCAAGTAACAAACCTTAGAACGTTTGACATCTGAGACGTGAATGTGTAATATAAGTAGGCCATCGTTTTATATTCGGACAGACATGCCTGAACAAGTCGTGTACACCCAGATCAAACTGCTCTAAAGAACAGTTTGATTTTCGTCTGCACTATTTGCCATTCACGCAGCACCTGTATATGCATTACCAGGTGGTCAAACAGATTTGTTCGAATTTAAGGGGAATAGATGCACTTTAAGGGAGGTAACTCTGTCTAAATTGATTTTGTTCCATTCTGAAAAGGGATCTAACCTTAAAGGAAAATATTTGTTCCCCTTGGAAGCACTCTATCCTTTTAGGGTAGATCCGTTTTCAGAATGGGATTCGTGCGCAGGAAGGCAAAGATGAAGTCCCAACAGTTGTCTCATTTATACAAAATGGCTAATAATCTGCCACGTGTATCAAGTTCCCTAAGGACTAGTGTTGGGAATCGGCCAGAATTTCATGATCGATCATAGGTTTTGAAACACTAATGATCGACTTGAAAATACATTCATTCTTACATCACGAAAAGATACCTACGATATAATTTTGACCCCCTTAAACACAACTTTTATATAGTAAAATTGGGGTTTACAGGCGTATACATTACTTTTCTTATTTCTGCTCAAAAACATAGATTGTGGGTTCTCGTTAGAACCGCCTCGCCGAGGCGGTTCTAACGAGTACTCACAATCTATGTTTTGAGCAGAAATGTGAAAATATCTTAATCTTTATCTGAAAACTTTCAGTTTTTGGTGGTGAAATTTTCAATATATTTGAATAGGCGTGTTTCAACCCTCTTCCAGGTATTTAGCTCCAGATCGATAAATTCAGATAACGTTTTTTTTTCTTATTTCTCCATGAAAACATATGTGTGGTTACTCATTAGAAGCGCCTTGCCGATGCGCTTCTAATGAGTACATACAGCATATGTTTTCGTGGAGAAATAAGAAAACGATCAGAACTTTTCAGTAAAAAAAATATTTCAGGCTATTTTATTAAATTTCTTCCCCTTTATTGACCACAAATCTAAAATGATCCAAAAAGACAGCGCCTTTTAAAATAAAAAAGTGTGAAAAAATATGTTTCTTAAAATAGAATTTTCCGATTAGTCGACTATAAAAATGATTTCCGATCATCAGTCACAAGAAGTAAAAGTGACTGATGATCGATTATAATCGATCATCGGCGGCAACACTACAAAAAACACGTACGATCAGGAGTTACGAAGTCCAAATATTCAGGATAATTATAACATGTGCCGCAACGTCAGAAAACGGACCTTTGGACAAATGCCCCCAGCGAAGATTCAGATCAGCCTCCGCATTCGCGCAGTCGGATCAGAACCTTCACTGGGCGCAGTTTGGAACGCAAAGGATGCAAAGTTTCTTTATGCGAACAAACAATATTCTGATCAGACTGCATGAATGGGCAGGCTGAATTGAGTCCTTGTTGGGCGCACGCGTCAGAAGGTGCGTTTTCTCACGTTCCATTTCCTATTCTCTGTGCTAATGTCATAAATAGTTTGAACGTGTACTTGCACTGTTACAAAACCAACAAAATGGATGTGTGCTCATCGAAGACAGATCAGCCTGGGCATCCGCCCACTCTGATCAGTCATCGCTGTGCGCTCAGTGGGTAACTGAAGACCCAAGCTTTCTTTAGGCGGACCGAAGACTCTGATCAGACTAGGCGGGTGCCCAGGTTGCTCTGAGTCTTCGCTGGGCGCACATGCCATTTTGTTGGCTTTGTCAATTTATTGCTATTACTATTATGCATTTCAAGTTCCATGTATGCTGATTTCACCTCTCTATCATAATGCCTTGTTTCCGTGATTGTACTGTTATATACTGACCCAAACAAGAAAAGCAACCTTTCTGAACTGCAAAGAAATTATTTTTTTTTTCTGTTGCAATAAAAATTATCTCTACCTAGCAGTCCACAATTTCTTGCATGTATACTTTATATTGAGGAATCAACAATTTTAAAATATTAAACTAGAATGCGCAGTCGATGGCGCGCCGTCGCAAATCCCCACGCTCGTTGCTAATGTTGCTAATAGCATGACTGGCGGATGGATCGACGGACTTGCTCTCGCACACCCTTAACATGAGGGGGAAGTAGCACGTTTGGTTGAATTCCGCCAAGTGGTTTAGGAGGAGATAGCATGATGGACAGATGGGCGGACGCACGGAAGGAAGGACGCACGGAAAAAATTATGTTGTTCTCTCACACCAGCAAGATTCGTTGAATTCCGCCCAGTGGTTTATGAGGAGACAGCGTGACGGATAGTAGGACGGACTACGGACGTACGGCCGACTGGACACACGGAAAAATAATGTTGCTCTCGCACATCCTTACCATGAGGGGAAGTGATGTAGCAAGTTTTGTTGAATTCCGCCCAGTGGTTAGGAGTGATAGCGTGACTGACAGACGGACGAGATTGACGGGCGGACGGCCGGGCGCACGGACGGACGGGTGAAGGCGTTCACAATATCCACATCGTTTTTTTTTTTTTTGTTTTTTTTTTAAGCGTGGGGATAATTAATGTCACAAAGTAACCGTTACTGTATTTTTTTTTTTTTTTTTTTTTTCCGAGAGAAAAATAAATCCAAGGGTTCTGTGTTATTTATGATTCAGCCTGCACATGCGCGCAGGCTGATTCAAGGTGACGATAACTGTTTTTATGCGTCTTTGGCTGATCGGAGTCTTTGCTGTCCGCCTTCTTGTGTGTGTGTGAGAGAGAGATCAAATCACGTTCACGAATCCTTTTTCAGAATTAACTTGTTTCGCTATTCGGCTAATTCCGTTAAAAGTCGATTTGCTGGTTACCGATCCTCAATTGTCAAAAAGCAAAACACGTTGAGATAGATTTCACAATTTTATTGTTGTTTATATTGTACCTTGAAATTACTAAAAGATTTGTCGAGTTCAGACGTATATTATTTTAGCATGACAGAGGCAATTCCAGGACAATTTGATGATGCTGATGAAGAAGGGTAAGCGTAATTCAATGGACAGTCATTAGTTTTCGCGAATAAAAGACGTTTCGTAGCCTCGTCAATTCGTACATATCCTAAGACGGTCGGGTATGAAAGCCGTCGAAAAAGCCGAGCCTACAATAGTGTTTTCATTTTTTTCTATAGATTTCCAGCATTACATTGTATTTAATTTATTTTCCTGTATAAGTTGTACCATTTGATAGCATTTATTCCTAATATGAGTTTCAGTTTGTCATTTTATTGGTCAGGCATGAAAGCCACGGCTGAGCTGCCAAGCCGAAAAAGCCGAGCCTGATATGGTGTTTTCTTTTATTTGTTCAAACCAGTTCAAGATACTTATTTCTTTTAATCTTATATTACATATATGTTAAATGCTATATTCACAATTGAAATTTGTATAATTACTGGAATCAAGACAGTTCTCCGACACAGTTTTGGAGACAATTCCCCGACAGATTTGAAGACAGTTCCCCAACACTTTTTGATGACAGTTCCCCGACATTTTTATTCAGACCTACGGCCGACTGGACACACGGAAAAATAATGTTGCTCTCGCACACCCTTACCATGAGGGGAAGTGATGTAGCAAGTTTTGTTGAATTCCTCCCAGTGGTTAGGAGTGATAGCATGATGGACAGATGGACGGATTGACGGGCGGACGGACGGACGGGTGAAGGCTTTCACAATATCCACATCGGTTTTTTTTTGTTTTTTTTTTGTTTTTTTTTCTAAGCGTGGGGATAATTAATGTCACAAAGTAACTGTTACTGTATTTTTTATTTGATAATTATAATTTTATAACTAGTAATTATGGGTTCACCAATGTTTTTGAAGACAGTTCACCGACAGATGTTTTACGTTGCATTTATACACCTGATACATGGATACAAAAGTGTAAAAAATACATGCGAGTCTATGAGAATATCAGGAAAGTTTATTATTTTTGCACCGGAGTGTATACTTGTAGTTAGGAAATGTTTTCAGATGTTCATAAATTGTATCATTTTATCTCGGTGATGATATATAATAATAATGATCCACGTCATGAGAAAATCTGCTAATTGCATGTGTGAACAACAAAGGTGCAAATCAGTCTGCGCATCTGCACAGTCTGACCAGCGCCTTTTTTATTCGCTGCTTGGATAGTATAATTATTTAAGGCTGAAGTATATTTATGGCTAACGTACGTGACTTCATTTTTCAATCCCCTTTTTATTGCAAAATAAAGATTTGAGCTGTTTTATAGTCCTACTAAGTCGAATCCTGGGAAAGAAAAGGTCCCCGTCAGTCACAGGCACAAATAATCCAATCACAATCCATCACTTATCTATAGTTATCCTTAATTACCCATAATTACCAATTATAATTATCAGTTACAGGTCATTTGACTTTGAACAAAAGTGTCGGGGAACTGTCTTCAACAGTGTCGGGGAACTGTCTTCAAATCTGTCGGGGAACTGTCTCCAAAAGCCGTGTCGGGGACCTGTTTTGTCAGGGAACTGTCTTGTTCCCTAATTACTTACTTATTTATGACTTTATATCCAATTTTCCATTCAACAGGGGTATGAAAGCCATGGCTGCGAAAGAGATACGTTTTTGCCAGTTTGTGAAAAAATGGCAATGTTTTATAATCTGAGCATTTGACAAGAGGTTGCAAAAAGATATTTAAAATTATGATTCAGTATAACATGCAGAAACTGTTTATGTTTCCCGTTATTTTTCTTTTTCATCCAAATAACGTGGATCGACAGAATCTAAAAATAGAAGAAACATTAATTAAACGAAAAATAACTAAAACGGAAAGCAAAAGCATTGAAAGGGCCTAAACTCAACAATTACACCAATTTGTCTTATACCAGTATGATGGCCAGCATAAATGAGAAAAGCTATCAAATAAGTTATAGATGTGGAGTCCCAAAATGACTATTATTAATTCACCTGAGCCTTTAGGCCCTTTCAACTGTTTTGGTTATTTTCGTGGAGAAATAGGAATAATATCAATACTTTTTGGTTGCAAAAAGCAGTTTATCAAGCGCTATGAATTTATTAGGTGTTAGTGTTCCCATACATCTATATAGTGTAGTTTATATTTTCTTGTCCTTTGCAATCATTGAGCTGATTCCAGAATTTTTGAAAATGTACATGAGATTTTCTGATGTGGCCTAACTTGCCAAAATTAGCTAGTCTGACCCAGAAAACTTGACACTTTAGCATTTTCATTTTTTCTGTATGTCTGTTAATTGCTGTCAAGGGTCAGTCTTTTTATCACTTAGCGTGCTGGTTAAATTTTCAGCTGATGACACATTGAAATATTTTTCCTAACTTTCCCAGAAAACAGGTTTTGACAATTCATGCAAATTGTCTCTGGAGACAATTTGAATGAAAAGTCAAATCCTGTTTTCTGTGAAAAATAAGAAGAAAAAAAATATCAATTTGTTCAGTGAAAAATGAAAAAAAATATCCATACATGCCATTAGCTGTTGACAGAAATCTGTGCGGTTCTGCAAGTTTTTACCGGAGATTTGATAAAATTCTGTGAGATTTTTTTGAAAATCGCTTTCAAGCTTACATAAGTAAGTTAAAAGCAATTATTTAAATAAATTAAGCTTGGGATAGCCATGCTAATGTGTGATTTATTTCTAGTTCTTCAAAAAATAGCTTATTAAATGGTATGAAAATTCTGTGAGATTTGAAAATCTTATGGGAAACAGGGTCCAAAAGGGCCAAAATTCTGTGAGATTTTGTCTCACAGTGTGAGGTATGGCATGTATGAATATCAAGTTGTTGAAAACAAATTGATATTTTTTTATTTTTCACAGAAAACAGGATTTGACATTTCATGCACATTGTCTCCAATGTGTCTGCTGATTTAGGCCAGAGAGTGGTAAAGGTTAATTACTGCTGTTAAATGTTTTATGCAGGTTTGATGAAAGAAGAGAAGAAATAAAGACAGAATATCCCAGCAGTAAGTGAAACTATATTTCATATAGCAGTAACTGTGATAGGGTTAGGGTCTGCTGTGCTTGCAGCAGGTTGGGGAAAGAGGCTGTTTTTATTTCTTCAGTTTCTTCACTGTCATTCACTTTTGCTTATTCTCCTCCATCTCTTTTTCTTTCTTCTATTAGTCTTACTGCCAATGATTTATTATAATCGATCATCAGTCACTTTTGCCTCTTGTGACTGATGATCAGAAAGAATTTTTTATGGTCAACTAATTGGAAAGTTCTTTTTTTTTTATTTTAGAAACATATATTTTTCACTATTTTAATAGGCTAGTTGTAAAAAAAACAACAAAAAAAAATGAAATACTGACCTGTCTGTTTTGGTCACTTTAGATTTGTGGTCAATGAAGGTGAAGATATTTGATAAAAATATCCTGAAATGTTTTTTCTTTTTTTTTTTTTTTTTTTTTTTTTCAAACCGAAAAGTGCTGATATTTTAATATTTTATCATATTTCTCCATGATGTTTTTTTTTATTTCTTGGCGAGGCATTCTAATGAGTACCCAAAACATGTTTTCATGGAGAATAAAAAAAAATATTGTGTGGATACCACTCTTATCGATCTGGAGCTTTGAATAAGTACCTGGAAGAGGGCTAAAATAAGTCTGAATATATTTTCTACAAGGGGATTATTTGCATGAAAAGTCAAACCCTACTTCTGAGAGAAAAAAAAGATGAATATTCCAAAATGTCTTCTGAATTTTTTACACAGAATGCTTAAGTGTTAAGGATAATTTTTGTGCTTTTTCTGTACCAGTTGATGGGGATTTAGAAGCAGAAATCCTGGGTGATGTTGATGACGATGATGATGATGATGATGATACTTGGTATGACTGGGAAGGTGAAACAGGTGATTTTACCAAGAAATACAATGCTGCAGTTTCTAACAGAGCACAGGTGAGATTTGGTAAACTTTAGTTGTTGTTGCCTAATCTTTAGCAAATGCATGAACAAAGAAAAAATACTAGCACTTGTTAAGGAGGAGTATTGGATGATAGTTCTAGGATAATTTTTCTTATTTCTCCATAAAAACCATATGTTGTGGGAACTCATTAGAAGTGCCTTGGTGAGGTGCTCTGGGTACCCAGAACATATGTTTTATCATGAAATAAGAAAAAAACATCTTCAAATATTGTCAAATACTTCTCCTTAACAAATGCTCTGAAAATAATGTATGTCACAAATATTGCACAATATAAAGTATGATCAGACAATGTACAGAGAACAAAACCTGTTACTCCATTTTTAATGGAATTATGTTGCTTTGGAATTTTATTTTGTATATGTTTGGTGTCCATACCATAACTTTAAAGCCATTCAAGTCTTTTATTTTGACGGGAGAAAAAAATGACTGTTATCTGCTACAGTTTTTTCTGCAGTGCTTGAAGGGTTAAGTAATTTTATTTTGTCAAAAAAAATATGCATGAGAGAATGCAATACGGATCTGGAAAAATCAAGACTCTCCACTGATCTGATTTTTCGGATCAGACTGAGTCTGATCTGACTAATCATATCAGTGCAAAGTCTGATCTGACGAATCAGATCAGTGCAAAGTCTGATCTGACAGATCAGTGGAAAGTCGATTATTCCAGATTCTTACTAGCTGTAAGAAACTTAACCGTTTGAAAGCAATATCATGTAACGGTATATAATATGGTGTTATGCTTTCCATGGCACTTCCATATTGACGAAGATTTTTTAAAATTTTTTTCAGGCAAATCCAAACCAGCCCAGTCAACAGCAAAAAGGCAGTGGAAAATTTCAGCCATCAGATAAAGTTCTTAGGAAATATGTAGACAAGATCAATGTTGGTGAGTTTACAAGAGCTGTATTAATGTTTATCACACTGGGTAAAAATTTCTTATTTTTCCCAGAAAACAGGATTTGATGTTTCATGCAAATTGTCTCCATTGGAGACATTTTGCATGAAATGTCAAATCATGTTTCCTGGGAAAAATAAAAAAAAAAAATATTTCAAAATGTCGTCTGTTTAATATTTTACCGAGATTGGTAAATGTTAAGGAAATTTGTAATCTTGGCTGATCACCTGAGACTTGATATTTGCATGTTATTCTCTTGCAACCAATATAACCAATTACATGTATCATCACAAACAGGACATGGTTAGAATGATCCAGTGAGACATATTGTCAGCTGCCACTATACAGTAAAGCAGGTCCCCATAGCCTAGTGAGTTGACTCTTAATCCATTAGGTTTCTCACTGCTGTGGTTCGAGCCCCACTTGGGTCACATGTGGGAAAGCTAAGTTCTGCTTACGGATGGTCAGGTGGTTTTTCCCCGGGTTCTCCAATTTTCGCCCACCTTTGATGAACGATTAGCTCGATATATAATAGAAATATTCTTGAAAAGGCCGTAAAACCCAAATAAAAAAAAAAACTCTACAGTAAAACTTCAGTGACTCGAACATAGATGGCTCATTTACTCGGCTGATTTGAGTGTCTTGTAAAGTCTTTTAATAGCTCAAGGAAACAAATATTCAGGGACACTTTTAAGAAATTTTCTTACTTTATCCTGAAATGTATGTTGTGTGTATTCATTAGAACCAACTCATCCAGGTGATTTTACTGTGAACACTCAACAACCCATTCTTTTATATTTATTTGCCTTGCATAGATTATTTTTTCACTCTCTCAAAGTATAGCAGTGACTCTTGTCTCTTTTCATCCATAATGGAGAGGTAATCCTCAGAAAATAATTTACAGAGAAAGAAGAGAAATATAAAAACTTTTTGGTGGAAAAAAGCACCTTATCCAGAGCTATGGTTTAACCCTTGTCCTGTTGAACCCGGATATACCCTGCTTTTGCAAACAGTGTAGATCCAGATCAGTTGGCTTCTGAAGAAGCCAACTGATCTGGATCTACACTGTTTGTCATTCAGTATGTGAATTTATATGAATAATCTGGATCAAGTGATCTGATTGGCTGAAAATTAGAAGTGGGCGTGGCAATTTATTCAGCAGGACAAGGGTTAAAATGAAAATCACAGTAATAAAATGCCCAACAAACACAGAACGTTGCAACAACGTCGATACAGCGTCGCTGCAATGTCATGACATTGCAGCTACATTGTGACATTATGTGTTTGCCTGGTAACAACAAACATTTCTGGATTAATAGTATGTCTGACAGCAGAGCTCCTGCACAGACTGCTCAAATATGTGGGTTGGTCTTGGTCTTGATTGATCATACAAGGGATGATTTTCTGTTTTCAAAACACCGGCACAGTGGCTCAGTGGTAGAGCATCCGCTTTGTGACCGGGAGGTTGCGGGTTCGATCCCCGGCCGAGTCATACCAAAGACTTTAAAAATGGTACTAGCTGCTCTTTCGTTTGGCGCTCAGCATTAAGAAAGTAGAGCTAGAACTGGTCAGCTCAGTGTCAGTATAATGTGACTCGATGGAATATCATGTCAAAGTGTCTGGGGCGTGATATTTCAGTGAGGCAGCACGCTAAAAGTGAGCATTGAGCTCCCTGCCACATCCAGACAACATTGCGATATGACTGAAAAAGGTTGAAAGCGACGTTAAGCCCAAATCAAACAAAATCTCTTTTCAAAGTGTATATATTTGTTCTCTTTTGTATATTTTATAGAGAAATATGCTGGTCCGCAACTCTCAAGTTCTGCTTCATCAGCTCTCACTACTAAAGGAAAGAAGATGGATGCTGAAAGGTATAAAGGGTCATTTAACCCTTGTCCTGCTGAACCCGGATATACCCTGCCTTTGCAAACAGTGTAGATCCAGATCAGTTGGCTTCTTCAGAAGCCAACTGATCTGGATCTGCACTGTTTGCCATTAAGTATGTGTATTTATAGCAACAATCCGGATCAAGTAATCTGATTGGCTGAAAATTAGAAGTAGGTGTGGCTTCTTAACTTATTCAGCAGGACAAGGGTTAATAATTACTCTGAGTATTTAACACCTTACCATACTTGTCCTAAAATTAAACTAGTTTATTTAACTACCTTCTTATGTTTCTGTTAATCCATGGCAAATGATGTAGATACTGATCAAATGCCTCATACACTATCTTGTGTTCAGAGTTTTGAACCGGTTTCCTTATTTTATTGAATGAAATTAAAATTACTTGAAATAGCCCCCAAGTTTGAGAAAAAAGATAAACAATTTTGGTAAGCTTTGAGGTATGAACAATAATTCCTTACTTCTGGATTGAATTTAAGTTTTCTAGGTCATCCCAGAAATTTCTCAGATGATAAAACAAAGTATAACATTTCATAAAAAATCAGTTTTCCTTCTTCATTATTGAACCTTATTTAAGTGACACAAATAAATAAGGGTAGCACAATTAATTGGATTAATTGATAAATTCCACCAAAATGATTATCATTACAGATGTGCTAAAAATCAATCGTTTGATTTCTGTGTCTATTACTTTACCATATTTACCCTTAGTATTCAGACCCCTTAACTCCTTACCATACTTTATCTAAAATTTGAACAAGTAGAATTTACAACCCAAGATAGTGTCTAAAATAGCTGGATGAGTGGCATTTTGTGGCATCTCATCTGGGTCTACACTGTTTGCTCAGACCTGTCTAACCAAAAACATACAGTAAAGTATAAGATATGGTAAGAGTCATGCTCAGACAGACAGGTAAATTCGATTATGGATCACCATGGCAGGACTGATAATTGATTATTTTTTAAGCTCTGATAAGCGAACCTTACAAATAAATCTGTTTTGGTTTGTATTATCAGATACCGAGGTAAAGACAAATCAGACAGAGCAACAGCAGAACAAGTTATGGATCCTCGGACAAGAATGATTCTGTTCAAGATGCTGAGTCGAGGAGTTATTACAGAGATCAATGGCTGTATCAGTACTGGGAAAGAGGCTAATGTCTACCATGCTACAGCCAAAGATGGCTCAGACAGAGCTGTGAAGGTAAATATGGTCATTACCCTAAATATCTGGGCCCAGTTGTTCAAAGCTAACGAGATCGTTAGTTAACAATTCGTTAAAATTTACATTGCGTGATACGCAAATGTGCTGAAATTTTTTGCTGGAAAAATGTGAGTAGCTTTTGCAGTGCAAAAGCTACTCACATTTTTTCAGCAAAAAATATCAGGATATTGTATATTGAATCCGCTAAAACAGTTAACGAAATGACCCTTAACGAGCTTGTTAAGCTAATGACGCTTTGAACAACTGGGCCCTGGACATTGTAATGTCTCATCATACTTGTCCTTAAATTAAAGGCTAAAGAGAGGAAGAAAAACAGAATGAACAACCAACAATGGACTGTTTTGACAGGGTGTTTATAATATCGACCGGTTTCGGTCATACAATGACCTTTCTCAAGATGGTTTGAATTAAAAAAATCAGCTCCTGAAATAGTGAAAAACAAATAAATTATATCACGTGATGACTTTTGTTCTAAAAATTAACCAAAACATAATGGGGCTATATGTTAGGAATTGAAAGTGAAAGTAGGAATTAAAAGATTGTTAGTAAAGGTAAGTAAATGTTAGTATTTCTTAATTGAGTCCACATAGTGATTAGAAAGTGTCTTTTGATGTTTTGAAAACTCTGTAGACTTTTACTGGTGGTAGTCCGTCGGCGGTAGCTGTTTTTGAGGAGGATGGTGTGATAGCCAATTCTGACTGCAACAGGAAGTTCACGGATAACTCACTGATGTCCGCTGTAAATTTGATCGTTTTGTGGAATGAGTTTAAGGCATGCAAAAAGGAGTACAACTCCTCACAAGAATATTGCCATATGATGAAAATGTCATCAATGTATCTCCACCATACTAGCGGAATCAAACTTCTGGTTGACAGGAAATCTCTCTCTAGTTTATCCATGAATAGAATTGCATAACTTGGGTGGGACCTGTGGTGTTAGATTTATCCTCAAGGATTTAGGAATAGATCGGTTGCGTTCACATTTTTGGAGGTAATTTAAGTAAAATAAAATAAGTTTATTCGACTACCTGGTGATGTGTCTAAAAATGCTGGCTGAATGGCAAACAGTGTAGACCCTGATCAAACTGCTCCTTAAGGAGCAGTTTGATCTGGGTCTTCATTGTTTGCTCAAGCATGACTATCCACATATTTAGGATCACTGGTAGCATCATATGAAAGAGATGTCCAGGTAAATATTTTTTTATTTCTGCACAAAACTTACATTTTGGGTATTCATCAGAAAGTAAGTCTGATGGAAAATGTATGTAGTCACAGTGATAAAATCTGTGACATGTACCTTAGAATCAGATGACACTTAAATTTTTTTCAATCATCAGATGAACTTGACTGCTAATGATGTGACAGAAATCTCAGATTGTAGTTGTAGGTCATTACGAAAGCACACCTATAGAAAATATTACAACCAAGAAAGGAAAATTTTCAGATAAAAATGTCTGATATTTTTCATACCGAGGCAGTTCTAACAAGTAGCCACAATCTATGTTTTGAGCAGAAATAAGAAAAATAATGTATACCCCTGTAAACCCCAATTTACTATATAAAAGTGGGGTTTAAGAGGGTCAAAATTATATAGTCGTGTTTTCGTGATGGCTGAGTTAAAAGTATGATCTTATGCAGTCAGTAAAATAAGTTACAGATGTACAGGCTGATCTGTGTCTTTGATAGTCACATTTGCACAAAGGCTCATTTTTGCACGACATGGCACATACATGTATATTGTCTTACTGCTGTATATTTTTGCAAATGTCTTTAGTGTCTCTTGCAGGTGTATAAAACCTCCATATTAGTTTTCAAAGACAGAGATAAATATGTGACTGGTGAATTCCGATTTCGCCATGGCTACTGTAAACATAACCCACGCAAGATGGTAAGGACATGGGCAGAAAAAGAAATGAGAAATCTTACCAGGTATTAAATTAACTATTTACTCATACAGAGGAATTGTTAAGAAAGAGTATTTTAGTGATAATTATAGGGTAATATTCTCCAGTTCTCCATAGAAACACATGTTGTAGGGACTCATTAGAAGCGCCTCATTGAGTACCCACAACATATGTTTTTATGGAGAAATAAGAAAAAATAGCAGGTAATTATCACTAAATACTCCCCCTTAACAATTCCTCTGCTCTTATAATAATTTAGAGAATCCCTGTATAAAAACCACTAGTTTTCCATGTGAAGAAAGCTGTGTTCCAGATAAGCCCGCACTTCAGCATAACATTTCAGATAAACAGGCACTTCAGCATAACATTTCAGATAAGCCTGCTTTTCAGCATAACATTTCAGATAAGCCTGCACTTCAGCATAACATTTCAGATAAGCCTGCACTTCAGCATAACATTTCAGATAAGCCTGCACTTCAGCATAACATTTCAGATAAGCCTTCACTTTAGCATAACATTTCAGATAAGCCTGCTTTTCAGCATAACATTTCAGATAAGCCTGCACTTCAGCATAACATTTCAGATAAGCCTGCACTTCAGCATAACACTCGTTTGGATCTTTGTAGTTCAAAATTCTCGTTTTTACACGGTTCTTAATATGTTCAAGCTTACAATTCAATTTTTTTTCTATTTTGGATCATTATACATCAATATTCCCATTTTTACGTTATACTAAAATGTTTACTTTGCATTGTGTTGCAGTCAACACATGCTACAAAAAAGTCTGGTCTCATTTACTTGTTAAATTTTTGTTTTTCTGCTTAAAGAATTGTAGAAAAAGGTGTGGTACCATATTTAGCCTAATTACTGCAACACCTTATCTACTTACCATACTTGTCCTAAAACTTGAAATAGTCCATTCTAATACCTGTTAATGTGTCGAAAATATTGCTGTGAGTATGACAAACCAGGTAGACCCTGATCGGATGCTGCATTTTGCAGCATCTGATCTTGGTCTACATTGTTTAAATTATATATGTGTTTTGTATGTGACAGTTAATACTTTACCAGATACACAGATAGGCTGGTTGACTTGGGTCTTCACTGTTGGCCTAAGAGACTTTTTTCACAAATAATGCACTGCTCATATAAATGATGATAAATATTTATGTAGAAAAGAAGGTGTCCAGCAAGTAGCAGAGACTTAGTCTAAAATAATTGGAAAGGTGTACTCACGTGTTTTCACCATATTTTACATAGCTCTTCCCAGTCAGCATTCTACGTAAATCTATATCGGGCCGTCATCAGCCCGTCAGGGTAGCTGACGGGCCGATGACGGCCCAATGTAGATTTACGTAGAATGTTAGCTGGGTTGATTAGATGCTTTTTGCAGCCAAGAAGTATAGATATTTTTAATATTTCTGCATGAAAACATACGTCATGGGTTACTTATTTGAAGTGCTAATGAGTAACCCCACATACATTTTTGTGCAGAAATAAGAAAAATATGTATCTGATACACCCACTTATCTGGAGCTATGATATTTTTTTCCAAAGTCTGTGCTGTGAGTCTTAGCTTGAATGACTTGGTTTGTGTGCTTGTTTTATTCAGTGTAGAATATCTTTTTTTTTTTTTTCAGAATTTATCAAGCTGGCATACTCTGTCCTGAACCAGTTCTACTACGTAGTCATGTACTTGTTATGGGCTTTATTGGCAAAGATGGCTGGTGAGAATTTTTATCTGTTGTGCATTTTCTGTTTATTTCTCTTCATATTCTGTTGTACATTAATGGTGGGGTGTTATGTTTTCGTGCTGAGTGTCTGTGTGTCCACTTGTCCATCTGTCAGTCCATCTAACATGTATACATGTATGTCTATTTGTCCATATTTTCTCTACAAGCAGTACAGGTATATTCATACAATTCATGGAGTCTTAATGTGTGGATATATATTGAGAAGGATAATAAATGATTTCAGACACTTCACATGAAATATCATGTCTTATTTTCCCTGAAAAATTCAAAAAACAAAAAAGATTGTTGTCTGGTACAAATTTTGTTTGGTGCTTTAAGAGTTAATTGTTGTTATCAAGTCATGCTATGCTGATTGATAACTTGGATTTGTACATTTCAGGCCATCACCTTTATTAAAAGACAGTGAGATAAGCGAATCTAAAGCAAGAGAACTATATTTACAGTGCATACAGATTTTGCGGACTTTATATCATGAGTGCCGGTTAATTCATGCAGATTTTAGTGAATTTAATCTTATGTAAGTATACAGGAAAAGTTTTGTCATGTTCTTGGTGTAGTTGTATGGTAGTGACAGAAGTACCATTTGATAGTAACCGAAAATTTAAATACAGTCAACCCTCTTTATACCGACACTCGATACAACAACAAAATTCCTTATACATGTAATGACAATTTAAATGTCACGAAACCTTCGCTCAAGAGGTAACAATTAATGAGAAATCTCATATGCAAAAATATTGTATTAAATCTTCAAGCAACATATGTTTTGGATATTTGTTAGAATTGCCTCGCTGAGGCAATTCTAACAAATATCCAAAACATATGTTCTATGAGGAAATCAGAATAAAACAAGCTCTTTCTTACATATCATTCTGTTCATTAAGGATTCTTTACAACAGCAAATTCATTTTAATGGCAAAATCTTTGGGAACAAATGATGTCGTTGTAATGAGGGTTCACTATATACATTATTTTGTGTTGGTACCTGTAGTTTGGAACATTCTTTCTACGGCATTGTTACTACCATGGGTAAAAGTTTACAGGATTATTCCTGATTTAAGGATTTTTAGCAACAGCTGAAACTAGCATCCTCTGTAGCTCAATAGTTAACACAAGCTTTGTAAGTAGAATGTTGTGGGTTCCATCCCCGTGGCAGGCATACATTATTCTCAAACTTTTGTTTCTTTCTCACTTTTTTTCTTTCTTCTTTCTTTCTTTACTTTATAATTTATAATCATACTAGCCATACTTGATATTTTTTATTCCATTCCTAGATTTGAGTCATGTATGGATTGAATCATGCCTTACCACCTGCTCACATCTATAAAGAAAAATCAGATCTCTTCCAGAAAAATAACAGGGTCTGGTACTATCAGCAGCTGTCCTTTTTAGCTCACCTGGACAAAGTCCAGGAAGAGCTATTGCACTACCCCTGGTCACTTTCATATTAATCAGCTGGCAACTTAAACCTCAAAATATTTTCATCAAAGCCCCGAGTTCATAGGTCCAGGTAAGGAGGTGTAACAAAGATTTGATGGTCACAGACTTAGAAATTTTATATTTGATCCCTGATAATGTCAAATTCATGACAACAAATGACCAAACCAAAGCACAACAAATCCTATCAAGAGCTAAAATACCATAACATTTTCTCTTACCATAATGATCCTAAGTATTGGGACAGATAGTCCTAAGCAAACAGTGCAGACCCAGATCAGACTGCTCCTAAAGAACAGTCTGATCAGGGTCTAAACTGATTGCAATTCTGTCTGCACCTTTCGGACTCATTACTGGATTGTTAAACAAATTTGTTCAAATTTTAGAAGAATTACACAAGTGTTCAAGGTGTCCAGATTTTTAGGATTTTTATGGTAAATCTTTCATATTAATCAATAGACCAATATCAGC
The DNA here is from genome assembly GCA_964016985.1 of Anodontia alba. Classification (NCBI taxonomy): domain Eukaryota; kingdom Metazoa; phylum Mollusca; class Bivalvia; order Lucinida; family Lucinidae; genus Anodontia; species Anodontia alba. The sequence continues at coordinate 89,874,872 of OZ024825.1, read as the reverse complement.
TGTCAACTTAAACCTCAAAATATTTCATCAAAGCCCCAAGTTCATAGCTCCAGATTCCAGGTGAGCTGTGCTGTCTGCTGACAGCTCTTGTTAAAGACACTTTTTGTTTTTGTAATAATCCTTGATCTGATAATTGTTTTCCTGTAAACATAATTATAATTGCCTTGTTCACCTGTGTTTCAGATATCATGAAGGAACACTATATGTGATAGATGTATCACAGTCAGTAGAACATGATCATCCACACGCTCTAGAGTTTCTTAGAAAAGATTGTAATAATGTTAACGGTAGGTTCCATGTCCACGTAATTACTCTGGAACCCCTTTATAATGCAGGGCCCAGTTGTTCAAAATTAACGACATCGTTAGTTAACGATTTGTTAAAATTTACATTGAGTGATATGCAAATGTGCTGAAATTTTTTGCTGAAAAAATGTGAGTAGCTTTTGCAGTGCAAAAGCTACTCACATTTTTTCAGCAAAAAATATCAGAATATTGTATATTGAATCCACTAAAACAGTTAACGAAATGACCCTTAATGAGCTCGTTGAGCTATTAATGATGCTTTGAACAACTGGGCCCAGATCATTATAAGATGGTTTCAGATATAAGACGGTTTGAAGGTGGACCCCAAAAGTGTTGTCTCATTATTCTAGCCATTTTAGTGCTGAATTAAATATATTGGTTTGACCCAAATGACCCTCATGGGTTGAAACATCAGTAAACCTGAAATCATCATCATCATCATCACCATCAAAAGTGTTGTATCCATACATACAAAAACATATTGATTATGTAGAAAAATGTCCAGTGCTTTTCTGAACATATTTTTAGGGTTTTTTTTTTTCCTAATGTATTTATCATATGGAAATACATGTCTTATCACAAGCAGATTTGAAACTACAATGTACATGAGGTTAACAAAGTTGACTCAGTAGAATAAATAGAAATCAATGATTGATTAGGTCTGATGCCTGTCAACCCAATAAAACTTTGCTGATAAAAGTTGCTATATGGGCTATCAAAAATGCTTTTGGAGAGGTGAGATTACACATGTACGCCCACACACAAAGCAATAAATTTGCTGTGTAATCAATGAGAGGTGTAACACAAATGTGGTGATTACATCAAAGCTTTGGGTTTCACTGCCTATATGCAGTAATGCAAGCATTTCCATGATTTGTAACAGCAAGCCAATAGCCAGGCATGTAGGATAAGAGCGTATTGACACATGACACAATGGCCGGGAATTTCAAATAGTAAGGTCAAGGCATTTTAAATTGTGGGCTTTTTTAGTCCAAAAACACCCTCTAAGACAATGCAAGTGATTTATTCCTCATTCTTTGCACACAAATATAATGTATATGTATCAAGCAGAAGACGTTTAGAATGTCTATAGTTTCACAAATCATTTGAACTTTATTGTCATTCTGACACAGTGCTTGGAAGGGCAACTTTCTTTTAGAGATTTGAGGGGAGGCGTAAAATATCATTATTTTGATCAGGTTAAAGTAGATTTGGGTTATTAAAAAAAAAAAAAAATGTGTGATCGAGTTTGGTTACCCTACATATGAAGCAAATGATGATAGTTTGGATGATAAGCTGTAGGTAGCACTTATTAACCCATTGTATACTGAATAGAATCTCCTACACTATATATTGGAAGAGTCCAATTTCAATTTTAGGTACGTCTGGCTTTGAGATTTAGATATTCCTATAGAAAAAATGCTAAACTATTTGCAAACAGTGGGGACCGTGATCAGATGCCGCATTCTGCAGCGTCTGATCTGGGTCTGCACTGTTTGCTAATTACCCGTTTAGGGGTCTTCCGACTACAATGGGTTAAAGTCATATTAGCTGGTGTGTGAAAAAAAAAATATTCTTATAAATAAGCCTTTAATAATTTAACTGCATATGTGTATAGCATATTTCATTGTTTTTCAGAGTATTTTAAGAAGAAAGGTGTGTGTACTCTAACTGTTAAGGAACTGTTTGACTTTGTAACTGATATGAGTATAACAGCTGATAACTTAGATGATTATCTTGATCATTGTATGGAACTGGCCTCTAGCAGAACTTTGGAGGATATTACAGCACAGGAGAAAATAGATGAGGAGGTAATGAAATAAAGTTTAGTCTCTACATAACTCCAGATAAGAGGGGGTGTCCATGTAATATTTTTCTTATTTCTTCATAAAAACATATGTTGTGAGTACTTGTTTGAAGCACCTCAGTGAGATGCTTCTGATGAGCCCCACAATGTATATTTTTGTGGAGAAATAAGAAAAATAAAAAAGTTTTTGGTTGAAAAAAAATTGCCTTATCTGGAGCTATGTGTTTGCCTGTGTATCCATTTAAAGCTAATAAATTATTTCAGGTCTTCACACATTGTTAGGGACATTTTTTATTTGTAAAAAATATATATGCATCTGAATATATATGCAAACAAAATAGATGAAATGAGGTTGGGCAAGAGTGAAGAGATAAATGGACTGAGTGGTAAGAAGCTTTTTGTTTTTTGTTGTTGTTTTTTTTTTCATTATGTCTCCCCCCTTTAGGGTTGGGAGACATATTGTTTTTCCCCCAGGCATCTGTCTGTCTCACACTCGTGTCCTCTCTATAACTTGAAAACCCTTCAAGCTATCAACATTAGACAATGTGCAAAGGGCAAGAACCATAACTCTTGCATTTATACTTTTTGAGTTATTTCCCTTGGAATCTCATTAGTTAATATAAATGTTTGCTGAATGTACAATACGACACCAAAAAGGGGAGAGACTTCTATGTTTTTGTAGAAAAAACTAATCCTAGTTTTTATCTGTATTTCAACAGTGAATTGAGGTTATACCCAAACTCAGGCCAGTTTTCTGATTATTGTGTAGCTAAAATAATCATATTAAGGAGCTGTCATGTTGATGTTTCTTGATATCATTTGTGTTTACATAGGAAGCTGTCTGTTGATGTTTCTTGATGTTTGTGTTCACAAAACCAGGAATATTTATAGCTGAAATAGGACTTTTACCAATTTTTATCCTCCTACAGTATCATATGTAACGATGATATTCAGTTAACCCTTGTCATGCTGAATAAATTTAGATGCCTTGCCCATTTCTAATTTTCAGCCAATCAGATTACTTGATCCAGGTTGTTGATACAAATTCACATACTTAATGACAAACAGTGCAGATCCAGATCAGTTGGCTTCTTCAGAAGCTAACTGATCTGGTTCTACACTGTTTGCAAAGGCAGGGCATATCCAAGTTCAGCAGGACAAGGGTTAATATTTTGGTTAAATGTAACATTGTGATCTTTGTATGCTGAATGCACTTTACGCTTCTTTTTACAGGTGTTTAAGAACTCTTATATACCAAGGACATTGGATCAAGTCATAGACTTTGAAAGGGATTTAAATAAAGCTAAATTAGGTGAAACAGATGAGGTAAATATTTTTTTGTTTTCATCCAGTATCAAGCTCATTTGAGCCGGCACATTAGAAAGGGTACTTATCACATAGGCGACCAGCAAAGGCTCAGACGAGACTGCGCATAAGCGCAGTCTCACCAGAGCCTTTGCTGTTTGCATACATAGTAGAGACCTTAAGGAAGCTTCAGGCAAAAAATGCATGTCTATAGCCCAAATAGGGACTGTGCATGGGCATTTGAAGAACCACAAACGGGTAAACCATAAGGTCCCTTTTTTTCATGTGTCTGCTCATTTGGATGATTCCAGTGTTCATGTGTTGTTTTCATTTTTATCCTAACAGTACTGCCTTCCTCTATGGTAACACTTAAGGGGAAGGAGTTCTGTCAAAATTGTTTATGCCTCTCTTTTGAAAATGGGTCTGCACTATTAAAATAAAAGAATTAGCTCCCCTTGTGTATGAGATTGGAAGTCACAGAATTTGTCTCTTAAATTAAAATGGCAGAAAATCTGTCAAGTGTATCAAGTCCCTTGAGTGCATGTTGCATGCTGACATGTATGAGGCCAGTAGTCCCATAGGACCAGAAAATTTAATGGTATCAGCACTATATCAAAGTATAGGGCAACCATATTTACCCTTAATTAAACTACACATACAGGCATGCCTGAGAAAACAGTGTAGATTCAGATAAGACTGCTCCTACAGGAGTACATCAGTACAGTCCAGTTAGGATCAAAGCGATTCTACAAGGTTCTGAGACCATTGTTGTAAATAATTTGTTGCTTTTTGTTCTTGTTGTTTCAATCAGGAAGTGTTGTTATTTGCATTTTTTTTTTCAGATATGTAAGAAAAATGCAGTGCTTATTTGTAATATGTAGTTGTAATAAGCACTGCATTTTTCTTATTTATCTGAAAAAAAAAATGCAGTGCTTTTACAGTTTTTTTATCTGCATATCTTTTATCTTGAGTACACTGTATTTCATTGTACTTGAGCTACACTGTATTCCATTGGTGCAATTCCTTATCAGACTTTGCAGATTTGTGGGCTTAATTGGCTGTGTGCATTATATATTTGCAATCTGGTAAATATTTTCTCATTTTAATCTTTACCAGTCTGTGGACAATTTCAGGAGACGAAAGATTGATGATATTTTTTTTTTTTTTCATTTTTCAGAATACAGACTTCGACATTTCATGCAAAGTGTCTCCTAAGGAGACAATTTGCATGAAATATCAAAGCCAGTTTTCTGGGAAAAATAAGAAAAATTTCCAAAATATCATCTGCTGAAATAACTGCCTAGCATGCAAAACATTAAAACTATCTTGCACTTTTCTTCCAGTTATTATACCAGAAAATAACAGGGTTAAAGACAGATCTGTCTGGACCACAGAAAGTTCCAGATGTTCTTGAAGACAAAACTGAACTTATAACAGACAAACTTAACACTTGTGTAAATATTGATAATTCTGGTGATAAAGTTGTCAAGGATTGTGATATTGATAATAATGGGGAGAAAGATAATAATAGTGACAGTAATGAAGAAAGTGATGGGGACAGTGAAGGGGGCAGTGAAGGGTCTGAAGTAGAATCTAGAACAGGAAAAAAGGGAACAAACTCAAGACCCAGGAATGAATCACCAGATAGTAAAAAAGTAAGTTTCAGTATGGTTTGAACCATATTAATAGGAGAAAAATCTGGGGGTTTTTTTTGCCACATTTGAACATCAAGGCCCAGTTGTTCAAAGTATAGTTAGCTTAATGAGCTTGTTAGTGGTCAAAATGTTAACTGTTCTAGTAAGTACTATATCTAATTCACAGTTATTTTTGCTGAAAAAATGTGAGTAGCGTTTGCAAAGCTACTCACATTTTTTCAGCAAAAATATTTAATTATCAAAGTTTTAATGATAGGTTAACTAACGAGATCGTTAGTTTCTAACAACTGGGCCCTGAACTCCAGAACAGCCTGCACATCTGTGCAGTCTGGTAGATACATGATTCAGAGGGTATATGAACAACTCCATGTGAGAAGGGATCTTGAGAGCAGATGCCTACAGCAAAAGCCCAGAACAGTCTGCATTTCCAATTCTATCTTATTGGTTCCTTTTTTGCTTCTTGATACAATCTGCAGTATTTCATGGTTGTGTAAGTAGATAGTGAAGACCCTGATCACACTGCACAAAGGTGTAGGCTGATCTGGGCATTCACTGTCCGCATATGCCCAGAAGGGGTATAACAACATAAGAAAATCTGTTGTATGCCTTTGTCCATAGTAAAGACAGATATTATTGTACATGTACTTTTTCTGGCCAGAATACATGAGCTGGGTCATGTGACCAAGTGTCTTCTGGGCAAATGTTGACAGTAAATATTATGATGTAAACATTTTAAATACACTGATATTTTAATGTAAAAATATGAGATCCTTTTTCTGTTCAAAAGTTTTCTTAAAAATTCAGTAGAATGGACACATTTTTTTTCATAAAATTAAATTGTACGAAAAGATCTTTAATGTCAGTGTTAGTTCAACAGCTGAGAATACCGGGTAATTTGTGTTGGTCATGTTTCCTATTCAGAAATGGTGAACAGAAAGATGCATAGGCCGGTCTCGACCTTTGACCTTTGCTGTTGACGTATGGCACATGCAGACTTTCTCATGAAGTATGTGGTCCGTGTTGATTCAGATATGTGTGGTGTTTTTCAGGAAAGAAAAAGACTGGTGAAAGAAGCCCAGAAAGAAAAAAGACAACACAAAATTCCTAAACATGTGAAGAAGAGGAAAGAAAAAATAGCAAGACAGATAAAGAAAAAATGATGAAACAAAAATGAACATTGTAATATAGAGCAGAAATTATATACGAAAAATGAGTTGTTTTTTTTTTTCAGAAAGTTCAAGTTATTGTAAATGTTCTAAAACTTCAGACAGTCAAATCCTAATTTCAGAAAGTAAAGCACCTTGGGGGAAGTAGCTAATTTGGAAAGGGAGGCTCCTTTTTGCAAAGTTGGCTGCTTCCCATTGCCTCAGTGGTAAGGAGAGATGTTAAACTTTTACCCTACCCTACCCATACTCCTATCCTTAAACTTACCCTACTCCTATTCTATCCTGGCCTATCCTAGCATGGTAGGGTAGGATAGGGTATGGAGGTGTGGGGTAGCAGAAGGGAGGATAGGGTAGGCCAGGATAGTGGGACAAAGCATTGCAGAAAAAGGCAATTCAATTAAAAATATAGCTATATTCCATATCAAATCAACCTCTTTTCACTTGCCTCCTTTTAAATAAAAAAAAAATATGGTAGAGTATCTGTTTCCCAGGAAACTCATTTGAAAAGCATGTCCAGTAGAATGTTGACTTGGGCTTTAGATACTAGGCTGTGTGATCTTTTGATCTATGAACCTTATACCTGACTGAAATAAAAGATTCCTTAATATCTGTGATGAAAAATGAAATAATATGTCGAAGCATAATATTAGTTGTGTTTTAATTTCCAATGGGGCAAATGTCTGTATCCGTCTAATAAATAGCCAATAACGGAGAATAACAGGCTAGTTGTGAAGAGATATAAAATAAGGATGCCGAGGTAAAAGTGATCATGTTGTTCTTGGAGGATTTTTCCAGATAAGGACAGTACTCAGAAGTTACAATTTTAATTTTGCTCCAATATATATATTGTGGGTAGTCATTGGCATTGCCACAGTATTGAGGCAATTCTGTTGAGTACCCACATGTTTTGGCACAAAAATTATCACCAGTTATTACCACTTACCTTTAGAGTTACCTGAAGCCAGTTCAGAAGTATAAATGACTTCATCCAGGAAAGGCCACAGTCATGAGGCGCAGCCTTCCTGAGTTGCCAGAAGAAAAAAATGAGGAACAAACAATGATCAAACAAAACAACTCATTGCAATAACCAACATACAAGCAAAGAAAAACTACATCAGAGGAACAGTCTTGGAATGATCAGCAAAAAAAAAAAAAAAACGAAAAAAAAAAAAAAAAAAAAAAAAACCTGCTGCGAGGTTTAAACTAGTTTTACTTACAAGAAACTTTGCTGTTAGTTCTTACGTAGCTCAAAAGTACACAATTATATGTTCGGTTTGTATAGGGGTTTCTACCTCATCAGTGAAACAGCAGTAAAACATAATTACTAACAGTATGATGAAATCGAGCAGAGTGCTCAAAGTCACTGTTTAGGCAGTATAGTTTGACAGAATGACCACAAAAATAAATATATGTTTTGTTTGCATAGGGTTCTTTCTTCATCAAAGTAAAACACAATCACTAACAATATGATGAAACCAAGCAGAGGGCTCAAAGTCACTGTTTAGGCAGTATAGTTTGACAGAATGAATTGGGAATTTTATGTTGAGCCTGTCAGTTAACCAGTTTACACTTTTCCAGGGCGGGCTTAGTCCTCTAATCAGTTAACCAGTACTTGTGCACATACTTTTTCTAGTAACTAACAATGACCTTTCTTGAATCTGACAGTAGAATGGGGGAGAAATACTGTAGAAATTTCAAGATCAAGCGCCATGAAAGTTCTATGGCCAAGTTTGGATTTGAACTTGCAACCTCTGGATCTGCAGTCAGATGTGCTACAGACTGTGTATGGAGCTTTACTATAGTTTCATAGAATCCCTATTATATTCTTTGAGATTATACATAGGTCCAGATAATGGGGCTATTCAGATGATATTTTTACAATAGATGTCCTAAAATTTCGTACACCAGAGTTTCTGACAAAATGACATATGAAAGCTGTAGACCCAGATCAGACTGCTCCTGAAGAAGCAGAAGTGTCTGGGTGGCCGAACGGTTAGCGCCCCCAACTTTGGATCATGAGATTCCAGGGTTTGAATTCCATTGGAGGCGGAATTTAGCTCATGATTGTACTGTGCTTTATTGGAGAAAGCCTTCCATTGTCATCCTTCCAATGTCTCAAGATGACTTAAATAAGGAAAGTAAAACACCAAATTGTCATTATCCTGAAGGAGCAGTCTGACAATTTTTATACCCCCAGCATACGAAGTATGCCAAAGAGCTATATAGTTTTCATCTGTTTCGTCCATCCGTTCGTCTGTTCATCCTTCCATCTTTCCATCCGTCTGTGATTTCGTCCGTTAACACTTGTTATAACCAAGTTTTACTTCGAAGCTTTTTTGATTATATATATCTCTGCAGCCACTTATCAAAAACTATTCATATTTGGATTGGGGATACATGGGAGGGTTCTCTTCCATTATACATCTTTGGACCCCTGGATCATGCCCAGGGTCAGGGCTAGAAGTCAAAATCTAGGATTCCTCCATAAAGTAGTATATTGCTATAACCAGTTTTTACTTCGAAGTGTTTTGATTATGTATATCTCTGCAGCCACTTATCAGAAACTATTCATATTTGGTATGGGGGTATCTGGGAGGGTTCCATTCTACATCTATAAACCCCCAGGTCATGCCCCAGGGTGGGGCTAGAGGTCAAAATCTAGGACGCCTCAATAAAGTAGTATATTGCAGTTTGTTTATACAAACAACTTCTGAATAAAGAAGGATGAGCATTAGACATGTTTATCACATCAACATTCAGTGTAAAAAGGTCAAGGTCATTGTGACCTTATTTTCATGCTCCAGCGATTTTGCCCTATATTTTGAAGACTATTTCATGAATTAATCTGATACTTGGGATATTGGTTCTGTGTGACACCATGATTGACATAATAAATGTAGGTCACCTTGACCTATATTTCATGGTCCAGTGATTTTGGCCATATATCTTGAATGTTATTTGATGTATGAACATTATTATTTGAGATTATGAATCAGTATGATCCGACAGTCGACCTGAAAGTAAATGTAGGTCACTGTGACCTATATTTCATGGTCCAATGATTTTATGTTACATCTTGAAGATAACTTGATGTATGACTCATAGTTTGGGATTATGTGACCTATATTTCATAGCCCTGTGATTTTGTTTTATATCTTCCACTATTTGATGCTTTAGTGTCATATTTACATATAATGACACAGTGAGATCCAAACTTTGACCTCAAAGTAAATATAAATCAGCATGACCTATATTTCATCGTATAGTGATATTGCTAAATAGCTTCTATTTTAATCAATGGATTAACATCATAGTTGGTATAATGGATCAATGTGACACATCAGATTGACCTCTCAAGTATATGTAGGTCAATGACCTATATTTTATGGTCCAGCGATTTTGCTTCATGTCTTGGAGACTATTTACTCCAGAAAAGTTGTACTTGGGACGATAGATCAGTGTCACTCAGAGACTGACCTTATACACTATATGTGGGTCAGTGACCTATATTTCATGGTCCATTGATTTCTACCTTATGTCATTGTCATTGACTTAATATTTTTTATAATAAAGAAATGGCACTGGCCGGGGGTATTCATGACCCTCCTGGGCACTTGCTCTAGTTTGTCATTCAATTGAGTATTTTAAGAAACAACTGCAAAAAAAGCAAAACTTAGGCCAAAAAAAGTATGAAATAGAATGTTCAAAATTTTGGGACATTTATCGTAGTTACTTTTGCACAAAAATGTATTTTGTGGTTTTCAACCAATAGTGCTACTTATTCTTAAGCCTTGGTACTTATGCTTGTTCCAACTTTTGAAAATGTACCTCTTTTCTGAATTCATGAAGTCAGTAAGATTTTGATAAATAATTTACTCGTTTTAGTGTTTCAATGACAAAGTCACAAAATGACCCATTTTATCACAATATGAAGAAGATTTTGATGCATTTGATGACAGCAATCTAAAGGTGAAGCATTTAGCTCCATGTTACATCCAGACACCATTGTTATCAGCTGAAAGATTGTTGAAAGTGATGTTTAAGCAAACAAACACAGACCACACAGAGCATCTTGCTAACACTCAGATTGGTCTGCACTGGTGGTGAGGTGAAACAAATGTGTCTGGTGTGCTGCTAGTTTTGTTAACCCTTAACCCTTACAATTGGTAAAAATTTCAGCAGGCAGCATTTTAAAATATTTTTCTTATTTTTCCCAAATAAAAACGTTAAACTATAATATACCCCCCCCCCACCCCCACCACCACCATTAATATGTTATGGGCAGATAACTCTGTCAAACATTCATGAAATTTGTCCGTAAGCAATTTCAAACCAGATCTCCTTCATATCAATGGATGTACCAAGTTTGGTTAAAATCCCTTGACATTTACTCAAGTTATCATCCGGAAAACAAAAATATGGGCGTGTCTCGGGCAGATAACTCCATCAAAATTTGATGAAATTTGCCCATTAGCAATCCCAAACCAGATCTCCACATACCATACCCTTACACTCTTGGTAACAATTTCAGCAGGTGGCATTTTAAAATATTTTTCTTATTTTTCCCAAATAAAAACGTTAAACTATAATATCCCAAACCAAATCTCCTTCATACTCAAGTTATGATCTAGAAACGAAAATATGGGCGTATCTTGGGCAGTAAATGCCAGGCAACGCTCATTAGCATATTAAATTCCCATGCATCACAAACATACAACATCCACCTTAAATACATTGTGTGTGGTGTGGAGATGGGGGTACGTTTATTTGTTTGATTATCGATTAGGGAGAAATGATTTATGTGTACTTTAAGGCTTTCGTGTAAAAACTTGTTTCTATCGCTTACTCGATTTTTACACGAAAGCCTTGGAACACTAGTGAATTATTTCTCCATAATCGATCAAAACAAACAAATATACTCTACAGTAGAACTTCAATGGCTTGAACCCCGATGGCTCATTTACCATGGATGAGTCGAACACGTTCTTGAATCTGCAGGGATTTCCTCCAAATCCGATATACGGATAATTTAGGGATATTTTCTTCTTTTATCTTGCAAACGTATTCTATGTGCACTCATTAGAATTGCCTCAGTGAGGCAGTTCTAATGACATACAACATACATTTATAGTATAGAACACTGAAAAGATATCCCACAATTATCTTCATTATGCCTTCTGATATGGCACTAATAGTAACCCTCAGTGGCTCGAACTACCGCTGTCTCGAACAAATTTTCATGGTCCTAAAGGGGTTCGAGCCGTTTCAAACTTGAGTTGTACAATAGGAAAGAGATTGAAAAGAAAGCCTACAGTAAAACAACAGGTAAAAGCTGGTTAGAACCTAGATGAATATTAACCCACTAGGCAGACAATTCACATAAAATGCCAAGCCTTATTTTTCCTGAAAAATAATAGAAAAAGATATTTCAAAGTGTCATCTGCTGTAGTTCTGACTAGCAGTTCTGTCCTAAAGGACAGAACTGCTAGTCACAACTACTGCAGATGACACTGTGAAAGGATTAACTTAAAGGACAGAACCACTAGTCACAACTACAGCAGATGACATTGTGAAAGGATTAACTTAAAGGACAGAACTGTTAGTCACAACTACAGCAGATGACACTTTGAAAGGATTAACTTGGCCGTTAAACTGCAAACCAACCAATCATCACCCATCTCTGAATAAATGATTATACGAAGGTTTTGAACAGCTCTTCTTTTTTCACACTGAGAACTGGCAAAAGAAAAGGAGGCAAATTATACTGGAGGCCCTTACACTTGCTAAGAAACACCTCCTAACAGATAGAATGAAGTTATTAAATATTTATATCTCTTGAATGCCTAAATGGATTTAGTTGATTCTTGGATTGATGTTAGATACGTGTCCAAAGTTTTGTTCATAACTTAAAAAAAATGGCCCATCCCTCTCAGTGGCCATGAGGTCAAGGTTCGGATATAATTTTCATGTTTAAATTTTTAAAGATTAATATCTCCTGAATGCTTGGATTGATTTAGCTGATAATTAGACTTAATTAGACCCTGGTTCATTTTTTTAGTGTTGTTCAAATTATAGCCCTCGGGGCAAAAATGGCCCTGCGCAGAGGGTCACCTGTTTTACATAGACCCATATAGGAAAAAAATTTAAAAATCTTCTTGTCTGAAAGAAGAAAGCCCAGGCATTTGATATTTGGTACAAAGCTTCACCTAGTGGACCTCTACCAAGATTGTTAAAGTTATTGCCTTGGGGCCAAAAATGGCTGGCCCCGGGGCTGACATGTTTTACATAGACATATAGAGAAAATCTTCTTATCTGAAACCAGAAGGCCTGGGCCTTTGATATTTGGTACATAGCTTCACCTAGTGGACCTCTACCAAGATTGTTCAAGTTATAGCCATTGGGCCAGAAATGGCCCCGCCCTGGGGCTGACATGTTTTACATAGACATGTTTTACATTGCCTTAGAGAAAACCTTCAAAAATTTTATCTGAAACCAGAAGGCCTGAGCCTTTGATATTTGGTACTTAGCTTCACCTAGTGGACCTCAGCCAAGATTGTTCAAATTATAGCCCTAGGGCCAAATATGGCCCTGCCCCGGGGCTGACATGTTTTACATAGACTTACATGTATATAAGAAAAAACTTTAAAAATCTTCTTGTCTGAAAGTGCAAGGCCTAGGCCTTTTATATTTGATATGTAGCATTGCCTAGTGGTCCTCTGACAACAAATTTCAAATTATGTCCATGGGGTGAAAAGAGGCCCTAATCACAGTCCAGACGGGGGTCACTTGTTTTGCACAGAGCAAAAAACATCGGCAATGATTAGGCCTACGAGTATCAAACTAATAGGGAGGATGGACCTGAAGAGCAGATGACCTTTGAGTCAGAGGTCAAGGTCACCATGACCTTTAGTACCAAAAAAAGCTTTATTCTGCAATGCTTATGGTTAGGACCCTCAAACTTAGTAGAGATGTTAGTCCTCACCAGTAGATGATCCTGAGGGCAAAGGGCAAGGTCACCAGGACCTTTAGTACTGAAAGCTTGATAACTTGGCAATGCTTGGGGCTAGGACCCTCAAACTTAGAAGGGATCTTGGTCCTCACCAGCAGATGACACTGAGGGCAAAGGTCATGGTCAAGGTGACCTGTAGTACTAAAAAGCTTATAATTTGGCAGTGCTTGAGGCTAGAACCCTTGAACTTAGATGGGATGTTGTTCTTGACCAGTAGATGACCCTAATAGCAAAGGTCAATGTCACAGTGACCTCTAGTATAAAACAAGCTAATATCTTGGCAATGCTTGGGGCTAGGACCCTCAAACATAGCAGGGATGTTTCTTCTGACCAGAAGATGACCCTGAGGGCAAAGGTCATGGTCAAGGTCACCATGACCTTTAGAACCGCATCTCTGTTAGCAATGCTATGCATAACATGATTCAGGTGAGCGATATAGGGCCATGATGGCCCTCTTGTTGATATTGTTGCCCAAAGTTTTATTCAATATAGGTCAAGGTCACAGATTTAGAATTTTCATGGTACAGTTTTATTTAAAGTCTCTAACATCTTGAACGCCTGGATAATGGAAATGTCAGTTAGATATTGGTCCAATATTTGTTCAGTGCAAGCCACACTCCCTGCAGTGACCCTGATGTCAAGTCACTCAGTAAATTTCCGGTCGAGGTCACAGATTTTGAATTTTCAAGGTACAGTTTTATTTAAAATTTTTAAAGATGTATATATCTTGATTGCCTTGTTGAATATCCTAGATAATGGAAATGTCAGGAAGTTAGATACTGGTCCAAAATGTGTTCAGTGCAAGCCACACTCCCTGCAGTGACCCTGATGTCAAGTCACTTAGTAATCTTCAGTTCAAGATCACAGATTTAGAATTTTCATGGTATAGTTTTACTTAAAGTATTTAAAGATGTATATATCTAGAATGCCTGGATGAATGTCTTGGATAATGGAAATGGAAATGTCAGAAAGTTGGATACTGGTCCGAAATTTGTTCAGTGCAAGCCCCACTCCCTGCAGTGACCCTGATGTCACTCAGTAAATTTCAGGTTGAGGTCACAGATTTAGAATTTTCATGGTAAAAGTTTATTTGAAGTTTTTAAAGATGTATATAACTTGAATGCCTTGTTAGATGTCCTGGATAATGGAAATGTCAGAAAGTTAGATACTGGTCTCAAATTTGTTCACATACATGCCATATCTTATCACTGTGAGATTAAAAAATTTGGCCTCTGTAAGGCAATTCCCATAAAAAATTCAAATCTCACAGAATTTTCAGACCATTTTACAACTGATTTTTTGAAGAAATAAACATAAATCACACACTGTTGTGTTTTTCACAAGCTTCTTACATGAAAAAAAAGACTACATACATGCCATAAGCTGTGGACTAAAATCATCTGTGAGATAAGGCAAAATTTTAAGGGAGATTTGACAAAAATTCTGTGAGATTTTTTTAAACATCACTTTGGAGCTCCCCCAACATAGTCTCATGCATGGCGCTATCCGTCCATCCCTAAACATTCTTGTACACTCCATAACTCAGTAACCATTAGGGATGTCTTCATGCAACTTTATAGGAATATGTATTAGGTCACGAAGGAGTGTCACGCACAAGAATGATTGTTCCCCCTTTCTTAGTTTCCAAGTTATGCCCCTTTGACTAATTTTTCCAAACATTCTTGTACGCTTCTCAATTCAGTAACAGTTCAGAATATCGTCATGCAAATTTACAGTAATATGTGTTAAGTCAGGACGATGTGTCGCACACAAGAATGATTGATCCCTCTTTCTTAGTTTCCAAGTTATGCCCCTTTGATTAGTTTTTTCCCAGAATCGTCCATCAACATTCTTGTACACTCCATAACTCAGTAACCATTCAGGATATCTTCATGCAATTTTATAGGAATATGTATTAGGTCAGAATGACATGTCGTGCACAAGAATGATTGTTCCCCCTTTCTTAGTTTCCAAGTTATGCCCCTTTGATTAATTTTTCCAAACATTCTTGTACGTGCTATAACTCAGTAAACGTTAGGGATTACTTCATGCAACTACATAGGAATATGTATTAGGTCACGACGATGTGCCATGCACAAGAATGATTGTTCCCCCTTTTTTTAGTTTCCAAGTTATGCCCCTTTGATTAATTTTTCCAAACATTCTTGTATGCTCCATAATTCAGTAACAGTTCAGAATATCTTCATGCAATTTTATAGGAATATGTATAAGGTCAGGACGATGTGTCGCACACAAGAATGATTGTTCCCCCTTAGTTTCCAAATCATGCCCCTTTAATTAATTTTTTCCAGAATCGTCCATCAACATTCTTGTATGATCCATATCTCAGTAACCATTCAGGATGTCTTCATGCAATTTTATAAGAATATGTATTAAGTCAGGATGACTTGTTGCACACAAGAATGATTGTTCCCCCTTTTTATAGTTTCCAAGTTATGCCCCTTTGATTATTTTTTTCCCAAACATTCTTGTACGCCCCATAACTTGATAACCTTAGGAATATCTTCATGCAACCTTTTAGGAATATGTATTAGGTCAAGATGATGTGTCATGCACAAGAATGATTGTTCCCTCTTTCTTATTTTCCAAGTTATGCCCCTTTGATTAATTTTTCCAAACATTTTTGTATGCTCCATAATTCAGTAACAGTTCAGAATATCTTCATGCAATTTTATAGGTATATGTATTAGGTCAGGATGACATGTCGCACACAAGAATGATTGTTTCCCTTTGTTTAGTTTCAAAGTTATGCCACTTTGATTAATTTTTTTTTCAGAATTCTTGTACGCAACATAACTCAGTAACCATTAGGGATATCTTCATGCAACTTTATAAGAATATGTATTAGGTCACCACTGCATATCGCGCACAAGAATGATTGTTCCCTCTTTCTTAGTTTCCAAGTTATGCCCTTTTGATAATTTTTTCCAAGCATTCTTGTAAGCTCCATAACTCAGTAACCATTGTGGACAGCTTCATGCAATTTTATAGGAATAGGATGATGTGTTGCATACAAGAATGGTTGCTCCCCCTTTCTAGTTACCAGTGGTTGGAGCTGTTAACCCTTCTCCTGCTGAATTGATTTTGCCTAATGTAGTCTCACTGCTGAATTGTTTTATGTAATTGTGAAAGAATGTAATTATAAGCAAGATGGTACAGTAAAATTGTTATTTTTGGAGAACTTGCAATCAGAGTATCCTGAAATTTGGTACACTGACAAGATGTGATTTTTCCTTCGAAATCACAGTATCTTCTATCTGCTATTAATATTGGTTGCCATGGTAACCATGGCAGTAACCGTAAGTTTAACTGAATTTATATGAGAACAAGATCAAAGGAGCCCCTCTCCATAACTATCATAGGGTTCTGTTTTAAATTTGCCAGGAGTACTTCCCAGTGACCAAACGTCATATTTCTTTAATTTCATACCAAACGTCCTTTTACTTTAGTTGTCATGACAACTGTAAAGTGTGAATGTAAAATGTTCAAAATATATGTATGATTGCTTTTGATGTTATCAAGTTGGATTCTGTGTACTTTTGCAGGAACAAACTTTAGCTCACTTTGGTATTCTGATGTACTTTAATTATTATCAAAGTCATAAGCAGTCACATCAGATTTTAAATTAGTTTCCATGGCAACCATAACTGTTAAGGAACAATTTAAGGGAAAATAATAAAATACTATCTCCTTCAAAAGCACAAACAAAAGTTTAATGTTAAGAATATTTGCAATGTTCTCTGGCTACACCTCTACCATAAACTTGCAGCTAAATTTCTTTTATTTACTTTAGTTGCCATGGCAATGATAGATATTGAGCTGGAAAACATTTAGATGACACCGTCTAGAAACCCACCATCTAGAAAGCCACCGAAAAGTTTTCATTGGTTTTTTACATGCATGTGTCTTCAGTGTCCTTGACACACCAAGTCAGTTTTCAATTTTCTTCAAAGTTACAGTCCGGTCTGTTCTCCATTTACATTTGTTGTCATGGCAACAGTCATTTTCCATATACATACAAAGAAAATGACAAAAATATTTAGTACTCAAAAAAGCACTGAAGAGATTTGAATGGAAAAAAGTAAAAAAAAAATGGAACTTTAACAGTAACGCTTGTGTGTTGATTTTCTGCCGTACTTCTGTATTCATCATAACCCTAGATAAGGTGCATTTACAAATTGAAATGGATGAGTATTTCTCATTTCTTCTCAAAAATGTGTTATGGGTGCTCATTACAAGACTGACTTCTGAGTATAGCGATGAGAGAATATTTGAGGAGTCTTAAATATTTTGGGTCTAGACCAAGCCAGGTGCAAGAAGGCATGATGGATGGAAACATCAAGGACCCAAGATGAATTTCGGCTTCGTTATGTTTTAAAAGGGTAGCCGAGGACAGACCAAAATAGAGAGAAACAATCTCTCTCTAAAGTTATCAGTGGTGCCTCAGTGATGTATGGTTACGGGGCTGAAATGAAGTGACGTATATAAGCACAGAAAGTTGCCACCCACAGAACTGTTAATGCAAGCTATGCAGACAAAATTCTAGAAAGCAACTTTAGCTATATTTATCAGTCTATCTATTCAATGTGATTTGGTTGGTTTGGAGTTTATCAGCCCAGTCAACACTATTAAGGTTATGTCAAGTTGGTCAATTTACCTAACCACACTTTTCATGGGCAGGCTTAATCCTCTAGGGGGATAACCAGTACTTGTGCACATTCTTTCCCATAAACTGACCCTTCTTGAATCAGTATGAGAGAATGACTGTAGAAACTATTTCATTCACAGGCCGGACCTTTAGGATTGAACCCGCGACCTCCTGGTCACTAGTTCCAACATGCATCTGACTAAGTCACTGAGGCACCAGCTCTACTTTATATGAAGTGACTTTATTTGTTTATAAATCAGAATGCAACAAGATTTGCACAAGAATATCTAACTTTTTTCCTAGTTTTTAGTATAAATTTGTAATTTTTGTTACCTCATTCAAAGAACAATGAGCTGCCATTTTAAACACATCTGTACTATGTCACACAGTAAGTTACTGTTATTCTTTGGTGAGGCTTGAGAAAGCTCAGATATTAGGCCAACTTAGATATCTATCATACGATTCATCTAGCGATTCATCTAGCGCTTCTTTAATTTCATCATCATGATGATTTATTTTTTTTGAATAAACTGAAAGGTATACCAATGTAAATAAACACAGAAAGCATTTATCATTAAAAGCACAAACAGCACCTACTTTGCATAAATTGTGATTCTGATTCAGATTGCATTTTATTGCCAAATGTCTAAAATTACGTCAGACACTGCAAAAGTAAACCGGAAACTACCAAGGAGTAGTCAGGGAACATACATATTCATTTCCAAAAACAGAAAGAACAACTGAAGAGCTGGCCAGCAGCAAAATCCTTTGGGTTCAAATCGGGCCCCATGTATGTTGTTCTAAATCCAGATAAAGCTCCAACAACACACAACAACCCCCATGGTACCCATAGTTCCTAGCAAGCAGATTCCTATCATATTTATTTACCCTAAGTATTTGCCATTCAGACATATTTAACTCCTAACCATACTTACCCTAAAAATTGTCCATTTGGTGAAAATAAAAAAATTGTTTGCCCTCTCCCTACCTGCCCAAAGAAAAGCTGCTGCCTCAAAAATTTTTTTTTGGAATTCTAGAGTGCCATTTCTTTTTCTTTTTCAATCATTTCAAAAGTGAAGAAGTTCTGAATAAAGTTTTGAGTATAATGCTCTCCATAAATTATGGCAGGCATGCTGCTTTTAATATTGCTATTTTAGACAGATATATTAAATTTACGTAAAAAGCTGTTAATTTTCATTTAAACATGTTTTTCGATTCTGGCATTTTCTGGCAGATTTTATACAATAAATTTTCAAGAAAAAAAAAAATACCGGTACTTACCTCCCCAAAAATATCTGACTGAGTTGGGAGAGGGCAAACAGAAATAATTTTAAATGCGGCCTTTTACTACCAAACTTGCTGGATATGTGGATAACAATGCTGACCTTGATCTGGCACTGTGTGCTGCTGTGTCTGACCTTGAACTACATTGTCTGATTGAGACTTTCTGTCTGAATACCTAGCATCAATTCATTGGAAAAAATAAAGCTTGCTTCTTACACTTCACTCAGTCTAAATTTTAACTATCAAAGCTGCAAGACCACAAAAGTTTTCTCATTTCAATCATGATGCTTGTCAGGTCTGTCAGCCTGGTTAGCTCAGCCCAGCAGGGTATCAGCTTTACAAGCAGGAGGCTGTGGGTTCAAGTCCTCAATCGAGTACAGTGTCCCCAAATCCTTATAAAATTAAAAGTGCCCAAGGTAATAATACATGGGCTTGTGATGTCATGATTTTTCAAAATAAAGATTTTTTTTTTCCTGTTTTATTTCATGTGTGTGTGTGTGTGTGTGTGTGTGTGTGTGTGTGTGTGTGTGTGTGTGTGTGACTCAGATACAAGTAGGGGCCCGCATCACTGCAAGTGTAAATTATCAAATTTTAATGCAGTAAACAAAAAACTGTTGAGTCTAAAATTTGATGCCTGGCTTAGAGTGGAGATCTTGTTAAAATGTTTATTCTGAAGTGTCTGATCTAGATCTACACTGTTTACACAGACCTGTCTTTCCATATACATAGGGTAAATACAGTGGCCACTGAAAAAAAATATTTGATGTGCTCACACTGGTTCTAAGTAATGAAGAAAATGTTAGTTTGTATATATAACTGCTAATATCTGGCTATCAAAGGATAGATGGGGAAGAAGTTTGGTAATCATTTGGATTGGCTATTCTGTGAGTGTAATCAGGGTGATTAAGTAACTGTAGAGCATCTGATTTGCAAGCAAGAGGTCATGGGTTTGAATCATACAATGGGAATGAATGGGTGCACACTTTATCTCTTATTTTTACTTTAACATCATTGTAGGGCCAAGTTCCTGCACTTTGTTTAGCGGCACGTAGTTTATTATTGCAACGACACACAGAAACATTATGATCCAAGCTTCTTTCAAATGTGCTGGACATCTTTATCGCTTACTAAAGTTCGGTCGCAACATTTTTGGAAAGCCTTACTTGTACATCGGACCTTAGCGAAAGCATCTATTCGGTACAACTTTGCATTCGTTTCAAAGTCCAGAAAAAAGAAAAGAAAAACAATCATATGAGCGAAAAGACTGAAAATAAATTTTCTTTAAAATAAACTGTACTGAAATTACTTCGGAGGCGTGTGTAAGGAGATATTTGTTCGGATCGTTAAAAGCGCATCAACACGTGCGGACGAAATGCGTCCTTCACAAAAGTGTGGGAGAACAGTGCCGACTTTTGCAACAGCAAACAAATAAATGGCAGCTCTCTTTGAATTTCAAACAGCACTACGTTTGTATATGGAAAAACACAAGCAAAACCATCGCAAATCAACTAAATTTTGACTTTATTTTCGTCTTTTCCGCGCTGGTAAACAGCGCATCCGGAACGAGGCTACGTATTTAGAAACGGGTTTTCCGAAAATTATGATGAAAAACTAAACTATATTTCTGTTATCTTTTCATGCAAAAATGCTTTTGTTTGTGTGATAGCAGCGTTAGAAAGATAAAAATAAGCTTATAAGGTCGAATAAATTTCAATATGCGTTTAGTGAAAGTTATTTATAGAATTACTCCCGGTAACTTCCGGAAGTGGTGAGGCTTTTTCAGACGACACTCGGCAAATCAGCAAAATAAATAAAATAAATTAATAATTAATGATTTTTAAGACCTGAATATTATAAAAAGTAATGAATTTATATACTTTTTATTGTTTTCTCACAACGATCTTTTATGTCAACACTTCTTTTGATGTTTATTTCTGAGTTTTAATTTATCTATTTTTAGAATCGGAAAATCCGCTCATCCAAGTTTAGCTCAGCTGCACCTCTGGTCATTTTTTTAATAAAATTGACTTTTTAAACGCATCTTATTGCTAAAATGTTCCGTTAAATATATCATTAAATTCATATCTTATGTATTCTTCGTGCGTCCGTTACGTTTTGGAACCGCTTAAGCTGTCATGACGTTTTAGAAAAAATGACGTCAGAGTGCAACCTGGAAATTCCCACTGACCGAAAATTTTCGGGTTCAGCAGTCAACGTTTTGCACGCGCTACCGAATATATTCGGGTGCCGCAGGAGAAGGGTTAATTATTATTCCATAACTACCCATATGTAAATTAATTGTTTAGGCTATTCTCATTCAATCCATAATGCCATAACCCTGTGAAATATTTTAATGAAATTTTGTAGGAATGTATATAATAATGGGGCAATATATAATGAGCAAGAACCACAACTGTGGCTTACTTATGCCCTGAATTATTTGCCCTAGAACTAAATTTTCTTTTCCTTTTCTAATTCCTCAACCATTTTAAATATTTTAATGAAACTTAATGGTGGTGTGTATATTGCTAAGGGAATACATTAGGACCAAGAATGGTAACTCTAATAATGTACTTAGTTTATAAATTATTTCCCTTGTTTGACTTCTGCATTTCTCAACATCTGTGCCACTTCATCCTGGAAGCTTATTTTTTATTTATACTAACAGTATTTAATATGTTAATTGTTTTAATACGATAGGTGTAATCATTAATTACAGAGTTGCTATTCCTGTTTGTTTGCCTCTCCATCTTTTAGCCATACACATAGTGTACATTGGTTACAATCCCTTTAAAAATGTTGGCCCACTGTCTTAGCAAACGGGTGTATAATGTGCCACTTGCGAAGCTCTTGTTTTTCATGTAAGAAGCTTGTGAAAACCACAATGGTGTGCGATTTATGTTTATTTTTTCATAAAATCTGTTGTGAAATGGTCTGAAAATTCTGTGAGACTTGAATTTTTTATAGGAATTGCCTTCCAGATGGGCCAATTTCTGTGAGATTTTATCTCACAGAGTGAGATATGGTATGTATAACTTTAGACTATATTGGGGGAGCGCCAAAGTGATGTTTTAGAAAATCTCACAGAATCTTGTCAAATTTCCCTTAAAATTTTGCCATATCTCACAGATTTTAGTCTACAGCTTATGGCATATATGTGTTCAATGCAAGCCAGACACCCTGCAGTGACCCTGATGTCAAGACACTCAGTAATCTTCAGGTTGAGGTCACAGATTCAGAATTTTCATGGTACAGTTTTATTTAAAGTTTTAAAAGATGTATATATCTTGAATGCCTGGATGGATGTCCTGGATAATGGAAATGGAAATGTCAGAAAGTTAAATACTGGTCTAAAATTTGTTCAGTGCAAGCCCCCTCCCTGCAGTGACACTGATGTTAAGTGAGGGGCACACACTGTTTATGCCCCCAACTTCGAAGAAGTTGGAGGGGCATATTGCTTCTGGAGCATTCGTTTGTTCTTCCGTCCTTCCATTTGTCACGCTTTTTGATGCATAGCATAACTTTAGACACATGCATGCTAGGGTTTTGAAATTTTTATATGGATTCCTTATGAAAAAATAACTGACACATATTTTTTTTCTCAACAGGATTATGCCCGTTTCCTGAGTTACTGTCCTGTGAAAAAATATGGATGCAATCTTGTCAGTAAAATATCTCAAAAACTATCAAAGCTAGACCCTTGAAACTTGATGATAGTGTTGAGTAGACAACCTGATTAACTTTTGAATAAATTTTGAAAAATGCTTCATGAGTTATGGCCCTTTGTAATTTTTTTGCCTTTTTACATTATCATCAAATTATCTAAAAACTGTTGAAGCTAGGGCTTTGAAACTTTGTGAATTGATTGGTAATGATGAGTAGATGACCTGATTTAACTTTGAATAAATTCTGGAAAACATTTCATGAGTAATGGCCCTTTGTAAATTTGGGCATTTTTCCCTTGTCAGCAAAATATCTCAAAAACTATTGAAGCTAGAGCCTTGAAACTTGATGAATAGATTGGTAGTAATGAGAAGACCTGATTAACTTTTGAATGAAGTCTGAAAATACTTCATGAGTTATGGCCCTTTGTAATTTTGGGCAGTTTTACCTTGTCAGCAAAATATCTCAAATACTATTGGAGCTAGAGCATTGAAACTTGGTGATTTGATTGGTAATGATGAGTAGATGACCTGATTAATTTCTGAAAAGTAATTCAAGAGTAATGGTCCTTTGTAAATTTGGGCATTTTTCCCTTGTCAGCAAAATATCTCAATAACTATTGAAGCTAGAGATTTGATGAATAGACTGGTAGTGGTGAGTAGATGACCTGATTAACTTTTTAATGAATTCTGAAAAATACTTCATGAGTTATGGCCCTTTGTAATATTGGACATTTTACCTTGTCACAAAATATCTCAAAACTGTTGGAGCTAGAGCCTTGAAACTTGGTGAATTGATTGGTAATGATGAGTAGATGACCTGGTTAACTTTTGAATAAAATTCTGAAAAATATTTCAAGAGTAATGGCCCTTTGCAAATTTTGGCATTTTTCCCTTGTCAGCAAAATATCTCAAATACTGTTGGAGCTAGAGCCTCATAACTTGATAAATAGATTGGTAGTGATGAGAAGGAAGCTGGAAGGGCCTTTTGCTTCTGGGCATAAGAAATGTCCCTTTGTAAATTTGGGCAATTTCCTTTGTCAGCAAAATATCTCAAAAACTGTTGGAACTAGAGCCTCATAACTTGATGAATAGATTGGTAGTGATGAGAAGATGACCTGATGAACTTTTGAATAAATTCTGAAAAAATATTTCAGGAGTTATGGCCCTTTGTAGATTGGGCCATTCTTATCTTGTATTATCTTTAGAGGCAAGCATATGGTTGGGGCATAGTGATTTACAAACACAATTTCTAGTTCAGGTGAGCTTTCCTGTCTGTTAACAGGTCCCTGACCAGCCTAAGGCTGTAGTTCTGATGCTGTTCATTCTTTGTAATACTTTGTTGCTCTGGCAGTGATGATTTTTGTTCTGTCCTGTTTTGTGCTTTTTTTGTGCTTTTTTTTTTTTGTTTTTTTCTAGCTCTGTGACCACCTCACTTAGGCGAGAAGGAGCTGGTCACTTGGCTATTCTATATATATATATATATATATATATATATATATATATATATATATATATATATATATATATATATATATATATATATATATATATATATATATATATGGCAGTGAATATTTCTATGTGATCACTCTTCCTCTCAATATAGAGGTAGCTGGCACTTCCTGAACTTCATTTCTTTCAATTATGAGGATTCTAAACTGCTGCTGCATTATCTGCAGACACCTGATCTCACTTATCCATAATGAAGATTAATATTTCCCATGTAATAATTTACATATTTTGCTATACCTTATGGATACACACCTTTGGAATTCTGGGTATTAGTTAGTACCAGTTTACCCTGGTCTTTTGTTGGCCACATCCTTGGTTTCCCTCGAACTCAACCAGGGTCAGTGCAATTGTCACTGCACTACCTCACCTATGGCTTGCATCTTGTTTACACCGACGAAGGTTAAATATTGTTTTGCGAAAGCTAATACTTGATTTTGATTATTTTTCACGAATATGCCTCACCGCACGGGAGAGTTGCTTACCTTGCACAGCTGCACTTTGGCCAGTAACAACGGATTTTTGGCGTAATTTTCACAGTATTACGAATAGTCATGCTCGGTAAAATCTGGGATTTTATCAAAAGACACAAGAGGAAATTTGTGGTCGCAGGTGTAGTTGTAATTGGTAAGGCTATAACAGAAAACAGGCCATTTCATTCGTTGACATATTTACAGGAGTCGGTATTTCGTTTGATACTAGTATTCGAACAGCTGGCTGAAATTAATAATAATAATCGACTTTATTTATAGAGGGTAACACATTTAGTAATCTAGTACTAATCTTCCATGTGGCCCTCTTTTTTCCTGGGTAGAAACCAGTACTAAGCAATGTGGATAAAGTCTCTTGCTCAAGGAAACAACACTTGCAGTTAGTGGGGATCGAACCCGGTACCTCTCGATCTCGAGTCTGACGCTTTACCACTGCACCACAGCGCTCCACCGAAATTAAATTCTTCTCCGTTTTCCAGTTGTGTGTAGTAATCCTATTAACTGTTAAGTACATAATGATCGTCTCAAAGACTTTGCTAACACTGCTGCTTGATAAAACAGCTGACAGTCATGCCAACCTTTTCACTGGCAACAAGATAAACCAAGGAACCTGCTTACCAAAACCATGTCAGGTTGATAACACTAAAGACACATCAAAACTCCAAAAGGACATTGATCAAGTAGGCGAATGGGCCAGGAAATGGGGTATGCGATTTCAGCCTGTGAAATGAAACATTCTGCAGCTTATTAGGAAGCAGATCAAAGATCAATGCAGTTTATTCTAAGAAAGAACAAAAAATGTGGATAATATAAAATACCGCTTGGTGTGACAATTTCAAAGGATTTGAAATAGAATACTCATGTAAGCAATGTTTGCACAAAAGCAAACGAAAACTCTTGGATTCTTAACACATAACCTATGGTCATGCCCCCAAGATGTTAAGAAAATGGCATACAAGGGGTTCGTGCGACCAGTCCTGGAGTATGCTAGCCCTGTTTGGGAACCACATAGAATAGTAGTCCAGGAAGAATTAGAAAAGGTTCAGAATTGTGCACTAGGTTTCTGATTGGAAACTACAACTTTGAAACAGGAAGTATAACTAGCATTCTTGAACAGTTAGGGTGGGAGTCTCTTCACAAGAGATGCAAAGGTAGTAAACTTGTATTGTTATTCAAAGGTCTGAAAGGTAGAGCTAGTATATCTTGTAACGACCTTCAACCCCCAAATAGGCACAGTAGGAATCAGCATCCAATGGCATTTCAAGTGCCATATGCTAGAACTGACATTTATAAGTACAGTTTCTGCCCAGACACCATTAGGGATTGGAATGCACTCCCCTAAATCTATAATATCCTCTGCTGAAAGTTCTGAGGACCCTGTCACTAGATGCACATCACTTGTGAGATCTAGAGACTTGTCTTTGCAATCGTTGGCCCTGGTGAATGAATGTCTAATGATGTATCACTAGTAAAATATTCTGATTCTGACATGTGGGTCACAGGCTAGACTTAGCAACCACGTATACCAAAGTTTTAAGAGGCCAAATTGAGAAGTCACAGATGACTGCAGCTGCTGGATTAGCAGGGGATGGCAAAAATGGAGTGTAATTGCTTTTCATGACCCCTTATTAATTTGGAGTTGACTAATTTAAATGACCAGTCAAATTACAGAATTTATAATTCATTCAGAATGACGTAGTTTTGAACAAGGAATTACATGGTTACTTTTATTTGAATGAATTCCAGCTGTTGAAGTAAGAAAATGTGCTGTAAAGATTGGTCAATTTTCATTACAGAATATCTCCATAATTGATGCTTCCAAAAGAAATCGAACGGTATCCTCAGTGCTTGCATTAAGGGAAGTCTGGGAGTCTGAGACTCCCAAAAATTGCCCTGGGACTTCCAAAAGTCAATGCCAGGAAGTCTGGGACTCCCAACTTTTAAAGATATTTAGTCATTTATAACAAAAATTTAGAAAGAATTTATGCATTATTCAGCTTAAGAATGGCTGTTTTACTCCATAAATGAGAGTTTAAGAATATTGAGGTTGAGTTTCTGAAAGTGATTGAAAAAATTTGATCACCAGGACTTCCAGATATTGGAGCTAGGAAGTCCTGGGACTTCCTGATTTTGACAGTTAGTGCAAGCACTGTATCCTAATGAAGCTGAGGGCTTTCTCTATTGACAGTTGATAATTTTAGAACTGTAAACATTAATGCATCTGTGTGCAAAGCCTTTTAACAAACAAACTGTTTACACTGCAAGCAGATAATGTGATGCAACAAGTTTTCCAATACTCCTCGACAGATAAGATACACAAATGCTATCTGGTCTAGAGTGAGCGATGTGTAAACTGATTGATAATCTGTCAGACAATATTAGAAGGTTATTGAGTTTGAGATATCAAATCTTATTTGTTTCTTAAAGGATTTTAGAAATTTGAACATAATTTTTCTAATGAATTGATCTTCCACATTATCTTTTTATATTTTAAAAATTCACACTTTTAAGAAATCCTCTATTATCAACTCAGTGGGACCAAGTACATTAAGCTTTCTGCTAAATATGATATGAACCCAGGTAGGGGTGTTTTGGGTTGTGACTGGTCCCTCAAGCAAAAGACATAAAATGCAGAATTTTGATATTATTGTATCTACACACTATAAAATGCCTGTAAAGTGACTATGGGTCGGCCTGGACCGCAGCTAAGAAAAGTAAATGTTTTCTTATTTCTTCATATTTAGATAGTGTTTCATCCTTGGGCCATGTAAGAATCCCTTCAAGATAGCTGGGTCCAGGCACAGTGGTGATTCAGAATATATTTAATGGAAAGCTCAGTCTTTTCACACTGGGCTATTAGAAGAATTCAAGTTGCTTCTTTTGCCTTTTGTTTATGAATTGTTGCATACACAATCACAACTCCAAAGTAACATATTTATCTTTTGAATAAGTTGATCCTATAACAACACTTGGGGACATGTTTTTACAAACAAATACGTAAACAAAAAATAGCAGGTATATATATCCAGTGATAGAGTAAAGTTTTAACACTGTTCCAAATTAATGAGGTCAGTTAACACTTAGCATGCTCTAGGCAAAAGTCAGCAGAATACACATTTTTGTCATTTTTCATACTTTTGCCAGAAAATAGGATTTGACATTTCTTACTAATTATTGGCATGAAATATCAAAACCTATTTTCTAGGAGAAAAATAAGATAACTTTCAAAAAGTCATCTGCTGAAAATACTGGTACAATGTATTACCATTTTTGTCTGGAACCCATCCCCCCAAAAAAGGTCGTTGCAAACACTTTAGACGCAGATCAAATGTTGCAAAATGCAGCATCTGTTCACAGTCCACACTTAGAATTAAATACAGGGAATTTCAATAAAACATAGCAATAATAAAATCTTACCAGACACCCTATTGGAAATAAACTGGTCCAAAGACTTGTGGTAGAATCCTTCCCATAAATGGGTTAAGCGTTAAGCTGAATATGATGGATCAATAATGGAAGTGGCTATTGACAGCCGGCTGCCTCCAGCGAAAATTCGCTGGTGACAGCCAGTAAAAATATGTAGATTGTTTATTAACCAGCAACAAATAATAAATCATTTTTTGATTTTTCTTTTACTTTTAATATCTTTTTTTAGAATATTGTCACAGCCAGCAAAAATATTAAGACTGGCTCATCAGAGCTGAAAAGATAATCGATTATCAGTCCTGCCATTGTGATCGATAATTGATGACTACCCAGAGCATGTATCATAGCTCTAGATAAGAGGGGGTATCCACATAATATTTTTCTTATTTCTCCACGAAAACATATGTTGTAGGTACTCATTAGAAGTGCCTCGCCGAGGCGCTTCTAATGAGTACCCACAACATATTTTTCGTGGAGAAATAAGAAAGATATCAGCATTTTTCGGATGAAAAAAGTGCCTTATCTGTTGCTATGATGTATTCATTGAGAAATGAAAAAAAAAATAAAAATGATTAGAATACACCTTTATCTATAGCTATGATTAGCAAAATTTGCTTGACAAAAATATAGGTCTAGATAAGAGTGGGTATCGGGTTAATATTTTTCTTATTTCTCCATGAAAACATTTGTTGTGGTTACCCATTAGAAGCACCTTGTCACGGCGTTTCTAATGAGTACAACAATGTATGTTTCTTGGAGAAATAAGAAAAATATCAATCCTTTTGGATTGACAAAAACGTCTTATCAAGAGCTATGACAATGATTGACAAAATGTTTTGACAAAAACATTTGTTTGACAAAAATATTGATATTTTGTGAAAAAGAAAAAAAAAATCATGGTATCATCATAGAATTGCCTCAGTGAGATGATTCTAATAAATTGCCACATTTTTTTTTGTAGAGAAGAAAGAAAACAGTTTTCAGAATACAGTATATTTAACTCTCCCATAGGTCTAGATAAGGGAGGGTATCCGGTAAATATTTTTCTTATTTCTCCATGAAAACATATGTTGTGGGTACTCATTAGAAGTGCCTTGGTGAGGCACTTCTAATGAGTACCCACAACATATGTTTTTGTGGAGAAATAAGAAAATATCAATACTTTTGGATTGAAAAAAGCGCATAAACTAGTGCTATGCTCTCCATTTCATGGGTACTTACACTCTAGTTACCTAAAATTTGGTCACTGCATTTACTTACTATACCTCAAAAACTGTAATGGATCCGTAGGATTTCCTGGTGGGGAAGGGAACATGTTAGTACTTCTGTCTTTACTATTATTCGGTTTTCCCCATTATCCTCCTCTATCTCTCTCCTCTCCTCTACTAGCTCCTATTCCTTTTCTCCCTTTCTGTGGGAGATACACAAAATGGCCCGCAAGGGTTGATGAGTTGTTAAACAAGAAATGTCTTTGGAAAGGACTGCTGCCGATAATACCGGAACCTGTTTTTTTTTTTCTGGAAGAGGTCTGACTTTTTTATACATTTACTAGTTATACCATGGTTTGTATGCATATACAATGCGATAATGCAGGAGCAATAGCTAATGCACTATCTCACATACATGGGCAGAACCATGGTATAACTGATTTATCACATTTGCATGCATGTAGATCACACATTTGCATGCATGTGAGACATTTCATGCTGAATGCTGGGAATTTTGGCTACTTTGTGATAAGCATGATTCAGTCCAAGTTATGACTCAGACTTTGGAATGGAATAAAAAAAATATTGACTATGATGGCTAGTATGATTATAATCATCAAACAGAAAGAGAAAAAAAGAAAAGAAAAAAGCTTTGAGAAAAATATATGCCTGCCTCAGATATTGAACCCACAACTTTCTACTTAGAAAGCAAACCATTATGCTACAGAGAATGTTATTTTTTATCTCCCTTAGTGAGCTCTCTTCAGCTGAAGATTGATAAACTACCTATATGGAAACCTAACCTTATACGCCTTTGGCAAAAAAGAACTTTCTGGTGACAGGTCTAAAAGTGCTGGCTGAATGATAAACAGTGTAGACCCAGCTCAAACTGTGCATTTACACTGTATATCTCTAATTTTTTTTTACTATAGGCAGCAGATATTTATACAAGTATCTACAGAGAAAACTCAAAGACTTCCAGGACAAAGAAACTGCTGAATGTCTCAAGCATGCAAGGTAGTTTTTCATAAAAATTGCTAATTGCTATTAATATCTTTTTTTTTTTTTTTTTTACGAATAATACTGACAAGTAGGGTATATCTTCCTGTTTTGTTAAATATTCTGTGCTATTGATTGAAATTTTCATTGACATAATAGAAAATATATCAGAATATTTTTAATGCTCTAAAACACGTGAAAAAAAAAAAAAAAAAAAAAAAAAAAAAAAAAAACCTGCAGGTAATGTTAAAACATCTGCAAGTAATGTTAAAACATCTGCAAGTAATGTTAAATGAAGGCAACCAGTACATGTAGTTGTTGATTTTGTTCATAGTGTTCTTAGCTATAATATAAGGTGCTTAACAGCTTTGCTTGACTTAAAGATTGTTAAAAATGACTTTAAACCCTAATGAAATAATTTAAACAGGCATTGAAAGCCTGGTACCTCTCATTTTTTAGGTATTTTTGTTTCCATTTAGGGTGACATACTTTTGTCTAGACATGGCTTGACTTATTATATTTTCAGACGTCAACATCATTTTGACAGCAATCAGAGAACATGCAATATGACAGGTAATCTCTCGTTTTTAGCACTCTCTAGGTAAATTTAGTTGATGACATATTCATGATTTTTTTTATATTTTTGTTTTCCTGAAAAAAAAAGGGTTTGACATTTTATGCAGATTGTCTCTTCGGTAGATTTCCTTTTAGTTCGAACACTCTAATAATTCGAACACCCCTTACTGTTTTGAAATCACCTTCTGAAAATTGCTCTATTAGTTCGAACAGTCACTTAATCTTTTTAAACTGATTTTCAAATAGTTTGAACAAATGAAAACTTAATTTTAATTGATAAGTTAGTATATTTAATGAATCAGTTTGCCCACTCTCTTTCTTATGATTCGCCTACTGTACGTGTATAGTTCGTTGATGAACAGTATGTACCTCGAAGTTCCATGTGCAATCCGATGAAAAAAAAATGATACACATAAAAAATGATGCACATGAATTGTTACACATAGATAAACTTTATTTAATAAAGAACGCAAGTCAGTTCTTCTTTTACAACCAAGAAGCCCAGTTCTTTTCAGAGTAAAATAAATTCATCCTTTTTGTCTGTTGAAACGGAAAGACCCGCAGAGAAGAGTGGGAGACCAAAATGTACTGAAAAGCTGGGAATCAGTGTATAATTAGCATCAGTGTATTAGCGCTTTATAATTATCGCTGGCGCAATTACTTGTACAGAAGGCACATGCTAGATTGAATATTAACCCTTAAAGTGCCAAGCAAAATTTGTAGCAGATGACATTTTGAATTTTTTATTTATTATTATTTATTTTTCAGAGAAAATAAGTCTTGTATTACATGTGAAGCATCTGCTTTGCTGATACAGAGCTGAGTACAGCGAAAAATGAAGTACCATGGTATACCGCAGTATTTAGCAGAGTACCATGTTAAACCACAGCAGTATTAAATTTTGCAGAGGTCATTGTGAAATTGCCAGCAGTAGTGGCCATTTGGTTGATATGCCAACATCTGATGGTGTATAAGCTTAAACCACCTCAATTATCTGTGCTGAGTTTTATTTTCAATGAAATATTGGTTTACATTGTATATTTGTGATAGAAATTTATATTTTAAATTAAAAATCAGCAGTGGAGAGTGGAGACAGGAGATGCACGTAGGACCATAAGTCAGCAGTTTCCAGCACTTAATGCTTTAGTAACATCTTCCTGCTTATTATCATCAATTTTATAACTGCATACTTATTTACATCCCTGTAACCGCTGTTATACTTTCAGAAAGTATCAACATATATTGTTAAATATACATGTATTTACAACAAGTAATGTTGCAGTTATAATTATTTCACTTCATCCATTGCCTAATGACATGAAGGCTTACCTTTTTGCAAATGAAATTCGATAGTATATAAATGAAGCACACTATTTGAAGCTGTTGCGACTTCAACTGTTTCAATATTTTGGAGATTTATGGTTTTCTACAATAGACTGTTACTAAAAATAGAATCATCAGAATACCGCTGTACGTATCACGCCAAAGAAATACCACAGTATACTTGTATTTTTGCACACCCCATTTATAGGTACACACCACTAGTATCATCTTGTTACTAGGTGCACTCTACTGGAACCATCTTTTTAATAGGTACACACCACTAGAATCACCCTGTTGATAGATACACACCACTGGAATCACCTTGCTCTTAGGTACACACCACCCAAACCATCTTGCTAATAAATAAAAATCACCTTGTTGATAGGTACATACCTTTGGAATTACCTTGTGGATTGGTACATACCTTTGAAATTACCTTGTTGATTGGTACATACCTTTGGAATCTATTGTTGATAGGTACATACCTTTAGAATTACCTTGTTGATAGGTACACACCTTTGGAATCACCTTGTTGATAGGTACACACCTTTGGAATCAGCTTGTTGATAGGTACATACCTTTGGAATTACCTTGTTGATAGGTACAAACCTTTGGAATTAACTTGTTATAGGTACATACCACTGGAATCACCTTGTTGATAGGTACATACCTTTGGAATTACCTTGTTGATAGGTACACACCTTTGGAAATACCTTGTTGATAGGTACATACCACTGGAATCACCTTGTTTATAGGTACACACCTTTGGAATTGACTTGTTGATAGGTACACACCTTTGGAATTACCTTGTTGATAGGTAAACACGTTTGGAATTACCTTGTTGATAGGTACACAACTTTGGAATTACCTTGTTGATAGGTACATACCACTGGAATCACCTTGTTAATAGGTACACACCACTGGAACCATCACGTTAATAGGTACACACCACTGGAATCACCTTATTAATAGGTACACACTACTGGTATCACCTTGTTGATAGGTACACACCACTGGAACCATCTTTTTAATAGGTACACACCATTGGAACCATCTTGTTGATAGATACACATCATTGGAACCATCTTGTTAATAGGTGCACACCACTGGAATCACTTTGATAGGCACACACCACTGGAATCACCTTGTTGATAGGTACACACCACTGGAATCACCTTGTTAATAGGTACACACCATTGGAACCATCTTGTTAATAGGTACACACCACTGGAATCACTTTGATAGGAATACACACACCACTGGAATCACCTTGTTAATAGGTATACACAACTGGAATCACCTTGTTAATAGGTACACACCACTGAAATCACTTTGTTAGGTACACACCACTGGAATCACCTTGTTAATACAATGTAAGTACACCCCACTGGAACCATTTTGTTGATAGGTACACACCACCGGAATCACCTTATTGATAAGTACACACCACTGGAATCACCTTGTTCATATGTACACACTACTGGAGCCAGCCTTGGTGGCCCAGTTGGATGCACGTCTGACTGGTGATCATGAGGCTGCCGATTCGACCCCGCCAGGTTGGCAATATTCTTTCATGGAGATTTGAAGTATATTCTACAGCCATTCTCTCCCTTCCGCTGATTCAAGAAGGTCAGTTGTCAGTTTTTGGCAAAAGAATATGCACAATACTGGTTAACAGCTTAGAGGACTAAGCCTGCCCAGTAAAAGTGTGGTTAGATAAACTGACCATGCTCAACATGCCCCCATTGGGTTGACTGGACCATAAAACCTTAAACAAACACACCACTAGCATCAACTACACACTGGTGACACCACAGAATCATTCTTGATATGCTTTTGATGCAAAAATAAAAAGTTATTTTCTGACTACTCGCTTAATATAGCATTATGTTTTTTATTTTTTATTCTTCTTTTCTTGCAGTGTTATCCATGTTACCAACATTAAGAGCAAAACTTTTAGAGCTCTTAAAAACTGAAACACTGACAGAACAACTTAAATCCAGGTAAGTTTTTTTCTTGCATTCTCTAATGTTTCTTCAGGAGCTGTATGTTAAGAGCATAGCTACAGATAAGAGGGGGTGTCCACATAATATTTTTTCTTATTTCTCAATGAAAACATATGTTGTGGGTACTCATTAGAAGCGCCTCGCCGAGGTGCTTCTAATGAGTACCCACAACATATGTTTTTGTTGATAAATAAGAAAGATATCAGCATTTTTTGGATGAAAAAAGCGCCTTATCTGTTGCTATGTAAGAGTTTCTGAAAACTTTCTGTTATATTATTTATTTTTCGTTTTCATATGTGTCAGCATCCATCTTGTTTAAAGATTTGCAAATTGTTCAGATTCTTATATCTCAACAGCCATACCTAGTAAATCTTATATTTAGCAACATCATTTAATGAGAGGATCAGCTTTTGTTTAAAGAGATGTCTTGGTATGAGATTGATTGACTGCATTGAATTCTGACATACCTAATGTCATATTTTCCAGCTAAATGAGTTGAAGCATTAATTTGAAGATTTACTTGCTGACAGTGTTTTATCATTCTTAAAACACATGACTTTTTGATAGTGTATAACAAAAATAAAATGCCACGAATAAGACCACTCGAAATTAAGACCATCCAGCTATTAAGAGCAGTTTTCCCTAGTCTCAAACAGTTTCGTTCTTAATATTCTATATTAAATATTATGACCACCCCACTATTAACCCATGTCCTGCTGAACCCGGATATACCCTGCCTTTGCAAACTGTAGATCCAGATCAGTTAGCTTCTGAATCTGCACTGTTTGCCATTCAGTAAGTGAATTTATAGCAACTATTCAGATGAAGCAATCTAACTGGCTGACAATTAGAAGTGGGTGTGGCATCTTAATTTATTCAGCAGGACAAGGGTTAAGACCAGTTTTAGGCAGTCCCAAAGTTGGTTGTTAATAGGGGAATTTTTTTGTTAATAGGGGTATTTTACTGTATTTTTCCATGTTTATGCTTTTATCCATACTTGACATGTAACATTATTTTTTCATTAAATAAAAATAGTGAATAAAAATATGAATGCAAATGACCCTCTTGGACTGATGTGTCCTTAACGCTTAGCACTCTGGGTAAAATTTTCAGCAGACGACATTTTGAAATATTTTTCTTATTTTTCTCAGAAAACAGGATATGACATTTCATGCAAATTGTCTCCTAAGGAGACAATTTGCATGAAATGTCAAATCCTGTTTTCTGGGAAAAATAAGAAAAATATCATCAATCTGTCGTCTGCTGAAAATGCCCAGAGAGTGGTAAAGGTTAAACCTGAAATCATCATACACAATAAGTTGCCTAGAACCTAAACAGATAGGCCTGAGCAAACAGTGTAGACCCTGGCATCTGATCAGGGTCTACACTATTCGCCACTCATCCAGCAGTTTTCAGACACATCAACAGTAGTAAATGGACTGGTTCAAGTTTAGGAGAAGTATGGTAAGAAGTTATGGTGTACTAATATTTAGGGTAAATATGGTTGTAATCATGTATTAATGCTTTGCATGCTGGGTAATTTTGCTTGCTTTTTTGTCGTCTGTGGATTTTTTTTTTTTTAAATTAACGTTTTCAAAAAAAATCTTTCAGGAATACCATCAGCGTGTCAAACAGTTTGGATTCAGATCAGGCCTGACATTTTGTCTGGCCTGATCAGGGTCCAAACTGTTTGCAAAGGTTATCAGCAGATGACAAAAGTCGCCACTAGCGGGGAAAGAGTAAATAAGTACTGTAATAACCCTTAGTATTGGGACACCTTATCTACTTACGTGTTCTAAAATTTGAAATAGTCCATTCTACTACTTCTTGATGTGTCTAAAATATTGCTGTATGTGTGGCAAATAGTGTAGACCCTGCTCAGATGCCTCGTTCTGCAGCGTCTGATCTGGGCCTACACTGTTTGCAAAGGCCTATCTGTCCCAATTCTTAGGTTTATTATGATATGTTGCAGAGAGAAATGTTTCATACTAAAGGTGCAGTGAGTGTTAAGCACAAAAGTTCCTCAGTAAAGAACACTGTGGCTTATCTACACCAGCAATTTATTTTCATCGCTTCAGCCTGTGTTGAGGTAAAGATCTGCATAATGGCAGGTAGAGAAGGAAGCCAAACACTTTGTTTCTGATTGGTTTCACTGCAAAAATGGATTTTTTTTTTTTGATTTTTTTTTTTTTCAAATTTTCAGGTCATATTGCAAAGATGGCATTCTACTGATGTTATAGTCAGGCAAGAAATTGCTAATTCTGGTTTGGTCATGAAGCATTCTTGCTTTGTGATGAAACTGCAATGATGAGCTCACCATTATTTGGTGTCAGATAAAATGTAAAATCTACTACTCAGTATAAAATTGTCACACAAATGATAATATGTTTTGAAAATATACAAGATTAAAATACTAGAAAACACTCACTTGCAATTCCAGGACACCATTTATTTATCATAACACAAAAAAACAGAAATTGCTGATGTAGATAAACTACAGTGAAGACTGAGAAACAGTGTATGAAGTAACACCCATTTTCCATCGGTGAAAAATGGTTCTCATTTTCAAGTTAATAGTTCTTTTTATCATGTAGATAGTTTTTCATTTATGTCATTCTTTTCAGTCCTGAAAACAAATTACAGATATGGGAAGAACTTAAAATTGTCAGTAAGTATTATGACAGTTTATCCATGTTTTTACCTCAGGCCCCGAGGTTATAAAACTTTTTTCATGCTCAGCTCAGCTGAACATGAAATTTTCTCTGCTAATAAATATGAAAATGCCAACCATAGTTGGCATTTTCATATTCATTAGCAGAGAAATTTTCATAGCTTTGTTAAGCAAGAAGGAATTTGCAATTTTTAGTAATTTGAGATTTATTAGCAGGACAAATCTCGCTCAGCTGAGTTGAGCAGGAAAAAAGTTTTATAACCTTGAGGCCTGAATAAGATAATAGACGAGTTGATAATTTAGGATATTTTTTTTTTTACTGGCACCAAAACCTATCTTTGGGTTATTGGTCGGAATGGCTTGGTAGAGTATCTATCTTTGGATTTGGAGGTTGTAGGTTCAATCCCAAGCCAGGTCATGCCTTAGACTTTCTAAATTGGTTCTAGCTGCTTGGTGCTCAACTTTAGGAAGAAGGGGCTAGGGCTGGTCACACAGGTTAAAGTGTAATATAAAATTGGTGGTAGTTTCACCATTCATCAGAGCAGTAGACAATGTTCTGCTTTTTGTATTTTACTGAGAAAATAAGGCTTGACATTCCATGGGAGGAAAAAAAAAAAAAAAATATTTTGTTATTGCTGAAATTGCTCAGTGAAACCTAATTGTTAAAAATGATACTAAATGCTCTTTTACTTGGTGATGAGTATCAAGAAAGATGGCAAGACAGGCCAGTCTGGTGTCAGGATTAGATGGAATACATTGCCAAGTGCTGGGATGTGATATTTCAGTTAGGTAGCACTATACTTGGAAAAACCATTGTAAAATATTTGAAAGAATGTTGTTGAGAAAACATTGTTCAACCACACCACTTTAATTTGGCATAAAGTAGGATAAGGTCTTGTTAGGCAGCTGTGGAATAGGGTGGGGCTGTTTTTTGTTTTGTTTTTTGTTTTTGTTGTTTGTTTTGTTTTTTTTGTTTTTTTAATTATTTCCTCTTGTCTATCCTGTCTTCTTTTTTTTTTTTTTTAATTATTTCCTCTTGTCTGTCCTGTCTTTCTTTTCTCTTTCCCTCTGTTGGAGGTGCAGCATGACCAATCTATTGTTTACTGAGCCCTTAACCCTCAGCATACATACAAGCAAACACACACATGCACTCACATCCTTAATAATGTCTTTATATGGGCAGGCTTGCTGTTGTACTGCATCACCATGTATGTGAAACATTGATGTTTCTCAGACTTTAATCATATATATATATATATATATACAGTGCTACATGTCAAACATTTTAATTGCTCTTTTTTGGCTTACCTGTATAAAAGTTTTATGTTAAAGTTCTTAAAAAAATATATCTCCTAACTGCCTGCATAGATTAAATTGATCTCTTAATCCATCAGGTTTCTAACTGCTGTGGTTCGAGCCTAGCTTGGGTCATATGTGGGAAAGCCAAGTTGGTCAGGTGGTTTTTCTCCGGGTTCTCCGGTTTTCGCCCACCTTCGATGGATGATCGGCTCGATATAAGTGAAATATTCTTGAAAGGGCCATAAAACCCAAATCAAAAAAAAAAAAAAAAAAAGATTTAATTGATACCAGTACTTGATTTTTTTTATATATACAAATGTATATATATTTTTTTTCAGGTTTTACCAGAATTATCTCACTGGTTTACAGCTGTACTATGATGTGTATGATGCTTCGTGTACAACTTAACATAATTGGTGGATATATGTATATTGACAATATCATCAAGAAGAATGGTTTGGTAAGTTGCTGCTGTCGATATAAAGAGTCATCATATCTTCAGATATGGTGCTTTTTTTTTTTCAACCAAAAAATTGATATTTTCCTTATTTCTCTTTAAAAACATATGTTGTGGTACTCATTAGAAGTGCCTCATTGAGGTGCTTCTAATGATTACCCACAGCATATGCTTTCAAAGAGAAATAAAAAAAAAAAATTAACCTGATACTCCCGTCTATCTGGTGCTATAAGTCATTTTTGATAGGGTTGAGTGGAACTGAATAGAAAAGAGTTAAAAGGATTGGCTAGAGAGGTAATGAATAAGACTCAAACCACATACATTTTGTATATTGTTTCTAACTTTAAAAGGAAAATTCAACTTTGGCACGCTTATTATTATTGCATAGCTCTAGATAAGAGTATAAATGGTTTTTATTTCTCCATGAAAATGTACCTTGTGGGTACTCATTAGAACCACCTCAGCAAGTTGTGTACCACAATAT
This sequence comes from Anodontia alba, assembly GCA_964016985.1. Lineage (NCBI taxonomy): Eukaryota > Metazoa > Mollusca > Bivalvia > Lucinida > Lucinidae > Anodontia > Anodontia alba. The sequence continues at coordinate 89,835,558 of OZ024825.1, read as the reverse complement.
ATAGATTTGTGGAGAACTAGGTGCTTCTAATGAGTACCCACAACATAATTTTTTATGGAGAAATTAGAAAAATTATCCCAGAATTATCACAAAATACTCCTCCTTAACCTTTCCTCTGAAGTCTCATTTTCTCTGAACAATAGTAAAAAAAGTATTTAGAATGTCATCTGCTACGATTTTGCTTAGCGCTTTCAGGGAGGGTCAATTTAATATATATGTAGTTGGTTTTCTTTATTTTCAGTCGAAAGGACCATTCCACATAACACCCACAGACATCCAGGAAAAATACCTATCATTAATTAGAGAGTTCTTTAATAAAGGTAAGTTGCAAAGGATTATATATAGAGATTATTATATGGCAATTTTCATATTATACCCCGTATCAACCCGAGACACCCATATCAACCCGAGGGCCAAACACCCGAGGGCCAATATGGGTCTAGGGTTGATATGGGGTATGATATGAAAATTGCCATATCATAATCTATTTATCATACATTTTTCTTTCTGACAAGTTTGCCTATTTGATATCGTATGCGGAGTCAAAGGCAAGACTGCTGAGTGCTCCGAATGTGGTGATATGGGTTTTTTGCCCGTGCAAAAAAGCCGTATCACCCACCTGACACAAAAAAGCAGTATCACCCACATGATCCATTATCACACTTTTTGCGCTCCACAAGAGTGATATGTGCTTGATAGCCATTTTAGTATCACATATGCGAAATGAACATATTTTCTAGTAAATGTATGATAAGGCTATTTATTAAAAAAATGAAGTTAACAGTATACTTATCATCACTCCCTGCTGGGTCAGCAACATTCTATCGTGGCGATTGATCTTGAAATATTTTCTACGGTCATTCTCTCCCTTCAGCTGAGGCCAACCTTAAAAAATTGTTGGTTTGCTGTGCTCCTACATACCCACCAAAACTGGCCCTACCCAAATTTTTTTTTGGCCATTCTGGAGATTTTTTTTTTTGTAAAAAGCCTTTTACATTCACTACAATCTTTTTATCATAAATTTTATTTTCAGTTGTTTGGAAATATTATATCTTTATGGACAGCATTTTGGACCATATACTGTCTACAGTAAAAGAAAAAGAATATTCGATTCAAAAAAAAAAAATTACCTACCTACCTACCCATTTTGAAATTGATGGGTAGGAGCACAGCAAACAAAGAATATTTTAAGGATGGCCTGATTCAAGAAGGGCAGTTGTCAGTTTCTGGCAAAAGAATTTGCACAATACTGGTTAACTGCTTAGAGTACTAAGCCTGCCCAGGAAAAGGGAAATTGACTGTGCTCAACATGACATCAGTGTGTTGAGTGGGCCGTTAAACATACACAAAACTTATCATCACTGAATATATACCAGTAGCAAATATTTGTTTTAGTTTTCATGTGATGTGGATATTACCTTGGTGAGGTAGCTCTAACCACCAACAAGATATGTTTCTACAGAACTATAATACAGTGCAGCCTCTCTATAACAACCACCCTTGGGAAGGCACAAAATTAATCTTTATGGGGAGGTGGCTGTTATGGAGAAGTTAAATAAAGAATAAAACTGTGCTTTGGGAAATCGGAAAAATGGCTGTTGTTGAGAGATTGAAAATTTTTCACTGTAAATTATATTGATATTTTTGTGTTAACCCTTTCACCCCTGAGTTTCTGGCATGGGCTCTTCCATCTCTGAATTTAGACGCATTCATTGTTGCAAATCAGTAAAAAATCAATACCAAAAATATCAATGTATTTGAAAATACCTTAGCTAAAACAGTTAATGAATTTGTCATTAACAAGCTTGTTAAGCTAACGATGCTTTGAACAACTGGGCCCAGTACTTTTCGGTTGAAGAAAGTGGTTGAAGAAAGCACCTTATTTGGAGCTATAGTTTTAATTGTTTTATATTTCTGTCTTTCAGGGTTACCTGATCTTGTATCAAGAGTGCAAGAAGCTGTAGAGAAGGAAACTAGCAGGTACTAATTGTTCCACTTTGAAAATCGGCTTTATTATTTACTTTTGATGGTTACTTTTATGCAAATAGTACAGACCCAGATCAGACTGCTCCTGAAGGAGCAGTCTGATCAGGGACTGCACTGTTTGCCTTTCCACTAAGTATTTTTAAGAAACAGCTGCATAAAAAGCAAATTTTAAGCCAGAAAAGTATGGAATAAAGCGTTTGAAATATTCAGACAATTATCTTATTATCTTAAAAAGATTACTTTCATATTCAGATTTCCAACTTGCCTAAATTCACTTGAATAAAAGGGTTATTGTAATGTACATTTTGGCAAATTGTCTTTAAAGTATTAATTTTAAAGTGTTAAGCAAAATTGTAGCAGATGACATTCTAATTTTTTTTTATTATTTTTCAGAGAAAATAAGACTTTGCATTACATATGAAATGTCTGCTAGATTCAAGAAAAATAATAAAAAATGTTGCCTGCTGCAGTATTGCTTTAATAGCAATTTAAGGGTTAAATATTTATTATTATTATTATTATTATTACTCAGTGAGGTGCATATAATGAATACCCAAGATATAGTTTTTGTAGAGAAATAAGAAAAAATATTTCCTTTTTATCCCCTGACAGATATGTTATGGGGATATAATGATCAGCATGGCTTCCGTCCGTAGACGCATCCATGTGCACTTTATAACTTTAATACCATTAGAGATATTTTTATCCAGAGCTTTATAACCCTTTTGATATTATAGTACCATACAATGAACAGTACACTACTGGAGTTTCTCTGTGTAAAATATGCTATATTTTATACAGTAAACTCCAGAAATGGCACTTGCATACTGGATGGGTACAAAATCCTTCTGGCAAGTACTAGCAGGTACTGTATTTATGTGGAAAAAGTACTGTGTGGTCAGAGCTGCAAGATATATGTCTTATAATAGCAATCGGAATGATTTTGGTCCTGGTTAGGTTGATTTAACCCTTAAAATGCCAAGAAAAACTGCATCTGAAAATGTCGTCTGTTTATGTCGTCTGCTGAATATTCTTGCAAACTTTTCAAACCTATTTTTGCATACAGGCGAACAGTGTGGACCCAGATCAGACTGCTCCTAAAGGAGCAGTCTGATCTAGGTCCACACTGTTTGCAAAAATGACTTTTAAAATCACAAGCAGATGACAAAGCAGACGACAATAGTTGTGATTGGCAGTTTAAGGGTTAAGACAAATATATGCTCAAAGTACTTTGGTATAGACACTTATTAATGACACAAAGAAGTTCATGTGGTAAAAGGCCCTTCTAGAACTGCATGGATGCACCATATGATAGGAGCCTTTGCCATTCACATTTTTGAGAAATATCATTTTTTTGCATGACAGGGCTTGTATTGTATTTCAGTTTACCTCTTAAAGAAAGACTGTCACTAGGGAATATTGAATCCATATTGAAACATATCAGGGAAAGAGTAGAGAATGGCGAAGAATGTACTCTAAAAGAAATTAACACCTTACCACTGTGCAAATATTTGTTAAATCCAGATCATATTAGTCAGGTATGTCCATTTTAATGTCAGACTTTAAGTAAGCATGTATGCAAAGAAGAGACTAAAATTACGTTTTATTATACGCCCGTTTTGAAAAAAAATGGACGTATTATGGCATGGTGCTGTCCCTCCGTCAACATTCTTGTACGCTCCATGACTCAGTAACCATTCAGGGTATCTTCATGCAATTTTATAGGAATATCTGTTTGGTCAGGATGACGTGTCGCGCACAAGAATGATTGTTCCTCCTTTCTTAGTTTCCAAGTTATGCCCCTTTGATTAATTGTTTTCAAACATTCTTGTTCGCCCCATAACTCAGTAACCGTTAGGGATGTCTTCATGAAACTTTATAGGAACATTTATTATGTCACCACGATATGTCATGCAAAAGAATGATTGTTCCCCCTTTCTTATTTTCCAAGTTATGCCCCTTTGATTAATTTTTCCAAACATTCTTGTATAAAATTCAGTAACAGTTCAGAATATCGTCATGCAATTTTATAGGAATATGTATTAGGTCAGGATGATGTGTCTCGCACAAGAATGATTGTTCCCCCTTTCTTAGTTTCCAAGTTATGCCCCTTTGATTAATTTTTTCCAGAATCGCCCCTTTGATTAATTTTTTCCAGAATTCTTGTACGCGACATAACTCAGTAACCATTAGGGATATCTTCATGCAACTTCATAAGAATATGTATTAGGTCATGGCAACATGTCGATTACAAGAATGATTGTTCCCCCTTTCTTAGTTCCCAAGTTATGCCCCTTTGATTATTTTTTGCCAACATTCTTGTACGCGCCATAACTTAGTAACCGTTGGGGATATCTTCATGCAATTTTATAGGAACATGTATTAGGGCAGGATGACGTGTCGCTTACAATATTGATTGCTCCCCCTTTCTAGTTACTAGTGGTCAAAGCTGTTAATTACTATTCCATAACTACCCATATGCAAATTAATTGTTTAGGCTATTCTCATTCAATCCATAATGCCATAACCCTTTGAAATATTTTAATGAAATTTTGTAGGAATTTATATAATAATGGGGCAATATATAATGAGCAAGAACCACAACTGTGGCTTACTTATGCCCTGAATTATTTGCCCTAGAACTAAATTTTCTTTTTGCCTTCTCTAATTCCTCAGCAATTTTAAATATTTAATGAAACTTAATGGTGGTGTGTATATTACCCTGGGAATACATTAGGGCTAAGAATGGTAACTCTAGTGTACTTAGTTTGTAAATTATTTCCCTTGTTTGACTTCTGCATTTCTCAACATCTGTGCCACTTCATCCTGGAAGCTTTTTTTTTATTTGTACTAACAGTATTTAATATGTTAATTGTTTTAATATAGGTGTAGTCATTTATTACAGAGTTGCTGTTCCTGTTTGTCTGCCTTAGCAAACAGGCGTATAATGTGCCGCTTGCGAAGCTCTTGTTATATATAGAATAATCAACAGTTTGCTTGATTGAAAAATCTGTCATGAAGAAGTGGGGTAATTTAAAAAAAAAAAAATCAGAAAAAAAAAACATTCTTTTTTTTCTTTTTTACTAAATTATCTTCCCTCCTGAGTGACGGGCATATCAAGTAAAAGCTTTGATTAGCTTCTGCATTTGCACAGTCTGATCAGTTTTCCCAGGGTGCTCTGTGGCTTGTTACATAAGTCCAAAACCATGTTTGATCCTTGTATATCATCTTGTATTTTTAATTGATTTGCAGAATTCCAATCCTGAAGACTTATATACAAAGTTATTGTTAGAGACTCATGACATATTAGAAAGGTATGATCAACAAACAAAGCTAAAGTAAATTGAAACCTGATTAAGTTATGCTAGTCTATAAAGAGCCTTTCAGTGGTTTTAAATCTCATAGCCCAGCTGAGTATGTGCCTCTATTGAGTCTGATCTTCATCTACATTTTTTTACTAATAAAATCAAGGTCTTCATATTCTATTAGTCCCTTAAGTGTTAATCACAACTGCATCAGACAACATCTTGTTGTTTTGGGGTTTGTTTTTTTTTTTGTATTTTACAGAGACAATAAGGTTTGACATTTCTTGTGAATTGTCTGTCCAGCAGATGATTAATATTAAATGTCAAGCCTTATTTTCTCTGGAAAAAATAATAAAATAAGATAGACTCTCATCTGCTACTGATTTTACTGAAGTTTTTAAAGGGTTAACAGCCCACATGCACACTGATTGGCTGGTCATGCCTGGTTGTCATAACCACATATATTTCCCAAAGATAGGTGTTGCATTGACATGGCTATTAATAGATAATCATGGCTGATTCATAATCAAGGGAAGTGATAGCTAAAGTGTATCATTGAAAAGAAAATACCATTGAAAGAATATCATTTCAGTAATAAATGGACCAAACAATTTACATGTATCTAGTTCTAAGACGGTGCAGAGGACCTGTTAAGGAGGAGTATTTGGTGACAAATGACTCCTCAACAGAACTGGCTGACAAGCACTGAAAGTGAAGTGATCTGCAAAATTCTAATGGTAACAATTAGATAAACATTTTACTCTGATTTTACCTGTATATTTTAGAAGTATTTTGTAATGTTTGTCTAAGTTACTTAACTTTTCCTTATGGGCGTGGTTGCTGGCCTCGGTGGCACATTTGGATGTGCCGTCCGACTGGAGACCAGGAGGTCACGGGTTCAAACCCCGCCAAGGTCGGCAACATTCTTTCGTGGAGATTGATCGTGAAATATTTTCTGCAGTCATTCTCTCCCTTCCGCTGATTCAAAAAGGGCAGTTATCAGTTTCTGGCTAAAGAATGTGCACAATACTGGTTAACTGCTTAGAGGACTAAGCCTGCCCAGTAAATGTGTGGTGAGGTAAACTGACCGCGCTCGACATGACCCCATTGGGTTGACTGGGCTGTAAAACCTCAACACAAACAAACAATTATGGGCGTGGTTAAGTATCTTCTGTGGAACTTCTTAATTTTGCGCCACAAACATATTTAGGTTTATACTAACCCTGCTCCTGCTGAACTCGGATATACCCTGCTTTTGCAGTCTGTAGATCCAGATCAGTTGGCTTCTAAGAAGCCAACTGATCTGGATCTACACTGTTTGTCATTCAGTATCTTAATTTATATCAAAAATCTGGATCAAGAATTCTGATTGGCTGAAAATTTGAAGTGGGTGTGGCATCTTAATTTATTCAGCATGACAAGGGCTAGGATATCTTAATCTGCTGGGTGCACATGTCATTGGGTATATTTTCTTACAAGGCAACTTACAAGTTACTTACATGGAGCAGTAAACAAGTGTTTATCAGGGCCAACTTGTTCAAAGTATCATTAGCTTATTAATGACAAACTGGTTAACTGTTGTACCTAACGTATTTTCAAATACATTGAGATTTTTGCTGCAAAATTGTGAGTAGCTTGCAATGCAAAAGCTACTCACATTTTTTCAGCAAAAGATATCAATGTGTTTGCCATATTTCAAGATAGAAAGTTTAATGTCGCTTTAGCTATTAAACAATTTTGTTAAGCTTTGAACAACTGGGCCCTGATATTCGTGGTGGTAGGGTAGTAGTAGGGCTTGCTGTACTTACAGAGGTGGGGGAAATGGGGCATGTTAGTATTCCTTCTCTTTCTGCATTGTCATTCATTATTTACCTCCTCCTCCTCTATGTCTCTTTTTTTCTCTTATCTGCTAGCTCCTCTATCACTTTACTCCATTCCTAAGGGAGATGACACAAAATTACTGGCAAGGGTTGATATGTCATTAAACAAGAACTCGGATTAAACAAATTCACATCAAGCAATAAACAACTATTGATCTGAATATGCTGCTTACCTGAAATCATGTTGATTCAGATTGTTTCCTGTGCTTTCTGTTTCAGTTCTGATTTCCATCATGTGTTTGAGTTGTGTCTTAACAGAGGATTTGCTAAATTTATGGATTACACGGCAGAAAATTATAAACAGTTTCAGAGAACAAATTGTCCCAATTTAAAGTAAGTAATCTGCATCATATCACATATTCTTCTGACAGATTAAGGGGACTGGATACACTTGGTAGATTGTCCCCCTTTAGACAAGGGAGACAACTTTTATAACTTCCTGTATGCTTTCCTGCACACCAAGCCTCTTCTGAAAAGGGGTCTACTCTAAAAGGAAGGAATTTGCTCCCAGTGGGAGCAAATTCTTTCCTTTTAGAGTAGACCCCGTTTAAGGAGGGAGGCAAAACAGTTTTATCAGAGTTATCTCCCCCCTGAAAATGTTTCCATTCCCCTTAAATGCTTATTGGTCCTCACTACCCTTCTAGACTCCAGGTACCAGTAAAACGGGTATTTAGAAGATAAATTTTGTGTATTTTTATGTGTGTGTTTATTTTGCATCGAAATATGAGGACATTATAATTGCCCCAAAAGATGATTCAGATGAATGCAAAAGTATCAAACATAAAAACAGTCAACTCTTTTTATCTGGAAGTCTAAGGAACTGTCTGAATTAATTCAAGATAGCCATACCTCAACATATCAGATTTGAAAAATTGAGGAAAAAATAAATCGAACAACCACATTTTACAAATGAATATATAATTTGACTCCTGAAATTAAAGATATTTTGTTTCCTGTTGTTAGATTTCCATGTTAAAACAGGGACCAGATTTTCACTTTGAGACAAGCGATTATTTGAGATAAGCAGTTATTTGGGTACGTAAAGTAGCGATAAAGAGAGTCTACTGTATACATTTTAACTTTTCATGGTGTTATGAATATCTCTAGAAAATAAGACTCCGCCTATGATCATGTAGCCTTAGCTAAGTCTGTTTGATCTATCCCATTATTGTTCAAACTCTAAAATTAATATCCTTAACTAAGTAAATGTTGGGAAGTTGGTTATAAAGACAGTGGATATGAAGAAAAGCAGGGTTGGTTTTGCAAATGGATATCAAGGTTAACTAAGGGGAGCAAATTCCTTTTTGTTTTTTTAGAGTAGATCCCTTTCTAGAAGGGACATGATATGCAGGAAAGCCAACAGGAAGTCACAAAGTTGTCTCCCTTATCAAAAATGGCAGAAAGTCGACCAAGTGTAACCAGTCCCTTTGAGCATAAAATAAGTCGAGTGTAATGCTTTACTTTTCTTCCTTTTTCAGTTTACAGGAAGTAGCCATACCAATTGCCAAGTTGATTCCATTTGTTAGTGGTCTCTTCAGCAGACTGGGTTGTGATGCTCCAAACCCTTTAGTACAGGTAAGGATGAGGTCTGCACTTGAAAAAACACACAACTGTATAAAAGATTAGCCCTGATCCTACTGGTCACGGATATGCCCTGCCTTTACAAACATTGTAGATCAACTGATCTGGATCTGCACTGTTTATCATTCAGTATGTGAATTTGTATCAGCAACATGGATCAAGTAATCTGATTGGCTGACAATTAGAAGTGGGCATGCCATCTTAATTTATTAAGCATGACAAGGGTTAGTATGTCCAGAGTAATCTTGTTTTTTTATATCTCAGTGAAAACTTACATTGTATATATGGGTACTCATTGTAATTGCCACACTGAGACCATTCCAAAGAATACCTGCAACAGTTGAACACATGGTTTCATGGACAAATATGAAAATATCAAAACCTTTTGGTTAAAAGACCTTTAAAATGTATATTGCAGGAAAAAATAACCATATTCCGTGATATGCCCATAGCGGGTATCCTGAGCAGCCTGTACATCTGTGAGTCTGGTCAGGATCTTTGCTATATGTCATGTACATTGTATAAGCTAACCTTATGAGCTGTGCAGGTCCACAGGACTGTCCATCACTTTACTGATTGCATATAGGAAATAGTGCTTTTCCAGCAAAAAGGCTCAGGTAAATACATGACATTGTATAGTCGGCAATATTATTGGACAGCTATGATAAGATAGTGGTAGTCATCTACTGCATGTGCAGGAGGTCAAGGGTTTGATCCAAACTTGAATCATACCAGAGACTGTAGAATAGTTATGCTCAGCAGTGGAACTAGGAATTTTCAGCCTTGTGTCAGTGATTGTGTGTCATGCCGTGTCTGGGTCTTGGACATTCTGTTTCATTGAGGCAAAATTATAAAAAATAAAAAAAAAGACAATTTGAGCTGCCTGCCACATCTAGATATTGTCCTGATATAACTGAAAAATTGTTGAAAGCTAGATCAAACAATATACCCCTCACTGCACACACTCTCATACACACGAACTGTTTATTTCGAACCCTTCCATCCCACCCTGAAGCATAAACAAGCACTTTCATAAAGTATTGTTCATATTCAGAGATGGAGCCAGTCCCGAGATGGAGCCCAGCCACATGATTGGAGGAAATTTGCAGGTTGGCAGTATGATTCTGCAATTTTGTAAACCAGTAAAATGATTCCCTTCTCTAAGAGTAGTCCACTTTTGTGTGGGGAGACAAACCCTTTCTGGCCAGAGTTTTCTCCCTTAGAGGTGTACTATTTACATTAAGGCTTAAATCATGTCTTTCCTTGATGTCTTAGAATTGTTGTATATGTTTCGGCATGTTGGTATTTTTATGCATTTTTCTTTTCAGGAATTACTTCTTGTTGACCAGACAAAGGCTCTTGCTGCTAATATCTATGAGGCATTCAGCCAGAGTGATGATATTGAAGACGAAATAGAAGACCAACAGTTTCAGCCTTGATCTTTATTATTGTACATCATAGGTCCAGATAAGAACTAGTATCTGAAAAATATTTTTTCTTATTTTTCCAGAAAACGTATGCTGTGGGTAGTCATCAGAGGCCTTCTGATGAGTACCCACAGCATATGTTTTCATGGAGAAATAAGATAGTACTTTTTGATTGAAAAAAGTGCCTTAGTTGGTAGCTATGGAAGATCTTAACCCTTTCACTGCTAAACACATCATGCCCTGTCTTAGCAAACAGTGTAGATCCAGATCAGTTGAAGAAGTCTAAGGAAGCCAACTGATCTGGATCTGCACTGTTTGTCATTAATTATGTGAATTTCTATCAAAAACCCGAATCAAGTAATCTGATTGGCTGGAAATTAGAAGTGGGCATGGCATCTTGATTTATTCAGCATGAGAAGGGTTAAAATTCAGTTGATTTCTATGCTGGAAATTAGAAGTGGGCATGGCATCTTGATTTATTCAGCATGAGAAGGGTTAAAATTCAGTTGATTTTTATGGTGAATAAGTGCACCTCAAAGGGAGAGCATTCAAAGCTGGAAGTTTTTGCCTCCCTTTTCAAATGGAGACCAGTACAGCAGTAAGTTTGCTTTCCAGGTATATAAATCGCTTCTCAGAGGGATTCATATAGAAAAGGGTTTGCTGTAGGGGGAGTAAAGTATTTCCTTTTAGAATAGACCCCTCTAAGAAGGGAGGTAAATACTTCCATGCAAGAGTGATCTCCCTCATGGTGCTGCTCAGTGATTGACTGAATAAAATTGATATTGATACTGAATCAGATAGATTATGTCATCATCCTGTCTTTTTCTCTCTCTACCCCTCCTTCTTTCCCTCTCTCTCTCTCAGCATTAAGATGCTACCTGGTGGACTGTTTGTCTCTGTCTTTTCACTTTCAAGGTGTCAAGATGCTATCAGGTGGGCAGATAACTCATACTTTTAACTCCTACTATGCTGTGGACTTGTTTTTCCTTGAAATAATGAATGTTGTTTCACTCACACATAAGTAAGTGGCATACTAGGATGACCATTATGGTAATAGATCATAGCTACAGATAAGAGGGGGTATCCACATAATATTTTTCTTATTTCTCCACAAAAACATATGTTGTGGGTACTCATTAGAAGTGCCTCAGTGAGGCGCTTCTAATTAGTACCCACAATATATGTTTTCATGAAATAAGAAAGATATCAGCATTTTTCAGATGAAAAAAGGGCCTTATCTGTTGCTATGATAGATAAAAGTCACTCTTTATACTTTATAGGTGATGAGGTTCTGGTGGAAAATTACAAAGACGAATAAAATAAAATCACATTTAAATAAATGAAACAAAATGACCCACAAGGGTTGACATGTGGGCAGTGGGTCTTTTATACACAGTTATTAACATTCAGATCATGATTTTAAATTGGTGAAAATATGTTAGAGCCTGCAATAGGCTGATGAGTTAAAATCTTTCATCCTACTGCATAATCATATATGAGCTTTAATCACTTACCATATTTACCATTAGTATTTGGAAATTGAATAGGTCCTTATACTACTTGTTGCTTTGTTTAAATTATTGGCTGAGTGGCAAACAGTGTGAATCCTGATCAAATGCTGCAGAATGCAGCATCTGATCTGACTCTACACTGCTCAGCCCTGTCTGTCCAAATACTTAGGATAAATATTGTAAAAACTGGTTTGAGGGCATTGACTATTTTTTTTTTTGTAGCTGTGATCAGTGTATAAATTAAAACATGTTCTTGGTTTGAAATGCTTACGAGGGATGTTCGAAATGAATTGCTTATTTCTATCTGGAGACTTCAAATTTCAAGTTAGCCCAAAAGTACTCATTTCATGCCCTCGAAGTACTCCCCGTGGCTAGAAATGCAAAGTTTCAGCCGATGTATCCCCTTCTTGAAGGCGTCACGGTACGCTGATTTGGGCACAGTAATAAGGTACTGATGAATGGCAGATCCAAGTGCCTGTCGGGACTGGTATTTCCGCCCAGCAAGGAATGCTTTCAATTTCGGAAACAAAAATAAATCACATGGGGCAAGGTCTGGGGAATACGGGGGGTGAGGCAAAACAGTTACTTTTTCTTTCTTCAAAAACGCCGTAACTATTGCGGAGGTATGAGCTGGGGCATTGTCATGTAGAAGACGGACATGTTTAAAACCAGTGGCAGGGCGTCGTTTCTGATAATACTTTTTCAGTTTCTTCAGTACTACGTCTTTGTAGTACTTTCCAGTGATGCTTTTGCCCTTTTTCACTGGCACTTTTATTGCGACTCCTTCACCAGAGAAGAAGATTGCATACAAAACCTTCTTTGTACTCAAAGAACGTTTGGCAATTATTGGGCGTTTGCTGTGTTGAGTGGCCCAGATCTTATTGCTAACCTTTCTGACGGGCTCAAAATAATGGACCCAGGTTTCATCACCTGTGACGACATTGGCAAACTGCTTTTTATCATATTTTGGAAACATTTGAAGCAGCGTTTTGGCCACTTTAACCCGTTGCCTCTTTTGCTCGTCAGTCAACAGATGTGGCACCCATCTAGCAGAAACCTTTCTGACTTTCAAATGCTTCTTCAAAATAAGGTGAACCGTTGATAGTGATATGCCCACCTTTTGTGCAATATCACGAACTGTAAATCTGGCATCTCCTTCAATGATTTCCTTTATTTTGGAAACGATTTCTTTACGAGATGCAGATTTTGGCCTACCTGATTTCGGTGCATTTTTGATGGACTCTACACCAGACTCAAATTTCTTTTTCCACCGCCGAACTGTGTCATAAGACACACAAGAAGGTCCAAAAGCAGTAGAAATTTCAGTCATCAGCTTCTTCAAAGAACAACCAAGTTTTGAGCGAGCTTTGATGTAAGCCCGTATTTCATCTTTTTTTGTCGACGCTTCTACCAACCATTTTTATTGCAGTGGTCAATGACTGCGAGTATTCAAATGGCAAATTTTATGTCTTACACTTAGTCTAACATCTACATTTATATACCATTGTGTAGATATTGAATAGCCCTATACAGGTATGTATTGGTTTTTATCGTGCCCCACGTGGATATCGAGCTAGAGGACAATAAGCAATTTATTTCGAACATCCCTCATATTTTTGAACTGCAGCATGAAAAGTATTAACATATTTTTCTGAAGCAATTTTGCAAATGAAATGTGGTAATGCAGTATGTGCATACCATACCGGTGTATTGATTTTATCATGTAATAATGTAGCCATGCATTGGATAACTAGAACCAGTATGACATTGTATCATAGAATGTTACAAGGCTGACATTGAACATATCATTCAAGCTTACCATTAATGGTGTTAGCATATGACCATGCATTGCATAACTAGCGCCAGTATGACATTAGCCATATTCAACTGGTGTGTTTCGTGAAATGTTCGTGAAATTTTGTGTAGGAGTGTGATATCTTCTTGTAGCCAGTCACATGGTCCACTCAAATTTTAGTTAATTTTCAAGTTCATAAGAGATCGTGAAGCACGATTGACTTCAATGAAACGCTGAACCTTTCATGCATTATGATCACTTAAGAGCTTGAAACAAAAAAAAAAAAGATTTGATTGGACCATGTGACCAGCTGTTACAAGAAGATATCACACTCCAACACAAAATTTCCCAGAAACTCACCAGTCAAAAATGGCTATTGTGTTACAGTTGTGTTGTAATGTAATTATACAGATGCTAAACCTACATTTAACAAAACTGTTACAATCAAAAGGATATTAAGGGAAATTGATACACTTTCAGGTACTGTAACTCTTTCAAAATGGTTTTGCCTCCCGTCTGAAAGGGGTTCTCCAAGTTGTTGGCACTTCCGACTTTGGATCATGAGGTACCAGGTTTGAATCCCCTAATTGGTGAAATTCCGTTCATGACTGTACAGCATTCCATTGCACAGAGCCTTTCATAATCACTGGTTCATCATCTTGATATGACTTAAATAATGTAGAAATTGATGTAAAATACCAAATCATCATCGTCTAAAAGGGTTCTACTCTAAAAGGAAAGAATTTGCTCCCCCTGGGAGCAAATTCTTTCCTTTTAGAGTAGACCCCTTTTTAGAAGGGGTTTTATACAGCAGAGAAAACAGGAATTCAAAAAATTTGTTTTCCTTGTAAAAAGCAGGGTTCATACATGTCAGGGAAATTAAAAAAAAATCTGGGTCAGGGAATTGCCAGGGAATTCTGTGATGTGTCAGGGAAAAATGAAATTTTGCCAAAATGTCAGGGAATTTTACATTTCAGCCTGATGAAGCTAGGATGTTTGGTCCGGATATATCTTTCTTGCTAAATTAATCAAATTTCCAGCTGCAATATTGTCAGGGAAATTTCAATTTACATCAAAGAAATGTCAGGAAAATTTGTCAGGGAATTTTGGTCAATCCTTAATGTATGAACCCGGAAAAAATGGCAGAAAATCTACATAGTGTATCAGTTCCCCTTAAATCATGATGAAAATCCCCTTTTCAAATTGGTATGTTGTTGCTGTTTTTCTTTTTGTTCTGAATATGTTCATTGAAGATTGCAAGGAACAAGGTGATTATAACTGAAGATTTTTGTATTGCTATATTGTCATTGTTGAGAATATTTTCATGTACAGTGCAACCTTTCTACAAGAACCAATGCTTTTATTTTGATAAATAAATGCGTCAGTAATATATGAATAAATAAATACTTTCATTTTATAAACACTTTCATTTTATCTTTGATCAAATTGATTAACACTTAGCACTCTGGGTAAAATTTTCAGCAGATGACGTATTGAAATATTTTATTATTTTTCCCAGAAAACAGGTTTTGACATTTCATGCAAATTGTCTCCTTTGGAGACAATTTGCAAGAAATGTCAAATCCTGTTTTCTGGGAAAAAAAAAGAAAAATATTATCAATCTGTCGTCTGCTGAATTAGCCCAGAGAGGTAATGGTTATATACTAGGAAAACTCAGCTTTAAAAGTACAAATGTACATTTATAGGAGTAAGAATTCTCATCAGAAAAAAAAAATGAATTACTGTAACAACCCCAAGTACTGGGACAGGTAGGCCTGAGTAAAGTAGAACCAGATCAGATGCCACATTCTACGGATAGACATGTTTTAGCAAACAGTGTAGGCCCATACCAGATCCTGTAGAAATGGCACATGTTCAAATTTTAGGAAAATATGGTAAGGAGTTAAGGTATGTAATACCCTGTATATGTGTAGCACAACTTTCTACACCCCAGCTAGCTCAATAGAACAGAAGGTTAAAGTAGTGACACAAAGGGGAAATATATGGATGATCAACAATTTATTGATGAATATTTATTTGGATTCCACCATGACACCATGGCTGTTGGGATATATAAAAGTAGTCCAAATGACTTCTATCTCTTTCTCTCACTCAGTGATGTTATGTGTGGCACACGTTTAAACTGGCTACAGTTTACCAGAACATCTACCAGAAATGATGCCCTCATCATTCAACTACTACAGTGTATGTACATGTAATTATTTGCACACTAGAAAAGGAAATTTTAAGAAGCTTCAATAATACCCTTGACTACAGCACAAATAATGTTCATATCTACATCTAAGCAAGCATCAAATTGCAACACAGGCTTTAAGTACAAAATGTGTTTTGTTCCTACAAACTCATGTAGTAACCACCAGACTCTTGCCATGCAGATTTTCTTTTAACTTTGTCTCAGGACTGGATTTTGACTCTCTGGTGTGCACATGGATCAGCTGTTCTGAAGTATCCACTTCAGTATCATAAGATACAACATGTTCATCTGTATTCATCTGTATTCCTTGAAGTATCCCATTTAACCCTTGTCCTGCTGAACCCAGATATGTCCTGCCTCTGCAAACAGTGTAGATCCAGATCTGAAGAAGCCAACTGATCTGGATCTGCACTGTTGTCATTCAGTATTTGAATTTGCATGAACAACCTGGATCAAATAATCTGATAATCAAGTAATCTGATTGGCTGAAAATTAGAAGTGGGTGTGGCATTTTAATTTATTCAGCAGGACAAGGGTTAACATTAACTTGTATTCTGTATCTGAACATCCTACAAGTGGTTCAAGCAGGCACAAACATTCCAGTGTCATCCATATTGAAAATATCTCTGGATTGGTATCCTTCACATACTAATGGAACTTTATCTTTTCCAGTCACTAACACATTTTGGATCAACATCAGCCCTTTGTTTATTTTCAAAAACTTTTCCAGCTATCCATTAGAGGCCTTGAAGTCACTAAGCCAATTCTTCTATAAACTTAAGTGCTCTTGGCTGAGTATGTGGCCCTGAAACACTGGTCTTCCTGTTTTGGCAGCATTTAACCACTGAATCATCAGTTGTTCAAAGCATCAGAGGTGGTTTGGTGTGACGACAGTGTCGTGTATCTTACGTCACCGGGGCATCTAACTGATATTGGCTTACAGTTGGGCAAGGTCTGCTATCCTTGTAGCAGGTAAGGGTAGAGGGGGAATGTTTCTATTTCTTCTGTTTCTTCGCTTTCATTTCTGTTCCTCTTTCTTCCCTGTCCCTCACTTTCATCTCCTCTACTATCTCTTTTCTCCCTTTCTCTGGGAGACGACACAAAATGACCCACAAGGGTTGACGTGTCATTAAACCCCAACACAATCAATCAGTTGTTCATTGTTAGCTTAACAAGCTCGTTAGTGGTCAAAATGTTAACCGTTCTAGTAAGTACAAAAACTAATCCACAGGTATTTTTGCTGAAAAAATGTGAGTAGCTTTTGCAAATGCAAAAGCTACTCACATTTTTTCAGCAAAAAACATTAGTGTATATACCTTATTTAATAATTAAAGTTTTAAGAACTGATCTGGATCTACACTGTTTGCAAAGGCAGGGTATATCCGGGTTCAGCATGACAAGGGTTAAGCTTCACAGCCTGAATAATTGCCTGGTCCATAGGTTGGGCAATAGATGCTTTGCCTGATGGCAGGAAAACAATTTTCACATTTTTCAGATTCAACTGCAGGTAGGATGGAGCATTATCTGCAAACAAGAAGATTTTTCCACCCTGTCCATACTTAATCTTTTCGGAGTCCTCATCCATTCTTCAAACAGTTTACTATTCATCCCAATTTTTCATATTATTCCTGTAATGCACTGGAGATGTTGGTTCTACTCTGTTGAAGCAACATTTTGCTGATTTCACTATCACAAGTAATATTCTAGAATGAAAAGCTACTGTTATTTTATTTTATTTTTTGTGCATGCTTTCCTCAAGCACAGTCAATTCCAACAGGCACACAAGTTGTTTTTTTTCCATCTCTGAAAAAAAGGCTGTCTCATTCATTTCTAATATGTCTCTAAGGTATCCTTCAAATATTAATGGAATTTTGTCTTTCCAGTCACTTTCATATTTGGGACCAGCATCACTCCTTCACTCATTTTTTTTAACACAATGTTGTTTCTTTTCAAAATTTTTTCTAGCCACATAACATGTTGAAGAATGTTTCTGTGAGTGCTACTTGCATTCTCAAACAAAAGGCATATTTGATGTCAAGCTGCATTTTACCAACCCTTCCCATCAGCTGATTTGCTTCAGCTCACATTCTCCTTACCCACCATAGTTCCAGGTAAGATGTGTTTTCTTAATCGTTGACAAAAACTGCAGTTTTTCTTAATCTTTAACAAAAAGTAACTGCATTTTTATTTGCCTGTAGGAAAGTCAGGAAGAGCCATTGCACTGCTATCAGTCTTGGAGGCAGTGGCAGTGTGTACAAATATTCAAATTTTATGTTTTAACTCTTAAAGCGCCAAGAAAATCTGCATCTGAAAATGTCGTCTGATTATGTCATCTGCTGCATCTTCTTGCAAACTTTTCAAACTTACATTTTGCATATGGGCAAACAGTGTGGATCCAGATCAGACTGCTCCTAAAGGAGCAGTCTGATCTGGGTCCACACTGTTTGCAAAAATGACTTTTAAAATCACAAGCAGATGACAAAGCAGACGACAATTGTTGTGATTGGCAGTTTAAGGGTTAAAACTAAGAATACCCTATAGCTCTGTTTAGGCATACAAATACTAATACTTGAACCATTGCACAGAAATTGTTTATCCAAAATGAGCAGCAGTATGAAAAAAAAAAATCCCTTAACTCGTATGGTAGATGTATGCATCCAGGAAAGATTCGGATCTGCCAGCCAATTTGTTTAGTCTGATTAGAGTTTGATGTCTGCCTTAGATTTTGGATCCTTTTCCGTCTAAAAAGCACCCAACAAAGACTTCTGTAAGACTTAAGTCATCATTTGTTACAGGTTCAAAGTTAAGCTTTCTCATATTGCAGATCTGATACAGAAACTGAAATTAGCACATAGCACTTTCTTCACTGAAAAACTACGGATATCTCACTTTTCTTGTGTTTTCACCTAGTAGATAAGTGCAGCTCTTCACCTGGAAACAACATTTAGTCTCAAAACAACATAGGACACATGGATCAGTTAATAAGAGAATATTGCACTTTTGGCAACTACATCTTTGTGAACAATTCAATATTGCTGTTAACCAGTATTTGAATTCCCGGTATTTTTTTTTAAAGACACCACAACAGTTGTGATTCATTTACCGGTACTTCATGGCAAGAGTTTTGATGACAGAAACTGTGTCAAAGAGTTGTTACTGACTGGCTGCTCAAAACCCTTAGTATTTCTCATAATGCAGTGCATTAGAGGCATGGCTGACTGGCTATGGAAAAGTTACTAGATAACTGAAAATGTGAGTGGCCTGTAACGCAAATTCTGTTTGCCACTATGAGCCTTGCAATAATGTAAATGAAATGCAAACTTTGTGGTTTGTTTAGAAAAACAACCAAGAATTCAAATGCTGATTAACAGTAAAATTGAATTGTCAGGTATGATGCATATTCCAAAAGTGCAAAATAGGCATGCATGTATAGTGTTGCTAAACAAGTGTTTCAATTATTAAATTAGTCTTAATATACCATATTATTGGGCCTTGGGTTAAAATACATTGTGCATAATTTAGGACCAGTGCGTTGAAAAATAAGAAAAATATGGGCATTCAAAAAGTGTATACTTTCTTTTGCCTCTGAGTAAATTTGGACAGATTTGCATGAGCAAATAGTGTAGACCCCAATCAAAGTTGCCGGTAGTATAGTTTTGGACATGAGCAGGAGCAAACTGTCAATTCTTGATCAGGGTCAGCTCTTTTTACAATTCAGCAAACACATTTTAGACACATTACCATCTAGTCAAATGTACTTGCTCAAATTTTAGGATGTGATTAGATAGATGTCCATTTTTGCAAGGAGGTTAAATATTGTGACTTCCTGTTTGCTTTTTTTTTTTTTTTTTGCACATCAAACCCCTTAAAAAAGGGGTCTGCTCTAAAAGGGGATAATTTGCTCCCTTTGACATAGGTTCTTGTGAGCTAGCACAGATGCACAGACTGGCCTCAACTTTTGCTGTTTGCGTATGCTAAAACATTTTGTCCCATGATGCAGCTCATTTCCATATTGAAGAGAAATATAAATATGGGTATTGATTAACACTTTGCATGCTGGGTAAAAATTCCAGCAGACAACATTTTAAAATATTTTTCTCATTTTCCCCAGAAAATAGGATCTGACACTTCATGCACATTGTCTCCTTAGGAGACAATGTGCATGAAGTGTCAAATCCTATTTTCTAGGAAAAATAAAGAAAAATATCACCAATTTGTCGTTTGCTTAATCTACCCATAGCGTGGTAAATGTTAAAAACAAATGAACACTTTTCAAACAAAACTTATTTTAATGACTTTTAAAAACAGGGAATAAATTTGTTCACATCATTTATACAACAGTGTTACATAGAAAAGAAAGATGTTTCAGGACTCCAGATCAGCAGTTTAAATTGATCATTAATTTTCTTACCAAATTTACCTGAAGTATTGGGCCAGACAGGCCTGAGCAAACAGTGTAGACTCAGATCAGATGCCACAGAATGTGGCATCTGATCAGGGTCAACACTATTAGCCACTCATCCAGCAGTTTTTAGACAGAGGTAGTAAAATGAGCTTGTTCATATTTAAGGAGAAGTATGGTAAGAAGTTAAGGTGTCCCAATACTTAGGGTAAATATGGTACACAATAAAGATATATCAATACAGAGATCTGGACAGTCACGGATGACCAAGACAAATTTCTCTCATGATTTGGTTATTTCACAGCAGTCCTGCTTTAAATCTTTTCATCCCCATTGCCCCAAATAGAAGATAAATCCAGATAGTTGTTTTTCTTATTTCTCCACAAAATGAAAATATCCATCACAATTGCCTCGAAAAGGTAATTCTTATGTGTAACCAAAACATCCATTTTTGCAGAGAACTGAGCAAAATATCAGTTTTTTTTATTTTTAATGTTTTTTTTTGTGTTTTTTTTTAAGTAACTTTTTCAAGCACTATGAATCACCCTTCAAAAAGTCAGTGTATAAACTGCTTTGCAAAAAGCCAGTGTACACAACATTCATTTTGGCAGAGAATTAAGCAAAATACCATTTTTTTTTTTTTAAAGTAACTTTATCAAGCACTATGAATCACCCTTCAAAGAGCCAGTGTATAAATTGCTTTTCAAAAAGCCAGTGTACAGATTGCTTTTATGCTCAGCAGACGGCATTTTGATATTTTTTCTGTTTCCAGAAAACAGGCTTAGAAATTTCATGCAAATTGTCTCCTTAGTCCTTAGGAGACAATTTGCATAAAATGACAATGCCTATTTTCTGGGGAAAATATGAAACTAGGGAGACAATTTGCAACCAATGTCAAAGCCTATTTTCTGGGAAAATAAGAAATTAATGAGGCAATTTGCATGAAATTTCTAAGCCTATTTTCTGGGCATAATAAGAAAAATATATTCAATCTTTCATCTGCTGAGTTTGAGCATGCCGAGATAGATGCAAAAGTTTATGTGCAACAGAGACTAGAAATGAAAGACTACAGAAATACCTAAAGCCCTAAGAAATAGTAAATGATGTGGAACATAAGAAAAGGGTCCTTATGCCATATGCAGGCAATGAAGATCTGGAACAATCTGCACATCACTGCAGTCTGATGTGGGCCTCTCTTATCCACATACAGAAATACTGGATATTGTAGAATATATTGACAAACAGAGAGGGACCTTACCAGACTATGCTGTGCATACCATCACGAAAACACACCTATATAGTTTTGACTCCCTTAAACTCCACTTTTATA
This sequence comes from Anodontia alba, assembly GCA_964016985.1. Lineage (NCBI taxonomy): Eukaryota > Metazoa > Mollusca > Bivalvia > Lucinida > Lucinidae > Anodontia > Anodontia alba. The sequence continues at coordinate 89,814,126 of OZ024825.1, read as the reverse complement.
CAGTAAAACTGGGGTTTATAGGGGTATACATAAATTTTCTTATTTCTACTCAAAAACATAGATTGTGGGTACTCATTAGAACTGCCTCTCTGAGGCAGTTCTAATTAATACCCACAATCTATGTTTTGAGCAGAAATATGAAAACTACCAGAATTTTTCATCTGAAAGGTGGTAAAATTCTCAATATATTTGAATAGGCGTGTTTTCGTAACGTGATCTTGGCATTCACAACTGCACAAGACGTAAGTGCCCTTTTCTTGCTCTGAAAATGGAATGATTTATACCTGGCAAAAAGAGTGTCTGTGCATATGCAACAAAAACACCATTTATACATCTGTGCAATATGATCCAGACTTTTGCTGTTTGCCAGTGCAGTATACAGCTTTCCATGATGCTGTATCAGTGGACAGAAACAACCTGAACCAGAGTCTCTGGAAGTACTGTATTTACTCTAAGTATTTGGACAGACAGCAGGCCTGGCCACATAGGCCAAACAATGTAGACCCAGATCAGATGCTGCAAAATGCAGCATCTGTTCTGGGTCTACATTGTTTGCCACTCGTCCAGCAGACCTCAACAATTAATAAGAATGGACTTATTCAAATAAAGGAAAGATCTGATAAGGTGTTAAATATTTCAGGTGAATATGACAGAGGTTGATCAGGCCTTTCTGTTCTACATGCCCAAAGCACTCTGGGTAAAAATTTCAGCAGACAACAAATTGATCATATTTTTCTTATTCTTCCCAGAAAACAGATTTTGATATTTCATGCAAATTGTCTCCATCAGAGACAATTTGCATGAAATGTCAAATCCTGTTTTCTTAGAAAAATAAGAAAAATATCATCAATTTGTTGTCTGCTGAATTTGCCCAGAGAGTGGTAAAGGTTAAGCTGTTATGTTTGATATCACCAAAATAATAATTACCCTAAATGTTTAAATGTTTGGGCACCTTAAGCTCTTACCTTACTTATCCTAAATTCTGAAGAAGTCTATTCAACTACCTGGTGATATCTTAAATTTGCCATCTGCATGCCAAATGGTGCAGAACCAGATCACAATGTTCCTTTAGGAGCAGTTTGATTTGGGTCTGCACTATTGGCTCAAGTCTCTGTCTGTTTATTTGTTTGTGTGGAGGTTTTACGGCCCAGTCAACCTGATGGGGTCATGTCGAGCGCGGTCAGTTTACCTAACCACATGTTTACTGGGCAGGCTTAGAGCTCCAAGCAGTTGACCAGTATTGTGCACATTCTTTCGCCAGAAAGTCTCTGTCTGAATACTTTGTGTAAATACAGTATTTTTCCAGTAAACAAAACTTCTGTACATGTATTTCCAGACATAGACCCATCACACTTTCACACTTAGCAAATAAAAGTCACAAAATAAGCAATAAAAACTATTTACAAAAAAAAAAATAAAATATAATATCTACTTTGACAACAACTACGAGTTTTCAAACAAACAAAATACATAATAAGATCTAGGATATGTTATCGGGATATTACAAATGGATAGTTTGTATTCAAAACTAAGCTTTGAGCAGATCTTATAAGCCACACTAACCATGTGACAAGTATTTATTTCCAAAATTCATGTTTTATCACTATCTGTTTTTACCCCCATCTCCATGCTGTTTGGAATTTTCAGTCAATTACCATATACATTTATGTCAAAGCTCCAGATAAGGAGGTTTTCTCAACTGAAAAATACTGATATTTTTCTTATTCACAAAAACACTTATTCAGGGTACTTATTAGAAGCACCTTGCCAAGGCAATTCTAATGAGCACCCACAATAAATTTTTTTGTGGAAAAATAAGGCAAATATTTTCCTCATACCCCCTCTTATCTGTATAGCTATGTTATGTTTCTGTATCCCACAAGACTGAAAACTTCTTAAAAGAATATACAAGATATATCCAAGACTAGAACTTTGGATAGTCGTCACATGAGCAGGAATTGTCCTTAATAATACACACAAACAAACTTTTCATATCTCGACAGCAGAATACAGATGATTTTCTCCAAAGACCAAATGACTTAACCCTTGTCCTGCTGAACTCAGACAAACCCTGCCTTTGCAAACAGTGTAGATCCAGATCAGTTCGCTTCTGAAGAAGCCAACTGATCTGGATCTGCACTGTTTGCCAATAAGTATGAAAATGTTTAGCAACAATCTAGATCAAGTAATCTGATTGGCTGAAAATTAGAAGTGGGCATTGCATCTTAATTTATTTAGCAGGACAAAGGTTAAGTGTACTCTAGATAAGAGAAGTATACATATAAATATTTTGCTTATTTCTCTGTGAAAACCAAGGGGCTTCTAATGAGTATCCAGTACATACATTTTCACAGAGAAATACAAATAAAATAGCATCCATGACAAAAGATGTTGAGGGGCTCAGAAATGTAACAATTAGGTGCTTCTAATGAGTACCTACAACATATGTTTTCATGAAGATATAAGAAAAATGGCAATACCTTTTGGTTAAAAAAAGTGATTTACCTAGAGCTACCGGTATTAATTATCTGGAATTAAAATCCTGGTTGAATGGATGTACCCTGACAAAATTAATTTATTGATCTTTGGAGGAACTCATATATTATCATACCACAAACATAATATCACAGATAAAATACATTTATCTGATTATTACATGAGTATTATTACAGCAGTTCTTATAAACCCTGTATATAACAATTTATCTGGAGATCAGGAAATAGAACCAGCAAGTGGAGACCTTGACCAGCTAGGGCTTCCACTCAGTCTAGTAACTGTTTTTTTCTTTGCATAACAATTTCTGTGTACCAGTTTTGTTAATTGCATAACAATTCCTGTGTACCTGTTTTGCTATTTGCACAACAATTCCTGTGTACTGGTTTTGTTACTTGCACATTAATTCCTGTATACACCACAATCTCTTTATAACACTATTGTTGGGGTCCATAACATAAACCGTGTTAGTTAAACAACCGTGTTATATCCAAACAAAAGTGTATAGATTATATTGAAAAATGACCATTTATGGTCATTTTTCAATATAATCTATACATTTTTGGGATCCATCTTTGAACTGTGTTATAACAAACAATGTTATAAAGAGGTTGTAGTGTACCAGTTTTGTTATTTGCATAACAATTTCTGTGAACTGGTTTTGTCAATATGAAGGCAGGTCTGGGTATTCAATGGTCACATGTAATAAAGTACCATAATTATTTTAGGAAGGGTGGGGGGGGGGGGGGGGGGGGTGGGGTGGTGCATACAAATTTATTGTCATTCACATGGTTTAACTTTTTAGGAACTATGGAAGGGTGGGATCTGTCCCAATAATAGAGTTATGGTACAGGTCCCAGCTCAGATGACCATAACTATTATTTATTACAACTGTTCTGATTTTTCTCTTTTAGAACTCAAATACATGCTGCTAAATCTATACAGAGCCTTGCTGTGGAAAAACCAACATTTCTCCATTTGTGAACAGCAAAAATGAGATTCAGATAGATGGAGACTGGCTAGGGTCTTTGCTTTTCACTGTAACTCTAGACGGGTCAAAAGATAATGCTGCTGAAAGCTATTTAGCATTACAGTCTACCAGACTATGCATTATCACACTCTACCAGACTGGGTATCACACTCTACCAGACTGGGTATCACACTCTACCAGACTGGGTATCACACTCTACCAGACTATGCAGTATCATGCAGCCTCACAGCCTACCAGGCTGGGGTATTACAGTCTACTAGACTGAGGTATTACAGTCTCCCAGACTTTCCAGTGTCACAGTCTATTAGACTGTGCAGAATCATTCTACCAGACTGCAGTATTAGATTATGCAGTATCACAGTATACCAGTCATGCTGTATCATAGCTCTTGAGCTTTCCTTTATAGAAAAAAACAATGGTTTTTCCCAAAGAAGTCCTCCAATTTCTGGCAGTTAAACAGCTAAACTAGGCCCAGTTGTTCAAAGTATAGTAGCTTAAAAAAGTTGTTAAACAAACATGATATTAACAACAGTATAAAATTTCAAATGCAATGGCCTTCTTTTAAGAAAATGTATGTAGCTTTTTAATAATTTTGATTAAAAAATCATTGTATTTTAAAAATTACGTAAAATATTAATTATTATACTGGCTTAATAAGTTTGGTTAAGCTAGCAATGATTGAACAAATGAGCCCTGGAAACTACTGAATATTTAAGTCAAAATAATTTTTGAGTTATCATTCTAACAGATCTCACTAAACATCAAAAATGTTGGTATAAATGCCTAAATACTGAAAGCATGAGAAAAAATATAATAAAAATTTTGTCATGTATTTAATCTAGCATTAACCTTTAAAGCCCTAAGCAAAATTGTAGCAGGCCACATTCTAAAGAAAATTATCATTATTTTTTCGGAGAAAAGAAGACTTGGCATTTCATGTGAATGCAGACAATTCACATGAAATATCAAGCCTTATTTTCTCTGAAAAATAAGTAAATATATTATAAAGTGTTGTCTGCTGCAGCTCTGATTAGTGCTTTAAGTATTAAATGTTTAATGTGCAGTACACAGAAATTACAAGAGCCATGACATGAGAAAATGTCGAGGGTTGAGCGCAAGACTGGCGTAAGTCAGATGGTTGTTTTTCCCCAAACCTAATCTCCTCACCATGAAGGCGTTATGAAGATTACAACATTTCTTTCTGTAAACAATGAAAATTTAGGTGCCATTGCTCATATGAGCAATGGCACCTAAATTTGCATTGTTTACAAAGGGGTCCAAGTTGCCCCTAAACAAGGGTTTCAAAAATATGTTTGAGTTACTATAGTCTTGCGCTCAACCCTCGAACTATCTTATGCATGTATCAACCAAGAAGGCCCAGACCAGACTGATACAGATGTGCAATCTGGACAGGATTTCCACTTTTTGCAACTAGGACTGTGAAATTCATATGAGCCACTACCTGAGAAAATATACCTTTTGATATGTGCACCCTGTGAAGTTCAGGGCCTAGCTGTTCAAAACTAACAATGTCGCTAGTTAACGTATTAAATATGGCATATATGCTAATATTTTTTCTGAAAAAAAAAAATATAAGTAGCTTTTGCAAATTCGCATTTGCAAAAGCTACTCACATTTTTTTAACAAAAATACCTGTGAATTAGATATTGTACTTACTAGAACAGTTAACATTTTGACCACTAACGAGCTCCTTAAGCTAACCATGCTTTGAACAACTGAACAGCCTATGCATATACACAGTCTGATCGGTCTTATTTGGATAACCTTGGTTTCTTTAGGTGGTCAGCAAAAACTGACCAGACCATGCTAATATGTGTGCTGATCTGAGTCTTCAATGAGTGCATACCCAGCTAGCATTCTTTATAAATCTATAGCGGGCCGTCATCGGCCCGTCAGCTACCCTGACGGGCCGATGACAGCCCGCTATAGATTTATAAAGAATGCTTACTGGGTATATCCAAAGGTACATTAATGGTAATCAAGGTAAGCTCATATATAGCACATATAGACAGTGAATGCCCTGTCAAGCCTGCACAAAGTAACTCTATATTTCTCCCATGACACAACTCAGCAGGCTAAAGGCTTCAGATATAGAAAAAAAATCATTTATACCTCCATTAAATATAGTGTATTTACCCTAAGTATTTGGACACCTTTACTCCAAACCATACTTGTCCTAAACTTCAAGCAAGTCCATTTTACTATGGGGATGGTTGGGTGGTGCGAAGGTGTCATGTATCTTACATCACCGGGGCGTCCAACTGATATTGGCTTACAGTTGGGCAAGGCCTGCTATCCTTGTAGCAGGTAAGGGTAGAGGGGTAATGTTTTTATCTCTTCACTTTCATTCCTGTTCCTCTTTCTTCCCTGTCCCTCTCTTTCATCTCTTCTACTATCTCTTCTATCTCTTTTCTCCCTTTCTCTGGGAGACGACACAAAATGACACACATGGGTTGACGTGTCGTTAAACCCCAACTCAACCACTTTACTACCTGCTTATGTTTCTAAAAATAGCTGGTTGAGTGGCAAAAAGTGCAGACCCAGATTAGACCCAGATTAGACGCCACATTCTGCAGCATCTAATCTGGATCTACACTGTTTGCTCAGGCCTGTCTGTCCAAATACTTAGGGTAAACACAGCAAACTCAGATCTGTGCAAGACAACACAGTAAAAAGCTAATATTTGAAATATTTCATATGAAAAAAATGAAAACCATAATACTACTGAAAACAACCGTGACTGGTTAACATATAAATACATCTATTTGAATCAATGTAAGCAAAGACTAAAACAAGAACATAATTGAGGTTTTGCACACGCAATATACAAGATGTCATACCTGAACAGCAAAGAGCCAGACAGTATGTCTGCACAGTCTGACCTGGATCCATACAGCTCATTATGTTTAAATCTTAAATGGTCCAATATAATAAATATATATGAGGTATGTCAAAATAAAATAAATAAAAGCACCGCAAGCATAATACCCCACCATAGCAATTATATGTTTATGTATTAAAGTTATCGTTGCGAAAATGTGTGGGAAAAAAATGCTGGAGGGACAGATAACAATCCTAAACCAGATCTTGATAATATCAATGGACAGATAACAATCCTAAAGCATATCTTGATAATATCAATGCATAGAGCAAGTTTAGTTAAAAAGCCTTGTTATTAACTCAAGTTATCATCCAGAAATGAAAATATGGCCGTGTCTCCAGCAGATAACTCCGTAAAATTTTGACGAAATTTGCCCATTAGCAATTGCAAACCTGACCTCCTTACTGTCAATACATATAGCAAGTTTGGCTAAAATCCCTTGTTATTTACTAAAGTTATCATCCGGAAACAAAAATATGGGCGTGTCTCGGGCAGATAACTCCGTAAAAATTTGACGAAATTTGCCCATTAGTACTCCCAAACCAGATCTCCTTAATGTAAATGCATAAAGCAAGTTTGATGAAAATCCCTTGTTATTTACTCAAGTTATCATCCGGAAACGAAAATATGGGCGTGTCTCGGGCTGATAACTTCATAAAAATTTGACAAAATTTGCCCATTAGCAATCCCAAACCAGATCTCCTTAATGTCAATGCATATAGCAAGTTTGGTGAAAATCCCTTGTTATTTACTTAAGTTATAATCCGGAAATGAAAATATGGGCGTGTCTCGGGCAGATAACTCCCGTCAAAAATTGACAAATTTTGCCCATTAGCAATCCCAAACCAGATCTCCACAATATCAATGCACATACCAAGTTTGGTGAAAATCCATTGATGTTTACTCAAGTTATCATCCGGAAACGAAAAACGGACGGATGTATGTCGGACGGACCGGACGGACAGACGGACGGACTCACGGACGACCAAAGTGAAACCATAATACCCCGCCACTATTGTGTGGCGGGATATAAAAATGTCTTTGGGGTATGTCTTTCAGGGAAGATAACTATTATTAAAACTGTTTTTGTCCACCTCTGAAAAGGGAGCAAATTTCCTTATTGAGTAGATTCCTTTTTAGAAGGTGCTTGATGTGAGGTAAAGCAAATAGGAAGTCACAAAAGTTGTCTCCCTTGGCAAACAAATCAGCTAAGAGTATCTACCATAGTCCCCTTAATATTTGGGGTATCAATGCTAACCTCATGTTTATTCATTTTAATATTTTATGGTCTAAACAGCCAGAAACATGCAACCAGAAAAGACTGTGAAGACATCTGCTTTAACGCTTAGCACTCTGGGTAAAATTTTCAGCAGACGACATTTTGAAATATTTTTCTTATTTTTTCCAGAAAACAGGATTAGACATTTCATGCAAATTGTCTCCTAAGGAGACAATTTGCATGAAATGTCAAATCCTGTTTTCTGGGAAAAATAAGAAAAATATCATTAGTTTGTCGTCTGCTTAAAATGCCCAGAGAGTGGTAAAGGTTAAAATGCTTTCATATGTGCCATATCCATGCTCTCTCCCTAAAAAGGGAAATTCTCCCTATTCTGATAAAATTTTGTTCAAAATATGGCAACACTGAGGTACCAAACACATTCTGTCAAGAATTATCAACATTACTCTTTTATTTAACAAAGAATAAATAAATATATCTTTTTGCTTTAACGTTTAGCATGCTAGGTAAAAATTTCAACAGATGACATTTTGAAATAGTATTCTTATTTTCCCCAGAAAATAGGATTTTACATTTCATGCAAATTTTCTCTTAAGGAGACTATCAGCATGAATTATCAGATCCTATTTTCTGGAAAACTAAGAAAATCATCATTAATTTTTGATCTGCTGAATTTGTACAGAGTATGCTAAATGTTGAAATTGACAGCACACTTAAATATTTAGCATGAATTCACAACCTCGTGAAAATCTCATCACCTGTGTTGATACGCAATTCACCTCAACAACATTTTTAGTAATTCACTGCAAGCTATTATAAGGGTGAATGATCATGTGTCACAAAAGGCTGACAACTACTAAACTGAAGGATTCAATTTTTATTATAATTTTATCATTTGTTTATGAATTCTCAAGAGATATAGCACAATATCCTTGATTTTGTCAACACTTACATGCACTTCTTGTTTAATATTCCCCAGTTATGGAAAAAAAAAAAGCAGAGAAGGATTAAACAAGTCTAAAACTTTTGGCAAGAGCAATGATTTTTTTTTAAAATTCATACAAAAATAATGAAATTATTAAGAAAAATGGAGCCGAGTGATTTAACGGTCATCAGCCTTTTGTGTCATAATACACCACATGATCCCTTACCCATATAAAATAAATATAAATCTGTAAATAAACAACAGATATATGGTTACTAACGTTGATCTTAACAATAACAACCTTTGGTTTATATAATGGTGGTTTTTAACATTTAAACATCGAGTTTAAAAACCTTTGTGTTATATGCTGGTTTTTAAACACTTAAGCATAACTTTTAACCCTTATCTTGCCTTTCGCGACATTAGTCGCGCTGGGGGGGTCTGTCAACTCAAAAGCCTGTCATACTTACAATATACCACATGCAACCATTCAGAGCAAGTGTTTCATACAGGAGTGAACCTACTTTCATACAAACACGCCACTTTTCATTAGATAGTCAGGTGCTGGATTTTACCCACACTAAAAAAGACCGAGAATACCAAATTTCAAGCTGCCATTAATTTCAGCACTCACTTCAACAAATTGATCAGGCTTTTCTGGAAAAAAGCCCATAACACCCGAATCATTTCCAGTGAGGAAGAAGTAGGAATAACAGTAGAACCTATGTATGTCACTCGTTTCATTCGCAATAGTACACAGTAGGCGCTGGGCTCTTGTAATTTTTTTTTTTTTTTTTTTTTTTTTTTTAAGTGTCTTAAACGGTTCCCGGTTTACACATGACTGTCACGTGACTTTCTAGTCACGTGACCATCCTTTCTCCGGTAAAATGGCCACCTAGGATCGGCAAATTATACGTGAAAATTTCATGAAAATCGAGGAAAAATTCAGGGGGTAATGACTTCTCAAGTAGAGGTACCCCCTCTTACAGGCCTGATTCATTTTATTTCCGGCAAGAGAAGGGTTAATGCTCAGCATGCTTGGAAAAAAATCAGCAGTCAACATATTGAAATATTTTTCAGAATTTTCCTTGAAAACAGGATTTGACAATGTACATGAAATGTCAAATCCTGCTTTTGCTAGGAAAAATAAGAAAACTATAACCAATGTGTCATCTGCTGAAAATGCCCACAGAGTGGTAAACAATAAATATTAAGAGATGACATTTTAAAATATTTTTAACTTTTCTGAGAAAACTGTGCTTCACAAATCGAGCCCTATTTTCTCAGAAAAATATAAATCTGTTACCTGCTGATTTTATAATATGTGTACTAAGCCTTAATTTATCATATTTATGTTCATTATGAGTGAAGCACCTATTCCCAAGCATTCAGTGCTCCAGGTGTTATATCTGAGACAAAAAAAAACAAGATAATTTTATAAGAGGACTTGTATGAGTGATAATTCTGGGATAAATTTCTACAGTACTCCATAAAAGTATATTTTGTGGGTACTCATTAGAGGCACCTCACTGAGGCACTTCTAATGAGTACCACAACATATCTTTTTAAGGAGAAATAAGAAAACTTCTCCCAGAATTATCGATAAATATTCCATATCAAATCTTCACATATGTTTATATTCTCTGAGAAAACAAGCTAATCAGCTTGAATATAATATGAGCCAAACTGTACCGTATTCAACCAGCCATATTTGACCTAATTACCACACCATGCGCTTTTCAAAATTACGGGAAAACTTGTGGTAAAATATATATCCACCTATGCTAAAGTTTTCTCTTAAAAAAAACTATCAGCAAAGGACTTATCTAATTATGCTTATGAAATCCTTTTGTGGGTTTCTTTGTGATTGTCTTTATAAAAGCATATGTTGTGGGTACTCATTTGAATAGCATCAAGAAGTCCATGCAATTCAAATGGGTAACCACAACATATGCTTTTATAAAGAAGTAGAAAAAAAAGTACACTGGCTTTAATCTGAAGACTGGAATTGCTTGACTGTGCGCTTGTAGGGATGTGTGCAGTAATTAGGTCAAATACGGTAATAGCAACCCTATGCTGTTAGCCTTTTTTTGTTTGGTTGGCTTTTGTTAGTTGTTTTATTTAAATTACTGCAAAAGCTGGGGATAAAATATCTGCATAGTAAGAGCATATTTAACAGAGAACAATCAAGTATGAAAATAAGCAACACAGAATTTCCCAGCAGAATGGTAAATTATGATACAATGCTATAATGTACCTGTTTATACACCACAACCTCTTTATAACACTATTGTTGGAGTCCATAGCTTAAACCGTGTTAGTTAAACAACCGTGTTATATCCAAACAAAAATGTATAGATTATATTGAAAAATGACCATTTATGGTCATTTTTCAATATAATCTATACATTTTTGGGATCCATCTTTGAACCGTGTTTTATCCAAAACCGTGTTATAACGAACCATGTTATAAAGAGGTTGTAGTGTATACACAAGTCAGTGCACTAAAATCCAGTTGCACTTAACCAAAGTATCAGTTAATCTGCTAAATATACATGAAAGCAGGCAATAAACCCAAAGAAGGCAGCAATTACCAGAGAAATAAAAATAAAACATGAAAACAAAATGCCTCAGCTGTTTAGCATGATGTATAACAATGAATATACCGTAACTGCTGACATAGTCGGTGTTCATCTCAGGAAAGAGGGTGCTTTGTTAAAGAAACTTCAAATTTAAGGCCAAAATTAGGAGTGTAAAGTCAACTTTAATCAACAATTGCATGATTTTGAAAATATTTTGTCTGGAAATGGGGATGCATCCAGACCAGGAGCAGATGCCTGATCTCAGAATTGGTTGTTCCACTATAGACCACTTTAATGTTATTGTTTTCATCCTGGCTACTGACCATGTGATTACAATGCCATGCCACATGATCAATAATTCGAGGGTTGAGCGCAAGACTAGCGTAAGTCAGATGGTTGTTTTTCCCCAAACCTAATCTCCTCACCATGAAGGCATTATGAAGATTACGACATTTCTTTCTGTAAACAATGAAAATTTAGGTGCCATTGCTCGTATGAGCAATGGCACCTAAATTTGCATTGTTTACAAAGGGGTCCAAGTTGCCCCTAAACAAGGGTTTCAAAAACATGTTTCAGTTACCATAGTCTTGCGCTCAACCCTCGAATTGTGGATGGCAAAATCATTTCAAGTTCCATTAATACCAGTTGAATAAAGCCAAATTTAAGCAGGACAAATAAATCCTTTTGGTTGATATTCACTCTTAAATTTTAAGTTGTGTTTAAAAATAAGCTTTAAATAGCAATTTGACTGCTTTTCCTAAAATAAGTACAGCAGCTGCTGTCTCAACAATATTTTTTGATATCAGCCGGCACACTCAGTTGTACTACTGGCTTCATGGTGACCATTTAACGCCTAGTTTTTGCTAATTGATAGATAAAATATGTGTTAATATTTGTGGTTATGACATTTAAATGATAAGTCGATGAGAATCTCTCAGGAAAATAAACTTTTGACAAAAGAAAGCTGCTTTATTTTTCTGAAGAAACATTGGCCATTTCAGTGTCTGACATGCGTAAACAACAATATTCTGCTAACCATACCAGAACGAGGCTTGAACCTACTCTCCATTAAAGACTGAGAGGTTCCAAATGATTTTATTGTGTGAGGAGTGTTAAAAGTGGTCTATTCAAATGGGGATCTGAACATATTTTCTCTGGCTTTTCAAAAATTTCTTACGAAAATAAAGTAATTCATGGACAGAAGAGGAATCAGTAGATTTTCCTGAATCCACTGTGCACATAGCATCTCCTCATAAAGTTTTATTGTAAATGAGCTATAAAAGCAAGAAAGGAACTTTAATGTAGAAGCATTCAGTTTTTTTCTTCATTTTACACACTCCGATTTCACTGGCAAGAAAACATCATTAACCAGAATTCACCACTTGGACAACGATTTGACTGATGACTCAGAAATGCTCTTACTACGCACTTATAGGGGCATGTGCAGTAGTTAGGTCGAATACAGGATGTTATGGTAGACAAACAGAAAAAATACTTGAATACTCTGTTTATCTTGGAGCGCTGAGTATTAACACTTAGCATGCCGGGTAAAATTTCAGCAGATGGCAATTTGAAACATTTGTCTTATTTATCACAGAAAATAAGGTTTGACATTTCATGCAAATTGTGTCCTGTGTCAAATTCTATTCTATGAGAAAAAATAAGGAAAATATCAATTTGCCATCTGCTGAATCTGTCCAGAGTTTACTGAAGGTTAATATTGCATAGTAACTTGAGTAGATTTTGTAAAGTATTGCTTAAAATACTGAAGGACTTCTGCTGTAGGATAGGAAATTCTCACTAATGACTGGCTGACTTATTACCAGTAATCAAACTTTATTTAATCCATGCTTTGCAAGGAAAGGAATGCTATTTTAATCTGAAACCTGCTGCAATGGAATAGAAACCAAAAATACTTTTAAATATGTTTTTGTTTTATAATTTATCCCAAAAATTTGTGTTTGACATTTCATGCAAACTGTCTTTAAAAATAAAACCCTATTTGCCAGTAAAAAGAACATCTATTTGTCACCTACATTTTTTGCCCAGAGATTACCAACACTGTGTGGTAAGCAAAGTGGGAATAATGCTACCTATATATATCAAGAAAAAATACAACAATAAAAATGGTTGCTGCAAATCCACTCCATTGTGGGCACTGCAGAGGCCCAGTGGGACAACCCCATAATATGCACTATTTTGCCAGCCCAAGTTTCAGCACTCCCAGGGACAGCTTTGAGAAAAACTTGACAGAGAATCCTCTATTGCATCCACACTTGGCTGTATGCAATTCAGCAATTTAAAGAATATGATGCCAATACTTTCATTCTATATAAAGTGTGAATGTGCCAAAAACTGGGTATTCCTAAAATGCCTGGACATGTTATATATCAGTCACAATGATGAAAATGACATATCTTAACAGAAGAGGTCCTCCAATAAATCATATCTATTAACAACATGGATATATTAACCACATGACCATTACCAAGCCACATGTTGAAAAAAAAATGATATGTAATATTTTTGCTCATGATTTGATGCATAAATAAACACATACATGTATTTAGAAAAAGGAAAAAATATCACAACACCAACTGTATTCTGTTCTGTGCACTATAACTGTGACCTGTTTCCATAGTAATCACTCAGTGCAGAGATCGGTACAAGAAAATGCTCATCACAATCTCAACAATCTGTAAAATAAAAAAAGATATATATATATATGAATCAAGACGCGTCAGTGTAAAACAATGCTCAAATTGGTCTGTGGGTCCATTCAGTCCAATCAGAGGCTTGTCCAACCAGTTCAATCTGAGGCTTGTCCAACCAGACGTTTGTCTAACAAGCACAATCTGAGGCTTGTCCAACCAGAGGTTTGTCCATCCAGTCCAATCAATGGCTTGTCTAATAAGCACACTCTGAGGCTTGTCCAACCAGAGGTTTGTCCATCCAGTCCAATCAATGGCTTGTCTAACAAGCACAATCTGAGGCTTGTCCAACAAGAGGCTTGCCCATCCAGTCCAATCAGAGGCTTGTCCAACAAGCACAATCAGTGGCTCCAGAAAACAGCATTCGACATTTCAAGCAAATTGTCTTCTTAGTGAAAAATAGGAAAAATACAAAATATCACCTGCTATTATGTTTACCCAGCATGCTTAGTGTTAAACTAGAAGATTCTACAGATTTCTTCCTGGTGAACAGCTAAGACCCTGATCAATTGTACAGGTGTATGGGCTGATCTAGGCCATCACTGTTTCAATATATGCTTAGGGCTCTTTCATTAACCCATTGTAGACTGAAAAGACTCTCCCACACTATATATTGGAAGAGTTCAATTTCAATTTTAGGTATGTCCGGCTATGAGATTTAGATACTCCTAGAGAAAAATGACTAAGCTATCTGCAAACAGTGGAGACCTCGATCTGGGTCTTCACTGTTTGCCAATTACCCTTTTAGGGGTCTCCTGACTATAATGGGTTAAGAGACATATCCCAGACGCATCTGTTTAACCACTAGTATTCTGGGTAAAAATTTCAACACATGAAGTTTCAATTATTTTTCTGTTTTTTTTTTGTTTTTTTTTTTCCAGATGATACAGTTTGACATTCCATGTAAACTGGCTATGGAGACATAAATGTCAAGTCCCCTTTTCTTGGGGGTAAAATATAATCAATTTGTTGTCAGTGCTGATTTTGCCCAAAGAGGGTTAAACATTAACTTCAACTGGTGTTAATAATAATGATTTCAAATTTTACAATGCATCAATCCATGAGGGCATTTGTGCCAAAATGATTGTTAGTGTCATTAAGCAAATGAAAGGTGTTAGACAACTAGCAGACAGTAGATGAATGATGGGTTTTCTTGTTTGTCCTTGAAATAAAAAAATAAGTAAAAATAATTAGAATACTTAAGTTCTTATTGATGTAAAGCTTCATTGCTTATTAACTCTTTGCATGCTGGGTAATTCTGCATGTTTTTTTGTCGTTATTTTATTTATTTTTTTTTTAAATCAACTTTTTCAAAAAAATCTTTCAGGAATACCATCAGAATGTCAAACAATTTGGATCCAGATCAGGCCTGATCTGGATCCAAACTGTTTGCAAAGGATATCAGCAGACAACAAAAGTTGCCACTAGCAGGGGAAAGAGTTAACTATAAAACCTACAATCATCAAGCTAAAGGTTGACACAAATCTTAACAGATAGGTGTACATATCAACGGATGAACGAATGGAAAACTGACCCTTAAATGACACCTGCTTACTAAAGCAGGTGCAACAACTCCACCTCACCACTAGATGTGTGTCTAGCCCATTAAAGACTGGAGACCCCTATACAGGTAACTGGCAAACAGTGCAGACCCAGAGCAGATGCCACAGAAGGCAGCATCTGATCAGTGCAGACCCTAATCAATGGATGCCTTTATGATTTCAGTTCACAGTGCTTGCACAGACCACTGACACTTGGGGTCATAATTTTAAAGGTTTAAAAAAATCTTCATCATCAATATGTCATATATAGACAGTGTGTAATGAGAGCCTATATATGACATGTTGATGATGAAGATTCTTTTAAACCTTTAAAATTATGACCCCAAGTGTCTGTGGCACAGACATGTCCATCCAAACATTTCAGGTAAATAAAATAATGCTTCAAACAGAGAGAGCACTCATAGAGGGTTATTAAACAGAAATGAACGTCATTTTATGGTAATTCACTTCATGTTCTTAACTAAAAACTGATAAGTAAGACCCTTGTAAGATTTAACCCATTTACGTCAAGTGGACTCTTCTACAACAACTCTTTGGACCAGTCTATTTCCAAAAAAAAAGGGGGTCTGGTTAGTTTTCATTATTATGTTTTAAAGAAATTCCTGTATTTAATGCATACAGTATAGACCCTGATCTGACATCCCATTCTGTGGCATCTGTTCTGGGTCTACATTGTTTGCTAATAACCCATTTGAGGGTTTCCCAACTAAAATGGGTTAAAATCATTACATAAACATATGAACTGCACACTCGTTAGACAAGATTTACACTAACATGACTAACAATCTTGTTACGTAACAAACACAAAGTAAAGTTAGCATGTAATAATCAAGATCAGGACTTTTACATATACTTTATTTTTACAGATAAGAAGTTTTTATAACTTTCAGATTTGTTCATTTATTATTTTTTTTTCATTTTCTTTTTTTTTGTTCAATCTCATAGCATTTATCCCTAATCATCAACAGCAGTTCAAAACTGTAACAACCAAAGCCAGATATTTTACATTGACTTAACATTTAAGAAAACTTTTTGTTGGATTTATTTTCATTTATATTTTTCTTATCGTCAAAAGCAGTTTCATAAGTTTGTGGAAGAAATAAATTTGTGTTTGAATTAATCCATTTTAGATTGAATAGACTCCCCTGCACTATTTAATGGAAGAATCAAATTTAAATTTTAAGTATGTCATGCTATGTAATTTAGATATTCCTATTGAAAATGGCAAAATTGTTTGTAAATAGTAGAGACCCTGATCAGAATCTGCACTGCCTGCCAATTACCCATTTGGGGTCTCCAGACTAAAATAAGATCAGTACAGATAAATTTAGAAATACCATTATGAAAACACCTCTATTCAAATATATTGAAAATTTTACAACCAAAAAAGGACAATTTTCAGATAAAAAATTCTGATATTTTTCATATTTCTTCTCAAAACATAGATTGTGGGTACTCATTAGAACTGCCTTGGCAAGGCTGTTCTAACAAGTACCCATGATCTATGTTTTTAGCAAAATAAGAAAAATAATGTATACATCTGTAAACCCAAGTTTTACTATATAAAAGTGGAATTTAAGGGGGTCAAAATTATATAGGCGTGTTTTCGTGATGATCTTTCATGGAAAGCAGACTGAATTACCAGGAGAAAGACAGAAGACAGATATATGAACAGTTAGATAAAAATTAATCATACATATATGTAAGTACATCAGAAGGCAGCAAGATATAATCACCTTTAGCAGTCTTTGGGCAAATTCAGCTGACAATAAAATCCTGTGACATTTTCTATTATTTTATTCTGGACAATAAAATTTGACATTCATGTAAATTGTCTACACGAAAGCAATCTGCATGTGTCAAATCCTGTTTTTTGGACAAACTAAGAGAAAAAAAAATCAAAATGTCATCAACTGATAATTTACCCAACATGCCAAGTAAGACAGAGGCAAAGGCTAAACAAATGACTGGCAAAGCAAGCAGTTAAAAGGCAAAGCTAGGGTTGAAATAATGCAATGCAGGACGTTAGGTTGTGAGAAAGAAAGATAGATATAAAATGACAGAAAGTCAGACAGAGATGAGATCAATATGCCATGAGATTACAATATCATCCTGCCTAGCTCTACATAAGGCACTTTTTTCTTCCACCAAAAAGTATTGGTATTTTCTTATTTCTCAATGATAACCTATGTTGTCGGTTCTCATTAGAAGTGTTTCACTGAGGTTCTGTGTGGTGCTTCTCATGAATACCCACAACATGTTTTTGTGGAGAAATAAAATATTCAACTGATAACCCCTCTTATCTAAAGCTATGATCCTGCAAGATTACCATATCACCCTGTGGGATTATAGTGTTAACTCTTAGTGATATAATATAGTGTTTATATGATGTAATATGGTGTTGACCATGTGTGTGATGTAATAAAGTGTTAACTGTGATGTAATATAGTGTTAGCTCTTTGTGATGTAATATAGTGTTAACCCTATGTGATGTAATATAGTGTTAACCATGTATGATGTAATATAGAGTTAACTCTGTGCGCTGTAATATAGTGTTACTCCTGTGTGATGTAATAAAGTGTTAACCCTCTGCAATATAATATCATATTAATCCTGTGTGATGTAATATAGTTTTAATCCTGTGTGATGTAATATAGTGTTTACACTGTGTGATGTAATATAGTGTTAACCCTGTGTGATGTAATATAGTGTTAATCCTGTGTAGTGTAAGAATAAATGAACTTGTATTACACCAACTGAGTGCCATTTTAGCTTGACTGAGGACAGACATATGCAGCTGGCTAATGGGTTCAGGAGACAGCTTGCATACAAGCTGTTTTGTTTAATATCTGACAATCTTTGGAGTACTGTCACCTTGAAAATGAAGTCAAGGTCATCAAAAAGTCTGTCTTAATCATGTCCAAATAATATAACCATGCAAGTTTGATGAAAATCCAATAACTGATTTAAGAGAGATCATGCACACAATGAACTCTCATGCTGATTCCAATAATGAAAATGACACTAACTGGATCCAGACTGAAAACAATATGTCCTCCTCCACCACTGGTAGGAAGGCATAATGAAGTGTCAAAGCCTGCATAGCTCCAGATAAGAAGGGGTACCCATTCACATAATTTTTTCCTTATTTCTCCCCAAAGTATATGTTGAAGAGGTGCTTCTAATGAGTAGTCATAACATATGTTTTTGAGGAGAAATAATAAAAACATCAGTACTTTTTGGTTGAAAACAAAAAGCCTTATCTGGAGCTATGAGTTTACATAAAAGATATTGTAAAATGTGTGCTGATTGTGGTATCAAGTGCCCTAGAAGTTAATCTTATGTGTGTGAGATATAAGGAAGAAGCAGGAAGATGAAACATGAACTACACTCAGACCAAAATTAATATTTACAAAATGCTTGTTAAAGGCTCCATATTCCTCAAAAACAGACATTTTATTATTCAAGGAAGGTTTAATAAATTGATACATGGTATGAATACAATCATAAAATGTACCACCTGATGGCCTGTAAAATTTCTGTTAGTCTCTCGTTGGCAACATTAATTCAGAGATACGATAAAAAATCATTTCATTTCAAGAATGAGACTAACTGAAATTTTACAGGCATGTGCCACATTTTATGAATCTATTTATACCATATATCAATATTCAGTTTCTGACATGGACTCTTCATTCTCTAAATTTGGACACATCCACTGTTGCAAATAGGAGTTTCAGTCAAAAAACAATAACAGAATGGTGAACAGTGTAGATCCTGATGAGATGGCTGGTTATGAGCTGTCCCATCTGGATCTAAACTGTTTGAATAGGTATTGCTTTTTATCTTCAGGGCTGAAAGGGTTAACTTGCAAGTGATCATTTTTGTATTCCTTGATACGTTTGGAAGTTACCCAGTCAGCATTCTACGTAAATCTATATCGGGCCGTCATCGGCCCGTCAGGGTAGCTGACGGGCCGATGACGGTCCGATGTAGATTTGCGTAGAATGCTAGCTGAGTAGTTACCAAATATTGAAAGAAGTTAGGATTCTGTTGGAGAAATCTTGATGTTCTTAAGTCACTTCCTATTATGATTATAAAACAACAGACACATGAAAATAGTTTTGTTTTTTGTTTTTTTTTACACTTGTCATTTCCTTTAAATACTGCAATTGCCTAACACAAGAAAGTAGTCTGCAAGTTGTCTTCAAACTTGCATTATTACATGTAACCAATCCTTTTAAGGAATTTACATGGGTCTGTTTTCAAATGTTCTGAAAGAGATTAAAAACTTCTTTCATAAATTCATAAAAACTTTCAAACAGTTCAATGAGTTCAAATAGTATACAATAAATGTCTTAAAATTTCAAACTTTATTCCATATATTTTTGGTTTAAATTTTGCTTTTCATGCAGTTGCTTCTTAAAATCCTTAGTGGAATGGCAAACAGTATAGACCCTGATCAGACTATTCCTTCAGGAGCCAATCTGGGTCTGCACTGTTTGCATAAGCCATTTTGTCAGAAATTTTTATGTAGGAAATTTAAGGATATTTACCATAACAGCAAATAAAGCAGAAGTTATAAATGGACCTGTCAGGCATTTTGTAAACATAAATTGTGGTCTGACTGTAAAAAAAACCTTTGTCCATCACATTTGATCAAACTAGCAACTAACAATAATTCAACTCGATGACTAGCCACCAAGCCAGTACTGAATACCTGCCTTTCATTCTGTCAAAGGAATTTGAGCCACAGCATGAAAAAATATCAATACTTATCCCTTGTCCTGCTGAACCCGGATAGACCCTGCCTTTGCAAACAGTGTAGATCCAGATCAGTTGGCTTCTGAAGAAGCCAGCTGATCTGGATCTGAACTGTTTGCCATTTAGTATGTGAATTTTTATCAACAATCTGGATTAAGGAGTCTGATTGGCTGACAATTTTAAATTGGCATGACATCTTAATTTATTCAGCAAGACAAGGGTTAAAGCATCATTCAAAATTGTAGCAAACAACATTCTAATTTTGCTTTATTTTCTGAAAAAAATAAGGCCTGATAATCCATGTGAATCATTGGCTAGGCAGATGATTCATATGAAATGTCAAGCCTTATTTCTTGATAGTTCATGTGAAATGTCTGCTAGGCAGATGATTCACATGAAATGTCAAACCTGATTTTTCTAATAATGATAGTTTGGTGTCTTATGTCCCTTTCAATATCATTTAAGTCATATCGAGATGATGGAAGGCTGACAATGAAAGGCTCTATGCAATGAAGTGCCATAAAGTCTCATTTGCCTTTAGCAGGATTCAATCCCGGATCTCCTGATCAAAAATTGGGAGCACTAACCACTCGGCCATCCAGACACTTCACCTTATTTTCTAAGAAAAATAATAAAAATATTTAAGATTGTCATCTGCCGCTGCTGTGATTGGTGTTTTAAGAAGTAACACGGTAATGAGGATCCCAATTTTCCAGAAAAAAAAAAATCACTCATTTGTCAACTGCTAAGCTCATCTCCAGCATGTATTGAATCAACCAGCTGAAGGTTAATGCTAGCATGCTGTGTAAAAATTTCAGTACATGACATTTTGAAATATTTTTCTTATTTTGCTCAGAAAATAGGCTTTGACATTTTATGCAAATTGTCTCCTTTTGGAGACAATTTGCATGAAATGTCAAAGTCTACTTTCTAGGAAAAATAAGAAAAAATAAAAAATAAGAAAAATAGTAGCAATTTGTCATCTGCTTAATTTGCCCACAGAGTGGTAACAGTTAAAAAAATCTTCAAATATCCTGACAGAATAATTGGCAGATAGGACAGTGCCTTTGTGCATTTTCTTACTGTGAGCCATTGTCATGGAGATCATTCATGGCAAGGAACGATAAAAGATGATGGAAAATACTATTTCCATAATCTAGTAAATAAACACAAATCAAAGCAAATTGATTATACGACATAGAAAATTTATAGCCTACATCAGCCTGCTAGTCCACAAATCAGGATAAGTAACCCACAACTTTTCAGTTTGAACATTTAATCTTGTCAATACTGATGCCAAGTGCAAGGCCATTTTGCAGACTGATCTAGACCTTATTTTATTTCAGTTGCACAGAAAGCTCAAGGAAATTTATAGACATGTTCTTGATAGTCCAGATGTTGCCATTCTGTGGCCTTACATGGTGGAAGTAACCGGAGAACCTAGAGAAAGCCACCAATCTTGGATGGGTGACCACTATCCTGCCACATATGCACTGGGTATCAGGCTGCAGCAATGACAAGTAGGAGATATACCTCTGCTGCCTGTTCTATCCAGGCCAAGCAAGAGACATCTCTGCCCTATCCAGGTTAGTATCCAGAAATTTTGCCAGTGCTAAAGCTTTATTTTTGTGCAGACCTATCAAGCCCTTGACTGTTTATAAGATTCCATCACTGTTTTCCATGTTGAACATCTGATGTACCTGAAGACTGTTGTTGATAAATGACATGACTACAAAGCATCCATCCTCCATGACGCCCTTTATGCACAGCATAATTTAATGCTTAGCATTCTAGATAAAAATTTCAGCAGACGAGATTTTGATTTTTTTTCCAGAAAACAGCATTTGATATTTCATGCAAATTGTCTCCATTTGCATGAAATGTCAAATCCTATTTTCTGTGAAAAAATAAGAAAAAATCAATATGTCGTCTGCTGAATTAGCACAGAGAGTGGTAAAGGTTAATGCTCAATAATAAAAAGGCTATGACTGAATTCTATTTATACACAATTTCCATTTCAATTCACTTGAAAACGTTCTCTTTGTTTATAGCAATTCTTTTTATATCATATTTTATTATGTCATCACACAATTTTTTTTTTCAAAGGTACCAGGAAGCCATGTGTTTTATGAAATTTCAATGACAATTCCTCATTCAATGCATGATTGCTTAACAGATCATATTTGACTGGGGCTTAAACGAACACTGGATTGACCAGCGTC
Source organism: Anodontia alba (assembly GCA_964016985.1). Taxonomy (NCBI): domain Eukaryota; kingdom Metazoa; phylum Mollusca; class Bivalvia; order Lucinida; family Lucinidae; genus Anodontia; species Anodontia alba. The sequence goes on along the minus strand of OZ024825.1, from coordinate 89,791,737 downwards.
TCATTTCAATACTGGTAAATTCCATATTCAAACACCTTTAATTTCTGGTTGTGGTTATTGAGCAACTGAATGAGTTAGAATAAAAAAAAAATCTTGAGCTTGATCCTCAATAGTGGCCTACTGATCCTCAATAGTGGCCTATCTTAAGTGAGGCCACATTTCATGACAAGCAAAACCCGTCAATTGATAGTATAGCTTGCCTTTGTAGATAAAAACATAAGAGCAAAACTTCTATACAGTCCAGGAATGCCAGTGGTAATACTGATGTTGAAGGTAGGAAAATAGCTCTCTTCAAACTCAAGCGAAAATTAATATCTTCTAAATTATTATGATTGCAGCCTAGAAAATTCTGTTTTAGTACATATCTATACTGTCATGCTTTAATTCTTGAAAGTGACATTCATAATTGTAGCATACAACACTCTCAAATGCTGTCTTCTTTTTCAGAGAAAAGAAGGCTTTATATTTCATGTGAATCATCTATTAGGCACTTTCAGAGTTAAATTGAAAATTGATAACAGACTGTATGCCCAGGTCCCATGAGAAATGTGAACAAGTTGATTCTTGCTGGTTTTGACATGAGGCAGTCATACCCTGTTTGTACCAAGTTTTGGTTGTTTTGCCACTAGGGCCCAGTTGTTCAAAACTAACGTTATCGTTAGTTAATGTATCGTTAAAATTTTGATCATTAGATAGGGCATAAATGCTAATATTTTTGCTGAAAAAATGTGAGTAGCTTTTGCATTTGCAAAAGCTACTCACATTTTTTCAGCAAACATACCTGTGAATTAGATATTGTACTTACTAGGGCAGTTAACATTTTGACCACTAACGAGCTCGTTAAGCTAAGGATGCTTTGAACAACTGGACCCAGTATTTTAACAAATTAACAGCGATAAGATCACTTACCATAAAAACACCAACAACAACTGCAGCAGTTCCAATCAGTATTCCATTCTGTGTGAGATAACCCTCTAACTGGTCATAACAACCCTACAAGGAGAAATAAGAGAAATATTTATGTGATGCCACGTCTTATCTGGAGCTATGGAAAAAAGCTGCATTCTATTAGATGATTGTTAGAAAATGTACACTTTCAGCTGATTAATAGAAAGTATAACCCTTTCATTGATGATCATTAGACAGAGGCACCCCATCTTAGACTATCACAAAAAAATGGGACACCTCTCAGATGATCACAAGAACAGTTGCACACTCTCTCGGATGAATACCATAAAATGGTAAAATTGTATATTCTCTTAGATACTCGCTAAAAATAGTACAGCTTATAATTTTCACTCTTTTCAGCTAACATTTAGCATACAACAAATATTGTTTCCCTAATTTTCTCCAAAATAGGACTTGACACTTCATTTTTACAGTCTCATTATGAAAGTGCCATTTCAGTTTCCAGGAATATAACTATTTCAAGGTCTTGTCTTCTAATTTTTACCCTTAAAGTGCTAAGCAAAATTGTAGCAGATGACATTCTACTTTTTTATTTATTTTTTTTTTTTCAGAGAAAATAAGACTTGGCATTTCATGTGAATTGTCTACAAGGCAGACAATTCACAACAAATGTCAAGCCTTATTTCCTCTGAAAAATAAAAACAAAATAAATAAATAAAAATGTCCTCTGCTGACACAATCTGCTCCTGCTACAGTTGTGATTAGCACTTTAAGGGTGAACAGAAAATTCTCACACAAAGTTTTACCCTTTCGTTCCTGCAGACAAAAGCAAGTACCTTTGCAAACAGTGTAGATCCAGATGAGATGGCTCATAATGAGCCATCTCATCTGGATCTACACTGTTTGCCATTCAGTTTTCGTTTTTTGACTGTGCTCCCTATCAGCAATAATGGACACTTTGAAATTCAAAGACGAAAGAGACCACTTCATAAACTCAGGGGTGAAAAAAAACTCACTTTCATATACAGTGTATAGTTGGTTGGTTCTTCTAGGACAGGAGGAGCGGTCCGTGGTGGCCAAGGTTCTGTTATATTAACTCTTCCTGTACACATAAGCTTGTTTCTCTCCCCACAACAACTGTGAGGAACAAAACTACCATCTGAAATAGACAGGAGGATGATACTTTCATGGTACAAATGACACAAGGTCAGTGTAGTCTTACATTTTCACTTTTCTCAGACATGTTAAAGACTCTCTATTTTTAAATAAGACTTGCTCATTTTGGGCTCCAAAACACTGTTTTACGTGAAATCTCTAAAAATGTTTGAACTTTCTTGAATAATTTTAGTGTAAAAACAAGGATCTCACTGTTTCTTTTCTGGAACCTCGCTATTCTTTACTTGGACAACTTAATATGGTCTAAATTCAGAATGTCTTGATCTCACAGCTGTTGCTGTGACACTTAGTAAACATATATATCTTTTTTTTATTTATCCACTGCTACTAGCAAAGCAAGAGACATTGGTAATAGCAATATTCCATCCATCCTTGGTTCCATGATTCCATTGTACTTCATGTCTGGGATATAAATCTTTAACCTTATGGAATATTTTCATGAACCTTCACTCACATACAAAGCTTGATGAGTTGATGTGTTAAGATTATGTTGAACTGAAATCTATTTAAACAGCCATTTATTTTCTTACATTGCAGTGGGAGACTGCCCAGTTTGTGGCAATTTCTTGTTTAAACTGCTACCAGGACTCAGGTCTGCAGATTCTAGTCTTACAATTTCTAAGGAACAAAATCTCAAAACAAGACCTAAATGTTAAAGCTAAACATCAAATTTGATCATTCAATGGCAACAACCTACATCATCAACATGGTGATATGCACATAAACAGATCTGTAACAGTTCTTCCGATTTATGGCAAAATCACAAACAGAGTAAAACTGCAGCGAAAAATCACTATGTGCACCAAATATGTCCATTTTGGTATGGTCTTTTACCAAAAAATGCGAACTCCTTATATTGATATTCTATTCTTGATATTATAGATATCTCAGCTAATAATGCTAAAATTATTAGTGTTACTGAATATCAATATGAATGCTCAAAGGGTCTGAATATCCAGAGTGTTTCAGAAGCCCGATTTTTCCAAAGACAGGCAGTCCATATGATCCATATGATAGTTACTTCGGTGCACTAAGCGAATAGACCATAGTTCAACAAAGTCCCATAAAACTAATTTCTGACAAAAATATGTGTCTTCATCATCAATTATGACGTATGTTGTAAGGGGTGTCATTACTATGTTTTCCAAAGTTTCTGATCTTCTTACCAAACAGTCAAAGCCACATGGCCTCTCGCACTCATTCTGCTGCTCTCCCAGGTTAATATAACCCAAAGTTCACGTCATCAGCCAGGGAAATAAAACTAATAGCTGGATGCGAACACTGGACCTAAATTAATGTGGAAGCATCCCTCAAAATTTGATGAGACTGATGACAAAGGTACACTAATACCTATGTTTTGTTGTGATTTTTTTTTTCATACAGCTGAGGGGAATCCACAGCTCTAGATAAGAAAAATTATTATTATTATTTTTTTTTATATTCTCCACATGAAATTATGTTATGGGTACTCATTAGTGAGGTGCTTCTAATGAGTACCACAATGCGTGTTTTTTTTTTAGAAATAAGAAACAATCAATCCTTTTTTCTTTCTTTTTTTTTTATGAAAAAAAATGTGCCTTATCTGGAGTTATGTTAATATCTATATTTTGTTCTTTTTTTTTGACTGCAGCCGAGGGGAAAACAATAAACTTACTATTGTACCCATCTTTAAACCAGAAACTTTCTTTCTGATACAGATACCATGAAGTGGTTGAGTTTTCATTACCATATGGACCACAGCATTTAAACTGAAAGTAAAATGGTAAAATTAGATGATACCATAAAAAACTGAAATGGAAAAGCATATATTCAAACATTCTTAGAATCAAAAGTATACTTAACCCATTGTATACTGAATAGACTCTACCACATTACATACTGGAAGAGTCCAATTCCAATTTTAGGTAGGTCAGGTTATGAGATTTAAATATTCCTAGAGAAAAATGGCTGAAGTATGTGCAAACAGTGAAGACCCTGATCAGACGCCGCATTCTGCAGCATCTGATCTGGGTAAGCACTGTTTGCCAAATACCCTTTTAGGGGTATCCCGACTACAATGGGTTAAACAAAGGTGTTTTAAAAGGAATAGATATTTGAGCCAGCGCATGACAAAACCTACAAAATGGCATGTGCACCCAGCAAAGACAGATCAGCCTGGGAATCTGCCCAGTCTGATCAGAGTCTTTGCTGTCCGCCTGAAGAAAGCTTGGGTCCTTAGCTACCCATTGAGCACACAGCGAAGACTCTGATCAGACTGGGTGGATGCCCAGTCTGATCAGAGTCTTCACTGGGCACATATGCCATTTTGTAGGTTTTGTCATGCGCTGGCTCATTTATTACTTTTAAGACACTAATTCTAAAATGAAAATATTTACCTCCCTCTTCACTTGGGAACACTCTGAAAAGAAAGAATTTGCTCCCTCTGGAAACACATTCCCTGCTGGATACACATTAACCTTTAGTACACTGAGCAAATTCAGCAAACAACTATTTGATATTTGTCTTATTTTTTCCAGAAAATAGGGTCTGACATTTCATGTCAATTGTCTTTTAAGGAGACAATGTGCATGAAATATCAAACTGTTTTTTTCTCTGGTAAACACTATAAAATGTCCTCTGCTGATTCTTTTTTCATTTTTACCCAGCCTGCTAAGCATTAGGTACATTTTTCAGTGACCTAGCTCAGTTATCATAGGGGTAGAGAAAACAAAACCAAGATCACATGAGCCAGCGCACGACAAAACTTAAAAAATTGGCATGTGCACCCAGCAAAGACTCAGATCAGCCCAGTCTGATCAGAGTCCTCACTGTCTGCATGGATAAAGCTTGGGTCCTTAGCTACCTACTGAGTGCACAGCAAAGACTCTGTTCAGACTGGGTGGATGCCATTTCGTTGGTTTTGTCATGTGCTGGTTCATATGTTTTGTATTTTTTTCTTATTTTTCAACAAAGATATGCTGTGGGTACTCATTATATCTGCTTCAATTTAACTCCTACCCATCTCGGATCTTGAGCTTTGTCTCAGCACTTACATAAGAAAGCCCAATCAGTAACACATTTCTGTTGCAGTCCATAAATTACATGATTGTTTTTACAGCAAACAAAATGGTTACATAGCTCCAGATAAAGCACATTTTTCTACCAAAACTCATCAATACTTTTCTTATTTTCTATAAAAAGATATGCTGTGATACTCATTAACCCTTGCCTTGCTGAACAAATTAAGATGCCACACCCACTTCTAATTTTCTGCCAATCAGATTACTTGACCCGGGTTTTTGATAGAAATTCACATATTTAATGACAAACAGTGCAGATCCAGATCAGCCAACTGATCTGGATCTACACTTTTGCTAAGACAGGGGATGTCGTTTTCAGCAAGAGAAGGGTTAAATGCACAGCACTGAGGCACTTCTAATGAGTACCCAAAAAATATGTTTTCATGGAGAAATAAAACAAAATACCTAAAACACCCTTTTATCTAGAGCTATGTGGAATGGATATACAGATACATGTACTTAGAATCAGTAAAGAAAATTCTGTTGCAGTCTATAGAGAACATGACTGTTTTTACAGCAAACAAATTAATCAGTGTCTTTGTCTAGAAACGGTCGTAGCATAAAAATAAAATCTTACATTTCTTTGGACGGAATCCCAACTAGCTGTTATGGAATCTTTATCTGGCAAACCATAATTTTCCTTCATACTTTTCATCAGGGACCCTCGTACTGAGTCTTGAAGCTGAAAACAGACAATGCCATAAAAACCCTATATATATTATCTTTTTTTATATTTCTTACGCATTTCTTTTAAGTAGTCATTAAATTTTGGAACTGCTCAAGCTGCCAGGATGTTTCAGAGTGCTATTTGGAAATTCCCACAAACTGGAAATTTTCAAGTTCAGCAGTCAGCGTGTGGCATGCTCTACCAAATATTTTCTGGTGCCACAGCAAGAACTTTAAAACATATTTTGAATAAAATGAAATTGGACGAAATTTGCCTTAAATACACCTACTTTCAATTTCAACCTAATTCATGGACATTTTTAATTTATGGATAAATACACAGTATTTTATTAATTCTTAAATTCATTGTGATGTTTTAACAAATTTTGAATAAAATGGAAGTGGGAAGAATCCGCCTCAAAAGTACTTATGATTTCAATCTCTGAATAACATACAGACATCTGAATTTAAAGACAAATATTCATTATTTTACAAATTCCTAAATTTAAAATAATGACTTCTACTCTGGGGAGTGAGCACAAAATGTTAATGGTCGACCTGTCAAAAACATATACATGTATGCAGTATCATTTTCAGAGAAAGAAATGACAAGTTTTCTGAGTGCATAACTATTACATTATGTGACATATTGACCAGCAAAACCTTACTTCTGTTTTATTTTCAGTCTTAACCCTTAAACTGCCAATCACAACTACTGACATCTGCTTTGTCATCTGCTTGTGATTTTAAAAGTCTTTTTTGCAAACAGTGTGGACCCAGATCAGACTGCTCCTCTAGGAGCAGTCTGATCAGGGTCCACACTGTTTGCCTGTATGCAAAAATAGGTTTGAAAAGTTTGCAAGAATATTCAGAAGACGACATAAACAGACAACATTTTCAAATGCAGGTTTCCTTGGCATTTTAAGGGTTAATAAAAGTTGAGATACCAATACCAGTCGACTCCTAAATAAAAAGACATTACTGGCTACTGTCATTACTTCTATTTGTATAATATGTTCCTTTTTCCCCCAGTTTCCAAAATTAGGCCAAAAGATGGCACCAGTTAATGTAACTGAATAGCTTTACCTAGGTCCAAAGAATGCCTAAAACTTATATATGCATGACATGGCAATAATGACATTGTTGTAAACTGATGAATACTTACACAGCTATATAGGATAAACAGTCTTACATTAATTCATAAAAAAAATATTGCAAAAATTGGTCTTTTTAATAAATTCCCAGGTCACAAAATGATACTCTGCAATATGCTGAAAAGTACTGTATGTCAAAAATGGTGAAATTTTGCAAAGGAATGCAATTAATTTGTGTTTGTGTTGAGGTTTTATTGCCCAGTCAACCCAATGGGGTCATGTCGAGTGCAGTCAGTTTACCTAACCACACATTTACTGGGCAGGCTTAGTCCTCTAAGCAGTTAACCAGTATTGTGCACATTCTTTCGCCAGAAACCGACAACTGCCCTTCTTGAATCAGCGGAAGGGACAGAATGACCGCAGAAGGAATGCAATTAAGAGGAGTAAATACACTATAATGGGCTACAACCCTGTCAAAGTTGATTTTGCTTCCCTTTTGAAAGGGGTCTACTCTAAAAAGAAAGAATTTGCTCCCATTGGGAGCAAATTCTTTCTTTTTAGATATGACCCTTTTTCAGAAGGATCTTGGTACAAGAAAGGAAATGGAAGTCACAACACTTGTCTCCCTTATATAAAATGGCAGAAAAATTACCAGGTGATTCCATTCACCTTAAACTGAGTCTCTTTGGAGATTCCTTACCTCAGTACAGTCACGTAACAAAATCGTGTCTTCTTATATTTTGCTGTCTGAATTTTTAGCATATTTGAGTCACTGCTGGAACCTTATCTCACTGTGTTCAGTTACATACCTAACATATTAATGGTACCAACTTGATGACTCATATGACTGCATGAAGATTGAATTTATTATTTTTATAAATATAAACTATACCATATTCAACCTAATTACTGCTCTGTGCACTTAGGTTTTTCAAAAATACTAGATGAGAAAAATGTGGTAAAATATGTACATACCTATATATAGGGTCCACTTTAAAAAAGAAAAAAAAGATCAGCAAAGGACTCATCAAATGATGCTTATCCAATGTTTTTTGTGGTTTTTGTTCTTTTTTTTCTGATTTTCTTTATAAAAGCATATGCTGTGGGTTCTCATTTGAATTGCATCAACAAGTCGACGCAATTCAAATGGGTACCCACAACATATGTCTTTTATAATAAAGAAGTAGACAAAAAGTACACTGGCATTGTTAAAGTATCTCATACACTCAGAAATAAACTGCAAACTAATTATAAAAATATACAGCTGTAGCAATTAGAAATTTTGTAAATTCTGACAAGATTGATACTTTTCTATAGCATAAAAGGAGCATGACAAATAGGCACTATATTCAAGCTAAATCTCATATTGTATATTTATTGCCAAAACCCACAAATACCATATTTTCCCTAAATATTCAGACAGACAGGCCTGAGCAAACTGTAAACCCAGATCACAGAATATGGCATCTGATCAGGGTCTACACTGTTTGCCACTCATTCAATAAATTTTAGACATATCAACGGGTAGTAAAATGGGCATGTTCAAATTTTGGGACAAGTATGGTAAGGAATTAAGGTATATAATTTTGCTGACTTTCTCTAAAATGTAGAAGTCCCAACAGGCAAGACAGGGGTCAGTTCTCTATATTTGGAGTAAATGAGAACCCTGTTACTGCAGACTTACCTCCCCTACAAACACAAATCCAAGAATCCCAGCAGCAAACAACATGAACGCTAAAAAAGTTATCACAGACAGATGCTGAAAGGAGAAAAAATATCACAAGGTTTAGAACTATCTTCAGCAGACAACATATTGAAATATTTATCTTATTTTTCCCAGAAAACAGGTTTTGACATTTCATGCAAATTGTCTTCATTGGAGACAATTTGCATGAAATGTCAAAACCCTGTTTTCTGGGGAAAATAAGGAAAATATCATCAATTTGTGGTCTGCTGAATTTGCCAAGGAAGTGGTAAAGGTTGAGGATAGCTGCAAACTTTTCTGTCATTTAGAATCAATGCTTTTAGACTATACCTAATATTGAATGATCACTTGCCAACATTTGTAAAGCAATTAAAGAATTTGACACTGTAGGTACCTTTTTTGTTACAATGCCATCAGCTTTTGCTGAGTCATATATTCCACAGAATACTGCCTCCTCTCACAAATGCAAGGATGTTAAGACTTTCTTGGTGACTGAAAACATGCACTTTGTAAACCATCTGCCTTACTTGCTGCATTACACTATTAGGTAAAAAATCATAATAAAAGCACCGCAAGCATAATACCCCGCCATAGCAATTATTTGTTTATGTATTAAATTTATCGTTGCGAAAATGTCTGGAAAGAAAATGATGGAGGGACAGTTAACAATCCTAAACCAGATCTTGATAATATCATATATATAGCAAGTTTGGTTAAAAGGCCTTGGTATTCAAGTTATCGTCCAGAAATGAAAATATGGGCGTGTCTTGGGCAGATAACTCCGTAAAACTTTGATGAAATTTGCCCATTAGCAATTCCAAAACAGATCTCTTAAAGGTCAATGCATATAGCAAGTTTGGTTAAAATCCCTTGTTATTTACTCAAGTTATTGTCTGGAAACGAAAATATGGGCGTGCCTTGGGCAGATAACTCCGTAAAAAATTGACAACATTTGGCCATTAGCAATTCCATACCAGATTTCCTTAATGTCAATATATATATAGCAAGTTTGGTTAAAATACCTTGTTATTTACTCAAGTTATCGTCCGGAAACCAAAATATGGGCGTGTCTCGGGCAAATGAAAAATGGACGGACGACAGATAGACGGACAGACACACGGACATCCAACATGAAACCATAATACCCCACCACTATTGTGTGGTGGGTTATAAAAATGTGGTTCAGTAAATGGAGAATACTTTGACGGTTTGCATTAAAAATATTTCTGATAACAGTTGCACTTCAGATATCCAACCACAATAACAAAAAAATGTTTTGCTGGACACTCGTATTTCTCCATGAAAACATTTTGAAGCATGTTGGTCAGTCTCTTCTAAAATAAGTACCAACAACATAATGTTTTTCTGAGTATCATAGCACTTACAGAACCTGACCTAGAACTGATCTAGGCAAACATTCTGAACAAAATTCATAATGATTATATTAACAAGACAATGTAGCATGTCTAATGGACTGTGAAATTGAGGTCAAGGTTAAATATGGATGACTGCACTCAAGAGGCCATGCTAAGATGTATGCATGTGCTAAGTATCACTGGCTGTAGGAGCAATAGTTACTGAGAAACTAACCTAAACACAAACACTTCACAAGTGCCAAATATCACTCTGTAGGACCAATGGTTACTGAGAAACTGATCTAAACGGAAAAACTTAAGAAAGTCACTGGACCATGAAATATACATCATAAGTGATCAGTTCCAAACTTCACCTAGAAATCACCATTGCAAACATTTTGAGCAAGATTCATGATGATCACTTAAAAAAAATTGACTTCTAGAGTGTCAACAAGGTTTTTCCTTGATTTGGCTTGGTGACCTAATTTCTGACTCCAAGTGACCCAGTTTTGAATTAGACCTAGAAATCAACAAGACAAACATTTTTGACCAAATTTCATGATGATTATTTATAAAATGTGACTGCTCGAGTGTTAACAAGGTTTTCCGTTGATTTGGCTCAGTGACCTAGTTTTTTACCCCAAGTGACCCAGTTTTGAACTTGATCTAGAAATCATCAAGACAAACATTTTGAGCAAGATTCATGATGATTGATTAAAAAATGTGACATCTAGAGTGTTAACAAGGTCTTCCTCAGATTTGGTCTGGTGACCTAGTTTTTGACCCAAGGTGACCCAGTTTTGAACTTGACCTAGAACTCATCAAGACAAACATTTTGAGCAAGATTCATGATGATTGCTTCAAAAATGTGACTGCTAGAGTGTTAACAAGTTTTCCTTTGATCTGGCCTTGTGACCTAGTTTTTGATACAAAGTAGCCCAGTTTCAAACCTGACCTAGAAATCATCAAGACAAACATTTTGAGCAATATTCATGATGATTACTTCAAAAATGTTATCTCTGGAGTGTTAACAAGGTTTTCCTTTGATTTGGCCTGGTGACCTAGTTTTTGACCCCAAGTGACCCAGTTTTGAACTTGACCTAGAAATCATCAAGACAAACATTTTGAGAAAAATTCATATGATTGCTTGAAAAATGTGACCTCCAGAGTGTTAACAATATTTTCCTTTGATTTGACCTGGTGACCTATTTTTTGACCCCAAGTGACCCGGTTTCAAATTTGACCTAGATTTCATAAGGGCAAACATTCTGGGTAAGTTTCATCAAGACTAGGTAAAAACTGTGATCTCTAGAGAGTTAAACTAACTGTTAATGACGGACGAAGACGGACAATGGGTGATCACAATAGTTCAACCTGAGTTTTGTTCAGGTGAGCTAAAAAAATATGAAATGATGGACAGCCCTTGTGTCATCTGTGACCAAATCATACCATGCAAACTGTGACATGCACATACACAAACACACACATACCAAACAAAAAAAAAAAAAGGACAAATATGCAAATTAAAATATTCTATTTAAGTAAATGTGTTCTGAATACCATCCATTAACAGAGAATTTAAGGAGGCTCATTTGATGATAATTCTAGGATAATGTTTTTTTAATTTATCCGTAAAAACATACATTTTTGTGGTTACTTTGTTAGAATTACCTCACTGAGGCAATTCTAACAAGTACCCATAATGTATGTTTTTATGAAGAATTGGAGAAAAATATACAAGAATTATCGTCAAATACTCCACCTTAACAATTCCTCCAAATTAAGACTTACCAGTCCAAGGAGACATTTTTGTGGCAACAATATACCGGCTAGGCCAATAGCAGTGAAAACGAATATTGCTGACCCGGCAATGATACACATTACCGAGTCCACCTGATATAGCGGAACACCAAGTAGGCCAGCTAACTGTTTACTTCCATATTCCACCTCATGGGTCCATATACCAATACTCAAAATGGCGATTGCCCCAACCTGAAAAATGATGATAAAATAAGCAATTTACCCTAAATATTGGGACATCATAACCATTACCACTCTCTGACTTAATTCAACAGACGGCAAATTGATGATATTTTTTTATTATTTTTCCCAGAAAACAGGATTTGACATTTCATACAAATTGTCTCCTTTGGGGAAAATAAGAAAAATATTTCTGCTGCTGGGATACAAACTTGGGATCCCTGATTATACCGTCAGACATGCTTTTGACTCAGAGCATTATATGGAGCAAGGCAAAAAATAGCTTATTCACCCTAAACACTGGGACCAGTGCTAAAATTGAGTGTATTCTGCAAATATTTAACTAATGCTAAGCACTCTGAGTAAAATTTTCAGCAGACAAGATATTGATATATTTTTCCCATTGCAGACAACTGGCATGAAATGTTAAATTCTGTTTCCTGGGAAATATAAGAAGAATTCCAAGAATTGGATATGTCACCTGCTTAAAGTGCCAACATTTGATATGAAAAAAGAAAAAAAACACTGTATTCGTCCAAATAATCGCTTCTATCCTTAAGGCAACCCCTCACTACTTTGTCTATATTTTATTAATCAAGTAAATAAAGGACTATAATTCGACCAAAAATTTTTTGGATGATTTCCAAAATCAAACTTGACCTCTATGCTATAATGATATACTATTCTGCAAACTTTGGATGAAATCAATGCATTCCTTCAAAAGTTATTAAGAGGAAACAATATCTTTACCTTGTATTTTACCCCCACAACAAAAACTAAGTCAATAAAGGGCCATAACTTGACCAAAATTTTGTGGATGTTTATGAGGGTCGAGCAAAAAGTTTTGTCACTAATAGGCTTCCTTGGTTTTATCCCAGGTATATTTTAAAATCCTTCACTCGACTTTAATGGTGTGTTGAATAGCTAACAATACCTGTTTATTTCTTGCAAATTGCTTTCCAACTGACCAAGTTATTTCAAACTGTAATAGATACAGTCATATACACTGACCAATTTACTTGTTACATTGGAACATGGACCAGAAGACTGAAATTTGTAGCTATATTAAATGCCGCATTAGGCTTAATATAGATTCAAAGCAGATATTTAATGAATTGTGTGGTATATATGGACCTCAGACCATTTCAATGCGCACAGTTTTTAGGTAGGTTAAAGCTTTTAAAGCTGGGAAATTTTCTATTGAAGACGATACCTGTCCTGGAAGGCCTAAAACCTCTGTTACCAAGGCTAACATCACTGCTGTAAAGATTGTGGTCAAACAGGATGCGCAATTGTCAGTCAAAGATATAGCTAGTTGTACTGGCATATCAGAAGGCAGTGTGCAAACAATGCTGAAAAAGCGTTTGAACCTGAGAAAGGTTTGCGCTAGGTGGGTACCTCATTTTCTCACTGAGGAGCAAAAGATACAACGCCTTAAATGTGCCCGGGAACTTTTGTAAATATACAAAGACTGTAATAGTCGGGTTATTTCTAACTTGCTAACAGGTGATGAAACCTGGGCGCACATGTTTAAGCCACAAAGAAGGGCTAATAATAAGCAATGGAAGCGAAAAGATCAAAAATGCCCTTGTATTGCCAGGAGAACCATAAGTTCGATAAAGATGTTGTACGCAATTTTCTTTAATTCGTTCAAGTGCCTTGTCCATCTGGTCATATAGTCACTGGCCGATTCTATAAGAATTCTGTACTGAAGAAAGTGAAAGAGTTTTACAATAAGAAACGACCAGGCAAAGGATGGTCAGGAGTCCACCTTTTACATAACAATGCCTCCTCTCATAAGTGTGAGGTTGTTAGGTATTTTTTGGCTTCTGTAAAGGTGAAAGTTTTAAACCATCCACCTTATTCACCTGATCCGAGTCCTTGTGACTTCTTTTTATTTTCAAGGCTTAAGAAAATGCTTTCTGGAAATAAGTATACGTCTAGAAGTTCTCTTGGCAGCGCTATTTATCAGTGTCTCCAACAGATACCAAAAGAAGACTATTTATCTGCTTTTCGTGACTGGGTAAAAAGGTTACAAAAATAAGTTTCAGTAAAGGGGGAATACATGTACTTTGAAGGTTTGTAATAAAAATATGTTTGATAAAACTTAGCACTGAAGTAATCCGAATCCAGTGACAAAACTTTTTGCAGGACTCTTGTAACTATTTCGAATGTGACCTGTATTTTACAATCATATATCCTTCTGCAAACTTTTAATAAAATCAATGCATTCCTGCAAAAGTTATTGAGTGGAACCCAATATCAACACACCAACAAAAACTAAGTCAAAAAAGGGCTATAACCCGGCCAAAATTATGCCGATGATTACTAATATCAAACTACCTGTATTTTACAGTGATATATCCTTATGCAAGCTTTCAATAAAATCAATGCATCCTTGCAAAAGTTATTGAACAGAACCCAATATCGACACACCAACAAAAACTAAGCCGAAAAAGGGCCATAACTCAGCCAAAATTTGGGGGATGAGTACCAATATTGAACTTGACCTGTATCAATGAAACCAACAACAAAATCCAAGTCGAAAAAGGGCCATAACTCAGCCAAAATTTGGTGGAATATCACCAATATGGAACCTGACCTGTATTTTATAGTGATATAAAGTTCTGCAAAGTTTGAATGAAATCAATGCATCCCTTCAAAAGTTATTGAGCAGAAACAAAAAGTGTGACGACGACATCGACGTTGACAAAGACAGACAACATGATCCCTATGTGTCTGCCATGCTACGCAGGCAACACAAAAAATATTACCAATTGGTTGTCTGCTGAATTAGCCCAGAGAGTGGTAAAGGTTAAATTATGGTATACCAATATTTTTTGCTAACTGTGATTCAATAGATCTACAAATAAATACAGATTAAATTGAAAATTTTACTTCCATATTTATTATAAGGCCAAATAAATATATCTTTCTGGTTTTGGCCTAATAATGTTAGATATGGAACGTGTAGGTTGGCATTAAAATCTTATTTATATATTTGGTATTTTGGTGATTTTTTAATATTTTGACTGTATTTTGCCCTGATTTCTCAATAAAATGTTTTGGTTCTGAGCAGAAATCTAGGCATTGGACGTGAAACTGGAAACACACACATATTTTTATTTGGCCTAATCTCTTTTGTGTTGAATGAATTAAACTGAATAACTTGTGAATATATCAAGGTTTATTTATAATACTTTCAGTATAGTTTACTTTGTATTTTCTTCCCATTGTCTTTTCCTTTATTATCTATTTATATCTACATATAATATTGCCAAAGAAAATTTTATATGCAAAACACTGGATAATACATTTTTAATGAGACCACCACAGGCCCAGATAAAAAAAAAGCATTTATCAACAAAACAAATATTGAAATGTTTTCTTATTTCTCCATGAAAACGTATAATGTGGGTACTCATTAGAATTGCCTCATAGAGGCAATTCTAATGAGTACCCACATCATATGTTTTCATGAAGACGTAAGAAAAACATTTTTCTGAATACTCCTTTTATCTGAAGCTACCAACCCTGCAAGAAAAAAATCCATACTGATTGGCAGCTACCCAAGGTAGTATTTTGTCATTCAATGACTAGCTACTTTTACCTACTATACCATTTCAGTAATTGGTGAAATAATATGCTTTTTTAAATTTCAGGTCATGGGAAAACGTGTGTCAATACCATATATAGCTTAATAATTGCACAGACATGCCTAAGAAAATGGTGTTTATCGGCTCTTTAACACACTCTGGGTAAAAATTTCAGCCGATGACATTTTGATATCTTCTCTTCTACTTTTCCCAGAAAACAGAATTTGGCATTTCATGCAAACTGTTTCCAAAAGGGACAATTTGCATGAAATGTGAAATCCTGTTTTCTGAGAAAAATTGGAAAAATATCACCAAATTGTCACCTGCTGAATTAGCCGGTGAGGTTTCAGTGTCAATACCATATATAATACTGGTATATAACTTAACTATTAAGGTGCCAATCACAATTGCAGCAGATGACATTTTCATTTTTGCTTTTATTTTTTATAGAAAATAAGTATTGGCGTTTCATGTGAATCATCTGTCCAGCAGATGATTCAAATAAAATGTCAACTTATTTTTTTATGAAAAAAAATTATAATGCCTGCTACAAATTTTGCCTGGTGCTTTAACCCTTGTCCTGCTGAACCCGGACATACCCTGTCTTTGAAGACAGTGTAGATCCATATCAGTTGGCTTCTGAAGAAGCCAACAGATCTGGATATGCACTGTTTGTCATGTGATTTTATATCAACAGTCTGGATTAAGTAATCTGATTGACTGACAAGTAGAAATGGGCATGGCACCTTGATTTATTCAGTATGACAAGGGTTAAGAGTTTCTTATTATTCCCAACAAAAAAAAACATTGATATTCCATGCAAACAGTCTCCTTAGGAGTACTTATTAGTAGTGCTTCGATCACAAAAACATTTGTTGTGGGTACTTATTAGAAGCACCTAACCAAGGCACTTGTAATGAGTACTCACAACATATGTTTTTGTGGATCTCCACAAAAACATATGTTGTGGGTACTCATTTGAAGCACCTCACCAATACTCTTCTAATGAGTACCCATAACATGTTTTTGTGGAGAAATAAGAAAATTATTATGTGGATACTCCCTCTTATCTGGTGCTATGAAACCATATGCAATTCAAAATTTCATTTGCTTATTTCTAAAGTACTTATCAAAAAATAAACATGGTTATATACATGTGAAATAAACACTTTTATGAACTTGACAATACCTGAATACAGCATGTATATATCAAATAAAGTTTTTACAACTGTATTTATACAAGTCTACCCTAACCACTTAAAAATTTAATTTCTTTATTGCTACTATAAAGTTAACCTTTCACCTCTTAATGCTAAGCATGCTGGGTAAAAATTTCAGCAGATGACATCTTTGAAATTTTTTTATTTCTTTTTTTAATTATTATTATTTCCAGAAAACTAGCTTTGACATTCATGAAAATTGTCTCCTTAGATGTCAAAGCCTATTTTCTGGGAAAAAAATAAGAAAAATATCATCAATCTGTCAGCTACTGAATTTGCCCATCGAGTGGTGAAGGTTAACATCAAATATGGGTGATTCCACCTTTGAATTTGGACGTCCACTATTTCAAACCAGAACAATCACTGAAGTTGATTACGAAAACTCATAGCTTGGTAGATTTTCCTCCATTTTGTAGAAGACAACTTTTAGGGGGAATAAATTCCTGGGATCAAATTCTTTCCTTTTACACCAACTTGATAGGCAAAAACATGATTAGGGTTTGGTGATCTTACCCCATTTTCAAGGTCAGAATTTATGTTTCATTGTCAAAAATTTGTCACCCTATCTCTTGAACCAAAGGACAGATTTTTTACAAAACCTAATGATAACATCATGTTCTTTTTATTGTTTTTTTTTTTTTTTTTTTGATGGGCTGGCCTTGGGTGGGGTGGGGCTGAGGGTGTGGGTCCTCATCTTTTTTAGAATCTGACAAATAAAATTAGCCATATATAAGAATGACAACTCTTACTTGTTAATGAACAGATTTATCTCCCTTCTTTCATTTTATTATTTTTTTTTATTTTCTTATTCTTTTTTTTTTTTTTTTTTTTTTTTTTTTTTTTTCTTTTTTTGTTGGCATTTGAGTCTCCTGAACTGTTCTAAATATTTTAATAAAATGGTAAATTAACAGATCACCTCCAAAAAATATTGGAGTGTCCAGTGGAATTTACATGATTTTTTCAATCATTAAAACATCTAACTCATATTCAAGATGCCTTACCGGTAGGTTAAGCATAACCATCACCACCATCATCTCTGTTAAGACAGCTGACGACAAATTGATGATATATTTCTTATTTTCCTCTAAAGCAGACAATTTACATGAAATGACAAAGCCTGTTTTCTGGGAAATAAAAAAAAAAAATGTTGTCTGCTAAAATTTTTATCCAGCTTGCTAAGCAATAAAGTATACGTCCAAATTTGGGCCAAAAATAAGATATTTTGATGGCCTAAACTCAATTTTGCATGTGTTTAGTAATGCTTTTCCTCCTAGAAAAGTAGGAGGGGATATTTATTAGAGAAGGGGCTTAGAATAAATACGGTAAATATTTTTCTTATTTCCAAGGGCAGATCCAGTGCAATCCCACTCATAACTCAAAATTCATTTTCATGGGAAATTTTGGAAACTGTATTTGCCCTTAATATTCACACATCTTAACTCTTTCATTCCTAAAATTTGAACGTCCATTTACCATCTGTGACTCAACCAGCAGCAAACAGCATTAACCCTGACAAGATGTCACTTCCTTTGCCATCTGATCTGGGTCTATAGTGTTTGCTCAGACAAGTCTGTCAAATTACTTTGGGTAAATATGGTATTTCAATCAAATCTAACCACCTCAGAAGTTTTGAATCCCCACTTAAATAAATGAATCCACCCCTGTATTTTTCCACAAGAAACTTGTTGTTGGTATTCATTTGCGTAGCTTCACTGAGGTGCTTCTAACGAGTATGCATGTCTTTATATTATAGAAATGAGAAAATATATCCAAACTTTTTGGTTGATAAAAAAGGACCATAATTATCTAGAGATCCGACACACATGACCAGCCCCATTTAACAAAACTAACAAGAGCTCCGCCAAGCGGGGCATTATACGCCCGTGGCAAGTAATAAGATGCAGTACATTAACTGGCTCCTGTATAATTCAGTGCTCTGGATATAAACTGTAAGTGGAATTACAAAAAAAAAAAAAAAAAAATTAAAAAAAAATTCATTGGGGCATACTCTCTGCTGATATTTGGTGAACTGTAACCTAAGGGTCCAAGCTGGCCAAGAAATTAAGGGAGAAGTTTGCTGCTTCTAGGGAGAAGTGCTTTCTGACGGAGGAAACACCACAGAAGCATGGCTATATTATAAGCTCATATGAGCCTTTGGCACACTATTACCTCTAAACAATATGCTGTGAAAAGTTTACAAAAACTTTCAAAGGGGCATAAATCTGCAAATATTTGGTGCACTGTAACCTAAAAATAATATGTGCTGCTCCACATCATCATGTAAGTATTTATGAAGTTTCAGCTTGATTGGATGTAAACTGTAGGAGGATTTAGCTGGAAACAAAAAATTAATAGAAATTTTCAAAGGGGTTTAACTCTGCTAATATTTGGTGGACTGTAACCTTGAAACAATATGCGCTGCTCCACATCATGGTCTTTCTACAAATCAAGTTTCAGCTTGATCGGATGTAAACTGTAGGAGGATTTAGCCGGAAACAAAAAATTAATAGACATTTTCGAAGGGGTTTAACTCTGCTAATACTTGGTGGACTGTAACCTCGAAACAATACGCGCTGCTCCACATCATGGTCTAACTGTACTTGAAGTTTCAGCTTGCTTGGATGTAAACTGTAGGAGGATTTAGCCATAAACTAAAAAATAATCGAAATTTTCAAAGAAGTATAACTCTGCTAATATTTGGTGGACTGTAACCTCGAAATAATATGCGCTGCTCTACATCATGGTCTAACTATATATGAAGTTTCAGCTTGATCGGATGTAAACTGTAGGTGGAGTTAGCCAGAAACGAAAAGTCTACTGAAATTTTCAAAGAGGCATAACTCTGCTAATATTTGGTGGACTGTAACCTCGAAACAATATGCGCTGCTCCACATCATGGTCTAACTATACATGATGTTTCAGCTTGATCGGATGTAAAATGTAGGAGGAGTTAACCGGAAATGAAAAGTTTACAGAAATTTTCTAAGGGGCATAACTCTGCAAACATTTGGTGGACTGTAACCCCGAAACAATATGCACTGCGCCATATCATGGTCTAACTATATACCAAGTTTCAGCTTGATCGGATGTAAACTGTAGGAGGAGTTAGCCGGAAACGAAAAGTCTATTGAAATTTTCAAAGGGGCATAACTCTGCTAATATTTGGTGGACTGTAACCTCGATACAATATGCGCTGCTCCACATCATGGTCTAACTATATATGAAGTTTCAGCTTGATCAGATGTAAAATGTAGGAGGAGTTAACCAGAAATGAAAAGTTTACAGAAATTTTCTAAGGGGCATAACTCTGCAAACATTTGGTGGACTGTAACCTCGAAACAATATGCACTGTGCCACATCATGGTCTAACTATATACCAAGTTTCAGCTTGATCGGATGTAAACTGTAGGAGGAGTTAGCCGGAAACGAAAAAGTTTACGGACAGACGGACGGAGGACGGACGCCATACCCCGTAACACAATACGTCCCGTTTTTCAAACGGGCGTATAAAAATAAAAGGGTCTTAAAACCCCGAATACCACTACTATCAATAAAACTAATTCTCTCCCCTTTTTAACTCTTAAAAGTGCCAAGCAAAGTTTGTAGCAGACAACACTCTTTTTTTTTGTTTTATTTTTCATAGAAAATAAGTCTTGACATTTCTTATGACTCATCTGCTTAGCAGGCACTGTTCAAATGAAATGTCAAAACTTCTATTCTATGAAAAAAATGTTGTTGTTTTTAAAATTTCACCTGCTGATGTTGTGATTGGCACTTTAATGGTTATTGAGTTTCATGCAAGTTACTTACCAAAATAAATATGTTGATAGAAACAAGTATCAATTTCACAATTCGAGAACATCGGAGTCCTTTCTGAGTTTCCGAAAGCATTCCTAATTCATCTATCTCCCGCGACCACATCTTGGGATTCTCAGCTAATTTGGACATCCATGTTATCTGTTTTCTCTGTAAGCAGATGAAATATAAAGCATGTAAGGTAGGTAAAAACTGAGTTGCCATACTAGTGAGGCGCTTCTAATGAGTACCCATAACATATGTTTTTGTGGAAAAATAAGAAAATTATGTGGATACCCTGTTTTATCTCATGCTATGCATAACTATAACAAAAGACAAGTGCTACTGTAATAATAACCCTACTGTGCTTTCAACATCTTTCAGAAAGTCCTTTTTTGTTTGGCACTTTACAAAGAAGAAGTAAATTTGAAAACTTTTGTCATGATTTAATGCAAAACCATTTGTGAACAAAACGTTTTATTCTAGCCATTGGTTTTTAAAAAATCAAATATTTTCACTTTTTTCCAAAATGAAAAATGAATGCAAAGTATGCAGAAATCTGTAGGGTAGGTAACTTGGAGGCAGATTTCAAGAAGTTCGGCTTGTTCAAATTTTCTGCAATTTTCATACTGTTGTTGTGAAACATCAATAATTCAAATTCAGCAAAGAAAAATCAAAAATAATTTCTTAGACAAAAATTCCATAAAATCACTTTACAATAGAAAGTGTATAGGTCAGATCAATTTTTGGCCGTAACTTTAATTATAGGGTACATATTTGAGAACAAAACACAGAAACAGAAAAGACAAATGGTTTGTGATAAGACATGGTCAATCAGAACAAAATATTTTCATTTAAATAAAACGCCAAGCAAAAAAGTCTCTCCGAGTGATGTCAAAAGGATAGTAAGTATTGGGACAGACAGGCCTGAGCAAACAGTGTAGACCCAGATCAGACACCGCAAAATGCCACATCTGATCAGGGCCTGCACTGTTTCCTACTCATGCAGCAATATTTTGGACACATTAACAGGAAAGAAAATGGACTTTTCAAAGTTTTAGGACAAGCATGGTAAGGAATTAAGAAGTCCTAATACGTAGGGTAAATACAATATTTTATTTTTCTCATTTCTTGATGAAAACATTGTGAGTACTTACTGGGAATGGCAATGTGATTTCAATGACAACAATGAGCAAGAATGACATTCATTTTTGTGACAAAAAATAAGACAAAAATTTTTATCTGGATACCCTCTCATCTAGAGCTAGGTCAGATATACCTATTTTGAACAGTTGGTTTTGCCAGTTTCAGTATATGTTTGTCTTGGAGTTTTATGGCCTACTCATCACTGATAAGGTCATGTCAAGCTGGCCAGTCAACCTACTTGCATTTTTCCTGGGCAGGCTTAGTCCTCTAAGTGGCTGACCAGTACTTGTGCACATACTTTCCCCAGTAACTGACAACGCTCTTCTTGAATCAGCAGAAGGGGGAGATTTCTTGAGGGAGAGAATGACCATGGAACTTGTGACCCCTGGATCTGCAGTCAGACATGCTACGGACTCCGCTACTGACCATGCCCAGTTTCAGTATAAATCAGGTTTATCCTTTACCACGGCTCTCTGGGCATATTCAGCAGACCACAAATTGATAATATTTTTCTGATTTTTCCCAGAAAATAGGCTTTAGGAGATAATTTGCATGAAGTCAAAACCTATTTTCCGAATAATAAGAAAATTATTTGAAAAGGTTTCTTGCTATAATTTTTACCCAGAGTGCTTAGAGTTATAATAGATTTGTCATTGGACAAGAAAGCTTGCCTGTAGTCCTGTACTCATGATCACTTATGGTCTCTGAACAGGAAAAGTCACCAGGATTCATGCTTGCAATTCATGTTTGCTTATCTCCCTTTGGACCACTATCGTATACCAGTAATAACCTATCCAGGCATTCAGTAGACATGTAAATTAGAAATTAGAAATGACTGTTTTATTCTCTCTCTCCCCCCCACCCCCCTCCCCCACACACACCCACACCCACCCCACCCATCCCCCTCCCACCCCCCATCATGGCTGTTTATATATTTTATGCTTTACTTTGCAATTTAAATTGTTCTAATTATAGCCTGGCCATTATTATTGCAAATGAAGCTTAAAGAGGTAATCACAACTGTAGCATACAACTTTCTTTTTTTCATTTTTCAGATAAAATAAAGCTTGACATTGCATGTGAATCATCTGCCTAGCAAACAATTCACATGAAATGCCAAGTCTTATTTTCTCTGAAAAATAATAATAATAAAAAAAAAAATTAGAACATCACCTGCCACGATTTGGCTTAGTGCTTTAAGGGTTATAGCTATTACATGTATTGACTAAAAAGCCTGTGAAGCTTGCAGCTGTAGGAGAAATTAACACTTAAAGCACAAATCACAAATGCAGCAGACGACGTTTTGAAGTTTTCTTTTTGTTTTTCAGAGAAAATAAGACTTGACATTTCATGTGAATCATCTGTCTAGCATACGATTCACATGAAACATAAGTCTTATTTTCTCTGAAAAATATAATTTTTTTAAAAATCAGACTGTCGTCTGCTACAATTTCGCTTGAGTCACCTTTAAGGATTAATTGCAAACGATGAAAGACTTATTTTTCAGGTTTGCTCCCAGAGGTGATAAAATCTGATTGTCATATCAACCAATCTAGCTTGTGCAAAATGAAAGGTAATGGACAATGGCATGTAATACAAAGGGAATACAGAATAATGTATTTAACCTAAGTATTCGGACACCTCAAATCCTTACCATACTTGTTCTAAAATTTGAACAAGAACAATTTATTACCCGATGTTGTCTAAAAATTGCTGGATGAGTGGCAAATAGTGTAGACCCTGATGTAGGCCTTTCTGTGGCATCTCATCTGGGTCTACAACTCTACACCGTTTGCTGAGGCCTGTCTGTCCGAATACGGTAAATACAGTACCAACTTTATTTCAGTTTGGCTATTTAACAATTGAACATTTGCTATGAACAGCTGTTAAATGACTGTTTGTGGGTCAGTCAACACATGTATCACTTATCCAATGGACTCTATAACAGGATATTTTGTATATCAGGGACTGAATGATGCGTAATTTTTACTCTTAAACAAAACAAGACTAATACCATGTAATAAGTCTCGAGCTGGGGGAATATTATTGATGCACTGATATTATACTATGATATTTTATTGAGATGAGCGTATCATAATAAGGGGCAACAACCTACGTCATCAATATGGTGATATGCACGTCATAACTGCCACTATATCATTTTGCCACTATATCATTTTGTGCCAAAATCATGAAAAGTGCATAATGCACTGAAAAATGCAGTAAAAAAAATCATTATGTGCACCAAACATGTCCATTTTGGCACTGTCTTTCACCAAAAAGCAAACTCCATAAATTGGTCCTGTCAATTTAATAGCAAAATTTGCTCTCTCCAACACTTAATTATTGGTTCAGCAGCAGCATACACTCTGATATAATATTTATTTTCAATTTTTTTGTGAAAATGTTCTAGGAAGAGTAAAAGAATTACCATTAGTAAAATATTTAGTATATATTAAATGTTACAATTTTGAATGGTGTTTTAACAGTCACAAGGTTATACATGCATCTGCTTCCTTTCAGTTGAATACCATTATTCATTCAAGAGTTACATGTATATTTCAGAAATGGAATACCGTATTCAACCTAATTACCGCACTGTGCACTTAGGTTTTTCAAACTTACAGGACACACTCATTTGTGGTCAAATATGTATCTATCTACTAAGGATACGCTATAAAAAAGATCAGAAAAGGACTTATTTAATGATGACTATGCGAATTTGTCTGACTTTCTTTACAAAGGCATATGTTGTGGGTACTGAATTGTATCGACTTGTCGATGCAATTCAAATGAATACCCACAACATATGCCTTTGTAAAGAAGTAAAGAAAAAAGTACACTGGTTGTAATCTGAAGACTACGGAATTTCTTGACTGTGCACTTATAGGGGTATGTGCGGTAATTAGGTCGAATACGGTTGTAACAACTGGAAGTGATGGCTAAAATAACTAGGACAGAAAATTGTGAAAGCCTAAAAACTGTAGATTTTCTTGTATAAGATACAGTTTCCCGAGGTAATATACACGTCTGCTACAGATAGGTTTTCAAATTTAAGAGCATGAGGTAATATACATGTCTGCTACGGATAGATTTTCAAATTTAACCCTTAAAAAGCCAAGAAAACCTGCATCTGAAAATGTCTGTTTATGTCATCTGCTGAATATTCTTGCAAACTCTTCAAACCTATTTTTGCATACAGGCAAACAGTGTGGCCCCTGATCAGACTTCTCCTAGAGGAGCAGTCTGATCTGGCTGTCAGATGCCACATTTTAGGTTTGTATTAATACCATACATCAATTTATTAAATCTTTCTTGGTTAATAAAATGTCTATTTTTGAGGGATATAGAGCCACTCCTTACCTTATCTGTCCTAAAATTTCAAAGTTCATTTTGCAACCTGTTGATGTGTCTAAAACCTGCAGGATGAGTGGCAAACATTGTAGACCCTGATCAGATGGCACATCCTGTTGCATCTGATATGGGTCTACACTGTTTGCCCATCACCTATCTTCCCAATACTTAGGATTAATTATTATGGCAGTGAACTGGTCTGAATATGAAGATTGACTTACAGGAAATGTTAAATCCTATTTTCTTTAAAAAAAAAAAAAAAAAAAAAAGAGTGAGAGAAGAAAATATTGCGCTTTATTTGCCATCTCCGATAATTCTCCCACAGTTACCTTACCATTAAAATCACTTTCCCATTAAGCACCTATTAAAATTGAACATTTAACCCCAATCTAACCACAGCTCCTGATAGTATTTTTTTTTTATTTAAACCATAAAACAAATATTTATTCTAACTTCTCAGGAACACATGTATTGTGACTATTTATTAGAATTACAGATTTAAAAACACACATTTGCTTTCCTTGTAACATCAAAAAACAACAAAACACACACACACACACACACACACACAAAAAAACACTGAATAAGAGAAAATAATTGCTTGTATCAATACACTAATCTTAACTGTAGCTGTTCACTTGTCCGACAAAGTATAATTATAGCTCAAAAGCTGACAATGTATCCTTGGGAGTTTTGGTGATTTTTATCGCACCTGCTTGTAGCAGGGTGCGATATAGGCGTCCGATTTTCTGTCCGTCCGTCCGTCAGTCCGTCCGTCCGTCCGTCTGTCAACATTTATGTTGACGTTCGACATTTATGTCAAAGTTAGTATTCTAATCAACTACAAGACTAAACAACCATCAAACCTTGCATGAAACATCTCCCTGACCTCCTGACTTTGCAACATAGGCGTCCGCTTTTCCGTATGTCTGTCCGTTCGTCCATCCGTCTGTCAACATTTATGTCGAAGTTCGACATTTATGTCAGAGTTAGTATTTTAATCAACTACAAGACTAAACAATCATCAAACCTTGCATGAAACATCTCCCTGACCTCCCGACTTTGCGACATAGGTGCCCACTTTTCCATTTGTCTGTCTGTTCGTCTGTCCGTCTGTCCATCTCTTAACAGTTCTGTTATGTCGAAGTTCGACATTTATGTCAAAGTTAGTATTCTAATCAACTACAAGACTAAACAACCATCAAACCTTGTATGAAATATCTCCCTGACCTCCTGACTTTGCGACATAGGTGCCCGCTTTTCCATTCGTCTGTCCGTTCGTCCGTCCGTCTGTCTCTTAACAGTTCTGTTATGTCGAAGCTCGACATTTACGTCAAAGTTAGTATTCTAATCAACTACAATTCTACAACAACCATCATACCTTGCATGACACATCTCCCTGACCTCCTGACTTGGCAGATATGTTGACCCAGTGACCTTGACCTATATTTTGCGCTCCATTGACTTTGACACAATTTACCTTGACGTTCCAGATCTTCTCAACTATTAGGTGTACAAATACCAAACCTTGCATAGTGCTTCTCCTAGATGTACAGACTTGGCAGGTACCTTGACCCGGTGACCTTGACCTATATTTTGCACTCCAGTGACTTTGACATATTTTTTCGTCGACGTTCGATATCTCCTCAACTATAAGGCCTACAACCATCAAACCTTGCAAAGTGCTTCTCCTCAATGTACTGACTTAGCAGATACCTTGACCTGGTGACCTTGACCTATATTTTGGCTGCAGTGACTTTGACATAATTTACGTCAACGTTCCAGATCTCCTCAAGTGTAAGACCTCTAGTCACCAAACCTTGCATAGTGCTTCTCCTATATGTACTGACTTGGCAGGTATCTTGACCCGGTGACCTTGACCTATATTTTGTGCTCCAGTGCCTTTTATACATTTTATGTCAACGTTCAATATCTCCTCAACTATAAGGCCTACAACCATCAAACCTTGCATAGTGCTTCTCCTCAATGTACAGACTCTGCAGGTACCTTGACTGGGTGACCTTGACCTATATTTCACGCTTCATTGACTTTTACACCTTTTACGTCACCCTTCCATATGTCCTCAACTGTAAGGCCTTCAACCACCAAACCTTATGTAGCACTTCTTCTCGATGTACTGACTCGACAGGTACCTTGACCTGGTGACCTTGACCTATATTGTGCACTCCAGTGACTTTGACACATTTTATGTTGATGTTCGGTATCTCCTCAAATATAAGACCTACAACCACTAAACCTTGCATAGTGCTTCACCTCATTGCACTGGCTTGGCAGGTACCTTGACCCAGTGACCTTGACCTATATTTGACACATTTTACGTTGATGTTTGATAACTCCTCAACTATAAGGCCTACAACCACCATACCTTGCATTGTGCTTCTCCTTGATGTACTGAATTAGCAGGTACCTTGACCCGTGACCTTGACCTATATTTCATGCTCCAGTGACTTTTACACATTTTACGTCAACATTCCATTATCATTGGGCTGTATGATACGAAAAGTCAGTGCTGAAGATATAGCCATTAGAGGGAATGGGACTGGCCTGGAATATATGTGCCCCACTAGGCACTTTGTCTACATTTTTTTCAACCCAGTTTTCCAAGTAAGCACTGCTAAGAATGAAATAAACTTATTTAATAACCACATTCTGATTGTGGCTCCTATGACTTTTGCCCCAGCAGGTGCGATCACGCTTTCCGCGGAATTCTTGTTTTTAATTTAATCCTTTTCCTGCTGAACCTGGATATACTCTGCAAACAGTGTAGATCCAGATCAGTTGGCTTCTGAAGAAGCCATCTGATCTGGATCTGCACTGTTTGTCATTCAGTATGTGAATTTATATCAACAACTTGGAACAATTAATCTGATTGGCTAAAAATTAGAATTTGGCTTCTTAATTTATTCAGCATGACAAGGGTTAATTTGTAACAAAGGAAAGATAAGGTCCACAGATGATAAAAAACATTTTGGCTACAATGAAACAACAAAATTACTTCCTGTCTGCTGTGAGCAATACAGACAGTCAAATTGGAGTCCACGTCAGAATCACACAGACAGGAGCATATGAGGGTCATTCAATATATAATGCAACCTATTAAATAATTTCCCTAATAAATATTTTAAAGTTGTTACCGTTCTATATTCCTTCAAAGTAATATCCCTTATGGTCAATGACAGAATTCCACCTCTTTGGGAGGTCATCTATACCCGTTGCTAGGCAATCATTCTCAAGTACACTCACCTTTGCGGCCATGGCGGATTCAAGCTCCTCTACATTATAATGAATACCCCTCATATCCTCCTTTAGTTTGGGGAAAAGGTCAAAGTCTCAAGGACTTATGTCTGAGGAATAAGGGGGGTGGTCCAATGTTTCCCACTCATACCACCCTAGCAATGATGTCACCCCATTTGAGCTGTGCGGGGCTGCGTTGTCATGCAGAATTATTGGGCCGGCTGCCAGAAGTTCAGGTCTCTTCCTCAAATCGCTTGTCTTAGTGTTTTTTTAATATACTCCTCATAGTATTTCCCATTAATGGTTTTACCACTCTCGACCTTGTGACTAATGAGAATTCCATGTCTATCGTAGGTAAAAATCATTAACATCTTCAGTTTAGACTGAGTTCTTCTATACTTTGGTGACCTCGGGGAGCTTGGTGTGTGCCACTCGGCTGATTGTCTCTTCAGTTCCAGTTCATATGACCCACGTTTTGTCAGTTGCAACAATTCTTGATAAAAAGCCTTGTCCTTCCAAATCAAACCATGAAAGGAGTTGAGTGGCCACTTCCAAACGACATTCTGCTTGATCCAATGTCAAGCTATGTCACACCCACCTAGCCGAAACCTTTCTCATCTTGAAATGGTTGTGCAGAATAGTATGAACTGACCCGACACTTATTTCCAACTCCTGAGCCATTTCTTCGCATGTAATCCTTCTATCAGATTTCAACAACCTTTTTAACTGTTCAGTATTATAACTGTCCGTAGCCGTCACAGTTCTAC
Organism: Anodontia alba; assembly: GCA_964016985.1. Classification (NCBI taxonomy): domain Eukaryota; kingdom Metazoa; phylum Mollusca; class Bivalvia; order Lucinida; family Lucinidae; genus Anodontia; species Anodontia alba. Next base: position 89,762,660 of record OZ024825.1, on the reverse strand, counting down.
CTGCTCGGTGGGCATCTTGAACGCACTCCCTGCCATTCTTGAACTCATTCACCCATCTTGTAACTTGAGAATATGATAGAGCTTATGTGCCGCAAGCTTCCTGTTATTTCCTTTGCTGTTTTATTACGCTGACATTCAATTTTTATTTAACTACGCTGATCCTGAGACATGACCATGGCCATGATGATAACAGTGATGTCATATAACATCATGGTATGATGACGTCATTACAAAAGCTATCGCGTGACATTAATTACGTGCTAATTGCATTTGTATTGAGGTATCTACATGTCAATTTTGAAAGAGATTGATTCCGTACTTAAGAAATTATTAGGTAAGTTGCATTATATATTGAATGACCCTCGTATTTATATTTGGATATACATGTGCTTCAGCTAACAGTGCTGACCCAGATCAAATGATTTCTCAAGGTACAGTTAGATCAGTCTACACTGTTTACCATTTTAACCTGCACCTTTTAACGCTTAGCATGCTAGGTAAAAAATCTCTACACTGTTTACCATTTTAACCAGCACCTTTTTAAGGTTTAGCATGCTAGTGAAAAAATCAGCAGATGACATTTCAAAATATTTTTTCTTATTTTCCTAGAAAATAGGGTTTGACATTTTATGCAAATTTTGTCTCCTTAGGGAGACAGTTTGCATGAAATGTCAAAGCCTATTTTCTGAGAAAAGTAAAAAAAAATATCAGCAATTTTTCATGTGCTCAATTTGCCTATAGAGTGGTGATGGTCATGAGGTAGTCAAAGGGATTTTAACACTTTACCATGCTATGAGCAGATTCAGCAGACAACAAAGTGATGACATTTTTCTTATTTTCCTAGAAAATATGATCTGACAATTCATGCAAATTGTCTCTTTAGGAGACAATTTGCATGAAGTGTCAAATCCTATCTTCTAGGAAAATATTTTGAAATGTCTTGTGCTGAAATTTTTACCAGGCATGCAAAGTGATAAATACTGTCCATTTCAGTTTTATATTACAAGAAAAAGCTTGAATTTCTAGGACAATTAGACACCCTGAAATAAACAAGAAACCTTAAAATAATTTGGATTTTTAAGTTCAGCAGTCAATGTTTGTCATGGGCTAACAAATATTTTCTGGTCCCACAGGAGAAGGGTTAAAATAGTATATAGCACTTCAATATAGAATAGCAATAGAACCCACTTTCATGACCTTGCCAAGATGCTTCTAATGAATACAACATATGTTTTCAGGGAGATTTAACAAAAATATGAATACTTTGGTTAAAAGCATGTTATCTGAAACAAAATTGTATGTTTTATTTTAACGACATGTCAACCTTTGTGGATCATTTTGTGTCGTCTCCAGAGAAAGGGAGTGACAGTACAGGAGAAAAAGATACCGAGGAGACTGAGGGAAATGTTAATTAATGATGATGAGTTCAGGTTTAACTATATGTCAACCCATAAGGGTAGGGAAATGTGAATGTCAGTAGAGAAGTAGAAGAAATACATGTATTAGAAATGTGTGTGTGTAACTCATAATGCCTATAAGTATATGCTTAAAAATTGTCCCTACAAAATGCCAAACTTGAAAGGGGGCATATCATCCCTTGTAAAATTAATCTGATTGTTATCATTCCTTGTAAAATTAATCTGATTGTTATCATCCCTTATAAAATTAATCTGATTGTTTTTCAAAAGTTAATCAGGTGATCTATTCAGTCCCAAACATTAAAGCCCTAGCTTACTTTCCAAGATATCAACATCTAAGTGATACACGCTGTCGTCATACTTGCTTATTATAGCGTGGATTGGTTGTGAATTAATAAGAAAAAAATGAATTAATAGGAAAGCCACAAGTGAAAACAAACATAAGACTCAATAGGAAAGACAGGACAAAAACAAATTGGCCAACTGCATTTCAACCTTTCATTCTTCATCCATTCTAGCTTCTAGTGGCAGTTCTAGGGCACATGAGATCCCCACTAGCATAGCATGAAGAAATCAGTAGGATCTACTTACATGTACACTGGACCAGCTCTGCTTAAGTTATAATGTGACCTTGTTTGAAAAGTACCAAACTGGGAGCATCAGCTGCACTGGCTGGGAGAGAATTCCAGAGACATTCTGTATTCAATGTACACAATGCAAAGTGTGATAACAAACAAAAGTTGGGGGCATAAAAACATGCCCCTTTCCCCACCTGCTGCAAGCACAGCATGCCTTCACTCCTAACGCAGCCACCCCATTATCTGGAGTTATGATATGCAGACAGTGAAGTTTGCTGGGTGCACACTTCCTAAAGTATATTTTTTGACAATGCGGTTCTTGTGCTAATGCCCAGGATGATCTGACAGGGACCTTAATTAAGGTCCCACAAGCAAATAATAAAAGAACTTGCCTTTAGAGGAAACAGATGTCACCCCCCTCTCCTCCCCCTCACACATACACAATATTCTAAGTGTCAGGGAAATGAAGTCAAGTTCACAAATGTCTAATCATTTTTCATACTGTTCTAGTTATGTATCATGTCTATATGGAAATTTGATCTAAATCTTTCAATTCTGAAGTTAGAGAGCACATAATCTGTTTTTGTTTAAAATATGACAATCTTTGAAGTATTGTGATCTTGAAAATGAGGTCAAGGTCACCAAATTCTGATCGACTCTTAAGCTTGTCTGAATGATATATCCCTATAGTCTGATGAAAATCTACCGAATGGTTCAACAGATATGATGCAGACAATTAACTGCTATGCCACTGCTAATGGGATCTAGAACAGAAACAATATGTATCCACCTGCCTCTGGCGCAGGAACATAAAACTGCCACATTGTTTGCCTCTGTTGTTCTAACAAACAACTTATGTGGAGCCCTGTAAAATCTACAACCCAAATAATAAGGAAAGTTCATGTTAATTCAAACTTTACCACTCTCTAGGCAAATTCAGGTGACGACATACTGGTGCTATTTTTCCCAGAAAACAGGATAGATATAACATTTCATGCAAAATGTCTCCATTGGAAACAATTTGCATGAAATGTCAGATCCTAGTTTCTACAAATTTTAACAAAAATATCATCAGTTTATTGTCTGTTGAACTTGCCCATAGCAAGGTAAGTGCTAACTACCTATCATACCATTTCAGGGCCAGAGAACATTTTAAATTCTCATTTGTTAATATGAAAACAGGAAGAGATTTTTTCTTATATAAATTATAATCTTGATTGCTTTTATACCTGAAGTACCATATAATGCCCAACCCACGAAAAGAGCCCTTATGCAATTTAGCGGACAATGTAGGTTCAGATCAGCATGCACATCTGAGCAATAAAATATGGGCATTTTCTGTTTGTCAACATATTCTACAATATCTACTGATTCTTGAAACGGACAACACAGGTTCTGATCAGCCTGCACTTATGTGCAGGCTGATCAAGACCTGCATTGTCCGCAAATTACATAAAGGGCCTTTTCGTGTGTTGCGCATCACATTATATTTACCCTCAGTATAGGGACAGACAGGCCTGAGCAGATAGTGTAGACAAAGATCAAACACCACAGAATACAGCATATGATCAGGATCTACACTGTTTGCCACTGATCCAGCAGTTTTCAGATGCATCAAAAGATAGTCAAATCACCTTGCTGTTCAGATGTTAGTACAAGTATGGTAAGAAGTTAAGATATCCAAATACTTAAGCTAAACAAGATATGATTTATCTTAACCCTTGCAGTCCAAAATGGATACCATAGCAATCAGTGTAAATTCAGATCTGGCACCATGGCAAGCAGTGTACCAGATAAGAGAACTTCTTGACTTTTTTTTGTTTATGTTGAGCTTTTATGATCTAGTCAACACAATGGGGTCATGTTGAGCACGGTCAGTTTACCTAGCCACACTTTTACTGGACAGACTTAGTCCTCTAAGCAGTTGACCAGTATTGTGCACATTCTTTTGCCAGAAACTGACCTTCTTAAATCTCAACTTGAATCAACTGCCCTTCTTGAATCTCCACGAAAGAATGTTGCCGACCCAGCAGGGGTTGAACCTGCAACTTTCTGATCACAAGTTGGACAAACATCCAACTGAGTCACCAAGGCTGGCTTTTGACTAACACCCCTATTTGCAATAATGGACAGTGTAAACGCTGATCAAATGCCACATTCTGCTGTATCTGATCTAAGTCTACACTGTTTGCTCAGGCCTGTCTGTTCCAATATTTACAGTTGCCTGTATTAATTACAGTACTCATTTTAGCATTCAATTCAACAACAGAACTTCACTACTTCAAACTCTTACAATTCAAAACCATATAGATAACCCAGACTCATTCTTAAATCTCTATCCATATATATTTATACAGCTTGAACCTAAGATAATTCAAACTAGTACAAAAGGGACCTTATTGTATATGCTGGCAATGAAGGATCAGTCTGCACATTTAAACAGTCTGATCAAGGCCTTCAGCTTCTGCTGACAGTAGCATTGGATATTGTAAAATATATGAACAGAGAAGACCCTAATCTGACTGCAAAACTGTTTAAAATGACCTTCTCCTTAATTGCTGACATACTGCATAAAGGCCATTCTTTGTGTTATGCATAACATAAAGAATTTACTTTTATAACTTTTCCACCAATTTCACAATTAACATCCATTTTTAAGCAAGTAATAATCCACAACTGTGTAACTGATAGGCACACAAAACAATGAAGATATATCTAAAAAGTGTCCCAGTATCTGGTCATCCTATGAAATTCAATAATCACTTAAGAAATGGAATACTTCACGGCTCCAGATATGCCTTTCTTCTAGAGTGAAAAAATACATAAACTTTTTTTTGTTTCATTTTAACAGTCATGTTCCATATCAGTCCTAAAGAGTGGGGCAGACAGGTTTGAGCAAACAGTCTAGACCTAGATCAGATGCTGCAGGATGCAGCATCTGATCTAAGTCTACACTGTTTGCTACTCAACCAGAAGTATTTAGACACGTTAATAAGTAGTAATACGGAGCTGTTGAAAAGTAAGGGCAGTTACGATGTCCCAATATTTAGGGTAACTATAATATCATAAGATCACATTAAAATCATCATCAGATGATGATGATTTGGTGTGAACTGCACAACTATGTGGACACTTCTAGACGTGATGATGATAAAGTTATTATTTTAATAAGATCATTTTTACTGCTTTGCAATTGGTAGCCACTCTAACGATACTTGTAATGAGTGTTTCTGCATAAAATTTACCTATTAACCCATTTTAGACGGAATAGACTCCCCCCACACTAAATATTGGAGGAGTCCAATTTCAATTTTAGGGATGTCAGGTTATGTGGTTTAGCTATTCCTAGAGAAAAAAGGATATTAGCAAACAGTGGAGACCCTGATCAGATGCTGCATTCTTCAGCATCTGATCTGGGTCTGCACTGTTTGCCAATTACCCCTTTTGGGGGTTTCCAGGCTAAAATGGGTTAATTCTGTCACTGCGGGTCTCAGAAATGGACTTTGGCAAACAGAATGATCAGCATCTGATCAGGGGCCACACTCTTTGCCAACAGCAAATTGTAAAAAGAGGCATTTAAGACAATTTCTATAAGCAAATAGGCCCTTCAAACAATCAGGAACAGAAGTCATTGAAAATATCCAGGTGATAACCTTTAACCCTTAAAGTGCTAATCACAACTGCAGTAGAAGACATTTTTTATTTTATTATTTTTTTTTTTTTGTATTTTTTTCTGAGAAAATGATACCTTGCATTTCAATCATGTGAATCATCTGCAGATGATTCACATGAACTGCAGTGTCATTTTCTAAGAAAAACAAAAAAAACAAAAACTGACCATCAGCTGCTACAATTTTGCTTAGCATTTTAATTAACCCTTGTCCTGCTGAACCCGGATATACCCTGCCTTTGCAAACAGTGTAGATCCAGATCAGTTGGCTTCTGATGAAGCCAAGTGATCTGGATCTGCACTGTTTGCCATTAAGTATGTGTATTTATAGCAGCAATCCTGATCAAGTAATCTGATTGGCTGAAAATAAAAGTGGGTGTGGCATCTTAATTTATTCAGCAGGACAAGGGTTAAGGCTTAAAAAAAATATCTTTGGAATACCCAGGCTGTTATCTGTAGTCATGATATTGCATATATTCAGACAAATTGTTAATCCTTGTCATGCTGAACCCAGATATTCCCTGCCTTTGCAAACAGTGTAGTTCCAGATCAGTTGGCTTCTGAAGAAGCCAACAGATCTGGATCTGCACTGTTTGCCATTAAGTAAGTGAATTTATAGCAAGAATCCAGATCGAGTAATCTGATTGGCTAAAAATTAGAAGTGGGCATGGCACCTTAATTTATTCAGCATGGCAAGGGTTAAGGAGGAGTATTTCACCACAATTCTGGTCCATTTATCTTATTTATTCAAAACAAAAATGTTGTGGATACTCATTTGAAGTGCCTCAGTAAGAAGCCTCTAGATCTACATTGTTTGCTCAGGTCTGTCTCATAGCTCCAGGGTTTCAGGGAAATATTTTTCTTATTTATCCATGAAAACATATTTTGTTGTTGGTACTCATTAGAAGCACCTCAGCAAGGTGAAATATGTTTTTGTGGAGAAATAATGAAAATATCAACAATTTTCAGATGAAAAAAAAGCACCATATCTGGAGCTTTGCAGTGTCTGTCTGAAATCTCTGTACTCCTCCATAATATGTCCTCTGGGTATCCTAGGATGACATTTTCATTGAAAAATAGGAAACATATTCAACCGAGCACTCAGTTTATTTGGAACTTGTCAGGAACTATAACTCAATAAAAGCTTTTGCTGTCACCAGAATTTAGAGAGAAGAGTACTGGACCTTTGACTCTTTTAAAATTAATACTGGTCCTAAAACTGGATATGCAAACAGTGTAGATCTAGATCAGTTGGCTTCTGAAGCTGCACAGCTTGTCATTACGTATGTGAATTTGTATTAACAACCTGGATCAAGTAATCTGATTGGAATTACAAAAAAAAAAATTCAAAAAATTTCATTGGGGCATATCTCTGCTGATATTTGGTGAACTTTAACCTATGGGTCCAAGCTGGCCCAGAAATTAAGGGAGAAGTGATGTCTCCCTCCTGGGAAAATAGGGAGAAGTTTGCTGCTTCTAGGGAAAAGTGCTTTCTGACGGAGGACACACCACAGAAGCATGGCTATATTATAAGCTCATATGAGCTGATTTGTTTTTCCTATACTTCAATATCGGACCAAACAATAACAAAACAAAAACAAGAGGGCCATAATGGCCCTGTAATGCTCACCTGAGCAACATAGCACTTTGAGAGCCTGATCTAGAACTGATCAAGGCAAACATTCTGATCAAAGTTCAAAATGATTATATTAACAAGTAAGACAATGTAGCATGTCTAATGGACTGTGAAATAAAGGTCAAGGTCAAATATGGATGACTGCACTCAAGAGGCCATGCTAAGATGTATGCATGTACTAAGTATCATTGGCTGTAGGAGCAATAGTTACTGAGAAACTGACCTAAACACAAACATTTCACAAGTACCAAATATCACTCTGTAGGACCAATAATTACTGAGAAACTGACCTAAATGGAAAAACTTAAGAGTCACTGGACAGAAAACTATACATCACCTTGAAATCATCAAGACAAACATTCTGAGCAAGATTCATGATGATCACTTCATAAATGTGACCACTAGAGCATCAACAAGGTTTTCCTTTGATTTGGCCAGGTGAACTAGTTTTTGATATCAAGTGACCCAGTTTTAAACTAGACCTAGAAATCATCAAGACAAACATTTTGAGCAATATTTATGATGATTATTTCAAAAATGTGACCTCTGGAGTGTTAACAGTTTTCTGCTGAATTGGCCTGGTCACCTAGTTTTTGGCCCCATGTGACCCAGTTTCAAACTTGACCTAGAAATCATCAAGACAAACATTTTGAGCAAGATTCATGATGATTGCTTAAAAAATGTGACCGCAGAGTGTTAACAAGGTTTTCTGCTGATTTGGCGAGGTGACCTAGTTTTTGACCCCAAGTGACCCAGTTCCAAACCTGACCTAGAAATCATCAAGACAAACATGTTGAGCAAGATTCATGATGATTGCTTCAAAAATGTGACCACTAGAGTGTTAACAAGGTTTTCTGCTGATCTAGCCAGGTGACCTAGTTTTTGACCCCAGGTGACCCAGTTTTGAACCTGACCTAAAAATCATCAAGACAAACATTTTGAGTAAGATTCATGATGATTGCTTAAAATATGTGACCGCTAGAGTGTTAACAAAGTTTTCTGCTGATTTGGCCCGGTGACCTAGTTTTTGATTCCAAGTGACCCAGTTTCGAACTTGACCTAGAACTCATCAAGACAAACATTTTGAGCAAAATTCATGATGATTGCTTGAAAAAATGTGACCGCTAGAGTGATAACAAGATTTACCACTGATTTGGCCAGGTGACCTAGTTTTTGACCCCAGGTGTTCCAGTTTGAACCAGACCTAGAAATCATTAAGACAAACATTTTGAGCCAGATTCATGATGATTGCTTCAAAAATGTGACCCCTAGAGTGTTAACAAGGTTTTCTGCTGATTTGGCCCAGTGAACTAGTTTTTGACCCCACGCGACCCAGTTTCAAACATATCCTAGAACTCATCAAGACAAACATTTTGAGCCAGATTCATGGTTATTGCTTCAAAATTGTGGCCGCTAGAGTGTTAACAAGGTTTTCTGCTGGTTTGGCCTGGTGACCTAGTTTTTGATGCCACGTGACCCAGTTTTGAACTTGACCTAGAAATCATCAAGACAAACATTTTGAGCAAGATTCATGATGATTGCTTCAAAAATGTGACCGTTAGAGTGTTAACAAGGTTTTTTGCTGATTTGGCCCGGTGACCTAGTTTTTGACCCCAAGTGACCCAGTTTCACCTAGAAATCATCAAGACAAACATATTGAGCAAGATTCATGGTGATTGCTTCAAAAATGTGACCGCTAGAGTGTTAACAAGGTTTTCTGCTGATCTGGCCCGGTGACCTAGTTTCTGACCCCAAGTGACCCAGTTTTGAATTTTATCTAGATTCAATAGAGGCAAACATTTTGAGCCAGTTTCATCAAGATTGGGTCAAAACTATGACCTCTAGAGTGTTAACAAGTTTTTCCTTTGATTTGACCTGGTGACCTAGTTTTTGTCCCCAAGTAACCCAGTATCGAACTTGACCTAGATTTCATTGGGCAAACATTCTGACCAGGTTTCATCAAGACTGGGACAAAACTGTGACCTCTAGAGTGTTAACAAACTAATTGTTGACGACGAATGACGGACATAGGGTGATGACAATAGCTCACCCTGAGCTTTTGCTCAGGTGAGCTAATAAACAACCAAAAAAAAAAAAAAAATGCTGCAAGAAATGTTTTTGGTAAACCTTTAACTTGCTTAATACTGATTTTATTTTTGTTCTTCAAGGGAGCCAAATCAGAAGAGTATTAAAAAAAAAAAATTCAAAAAGAATTATGTATTTATAACGATTTAAAAGTGACAAGTTTTCCTTGCAAATCTAATAAAAGAAGATGTTAAATAATGAAAAAAAAAAAAAAAAAAAAAAAAAAAAAAATCAATATCTTGCCCATATGACCAAAACTATAGTTATTTGCAAAAAATATACCTATTATATATTAAAATTTGCACACTATTACCTCTAAACAATATGCTACGAAAAGTTTACAAAAACTTTCAAAGGGGCATAAATCTGCAAATATTTGGTGCACTGTAACCTCGAAATAATATGTGCTGCTCCACATCATCGTGTAACTATTTCTGAAGTTTCAGCTTGATTGGATGTAAACTGTAGGAGGATTTAGCCGAAAACAAAATGACTGTAGTTGGTCATATTAGACCATTACCTTTAGTGGGCCAGTTTAGCAGAATGGACCAGTAAGGAGCAGTTTTGTCTCAGTAGTAAAATCTTCAACCTGCACGTGGAGATGGGGGTGTGAGATGACAGCTTTAAGGGGTGGAGGATGGTGACACTAATTGGACCCAGTATGAAATCTGCTTTCTGGTTTACCTATAACGTACATAATATTGGTATGAAATGTGTTTTCTGTTTTATCTATAACATACATAATATCATTTATTACCATTGCGGCTCATACCTGTACAGTACTTGTTTTCTGTTGCGGTTGGAGTTTCATACCCCTATGGGCCCCTATGCCGTTATAAGTTATAAAAGTTAATTTACTTGTCTTCCAAACCACAATTTGGATTTGTACAAAATTTTCAGGATATTTAAATACTTACGTATAATCTCTTTGGTTGGTAGCAAATTTACCAAATTTAATCACCACATTGTGGTGCACTACACCGTCATTTCCGTTAGGGTCTTTGGGTAGGGGGTTTCATTAATCCGAGCCTTCTCTGACTTCTGATATTTACTGACTGGGGGTGGGGGGGGGGGGGGGGGTGTCAAAGACCCCGAATCAATAAAAAGGCTTTGAACAGCCTGAGAAGGCTCGGGTTAGGGTTTCATACCCTATCCACTAACTGAACTCAATCAGGCTGACAGTGTTGGCAGTCAACATACTACAATAAGATTTAATAATATGTAAAACGTTATTTTGGTGCCACTATTCTTTAACATGCAAAAATGCATGTTGCTGTGTAATGTTACTGTCAACATAGAAAATCGATTTAGGCCCAATTGAATTCATTCAATTCAAAAAAAAAAAAATGCAGCCCAACTTGATTTGAAGTAAGTTATAATAGATGGTCGATCTTAGTAAAAGGTTTTTCTGGCTTGTAGCAATTGGCCATCAAAATTAATCGGAATAAACAAATTTTAACAAATTAGATGTCAAATATAAACTTATTTTTTTACCTGTAAATTTACCTTTGTTGTTTACGCTTTTGATTGAAACGGTGAACAGGTAAATATTATATTACTCAAAATTATCCAAGTAACAATTATGCGCTACACGAAATGCTATAAGAGAGACAGCAACAAAGCTGCAATCGCCAAAATACTGCGTTCATGAAAACGTTTCCGGGAGCATGTGATCAAATTACCGTAGTTATAATAATAATAATAATATTAATAATAATAATTAGAGGTTATTATATGGTCGAGGTGTGCCTCTAAGTTATATTGGCCCTGGAAAGTCATATTGGCCCTCGGGCTTTAGCCCGGGGAGCCAATATGACTCTCCAGGGCCAATATGACTTAGAGGCATGCCTCGACCATATCATAACCTTTTTATTACATACTAATATATAAATTTATACAAAAGAGTAACCAACTTTAATCTAGTAAACTAGTGCACATTACAGTAATCTAATGGGAGAAAAAGAAACAAAAAAAAAAAAAAAAAAAAAAAAAAAAAAAAACATCTCTGAGATTCGAAATCCAAACCTCTGATTTAAAAAACCTGAGTTTTGCCACTCGACCAGTCTTCCCTTTCACTATTCTACGTCAATTTTTTATATATTATATAAATAAATACAACGTCATGGCGCTATGTGGAGTGACTTTCCTTATGTATATTTATAAATACAACGTCATGGTGACATCACCAGTGCGCTATGTGGAGTGACTTTCCTTGTGTATATTTATGAATACAACGTCATGGTGACATCACCAGTGCGCTATGTGGTGTGACTTTCCTTTTGTATATGAAGTTATTTTTAGGTGTGTTTACATTGGCAACGTTAACATTGACAACGCCCATGATTTATTCACATTTTCGACGCATGTTTTTTGCCACTTTTTTCATTACTTTTTGGGGATTTACTTCAGGAATTCCCAACATAAAATGAATTTGTAGAGTTACTCGTGATAAAAGAAATAAGAACACAACCATAAACGTCAATTTTTCATTGGAAATTAGCGCAGAAAGCAAAGTAACGGCCACTGATTGTGTGATTCAATGAAAACTATTCAACTTTGCCTAACAAAGACCTTTTCTTCGAGATGTCCAGCTCTTTGTCTGTGAACGGATCTGACCACAGAACTTTGTTACCTAGACCGTGCTGTTTCAAGGATTTTCTTTTAAAAGTCAGAACTTCTCTTGAATGTTTGAAACTGTCATCTTTTAAAATGTTGCCGTCGTAATGCTCATCGGAAAGGTAAAAGTGCACACTTGCCTGATAGGCTTTAAGGGTGCTAGGCTTATACTCTTTGTCAATTTTCTTTCAATACTCCGAAAAAAAAAATCTTGTCAAGTATAAATCTAAATCCTTGGGCGGAATATCTTCTACCCTGCGGTTTTCTCAAACGATTCATGAACTTTCATTAGGTCAGAACTTGTTTTTGCTGTTATTTTTTATGCTTTCTACGAATTCAAATGTATGTTTCGTTGACCAGTCTATTTATATCTCCTGTCATTTTGTTCCTGTATTATGTTATCTAAGTCTAAAAGACGTTTTGTCAATGATTCCAGCGTCGTTTCTGCTGCCGTTTTGAATCTTCTGCAGAACGAACCGATTCCAATGCTAAAATTCTGTTTCCATTGTGACTTAATTAACCGATGCCAATTTTGATAGGCAGGGCCAAAAAAGCCATATTATATGAAATTTTGGCATTGTCACATGACTGTGCGTTTTACAATCCAGAAAAATAACTAGTATAGAAGTATTCTGATGGCAATTTGCTATGTGTAAGTAAGTATGTAATAATACCATTTATTATATAGCTATAAATAATGTGCGATAAAATCCGAGGAGCAAGCGTGCTGATATCACACGATATCAGCTTGATAATGCACGCTTATTCGGGTGCCTTCGAATGTTACCGTTATATGACATATGATATCGCACTAGTGCAAAAATGATATCGCTTTTGTAATATCAATTTCGCACTGTTGTTATAATTGCTTTCAGACAAGGAATTTTCACAGAATTTTGTCTATAAAGCATATAATCGAGCAAAACTATATATATATCTATATAATAAAAGGGTTATTGCACTGATATTAGTGAATATCGTCCCTCTTTGAGATATCTACGGACACTCGCAAGCTCGTGTCCTTCGATATCCCAACGAGGGAAATATATTCTCCAATATCAATGCAATAACCTTATAATATACCCTAAGTATTCGGACAAGCAGATAGGCATGAGAAAAAGTGTATACCCACGTCAGACGCCACAGAACGCGGCGGATCATTCAGAGTCTACACTGGTTTCCACTCATCAACCGGTATTTTTGACACATCAGAAGTTAAATGGATAGTAAAAAGTTAAGGTGTCCAAATACTTAGGGTAAATACAGCAGTACACATATGACTACAAACGGCAACGCTGCGGAGTCGCCTTGATTATTTTGTTTAACGTTCAGCATGCTGTGTAAAATTTCGGCAGACGACATTTTATTTATTTATTTATTTTATTATTATTAATATTTTTTTTTTTTCAGAAATTAGAATTTGATATTTCTTGCAAATCGTCTTCTAAGAAAATTATTAGCAGCCAATTTGCATGATATGTCAGAAACTATTTTCAAGGCAAAATAAAGTGCAAATGTATTATACGTTAATCGTCTGCTGACTTTGCCCAGAGCCAGAGAAAGGTTTAACAAGATAGGATGATCGTAGCTAACAGTAATCAGCCTCCTTGCAACTCGCTGATGGGTTCACAGGTCCATGTCTCCACTGTCCCCATGCGTATGCAATTTTTGAAGAGTCAGCGTTGGCTTCAAGGGAAGTAATTAAGTAAGAACCAATGTTCCTATGAATATAGCATTACCTTTCTTATATTATGAAGTGTTTCCCCTCGCCCCTTTTAGCGCCATGCCCGAATTTGTCAGCGTCACGCCCTTTTCGCTCGCGCCATGCCCTTTTTTGTCACAACAATAACGTCTGATTGATCCTGCATGTTCTCAATTACAGAACTGGCCAATCAACAGAAATCTCATAAAACTATTGACAAAGGAATGGAAATGTTCTCAAGGAGATTTGTACCTACCAATTTTCATTTTCTACAGACCTGAGACTCACTAAGGCATCAGCCCGTGTAAAAATAATCACGAAATTTTATATATAAGCTGACCGCTTCTTCCGCATTATATTATACAGACCAAAAATGACGTTTTTTTCCAGCCGAGCTAGTTCCATCAATACAGAGCTAGACCCATCGGCAAAGAGCTAGTGCCATCGACACAACTCAACATGCTTATCAGCCTGATAAAGACAGAAGACCCCTCAAACCCTATTTTTACAAAGTAAAACAAGAGGCTTTTAAGGGTATTCTACTTTATTTGCTTCAAATCAGATTTCTCGATGAAACGGTTCTTACGAGCACCCGTTATCTATGATTGTAGCAGAAATAAGAAAAGTATCACACTTTTTTAGCCACAGAAATTCCAGATATCATAAAGGAGTGTCCATGTAATATTTTACAGTAACTGTTATCTGTAGATCCTTCTTTTCTTGGGGAATCGTATCTATGCATAATCCGGGCGACACACTTCTGATAGGATACATGAGATTTGCATGGAGGTGAAAAGAGAACGTACATAATACAATACCCCATTGTACTCTAGAGGACCTGGTCCTAAGTCCTTTGGTCTTCCAGTAAACGTCCTTAAATTATACATTCCCACATTAGGGTGTCTTTTGTTTCTGACTTTACCCTAAATAATCGGACAACTTAACACCTTACCATACGCGTCCTAAAATTTTAACAGGGCCATTAAACTACCTGTTGCTGTATTTAAAAATGCTGAATGAGTGTCAAACAGCTTAGGCCCTGATCAGACGCTGCGTTATATAGCATATGATCTGAGTCTATGTTGTTTGTTTAGGTCTGTCTGTCCAAATACTTAACGTTAAAGACATAGCTATGAGACCATTATGAAAACACACCTATTCTAGTATATTGAATATTTCACAGCTTTCAGATAAAAATTCTGATATTTTTTTTCATATTTCTGCTCAAAACATAGAGGCGGTTCTAACGAGTACCCCACAATCTATGTTTTTGAGCAGAAATAAGAAAATTAATGTATACCCCTGTAACTGTTTTACTATATAAAAGTGGGGTATAAGGGGGTCAAAATTATATAGGTGTGTTTTCGTGATGCGAAAAGTGATACCATTCACAAAAGATTTTATTGCCCCTACCTAGGTGCCATGCAAGAAACATCAAAGGTGTGTCATAAAGAGATGATTATGATACCACAGCAGGGTGTGGTAAAGAGGCCTTCTGAGAGGTAATAAATACTTTGGAGGGGATATGGATCGGATAAATAAACCAGTACTAAATTCTCCATTTGGGCCTCTACCTGTTTATCGTTTATTGCTAGGTTTTGTTGTGTCCGGCGATAAGACTAACAACCGAGGCACATCTTATGTTTATGCCCTTAAAGGGAAAGGCAATATAGAAAGAAAATATATTTATCAGGATATAACTTTCAAAGCCAAAAAGTTTGATACGTTTGATCAAAATGGCCAGCTAATAAGAAAGTTATTGGAGTTTAAATATTTGGAAACCAACTGTCAGGGAGGCCACCATTTTTAAACTTTGTGGTGTCACACAGACCTAATTAAATATGCATAATTACAGAGATTGATATTTTGTTTTAATGTTTCTAAACATGTTTTCCAAAAGTGATAAGCAACTTATTTTCTAAAAACAAATGCTTTGGTTTTAAAAATAAAGCAAAATTTTAAAGTTTAAAAATTCTTCAAATCTCATTAAATATTCAAAATGGCGGAGCCAGTGTCGGTCATGTTAGATCCTTCATACAAGAATAACTTTGTTATTTCTTGACCGATTTTCATCAAACTTGTATCAATCTTAAAGGTTTGTTAAGCTTTTCGTTGTGAAATATATTTTATATTAGGGTTACGTTCCCTTTTAAACCTTTCAGCCCGGCAGACCGAAACCAAGACCTGTGCAAATAGTGTCGATCCAGAGTTTCAGGATCTACACTGTTTACCATTATGTCTTTTTTTTTTTAGACTGAACCCCTATTTACATCAGTGGAAATGTCCAAATTCAAGAATGGAAGAGTCCACTTCAGGAACTCAGTGATGAAAGGGTTAATACGGTATATGAAGAACCTACCATCCAGAGTCAAAGCTGACGTCTTTTCGATAATAATTGTTTACGATATAGTAACACCAAGGCGGATAATGATAAAGTGTGTATACTTCTTGTAAATTGTTTTGATCTGCTGGTGGTTTTGTCACCAATTATTTTTGGTGATGATTTACGTGACACATCACAAACCTGCTATCATGGTCATAGCTGACCAAGAGCAGTATAGAGAGAATGAAAGATAGAAATTAAACCCGTCTCACTTCGCCGCAAATTAGAAAGTAGACAGACAGAAAGACAGCCAGGTGGACAAACAGCCGGATAGACAGCAGACAGACAAAAAGATCGATTGGTTGATTGATCGATCGATAGATCCATCCATCCATACATACATACATACATAATAGCCAGATGGACAAACAGCCGGATAGACAGCAGACAGACAAAAAGATCGATCGATTGATCGATCGATCGATCGATCGATAGATCCATCCATCCATCCATACATACATAGATACATACATACATACATACATAATAGCCAGATGGACAAACAGCCGGATAGACAGCAGACAGACAAAAAGATCGATCGATTGATCGATCGATCGAGCGATCGATAGATCCATCCATCCATCCATACATACATACATACATACATACATACATACATACATACATACATACATACATACATAATAGCCAGATGGACAAACAGCCGGATAGACAGCAGACAGACAAAAAGATCGATCGATCGATCGATCGATTGATCGATCGATCGATCGATAGATCCATCCATCCATCCATTCATCCATACATAATAGCCAGATGGACAAACAGCCGGATAGACAGCAGACAGACAAAAAGATCGATCGTACATACATACATACATACATACATGCATACATACATACATACATACATACATACATACATACATACATACATACATACATACATACATACATACATACATACATACATAGGCAGGCAGTCAAATACAGATAGATCTTTCCAAACCTGGATTTGGCATTATTTATTTATTTACGGTATTTATTGCGTGCAATTCTTCTTCTTCTTCTTTGTAATGTCCCCACGATGACTTTACGTGGCACCGTCTCAACATGGTTAAGACGTAAAAGTTCACAGATTATCGCATAATTAAAGTTCAGGACAACAAGTGGTCAGTTCTTTTCACTGTTATTCACATACGGTACAACTACGCGTTTAACTCTCTGGTTATTTAAGTCAGTTAGTAAAAGCTTGGTTCTATTCACATGTAGCTTGTATATTAGTTCCCGACTGTAGAGTTCTAAAACATTCCTCTGGTGGGGGCTAGGTTGAAGGGCACTCTCAATGTCTGGATGGGTTTCGTCCAATAGAAGCTGTGTACTTAATTCTGTGTTGTTGAGTAGGGCGGAAATCCCACTGGAATGATCAAATAAGGCTCTGATTTTATTCATTGACATAGTTCTTAAGACATGAAATGTCTCACACGAGATCAAAAAATGCTCCCTAGTTTCAGGATATTTTTTACAAAGCTGGCATGTTGGACTGACATTAAACTGATTGAATTTAGCCCTGTTAGACTGCAGTGTATAGGTTCCTGTCAGCAACCTTACTTTTACTTCGGCACGTCTTGTGTCATAGGTGTTGTTTCTAACCGTGGCAAAGACTGTGTGTACTTTTCCTACTCTAACAGATTCTGGCTTGAGATATTTCAATGAAGACTTTGAGGCTATATCTTCTTTCCATTGCTGTTCAACATGAGCATGTATCTAAGATTTCACCTCTTTCTTCCACTGTTTTTTGGTAGGAGGGTTATCTATTAGTTCATAGGCAGTGGGTAGCATATAGTCATTCAGAATACTCCTAACTGAGGAAAACCAACTTTTATCTGCAATATCCTTCACTGCTAGCTGTCGTCTGGCAATCTGATTTGCAATACAAGATTGGTCCCTCGTAATACTGCCGAAAAAGCTGAGTATATTTTTCTCAATACAGACATTCACTGGAATTTTATGTTACAATTGTTAAAAAAGAAGTTCGAACGCTTTTGTTTTCGCGTTTCTATTCGTGTTCTGTTTTACTGGGTCCTCTTTTGGTACGTGTTACTTTTTCGGTTGTCATGGAGTAACTTTTACCAGTAATTATCCGCAGACCAGTCCACATTGTATACATGTAACAACGGAGAAAAACACAAGACAGCAAACCGGCAAAATGATGTTTGATCTTGATCCGAGGAAAGAACCGGACTTCTTAAAAGCGGTTTTCTCTAACCCTCGCTTTAAAAAGCATCTTATACAGAGGCTTATTTGTTTTGGGGTGATCTTCGTGGTATGGGTGTATATAAATGGAGGTACGACATCCGTTTGTCTGGGGCTGACGTTGGTGGGGTAAAATAATGGTAACAGGTCCCAAATTCGTATGCTTGCAATAATTGACGTGTTGTTGCTAACCAATACTTACCAATCTCACACCATTACAGGTTGTCAAACACCTGCTATATGTGGGTTTGAAATTTGAACATTGTCAGTCTATCTCAATCTGGTTGTGCTAATTCCTGGTTTGTAGGAAGCTGGGTTTGAAATTTGCTGTCAGTCTATCTCAGTCTGGTTTGAAATTTGAACACTGTCAGTCTATCTCAATCTGGCTGTGCTAATTCCTGGTTTGTAGGAAGCAGGCTTGAATTTTTGTGGGTGATGTTTACAGTGTAGATTGAGTAAGTTCTTGAAGATGTTGACAGAGGAGGCCAAGACACCAGTCGAGAAGCTGTTCCAGTTAATAAAAATGACTAAGGCTGTGCTCCAGATAGCATCCTTATAGTTGTTTATTATGCCTTATGGACCCTTTTGCACCAAATAAGGGATAATTTAAAAATAGCCAGTACCAAATATGAACCCATTTTTAGCGATATAATGTGGTTTTTCCTGTAGCCCTTTGGAAAATGAAGAATGAGGAGATTGCAGAAATGCATCAAATAAAATAATGGGGGTATTCTAGCCAGTCATTGTCATTTGATCCAGTGTCTTTATTCAGTGCCGACATAACTGTTGGTCATCGATATATGCAATGAATGCATACAGAATCACATCTGCAATCGTGACTGATTTGTGTAAACAGCGGGAAAAGAAAGTAGCTTGCAACATGCAGGTTTAAAAGTCAAACTGGAAAACTAAGTATCTTTGATTGATCATTGCTAGAGCAGGTGAACAAAGAAAAAATCCAAAGAAGATCACCCAAATACTAGGTAAGGTGATTGGGTCTGTTATTAAAAAGGGGTTCCCTGAAGAACGGGATCCGGCACATAGCACCCATTTCAGAAATTTTTTTGCTTGGTTACAAAAGAGATAATAAATACAGAAAAATGATCAACTGTATTGTTCTGCGCAAACATTTATGGAGCAGACTCTGTAGGAAGAGACACAAACAAAAATTTAAGCATTAAAATACTCACTTTAAAGCAAATTATTTAAACCACAGTGCACCCCTCCCCACCAACCCCTGTGCCAAGAAAAATAACTAAGAATTTCTGCACCATGGATACTGATTGCAGAATCCCAGTTTCAATTTGAGCAGTATGATACTGGTTAGAAAAATAATTATCTGGAACACTGGCTAAAAGCATTTGCTCTTTTAAATGTGCTCGTTTTTTGAAAAACTTTAATTGGTATATTGAAGTACTTAGGTTAAATGTTGTTTGCAGGAATATGGGGTTACACGACTTACCAAAATACCGGAACACTACCAACAGTGAATAATCTACCTCTGCGCCATGCATTAACATATATTATGCAAAAAAATACTGGATGATACAAGACAATTCCAGATGAGGGCAGTACTGACGCATTTTTTTTTTTTTTTTGATGCAGGCGATCAAAAAAGTAATTTTGGTTTTGTTTACAAAGTTTTGTGTATACACGTTTGTTTCGGCAACTCTTGACTGCCAGTCGGCAAAGTGCAAAATGCGTCTATAAATAGACTGACAGTCTGATGGATAGCTCATTTATGTCAGCTTACTTGGACCACTGTAATCACTTGAGACAAGTACATGTACCTGATGATTTCCATGAAATTGTTATTTATTTCAGGTATTTTACCATTCTTCCTCCGTCAGAAAATTCCTATGTTGAAGATTGGTACAGAGGCCAATATTTTGTCATTTTTCTCCAACACAGAGGATGATGGTGTAAATATAAAGTGGGCGCATTCTGTAAACACTATGGCAAAGCTGGAGAGGGCACTAGATAGCCGTACGTTTATTTATAGTTACAGAATTGGTGTGTGACTTGCAGCATTATTGTACTTGAGGATTTTCATGCATTGCACATCATATGTTATTGCTTTTTGCTAATTGTCATATATGGTGAAATATGTACCCACTCGCTTGATGTGTATATGTTTGGCAAAAAGGATTGTAATTTGTTTCATACCAATGAAGAATTTTGTATAAATTTGTATCTACCTTAAATTAACACATATATGCATGGCATCCTGTAAAAGGGACATTGCCAAACAGTGTAGACACAGATCAGATGCTGCAGAATGCAGCATCTAATCAGGGTCTACAATGTGTACATTAAATACAGGGATACTTATAAAATATAGTGATAATAAAAAATAACCAGACACCCCATCTTTTGGAAAAGGACATGTCCAAAGAGTTATGGTAGAAGATTCCACTTGGCATAAATGGGTTAAACATTTGGACAGACCCATCTGGACAAATAGTATAGACCCTGATCAAACTGTTCCTGAGGGTATCAAAGTCTGTTTGCCATTCTGACCGAATTTTATAAAAACATTACCAGGTAGTCAAATAGACTTGCTAAATTTTTAGGATAAGCACAGAAAGCAGTTAACGCTTAGCATTCTGGGTAAAATTTTCAGCAGATAACATATTGATATATTTTTCCCAGAAAATAGGTTTTGGATTTCATGCAAATTTGTCTCTAAAAGAGACAATTTGCATTAAATGTCAGATCCTGTTTTCTGGGAAAAAATAAGGAAAATATCACCAAATTGTCATCTGCTGAATTAGCCCAGAGAGTGGTAAAGGTTAAATGGGGAAATAGGATATCACATGAGTCACACCCAGTCACACCCAGCTCTGTTGTTAACATTTTGGCTAATTATATTAATGAGTAATTTTTCTGCTCAGAGACAAAGTGCACATCCTAAGATTTTCAAAGCATAGTAATACTGTTCTATGACAGATATGCTGTGGGATCACTTTGTAATGGGCTAAGGCCAAAACAAAAAATATATGTGTTTCTGGCTTCAGCCTAAAAAAAATAGGAATGGTAGGACATCATAACCATTTTATTTTATTCAAACATTTTATTGTAAGTATTTTATATATTGTTGTCATTTTTTTTTTTTTCAGTATTTTGCCCAGATTTCATAATAAAATATTTAGGGTTGGAGCAAAAACCTACATGTAGGTAAAGTTGGGAAACCTGAAACACACATATATTTTTATTTGGCCCAAGTAGGGATAGATGTGAAAATGGATTATTTGTATAACTTTCATAAAATACAGATTTAATGAAATGGTTGGTTTTGCAATGGTACCAATCAATACGAAAGTCTTATTGCTTTCAACTGGCTTTGCTACTTTCCTGTTATGCGCTGCCTTTATGAAATGAACTATAAATTTGTCAACCAGCTTCTGATGACAGAAATCAAGATTGGTTAACAGATAAACAGGTTTGCTTTGATTTAACCATTTTTTCACTGATGTAACTCACACATACTGCCAAATAATTTGCAACAACCAGGCCAGTCTGTTAAAAAAAAACAACACTTTTTTTTTTTTTTTTTTGCATACATTTGCATACATTTGTCAAAATCTGTTAGCTGTGCGAAAAAAAAAAGTTAATGTTTAGGGTGTAGTTATTGTTTGGGGTGTAGTTATGTTCACGATTTCCATGGTCAGTATTAAAGCATGATATTAAATACCACAAACATATGTATGTTAATTTTGTGTGTCTACAGATGAAATACACATGATAGAGGCTGATGTGATGCTGAGAGGTCAGGGCACAGATAAGCAGACTCTGATCCCAGTTATGGCCCAGTTCCCAGACACTGATGGTGATCTTACATTTGATGATTGGCTGGACAAAGTGATTAAATCGTCCAAGAAGGGAATCAAGATAGATTTCCAGTCAAATGATGCAATAGACTTAACTCTACAGAAAATGAAGGACAAGAAGAGTCAGGTAATGTAGCCAAAGAACTAGAGAACAGCTAGTCCACGACTAAGTGAGCAGCTTATTTACATGTCAGAGCCCAGGGCCCAGTTGTTCAAAACTAACGATGTTGTTAGTTAACGTATTGTTAAAAACTTTGATCTTTAAATATAACATATACACTAATAGTTTTGCTGAAAAACGTGAGTAGCTTTTGCATTTGCAAAAGCTATTTACACTTTTCTAGCAAAAATACCTGTGAATTTGGTATTGTACTTACTAGAACAGTTAACATTTTGACCACAAACCAGCTGGTTAAGCTAATGACACTTTGTTCAAAACATTATGAAGTAGTTAGCTATCGTGATGTTAAAATTTCTATCTTGAAATATGGCATATACATTGATATTTTTTGCTGCAAAAATGTGAGTAGCTTTTGCAAAAGCTACTCACATTTTTGCAGCAAAAATAATAATGTATTTGAAAATACCTTAGCTACAACAGTTAATGAGTTTGTCATTAGCAAGCTCATTAAACTAATGATGCTTTGAACAACTGGGCCCAGATTTCTTAGCTCCAGATTAGGTAATGCCTGTGTTAAAAAAGTGTTGATATATATATTTTTTTATTTCTCCTTGAAAACATATGATGTGTTACTCGTAAGAACTGCCTCAATGAGGTGCTTCAGATGAGTACCCACAACACGTTTTTATGGAGAAATAAGAAGAATATTTTTCAGGCTGCCCCTCTTTTCTGAAGCTATGGGTGTATACTACTTTCATAAAACATCACTTATTACGAAAATATGTCTATTCAAATATACTGAAAATTTTACCACCAAAAAATGAAACTTTTCAGATAAAAAATTCTGATTTTTTTTCATATTTCTGCTCAAAACATAGATTGTAGGTACTCATTAGAACTGCCTCAAGGAGGCAGTTCTAATGAGTACCCACAATCTATGTTTTTAGGCAGAAATAAGAAAAATAATGTTTTCCCCTGTAAACCCCAGTTTTACTATATAAAAGTGGGATTTAAGGGGGTCAAAACCATATAGGCATGTTTGGCTGTAATTAAGATGTTAGACTGGCTCCAGTCTCTAGTGACAAAATAATTTTTCTTATAATCTGTTTAATAATCCACTAAAATAAAACCAAAGTAATATCATGACTATAGAGGCTGGTCACTAGTGACCAACCATTATAGTCCTGATATTTTTTTGGTTTTATCTAAGTGGATTATCAAACAGGATTATGAGAAAAATATTTAGTCACTGGAGACTGGTGCCAGTCTAGTAAGCTGTGTATCAAGAGGAATGTTTTGCTTATTTCTCCACACCTTAGCAAGGCTTTTCTAATGAGCCACAACATTTGTTTTCCTGAAGATATGTTAGTACTTTTAGGTTGAAAAAAAAAAAAAAGCATTTTATATAATATGGTTCTAATGGGATACCACAGTCTGTGTTTCCTGTGGAAATAAGAAAAGTATAAGCATCATAGCTTCAAATACAGCACTTTTATTACAACTGAAAAGTATGGATAGTTTTCTTATTCTCCATGAAAACATGTCAGGCACTTCTAATGAGTACTCAAAACATGTTTTCATGAAATAATTGTATGGTTACAATCTGTTGACTATTTTGATACCAGTACATTGTATATCATCTTGATTGAGTATGAAGTACTGGTATCTTCTACCTGACAGCTCTCCTGTGATTATAAAGCCTCTTCCTGTCAGTTATTAAACAAGATAGCATCTTTCTGTCAGTTATTAAACAATTTTAAGCATCTTTCTGTCAGTTATTAACTCCATATAAAATGATGATTGTGATGATATTCTTTGTGCTTTTTGCACCAATACATATTTTGTGGGTACTTATTGAAATAACCTTCACTCGGCAATTTTTCACAAGAACATGCCTACTTAATTTATCTTCTGAATGCTTCCTTTATGTGGCATGGTTATTGATAAGATGCCTTTTTCAGTCCAAAAGGATTGATAATTTTCTTATTTCTCCATGAAAACATATGTTGTGGGTACCCATTTGAAGCTAATGAGTACCCACAACATATGTTTTTGTGGAGAAAAAAGAAATATATTTACCTGATACTCACTCTTATCTGGACCTTTGAATGTATTTATACACACACCACCAGAATTCATTTTATTTGGTACTTGTACAATGACAGTAGTTTACAGTACTGCAGCCTGCACTGTACAATGACAGTAGTTTACAGTACTGCAGTCTGCATTGTACAGTGACAGTAGTTTACAGTACTGCAGCCTGCAGAATGTAGTTTTGTTGAGTTATAATGTAACAGTGCAAGCACCAGTCTCCACCCAGTGACCATTTTGAAGCAAAACATATAGGAATAAGGTCCTGAATGTTTTGTAGCTTGCAAATGATTGCTGTATATATGTACAGCAGTACATTTTGCTATTAACTGATGGAATTGTTTGAATCTTTCCAAAAATGTTCTGGTGTTCGATATTATCGGGGGAAATACTAGAATTTCAGGATTTCCCATTGTGTTTTTATAAAACTAATATGTTATAGCCTGATTTCTATTTTTAAGTATCATAATAACCTTAAGTATTGGGACAGACAGACGTGAGCAAACAGTGTAGACCCAGATTAGATGCTGTGGAATGCTGCATCTAATCAGGGTTTAGACTGCCTTGCCATTCACCCAGCAGTCATTTAGACATACCAACAGGTAGTACAATGGGCTTGTTCAGTTTTTTTTTTACAAAAATATGGGAAAGGGTAAATATATTCCTAATATTTAGGATAAATATGATAATTTATATTTTAGATTCAGGTTCCAGTTTGGTTTCATGCCAATGTGTTGAAAGGACCACTTGGTGGTGAGCCAAGCATAGATCCAACCAGGTTTGTACGAACCATAAAGAGGCAGTTTCCGGAATGTACGATATCATTGGGCTGGACAACTGGCACTCATACTGATCTTAGTCAGTCTAGCTACACCTGGGATATGGTCCTGGACATGTACTACTTGATTGACAAGTTGGAACTCGAGCCATTGATAGTGTATACAGTCAGAGCTTCATTCATCCAAAATTCTGTACCTCAGCTAAAATGGTTGACCGATAATACAAGGGCTTCTATACTAGTGTGGCAAAGTCCTGAGGATAGACACATAGCTTCTCATGCTGATCTTATGTACATATGCTACAGATTTCCTCCCCATAATGCTTTCTTTGATCTACATGATCCAAAACTGGAAGAATATCTTGTAGAAAACCGTATGAATTCGGGACCAAAGGTTGATCAGTTAGTTAAATTGAGGGATACGGAGCTATTCCGCCCAGAAGCATGGGTGAAAATGGGTTTCTACATTGAGGCTCATTCTATCTTGCCAAGCACTGAAGCTATTGTTCTGACAAGCAGGGCAGTGTATATGGTAACCAAGGCTAAATATAGACCAAGCAATACCTTAAAACTGGCAGGCAGGGTGCAATTCTTGAATCGCAAGTCTCTGAAGGCAGAGGAAGGGAGAACTGGGTTGAGTATTTTCCTTCGCTCCACTTCCTACATTGACTATGAGAACATTAAAGGAATTCACTGCTTCATCGGTATTGATGGGAATATTGTTGTCTCCAGCAGCCATTTAAACACAGAATTCAAGGAAGACACAAGCATAACACCAAGCTCCGCAAACTGTTTCAGATTCCGAGTTATAGATACGGGAAAAGAAATAATTTTCACTGTTGGTGTAATGCATGACTGTACCACACTGAACAGTGCTAAGCCAGATGATCGTACCCCTGCTGTGTTAAGGGTACCAGTTGCTTCCAGTATAGGTGGCTTGGATGATGAACATCCTTTCATAGTGAAACTGGAAGACAGTAAAAGGACTGCAGTGATTGATGAACTTACCATCAAGTACACTAGTTAGGATGTTTTTGAGAATAGCCCAACATAAGATACTTTTTTTATCAAAAAGCAGTGATGTTTTTTTTCTTTAATTTCACCACACAATATAAGTTTAAGTGCTCTTTAGAATTGCTCTAAAGCAGTTGAAGGAGGTACTCCATCAACTACTTTAGAGCAATTCTAATTACATGTGCATTTTCACGGAGAACTAAGAAAAATATTTTTCTACGTATCCCAAAAATTTAGAACTCGTAGCTCCAGATAAGGTGTTTTTTTTTTTCTACCAAAAAGGATAATATTTTTGTTATTTCTCCACAAAAATATAATGTGGTACACATTAGAAGTGTCTTGATGAGGCACTTCTAATGAGTATCCAAAACATATGCTTAATTTTTTATGGAGATATAAAAAATTATAATTACCTGATACCACCTCTCATCTCAGGCTATGTGTGATGAAAGAGAATGGAAAAAGATACTCATATTGTATATGTGAACAAATTACCCATCTGAATGGTGGGTAAAAAATTCAATAGACAACATTTTGAAATATTTTTTCGTAATTTTCTCAGGAAATGGGCTTTGCCATTTCATGCAAATTTGTATGAAATGTCAAAGTCTGTTTTCTGGGAAAAACAAGAAAAGTGTTGTCAGTTTGTCGTCCGCTGAGTTAGCCTAGAGTGTGGTAAAGGTTAAGGTTCAAACTGGCCTGTAGGAGTTTGACTAGCCCCGTATATATTTTTCACTGCAAGATCAATTATTTTTGCAAACAAAACAACCTAGACTGAGAGAAATACTGGCTGCTTATGCAGTATGAGT
The DNA here is from genome assembly GCA_964016985.1 of Anodontia alba. NCBI lineage: Eukaryota > Metazoa > Mollusca > Bivalvia > Lucinida > Lucinidae > Anodontia > Anodontia alba. The sequence continues at coordinate 89,735,716 of OZ024825.1, read as the reverse complement.
CTGTACTAATTGGGGGAAATAGTTACGGATTGGAACATCTCCAAAAATAAATTGTAAAGTCAGAAAAGAAGCAACACATAGCATAATTTATAGATCTGTACTAAAATGCCAAATTCTGCATAATTTTCTATATTGTCTGTAAATATGTAGAGTACTGACTTTAATGAAGAATTTACACAAGTCCAGATAAAATGATGATTTTGAATAACTTACAATTGCCACAGTGGGGCGAAGCTTCTACAGGACCAAGAAGTTAGTGTCCCTGACTTTGGATAGCGAGGTCTCAGGATTGAATCCTGCTAGATATGGAATTCATTTCATGACTGTACTGTGCTTCTATGCACAGATCCTTGCATTAACACCCCTTTATTGTCTTGATATTACTTAATTAATGTTGAAAGAGATGTAAAGCACCAAATTTCCATCCTGCATCAGTGAGACAGTTATAATGAGTACCCCATAGGTCTAGATAAGAGTGGGTATCAGTTAAATAGTTTTCTTATTTCTCAACGAAAACATACATTGTGGGTACTCATCAGAAGTGCCTCGCTGAGGCACTTCTGATGAGTACCCACAGCATATGTCTTTGTCAAATAATAAGAAAAATAGAGATACTTTTTGGTTGAAAAAAGCACCTTATCAAGAGCTATGTGTACCCATGTATTCTTTTTGTGAAAAAATTATGAAAAATATCTCTTTGATTAGTTAGTTTATCTAAAGCTACTTGCATGTTTTTCTTACTTCTTCATGAAAACTTATGTTGTGGGTACTCATTAGAAGTGTCTCATTGAGGCACTTCTAATGAGTACGATACCCACAACATAAGTTTTCATTGAGAAAGTAAGAAAATATTTACCTAATACCCCGTCTTATCTGAAGCTATGAGAAAAAACATGTTTATTCATCTTTTACTTAATGATCAGAAATCAAAAGTTTTTTGCAATTGTTGCATATTGTATATATGTACAGTGTATAATAACAATTTAGTTAACTTCAGTGCTCATGTTGTGAGTATTTTATTACGGTTGATGTACCTGATTCAACGAAGGTTTCATAAAAATATTCTTTATGGCAAGTTTTTTGCCCTGTCTGTTAATACATTTGTATGTAGAGTACTGAGTTTGACAGACTTTTATCACCTGAAGTCTGAGCTTTATGCAGGTGTAAATTGATTACATGCCATGACCAATTTCTGTGATAAACTAGAATATCTGCATAAACTCATAGCTCCAGATAAGGCACTTTTTTCCAACCTAAAATTATTGATATTTTTCTTATTTCTCCAAGGTGCTTTTATTGAGTAAAAAACAGATGTTTTCATGGAGAAATAAGAAAAATAATAACTGGATACCCCCTTTTATCTGGAGCTATGAAACTAGAGTACATAATGATACAATATTGCAGCCATTCACTGATTTTTTTCTTTTTTTTTTTTTGTCCCAAAATGACATCGGATCTTTATTAATGTATAACATGAGATATGGGAGAAAAAAAAAAAAAACTTGTCTGGTTGTGAAATACCCATTACACAAGCTAACTGTTAACCCTTGTCCTGTTGAATAAATTAAGATGCCACGCCTACTTCCAATTTTCAGCCACTCAGATTACTTGATCCAGTTTGTTGATACAAATTCACATACTTAATGGCAAACAGTGCAGATCCAGATCAGTTGGCTTCTGAAGAAGCCAACTGATCTGGATCTACACTGTTTGTAAAGGCAGGGTATATCCAGGTTCAGCAGGACAATGGTAAAGCCTCTTGTTACAGCTGTTTTGGAAGTATTGTCTTGAAGTACAGTTCTTGAACTGAATATACTTGGATAAGGTCCAAGACTCTTTTTATCATCTTTGATCAATAGGTCATGGGGAAGGGGAGTGTGTATCCAGGGTTTGCAGACATTGTCTCTAGTTTTAGTAGTCATTTACTCATAAAATCTAAATCTTACTTGTTTTAAACCTGTGTGTAACTACTTTCATTTGGTACCGTACCAGTCTTTGTCTGAATACTTAAGGACAAATATAATAAAATCTGTCCTGTTAAAAGATTAAAAAATTAAAATGTATCCTGTTAACCCTTGTCATGCTGAATAAATTAAGATGCCATGCCCACTTCTAATTTTTAGCCAATCAGATTGCTTGATCCAGATTGTTGCTTTAAATTCACATACTTAATAGCAAACAGTGCAGATCCAAATCAGTTGGCTTCTGAAGAAGCCAACTGATCTGGATCTACACTGTTTGCAAAGGCAGTATATATCCGGGTTCAGCAAGATAAGGGTTAAAAGGTACAAACATGTTCAGATAATGCTTACCTACTATTAATTAGATGTAACACTCTCTGGGCTAATTCAAGAGACTGATATATTTTTTTTCCCCAGAAAATAGGCTTTGACAATTCATTCAGATAAATAGACAGTTTGCTTTGAATACCAAAGCCTATTTTCTCGGAAAAAATAAGAAAAATACAAATGTTTTTCAAAATGTTGTTTGCTGAAATTTTTATCCAGCATGCTGCCGGCTTCGATGGCTCAGTTGGATGGGCATCTGACTGGAGACCAGGTCACGGGTTCAACCCCCACCGAGGTCGGCAACATTCTTTCATGGAGATTGATCATGGAATAATTTCTACGGTCATTCTCTCCCTTCCGCTGATTCAAGAAGGGCAAGTTGTCAGTTTCTGGCAAAAAAATGTGCACAATACTGTTTAACCGCTTAGAGGACTAAGCCTGCCCAGTAAACGTGTGGCTAGGTAAACTGACCACACTCAACATGACCCCATTGGGTTGACTGGGCCATAAAACCTCAACACAAACAAACAATTACCCAGCGTGCTAAGCATTAAAAACTTTCAAAAAGAAGAAAGAACTGAATGAAAATAGTAATCACACAGATTCTGAAAACTGTAGCATTTGGATACTTACTTTTTTTTACTGTATTTGCACATATACATGTAATTATCAAGTATCTTCAGAAATATATGTTATTTTTTTTTTTTTTTTTTTAGTTATTGCAGGTCTGCTTCTTTCCTGTCGTTTTTTGTTGGTTTATTTCATCTAAATGAATTAGATATCAGATTTATAAATATCAGCTGAAAAGAATTAATTTTGTTTTGGTGCTTTTGCACAAACACATTTACATATGCAAAATGTGTAGTTGGATACCGGCTATCTTCTTTAATTGCTATTTGAACTTAATGTAATAAATTAAGTCATTTTATTTTAAATCAAAATCATTGATGCTGAATATCAAACTTCAACCTTTACAAGAATATTATGTTGCCACTGAATACATCTTTTTGGAATACCAAATAGTACATTATCATAGTTCTGAGCCCTTTAAAGTTTTAATTTGGCAATGTTGAAGCTGTAACTGTTGAATTTTTGGGTTATCACCAATTATATTATAAAGATTACTACTGTCCTTTCAACATCTCTCGGAAAGACGTTTTTTGCTTGGCGTTTTATTTTAAATAAAAATATTTTGGTCTGGTTGACCATTTCTTATCAGAAACCTTTTGTATGTTCTGTTTCTGTGTTTTGTTCTCAAAAATTTATGCTAAAATTAAAATTATGACCAAAAATTTCTATTGTAAAGTGACTTTTTGGAATTTACGTCTAAGAAAATATTTTTTACTTTTCTTTGCTGAATTTGTATAATTGATGTTTCACAACAATGTCGTGAAAATTTCAGGAAAAAAGAACAAGTGGAACTTGCTGAAAATATGCCTCCAAATTACAAAACTTACAGATTTCTGCATAATTTGCGTTCATTTTACTATGGGAAAAAGTGAAAATATTTGATTTTTTAAAAAGCAATGACTAGAATAAAACTGTCTGTGCACAGGTATTTATGATAAATGGTTTTGCATTAAATTGTGACAAAAGTTTGCAAATTTACTTCTTGTGTACAGCACCAAGCAAAAAACGACTTTCTGAAAGCTGTCGAAAGCACAGTAAATTAAAATACATGTTTGTCAAAGCTTCAGATAAAAATGATAATTATTGTAATAATTTTTTTTTCTTCAAAACATATCTAATTCTTCTTGGTTCTCATTGGAGTTGCCTAAGCAAGTCATTGGACAAGACAAAACTATTCCAATGAGAACCCTGCAGACATATTTTGATGCAAAAATAATCTTGTGAATTAACCCTTAATCCTGAGCTAAGGTGGCTCAGTATTAACAGTAAACACAATCATCATTTAACTTGTGCTACACTCATATTTTTGTTTGTACAGCAAATATTCTTTTCATAAAATGTAAGTGCATTTAATCTTTATACATTAATACATGTATATCTAATAGTTTATCTTGTGATAAAGATGAGCCTAGCATTCAGAAAACACAGGATATTTTGTGAATAAGGCAAGTATCAATGTATCTTACATAGCTAACAGATATTTATAGGGATTTCTGGGGAAAGTAAAAGTGATATTTCCCACTGGGAAATATTTCCCACTGTGACATTATCATGTCATGGAAAAGACTTATATGACAGGCAATAGATGACATCATGTAAGTGCATAAGAAGAGACAAAAACATCATTTTAAAAGCTGTATAATATATAATTTAATTTACAGTGGTTTTAAAATACAGGACATGATTCCCATGGGCGTTGCAAGTCCTGCTAAAAATCTGGTGCTAGCGCACTCGTTTTTTATTGGACTTGCAATGCCCTAGGGAATTATTTCCCATACCGGTATTTTAACCACTGTTGATGAACATCTATTTCTTTTATGCTTTTTTAGTAAAACAGAGAGATGTCTTGGTGAAATCGAAACCAATAATTACGATTTTCAGATTTTCACTGGGACTACTTTTTTTCTTCCAATCAAATTCTGGGTCAAAAACCCTGCCAAAAAGGTTTTGACGTAGTATACTTGTCTGAAAGTATGTGAAGAGGTTAACATTCTGATCTCAAATTGCTGACATCACTTATTGTGCTGACATAACTCTTTTTCTGCATGTGATGTCAGGCAGACTACCACCTAGTGCGGTATTTTGTCAATTTCTTGCATTTTATTGCTTTAAAATTTATTTGGCTTCATTATTTGGCACAAAACTGCGGGGTTGTTTTACCGAATATTATGCCCCTGAACATGCTGAACAAGACTAAATTGATGCAAAATGGCTAGGAAATAAGTTAATTTCCTGACATAAGTGACGAAGAGTAGGTTTAAGTTAAATTATTGTGAACAAAAGCATAAAAAAACCCAGAAAATTTTATTTTGTAAGATCAAATTTTATTTCACTCATGAACACCAAAACTTTTATTTTCATTTATGGCTATCATCACTGGAGAAAACACTACATTTGGTGTTCATTCAATGAAATAAAATTCTGTCTTATACTGAAAAAAATCAAATATCCTCTATTTCTTATTGAAAATCTTTATCAAGAGTTGTGCTATTCAATGTACATTTGTTATTTCTTTATTTTTTTATTCTTCATAGTTGTAGATAAGAAGGGCATTCAGATACCATAGCAACCCAAAGTATTGGGACAGAGAGGCCTAAGCAGACAGTGTAGACCCAGATCAGGTGCTGCAGAATGCAGCATCTGATCAAGGTCTACACTGTTTGCCACTCATCAAGCAGTTATTAGATGCAACAATAGGTAGTAAAGTAGACTTGTTCAAATTTTAGGGCAAATATAGAGTTAAGATGTCCCAGTACTTTAAGGAAATACAGTCGACTCTCGTTATCTCGAATTCCAAGGGACTCTCTGAAATACTTTGAGATATCCATACCTCGACATATCAGATTTGCAGAATTGAGGAAAAAATAATTCGGACAACCACATTTAATAAATACATTGTATATATGTAACTGGACTCTTGAAGTTAGAGTTATATTAAAAATATTGTGAAAAAAAAGAGAAATTGCTCCTTAGGCAATTTCTCCTCTTTTCCACAATATTTTTTACCTGTTGTTAGATTTTCATGTTTAGGCAGGGACCAGAATTTCACTTCGAGATAAACGGTTATTCGAGATAACGAGAGTCAACTGTATAGTAAATATTTTCTTATTTCTCCACAAAAACATTTGTTGTAAGTACTTATTAGAAGTATCAGCATGTGTACCCACAACATATAGGTACTTATTAGAAGGTAAACTGACCGCGCTCGACATGACCCCATTGGGTTGACTGGGCCGTAAAACCTCAACACAAACAAACTTATTAGAAGTGCCAAAATTGTACCCACAACATATTTTTTGTGGAGAAAAAAAGAAAAAAATATATTTTGAAGTTGAAAAAAAGCACCTTAATTAATGCTATGAATTATTGACAAGAAAATATTTGCATTTTTGTATTTTATAATTAATGGTATTGCATTTACATTTATTCTGGAACAAGTACATGTATGATGTAAAAAATAGCCAATTAATGCCCAGATACCTTCAGTGGACTTCAGTCATACGAGGGTTGTTCAGAAAGTTTGTAGAATTCTGTTGTAGAACGAAGAATTTTATTCCTATCTTAACTTCAACATCTCCTCTATATATTCTATGAAAACCAAAATGATATACTTAAACACAAAAAAATTATGTCCATTATAGGCATGTATGGTTCAGGTACCGGGAGCATGCCGAAGTCAGTATGACGTCGCAAAACGTCAAGCGTTGTCCAGCAATCATCGCACTTCTCAACATAGTCACCTGCAATATCTACACGTTTTAAGTTCTTCAGTTAATATCCCATGTACTGTAGAGCATGAAACACCAAGCTCATCAGCCATAACTCTGACGGTGGTTCTTCTGTCTATGTTAACCATGTCCTTAACCAAATCCTTAATGGAACAAGTTACGACTGCCAGTTGGCCGCTCCTGAAATTGTCCTCAATTGATTTTCTTCCACTCCTAAAACGTGATTGCCATTTATAAACAAAACCTGGACTGCATTTATCATGTTTTCCTGTTGATTTGATCATTCTCAGTGTTTCTGTTGGTGATTTATTTAGAGCAACACAGAATTTCACCACACTCCGCAACTCAATACCACCATTTGACTTTATGATGTTTTCAGTTACCACTGTCGCAACAAGAGAACAAAAACACTATAGTTTTCTACTGCAAGAACAGATTTTTAAAAAAAATTCAGGAAATGACTTCGTGACACTTAATTATTGCTTGACATTTCCGCGCTTTTTTTGACATTACGCTAACAGTCAGAAATTAAGTTTATTTCTTCAAGAACATGTCGGCCTCGGTGGCTCAGTTGGATGCGCCGTCCGACTGGAGACCAGGAGGCCGCGGGTTCAACCCCCGCCGAGGTCGGCAACATTCTTTTGTGGAGATTGATCATGAAATATTTTCTACGGTCGTTCTCTCCCTTCCACTGATTCAAGAAGGGCAGTTGTCAGTTTCTGGCGAAAGAATGTGCACAATACTGGTTAACCGCTTAGAGGGTTGAGCCTGCCCAGTAAACGTGTGGTTAGGTAAACTGACCATGCTCAACATGACCCCATTGGGTTGACTGGGCCGTAAAATCTCAACACAAACAAAATCAAGAACATGTTGGAAAAAATGGTATTTTTTAGCTGCTCTGGGTACCTATGGCAATCGGTATATCTGCTTTCCTTTTTTGGTTTTATTTTATTTTTTACAAACACTTTAAGGATAAGTAAAGGTTCATGCAAACCCCAATTTCATGTATATTGGATGAAGATTATTAGTGATATAACAAAATTCTACAAACTTTTTGAATAACCCTCGTATGAGTTGGAATGGTATACAGAAACTGCCTTAACCCCTAAAGTGCTATTGAAGCAAAACTGTAGTAAACAACACTATTTTTATACCCCGCCACATGATAGTGGTGGGTATTATGGTATCTCGTTGGCTGTCCGTGTGTCTGTCTGTCCATCCATCCGTCCATCTGTCGTAAGGACATCTGTCTGTATTTTGGTTTCCATATGATAACGAGTAAATGTCTTGGTTTTTCACCAAACTTGGTGTGTGCATTCATGTTGTGGAGATCAAGTTTGGGATTGTTAATGGGCAAATTTTGTCAATTTTTGACAAGAGTTATCTGCCCACAATATGTCCCAGTTTCAATTTCTGGATGATAACTTTAGTCAGTGTCAATGGATTTTTTCCAAACTTGGTGTGTGCATTGATATTGTGAAGATCTGATTTGGGATTGCTGATGGGTAAATTTCGTCAATTTTTGACAGAGTTATCTGCCCGTTATATGTCCGTATTTTCATTTCTGGATGATAACTTTAGTAAATGTCAATGGATTTTCACCAGACTTGGTATATGCATTGCATTGATATTGTTATCTGCTTTAAGATTGATAATGGGCAAATCCATCATTTTTGGCAGAGTTATCTGCCCACAATACATCCATATTTTATTTACAGGACAATAACTTAGTAAATCAATGGATTTTCGCCAAATTTGATATATGCAATGATATTGTGGAGATCTGCTTAGGAATTGCTCATGGACAAATTTTGTCAATTTTTCACAGAGTTATCTGCTTGCAACATGATAATGGCGGAGTATTTTCATTTCACATTTATTTTTTTTTTTTTTTTTTTTTTTTCAGAGAAAGTAAGACTTGGCATTTCATATAAATCTTATGCCAAGCAGACAATGCACATGAAATGCCAAGTCTTTATGTCACTGAAAAAAAATTAAAAAAAAAAAAAAAAAAGGAATGTCATCTACAATTTTGCTTACTGCTTTCTGGGTTACTGCCTAAATATTTTCAGCTGACTCTTCCATTATGCGAGTTGAAGGGTCATTAACTGCCTAAACCCTAAAACTCTAAGCAAAACTATACAGACAGCATTCTATTTTTTTTTTTTTTTTTTTTTTTTTTTATGTTTTCTGAGAAAATAAGAATTAGTATTTAATGTGCATTGTCTGTCAAAATTTATTTTCTCTCTCTCTCAAAAAAAAAGAAAAATAAAAAATAAAATAAAAATAAAATAAAATAAAAATGTCAGCTGCAGTTGTGATTAGTACTTTAAGGGTTAATTGCTTCCGATATTACAAATTGTAGTTGTACATGCAAACAATGTAGACCCTAATTAGATGCAGCGTTGGCAGCATCAAATGTTGGTCTACAATGTTTGTTAAGGTCCCTTTTTAGGGATGTTGAGCATTACTAGGTTAAAGGGTTCATATTCCTCAAAAATAGACATTTTATTATCCAAGAAAGGTTTAATAAATTGATATATGGTATTAATACAATCATAACATGTGGCACCTAACAGCCTGTAAAATTTCAGTTAGTCTCTCATTCTTGAACTGGATCAGAAATGAAAATATTTTTTTATTGTATCTCTCAATTAATGTTGCCAATGTCAGGCCGCAAGACATTGTCACCACCAGGTCCAATGAGCTACTTGCACGGCTTGGCATTTAGGATCTGGACCTCATTCTGAAGGAGAGAAGGCTCCGCTGGCATGGACATGTGGAACTTTCCAGTGGTGCAGTCAAGACAACCTTTCACATACAGGTTGATGAAAAAGCATGGGCCTAGGAAGCCCAAGATGACATGGAAGCAGCTAACAGAGAAGGATTGCAGAGAGTGGAACCTCTCAGCTATCAACCCTCATGATAGACATACCTGGAGATCTGGTGTGAGATCTGCCATGCGTGCAGCAAGCCAGCTATCTGGAAGGGGGCCCACTGATGTGGATGTTGCCCCTGTACCTGCTCGTTAATCAAAAATCTGATATGATGATGATGATGATGATGATGATGATGATGATGATGATGATGATGATAAAAAATCATTTCAGTTTTTAACTGGGGCAACATTAATTCATAAATATGATAAAAAATCATTTCATTTTTGATCCAGTTCAAAAAATGAGAGAATAACTGAAATTTTGCAGGCTGTCAGATGCCACATTTTATGATGGTATTAATACCATATATCAATTTATTAAACCTTTCTTGGATACAAAATGTCGATTTTTGAGGAATATGGAGCCTTTAAATACAAGTTTTCCTAAATGTATATGTACAGGCATATATCATTTGATAATTGTTAACATATCATCTATGATTTATTTTAACATTCCTTGGTGTGTGTATGGTTGTTTCTGGAGTGGATTTGAGGTGCATTCTAGAAAAGATAGCATTACTATATTTACCCTATATATTCGAACAGACAGGCATGAGCTAATAATGTAGACTCAGATCAGATGCCACAGAATGTTATTTCTCATGCCTCATTTGATTTTGTACAATTTGCTACTCATCCAGCCAATATTTTAGACATATCAGCAAATAGTAAAATGGATATTTTTGTTATTTATGATAAGTATGGTAAGAAGTTCAGGCATCCAAATATTTTGGGTAAATAAAATATCACAGGTGAGCAAAAGTGATTCAGAATAGACTGTTTGCTGTTTGCATGTGGGAAAATCACTGGCAGTAATGTGAGAATTGACAAACTAGTTACTGCTGCTCAACCAGTCCATTTTTTTTTTTTTTTTTTTTTTTTTAATTTTAGTTAACACTTAGCTCACTGGTTAAAATTTTCATCAGATGGCATTTTGAAATATTTTTCGTATTACCCCGGTATTCCCAGAAAAAAGACTTCCGCATTTCATGCAAATGGTCTCTTTAGGAGACAGTTGGCATGAAATGACAAAGCCCGTTTTCTGGGGAAAATATATACAAATATTTGATTAGAGTTTGCTGAATTAGCCCAAAGAGTGGTCAAGGTTAAAATTTAATTTGTGACAATTTTTCACCTTGGCATAAAGTTTGGATGATTTGAATTGGAACAAATACTTTGCCTGTTTTCACATTACTGCCTTTTGATAATGATGATTGTCCAGCAGTTAATTTTGAACATCACGAAAATATACCTATATAATTTTGACCCCCTTAAAACCCACTTTTATATAGTAATAACTGGGGTTGACAGGAGTATTCATTATTTTTCTTATTTCTGCTCAAAAACATAGATTGTGGGTACTAAGTAGAACTGCCTCACTGAGGTGGTTCTAATGAGTACCCACAATCTATGTTTTGAGCAGAAATATGAAAACTGTCAAGATATTTTTTAACTGAAAATTTTCAGTTTTTGGATGTGAACTTTTCTATATATTTGAAAAGGCATGTTTTCGTAATGATGAGTTTCTTGAATGTATTATTTTCTATTGACAGAGCAGTAATTAGACAGTCTTCCATTTATTTGGATATAATATGAAATAAATAGGTGTTACCTATGAAATGAGCTTAAGCATTTTGTGCGTTTTTTTTCTTCTTTTTTTTTCAGCAGGTATGCAAAGTTGCAGACCAGACAAAACCTGTTTAATAGGTCTGAGACAAAGTGCACAACATCAAATATTATGCTTACATCAATTTAACCAGAGTTTCCTAGGAAACATCGCTCTACTGTATTTTTTTTTTTTTACATACTTAGAAAGTGAGGCAAGTGAAAAGAGGTTGATTTGATAATAAATACTACTAATTTCAGAATCCATTAGACTTTCCTTATAACACTCTGTCTGAAAGAAAGCCCTTTGTACTGACAGGTGATGATTTGTTTGTGTTAAATGATGCATTGCTTGTCTTTTTCAGCATTATTTTTGTCAAGAAAGAACTGATCTTTGAGTTTGAATGACAAGTTATCGAATAACTGAGCGATACTCATGTTCATTTCCTTTTTTTTTTTTTGAGGTCATTTTTTGAATTGTGAAACTGCTACTGGTGAGGTTATGTCATACCTGGAATAATTATTTACATCCTATCAATGATATGAAGGGTTGGTTTTGACAACAGGCTGTCAAATTTTTAAATGTTGCAAGATGTTGAAAGTCTAACCAATTCTGAAATGAGTAGTATAGCTATATTACCCAGTTTGAATCACCTAAAATCTGCCATCCATGATATCCAAATTTGATGCCTTTAGGTTACAATGGAAGCATGTCCTAAAAACACCACTAAATTGACAGGCGTTTCCAAAATGGCATGCAATCGGTGCGTCCGTATCCATCGGTCTGCCTTTGCTTTTGGTCTTGTGGGGTGGGGCGTAGTACTCTCCACGGTGTAGCTATTGCTATCAATTATGCCATACAATGTATCTCGGTTTCTAGGTATTAACTTTATGGATGCTTATGATGTTTATCAATAACACGAGCTGTGACACAATTTGACAAGCAAATCATTGTGCAGCATGTGTGTACAGACGAAAGTCGCTAAAGTACGAATTATCAGCTGATCGCCAGTCAGCTGAAACTCGGATTAGTCGTATTGATGGGTCCGAGGCTGAAATCACCGCATATCCTACCTTTATCATGTTGTCAGCGATAAATTCTTCCATATGCATAATTCCTGTTATGTGCTGTAGGAATGTAATCCATTTTTTACAGCAATACTTCAGTATTTACCCTTAAATACATGAAAATGTTGTTTAATGCGAGAGAAATCTCAGATTAATAATGGCGGCTAAAACACAGATCAGTCTTGCAGTCATCCGTGTCAATGAAGTAAAAATGTATCCTTCTATTTCATTGGCTATATGATTCTTTACAGCCAATGAGTTCGCTTGCGGCGGTTGACTGGCTTTCCATGTTTGCAGTGGAGCATATCTGATCATCGTATTTTTCGGAAACCAGGCCAATGGCTCCGGCCTTATTAGCGTTGGTTTTCAGGTTCAACATTAAGCCGATACACTCCGCTGTAGATATGGGAAACCAGTCACCTGCCGCATGCAAACTCTTCTGCATAGTATGTGAGACTCATGATACCTGTAGTACAAGTTTAAGCTTCGTCTCCTGCTTCGCAGGTGACAACCTGTTTCGCAGGTGGCTTAAGCTCGTTATTATAATTTATTGAGATATAGTGATGCAGAAAACAAAAATGTGTCTTTGGGACATGTGCAGGCAACAAATGCTAGGATCTTTGCATTTGCACAATCTAATCAGGGATTACATTGTTCTCTTATGTAATCTTTGGGTACTGTAAAATATACCAACAAACAGCAATGACCCTGATGAGACTGTGTGGATGTGTAGGCTGAGCTAAAACTGCAGTTTACATATGCTTGGAGACAGCATTTTTCCTTGAATTTGCTTATATGGAAAATGCTGTAGGAAAACTAAATTTTCGTATGTTTACATGGAGAAATAAAAAAAAAAAAAAAAAAAAAAAATACTGAATATCCCCCATCTAGAGCTGTAGTTACACATTTTTGAATGGTTGGTTTCAAACTTTGTGGAAGATTTTTGTTTTATGTGTGTGAAAATGCAGTGTATTGTATTTAAAGGCTCCATATTCCTTAAAAAAATAGACATTTTATCATCCAAGAAAGGTTTAAAAAATTGATATATAGTATTAATATAAATCATAAAATGTGGCACCTGACAGCCTGTAAAATTTCAGTTAGTCTCTTGTTCTTGAACTGGATAATAATTGAAGTGATTTTTTATTGTATCTCTGAATTAATGTTGCCAATGTTTCATTTTTGATCCTGCTAAAAAAAACAACAACAAAAAAACTGAAATTTTACAGGCTGTCAGATGCCACATTTTATGATGGTATTACTACAGTATATCAATTTATTAAACCTCTGTTGGATAAAAATTGTCTGTTTTTGAGGAATATGGTGCCTTTAAGGGGAATGAATACACTTTCAATTAAAGTTCTTTTTGATTTAAGAATCATTCCTTTGTTCCATTTATATATGTGTATATTGTTGAGAGATCCAGGGTTTTCTATTTTTACACACTTGCTCCATATACATGGAAATAGATAAAAACTTACACAGTTTTCTTTGTTTTTATTTTGCCTCCTTATTTTTAGTTAAAAAAATATTTTACTTGGCATTCAGATACCTAATACATTTTTTTATATTTTGCCATGAATCAGTCATAGTCCAAATAGGAATTGTCAGATCTGGAATCTGGCTGGGCCAAATAGGAATTTTTAATTGGACCTTCATCTCATCTTCCAGGATCCCCACCCCCTCCTCTCACTTCCCCTTGAGTAATTTCACAACTGTACATATCTACATGTCAATAAATGAGTTAGTGACTCTCAAGTATGAAAATTTTGATGAAATTGCCACTTTAAATATCTCAATTACCTAATCAACTAATAATACCAGATAACTTTTATTACTTCGTAGTTAAATATTCTTGGTTCAAGGTTTAAAAACAAAATGAATTTGTTACTCATTGTCTTTTAAAAGCCTAAATTGGATCCATGGCATATAAGTTATATTATGGGGAAAGAGTAGCTGATTTGCTGGTGTGCTGGGGGAGGATGGGACATAATTAACATTTTCAATGATAGCCAAACAAAACAACATGGGCATTAAGAAACGTATTTAGCAGGGGACCATAAAAGGAACATTACTCCAAGTTCAAATCCCTTCTTTGGTTGGAGTTGCCATTTAACCATTTTCCAATGATAAGTTTTTTGTACCTTTTGGTAACCATGGTAACCAGTCAAATTACCTGACCGGCACCACAAAAGCATAAAGTTAGTAGAGACCTATCCAAGGACTATTACTGTAAAGTTGGGCTGTAACTGCTTAAGCATTTTTTTTTTTTTGAGTATACATTAAGAATAACTGTTGCAACCAATCAAAACATCGGATCAGTATAAAAAAACAACAAAACAACAACATGAAATTGTAGAGGAACAATCCACGGAATATTCATGCAAAGTTAATTTTAGATCACTTCACTGCATATGGAGGTGTCATCTAACCATTCTACCAAAATTTAACCTTCGACATGCTAATAAATTAAGATGCCACTACAACTTCTAATTGTCAGCCTATTAGATTACTTGATCCAAGTTTTGATACAAATTCACATACTGAATAACAAACAGTGATGATCCAGATAAGTTGGCTTCTGAAGAGGCCAACTGATCTAGATCTGCACAGTTTGCAAAGGCAGAGCATATCAAGCTTCAGCAGAACCAGGGTTAAAAAAAGGTAATTTCAATTACTAGGAAACTAACAGCTGTAATCTGTCCTGTCTGTTTGGTATGTGCATGACTCAACCTTTCCTCATTGGAGTGTGCAGCTCGAAAAAATGATATTATTCTGGAATAAGTCACTAATTATAAGCATATTTTGGAGTGTAAAAAAAACTGACTTTAGAAGCATCAAATAGAAAAATGACATGGGAAAAAAACTGACCAAAGAATTTAATGCTCAGTCTGGTATTACCCCAAGAGACACTACACAGGTTAAACTAGAGGCACATGAGCCGCAATGCTCACCTGAGTGAACTGCTGTAAGTTAATCAGGTCAATTACTCATTATTCCCTATCAGCCTTTCAAGTTTCAAAGCAATGGCTTAAACAGTTTTTGAGATATCTTGCTTACAAGGTTAAAATGCTGAAATTTTTAAAGGGCCATAAGTAAGAAAAATATTCAGATTTTTCTTCAGAAGTTAATTGGGTCATCTACTTATTCTGTCCTTTAAAGTTTTTTTGTTTTGTTTTTTTCTATTTTTAGCTCTGGCAACCATTTTGTTCAGCAGAGCAGAACCATTTTAGCAATTTTGGTAAAAGGGCATACTCTAAGAGGAACACTGATATGAAATTATTTTGTAATCCGGCCACTGGCCACGGAGATGTCCTTAAATGGTTTTTCTATTTTTAGCTCTGGTAACCATTTTGTTCAGCAGAGCAAAACCATTTTGGCAATTTTGGTACAGGGAGATAAGAGGAAAATTTCTGTGAAATCATTTTGAAATCAGACCACTGGCTAAGGAGGAAATGTCGTTTAAAGGTTTTTCTAGTTTTAACTCTGGCAGCCATTTTGTTAAGCCCAGCAGAACTATTTTAGCAATTTTGGTAAAGGGCCATAAGAGGAACACTTCTGTGAAATTACTTTGAAATTGGGACACTGGCTGCAGAGGAGATGTCTTATAAGTGTTTTTTTTTTCTATTTTTAGCTCTGGCTGCCATTTTGTTCATCCAAGCAGAACCATTTTAGCAATTTTGGTAGAGGGCCATTGGAGGAACACTTCTGTGCAAATATTTTGAAATTGGGGCCATTGGCCAAGGACCAGATGTCATTTGACGATTTTCTATTTTTAGCTCTGGTGGCCATCTTGTTCAATGGAGCGGAACCATTGCAGCCATCTTGGATTTCCAATCAACACAACTTTAGCTCTTTTCGATCCAGAAGTCATCCTGTTGCTACAGAGCAGGGTTCGGTTCAAAGCGACCAAAGGTTTGGGAAGAGATGTCGAAACTGATTTTCAAGATAGCAGCTATGGTGGCCATCTTGGATTTTCTATTGGCTCATTTAGCTATTTTGTGTCTACTAAGCGCCATGATGCTCATCATCAAGTTTCGATTCAACTGGATTATAGAGATGTCCAAAATATGAATTCTCAACATTTTTCCCATATAAATGTATAGGACCCATACAAATGCATGGGGAAGCATGAAGGAAGACTTCTGGATCAAAAAGAGCCAAGGCGTCCTCTGTTCTTGAGAAGAAGATTTTTAAAGGTTTTTACGATATATATGGGCATGGTGGCCATCTTGGTC
Organism: Anodontia alba; assembly: GCA_964016985.1. Taxonomy (NCBI): domain Eukaryota; kingdom Metazoa; phylum Mollusca; class Bivalvia; order Lucinida; family Lucinidae; genus Anodontia; species Anodontia alba. The sequence goes on along the minus strand of OZ024825.1, from coordinate 89,719,221 downwards.
AGTGGACTGCGACCATTTTAGGAGTCTTTCATTCCCCTGCCCCATGGAGGCTCAACATGAAATTTGAGCAACATTAGCCCAGAGGCTTAAGAGGAGATGTCATTTGAAATTCTCAACATTTTTCCCCTACAAATGTATGGGGCCCATACAAAAGGCATAGGAAAGCAAACTTGACCTCGCCGTAAAAAGGTCAAATGTCAATGTACAACCATTATTTTAGCAACTTTGGTAGACCTCCCATCCACGATGATTTGTGCAAAGATTCAGCCCCAGGGCTTATTTGGTTCTAGAGAAGATTTTTTGAAGGTTTTTATCATATATGGGCATGGTGGCCATCTTAGTCAACAGACCATGATCATTTTAGCAATCTCTCATTCCCCCAACCTAAGGAGGCTCCATATGAAATCTGAGCAAAAGTGACTTGACGGCTTCAGGGAAGAAGTTGTTTGAAAATGTTAACGGACGGATGACAGACAAAAAGTGATCACTATAGCTCATCCTGAGCATAGCTCAGGTGAGCTAAAAAATGCTGGGATAATATGAAGACCAGAAGGAAGACTGAGAAGGGTAAAGAAAGGTGAAATTGATTGTTAACCAGTGGTAGACATGAGCAAACCACCTATATGAGAGAATTTGTATTTCTCAGTCAGTATTTCATTAGGTTTAGGGAATTTAAAAAATTCTTGATGTGCCCCAAATGGCTCTCAAAACTTTGTCCACAATCCATCTAACTGTTGCCTGAGAAATATCTAGTAAATCAGCAGTTACACTTTGAAAACTCCCACAAGCAAAAAATCGCAAGCTGGTTAAAAGCTGTAGTAAATATTGAATATTAGTCCCCGACCATAAAAGACATTAACCTTTGTCATGCTGAATAAATAAAGATGACATTTCCATTTTCAGCCAATCAGATTACTCGATCCAGATTGTTAATATAAATTCACATACCTAATGGCAAACAGTGCAGATCCAGATCAGTTGGCTTCTTCAGAAGCCAGCTGATCTGGATCTACACTGTTTGCAAAGGCATGGTATATCCAGGTTCAGCAAGACTAGTGTTAAAATCTTTGCTAATCATATCCAAAATACTTGCAACCATCTCTGTAGAGAAACAAAACCAATGTTCAAACTCATAGTCCTCCTGATCCTCCATAGGGTTAGATCAGTCTCTGAGGTATACTTTGGCCATGGGAATGTTCTCAGTTTTTTCCTGTCTCCTCAAGTAATTCATATTATAGAAAAAAAAAAAAGAATAATTCTAACCCTTGACATGTTGAATAAATTGAGATACAATGCCCATTTCTAATTTTCAGCCAATCAGATTACTTGATCCAAGTTGTTCATACAAATTCAAATACTTAATGACAAACAATGCAGATCTAGATCAGTTGGCTTTGGCTTCTTCAGAAGCCAACTGATCTGGATCTACACTGTTTTCAAAGGCAGGGTATATCCGGGTTCAGCAGGACAAGGGTTAAAATTCCACAAACATGAGAGTGCCACTCAGGGGGGGAGGTGTGATGTACACTCAATCTCCACTCAATTTCTGAGAATCACTCGAGCATGAGTGAGATCAAATATATCAAATCGAACAACCACTCACTCACGAGATTAAGGATTATCTCAATCATTTTCAGAAGAGTGTATCTGGAGTGGAGGAAGAAAATACAGCCATTAATTTCAGTTTTTTAGAAGTCGCATCTCTTTAAAAAATGGTAGCAAAACCTTCAGGGGTATCCACAACCCTTACCTCATCTGGTGGCATATAGGCCACTATATAATAAACGAAAGAGAAATTAAGTTAACATAACAACAAACCCATCACTCTGTCGAACTTTATTTTATAAATTAATGTGATGATATAAATGTTCGATTTATACATAATTATAAAATCACAATTCATACATTTTTAAATCTGGGCCCAGTTGTTCAAAACTAACGATGTCGTTAGTTAACGATTCGTTAAAATTTACATCGAGTGATACACAAATATGCTGAAATGTTTTGCTGAAAAAATGTGAGTAGCTACTCACATTTTTTCAGCAAAAAATATCAGAATATTGTGTATTGAATCCGCTAAAACAGTTAACGAAATGACCCTTAACGCGCTCGTTAAGCTAACGACGCTTTGAACAACTGGGCCCTGGTAACAGTGATGTAGATGATGAGAAAAAGGGGACTTTGTAGCATCTCAAAGAGGAAAGATTATGGGGTACCTTACATAATTTACAAAAGTTGAATTTCAGGCACCCTAAGAGGGCAGAATGGGAGGTAGCCTTACTGCAGACCTGAATACAGTCTACCTGATCAGTCTGCACTGGATCCTTGCCATTTACAAGTCTAAGATCCCTGGATAACATTGCATGGTGACTGTGAGCCTGGCTCCAAATAAGTAAAAGATGTTTTTCCACCAAAATGTATTGATATTTTTCTAATTTCTGGACAAAACATATGTTGTGGGTACTCATCAGAAGCACCACAACACAAGGTTTTGGTGAGAAATAAGAAAATTACTTCCCTGATACTCTCACATCTGGCGCTATGTGTGAAGACACTGGTGAGGCTATGGAAAAATATGGCTGGTCTTAGCTCCAGATAAGGTACTTTTTTTAATCAACCAAAAAGTAGTGATACCATTCACATTTCTCCATAAAAAACAAAAATTGTTGTACTCATCAGAAGCACTTTGACAAATTGCTTGTAATGAGTACCCTCAATACACTGTTTTGTGTGGTGAAAATAAAATATTTATCAAATAATCCTTGGAAGCAGACTTTCCTTTTAGTTAGAATAAGCCCCCTTTAGGAAGAGGACTGGTGTGCAGGAAAACAGTTATCTCCCTAGTCAAAGATGGCAGAACTTCTACCAGGCAGATCTCAGATACGGTAAATGTCCTAAAATTTCTAACAACAAAGTTTCTGATAAAATGTCATATGCGAACAGTGCAGATCCAGGTCAGACTGCTCCTGAAGAAGCAGTCTGATCAGGGTCTACACTTTGACATTCCAGTAAGCATTTTAAGAAACATCTATGAAAAGCAAAACTTAAGGCAAAAAGTATTGAATAAAATGTTCGAAATTTTAGGACATTTACTGTAGAACTTTGTACATATACAAGAAGACACGTGCCCAATTAGCTTGTTGCATATATATATGTTATATATATATATATATATAAATCTGAGGACCTGTATATCATATTTCAAATCAACTCCAAGAGAACATAATTTGGCAAGACCACTGATTACTCATAAACATTCATTCACATTATTTAACAGAATATGGAATTTAAACTTACTGATAATAAAATACATTGAAACTATGCAAATTATACAAAAATGTAAATCCATTAGTAAATATAATTAATGAAATAATCATATATGATGTTGCCTAATTGTATTTAATACAGAATCAAACTACAGGATCATAATCTGACCATAAAATTCTTTTCCCTCACCTGTTTATTGTTCTAATGTGTTTATACTGGTTCAGAAAGAAAATTCAAAACATATCAGGAAAGAGGAGTCTATATATATATATATATATATATATATATATATATATATATATATATATATATATATATATACATATATATATATATATATATATATATATATATATATATATATATATATATATATATATATATATATATATATATATGAGCTATGTTATGTGAAAATATTCCTTCAAAGCATATATTGACAGCAAAGACCCAGTCCAGCCTGCACATCTGTGCTTGTTTGTTTGTGTTGAGGTTTTACGGCCCAGTCAACCCAATGGGATCATGTTGAGCGCAGTCAGTTTACCTAACCACACGTTTATTGGGCAGGCTTAGTCCTCTAAGTGGTTAACCAGTATTGTGCACATTCTTTCACCAGAAACTGACAACTGCCCTTCTTGACTCAGCGGAAGGGAGAGAATGGCCATAGAAAATATTTCATGATCAATCTCCACGAAAGAATGTTGCCGACCTCGGGGGGGTTGAACCCGCGACCTCCTGGTCTCCAGTAGGACGGGGCTTCCAACTGAGCCACTGAGGCCAGCCCTGCACATCTGTGTGATCTGACCTTGGACTTCACTGTCCACTTACAAAATCATTGGATACTGTAGGATAAACTGATGTTTCAGGAAAGGCCCTTACTGAATAGGCCATGCTAAGCAAAAATGCGTCTTAGAGGATGCGCAAACTGCACACATTAAGATTCATCCCATGCATACACAGTCTCATCTGGGCATTTGCTTTCCACTGATACATTCTATTTTGTCCAATGATTTTGTTAGAGGACAGCAAAGGCCCTGATCAGACTGCATATGCTAGAAAACCTGTTTTTGCACGGCATGGCCCAAATTACACGGCTTTGCTGACTGATGAGGATCTTTTCTGTTTGCAAACGCCCCAAAGACACCTTTTCTCAAGGTACAACTAATATATACAGTTGACTCCCGTTATCTCGAAGTCCAAGGGGCCCTCTGAAATATTTCGAGATATCTGTTCCTCGACATATCAGATTTGCAGAATTGAGGAAAAAATAAATCGAACAACCACATTTCACAAATCAGTATATAATTTGACTCCTGAAGTTAGAGATATATTGAAAATATTGTGGAAAAGAGGAGAAATTGCAATTTCTCCTCTTTTCCACAATATTTTGTTACCTATTGTTAGATTTTCATGTTTAAACAGGACACCATATTTTCAATTCGAGATAAGCGGTTATTCGAGATAAGCGAGGTCGAGATAACGAGAGTCGACTGTATTTTATAATTTGATGAACGGCAAAAACCCTGGCTAGTCTGGACTAGAAAGGTTACATGGCAGGTGACCCCAAAAATTACTTTTTTGCTAAATTACTGCTTGTAAAACAGAAATGGACATTTAAACTTTCAGTGAAGTCTTGTAAACTGAATCTGATTAATGTCTTATTTCATCAAACATAACACATATGATCATGCAGTACTCCTTAAATTATCACAGAAATGAAACAGTTTTTGTTTCCCCTTCACAATCACAGCTCTAGATAAGGTGCTTACCAAAAAGTATTCATATTTTTCTTACCTCTCTACGAATACGTACATTTTGGATACTCATTAGAAGTGCCTCAGCTTCTGACATATGTTGTGGGTACTCATTAGAAGTGCCTCAGTGAGGCACTTCTAATGAGTACCCACAACATAAGTTTTCATGGAGAAATATGAAACTTATATGAATACATCTTTTATCTAGAGTATGACAGATTTCCAGTACTCTCTTCAATAATTAAAATTGATTAATTTCTAGCACTAATCAATGTCAGATTATATTTGATCAGGGTACTTGTAGTTTATCAAAGAAGAATGTTATTTTTTTCTCTGTTTTTTATTTCTCCTCACAACTTGGACTGTCCTTGGGGCTGTATCTCTTTCAACTTCATGGCTAGTCCCATGTTCCCCTGAATCTTGAGCTTTCCTTGGAAAAATGCCTGAAATAGTTTAGACACATGATAAGAAGAAGAAAAAAAAACAAGGTTTGATATAGCTATATAACCAGATCGCAATATAAGTCAAGACATGTACCATGTGTGTATAGTGGCTTGAATAACTCTCATTTGTTTTGTGCCGTGGTATTTTTCCAAGACATCACTGATCAAGCTACACTATCTGCCATATTTTCCAATTAAAATTGGGTAAGAATTGCTCAAGGGCAGTATATACAATGGGGCATAATGTCAAACAAAAAATTTTAGTCGAGACCAGCTGATAGACACTACTTGAAAACAATGAACTGCTAAATCTGACAGTTTAGGACACCATTGTTGTCGTTGTTGTTTCGTGGTGTCCCGTTGTTGACTTTTCAGCACACCTGGTAAAATATTAGATGGCTAAAAAGTAAAATCTGGTGGACCCTGAATCCTTGCACAGAACCATTTTTATTTATTTTTTTTTTTTATTTCACAATCATATGTATGTATTTTTTAACTACCTGAAAGGGTCTTTAATTTGTTAATAATAATTATGCTAGAAAAATATTCTAATTTTACTGGTATAAACAGCACAGAAAATACATCACTTATGTTCTGGATGTTTGTTTACATTTTAATGCACTTGGAAAATTTGAGTTGCTTCTCTTGATCAGTATCTTACACTGAGTAAGTAATTGTTTGTACTGACTGATGCTAATTGACTCCTCTGTCAGGCAGTTATAACCACTCCCACGTGAAATTCCTTAGACAAACTTTGTATTGATATACCTGTGCTTACCTGTAAAAAGCACATGTTGATTTGTTTGTCTAACTAAAAACATTGACAATTACCTTATTAGCTATTTTGAATGGTCAGTTGCAGTTGTCAGTTAAATGGTCAAGTGACTTGACGGAGGAGTCAGCTGGATTGTATGTCACAATTTACAGCATGTTAGCCACTTAGAGTCAAGATAGGTGCAAAAAAACAACAACAAAAAAAAAACAAAAAACAACGTAAGCTTAAGCTGCAATAAGATTTTTTTTCTTCTCTTTTCTCAAGTTAGTAACAACAACAAACATTTCTAAGTTTCAAATTTTATGCTATGAAAAATTTAGGATATGGCCAATTTGAGAAAAATTGGATTTTATGAAATAACAGACCACGATGGATCTACAGTGTATTAAGCTATAGAAATTGTGACAAATCAAAATTCCTGTGATAACTTTCTAGTATCGGCGATGATATTATATCCACAATTATAGCACTATAAATAATTCATATCCAGCTTGCTTAAAGAACATGATCATATTTGAGTGTGTATTTCCACACTCTTTCTCTTGCTTAAAGAGCATAATCGAATTTGAGTGTGTATTTCCACACACTCTTGCTTAAAGAGCCTGATCATTTTTTTTAAGTATGCTCTCTCTCTGTCCCTCGATCCCTCCCTTTCTCTCTTGCTCTCTCTCTCTCTTGTGTTTGGAATATGTGTTTTATAGTTTCTCATCTTAACTTCCTAGAAAATAGCATGCCAATTCAGAATAAATCAAATGTTAGAATTGTCAGAAGATTAAATAATGCATTTTCCACTCCTAGTAATGCTAAGGTTGATTTGGAGCATGGAATGATAAGAAGCAAGGCAAGCCTATACTTACAGTTTGTGGGTTAAGTTTTCCTGTCATTAAACTAAGCATATCATCATCATCCATCATAATGGTTACATCACCTTTTGCTGCAAATAAAAAAAATCTTAATTTAATCATACACTGGAATATAGCCTTAAACTTCTGACTTTTGAAAAAAACAAAAACAAAAAAAAAAAAAAAAAACAACAAGAGGCCCACGGGCCACGGTTCGCTCACCCGAGTGACATAGCCACTGCAGACATGCAGATATTCCCAATAATATATGCAAAGATTCAGCCATAAGGCATCCTCAGTTTTGGAGAATAAGATTTTTAAATGTTTTTCCCCATACAAATGCATAGGGAAGCAAACTTGTACAACCATTATTTTAGCAACTTTGGTAGATCCCCTGTCCCCGATGATTTAAGCAAAGATTCAGCCCCAAGGCATCCTCGGTTCTGGAGGAGAAGATTTGTTTGTTTGTGTTAAGGTTTTACGGCCCAGTCAACCCAATGGGGTCATGTCGAGCACGGTCAGTTAACCTAACCACACGTTTACTGGGCAGGCTTAGTCCTCTAAGCGGTTAACCAGTATTGTGCACATTCTTTCGCCAGAAACTGACAACTGCCCTTCTTGAATCAGCGGAAGGGAGAGAATGACCGTAGAAAATATTTCATGATCAATCTCCACGAAAGAATGTTGCCGACCTCGGCGGGGGTTGAACCCGTGACCTCCTGGTCTCCAGTCGGACGGCGCATCCAACTGAGCCACAGAGGCCGGCAGAGGAGAAGATTTTTAAAGGTTTTTACCATATATGGGCATGGCGGCCATCTTGGTCAATGAACCGCAACCATTTTAGCAATCTTTCATTCCTCCAACCTAAGGAGGCTCCATATGAAATTTGTGAAAAAATTGGCCCAGAGGCTCCAGAGAAGAAGTCGTTTGAAATTCTGAATATTTTTCCCATACAAATGCATAAGGAAGCAAAATTGACCTTACCATAAAAAGGTCAAATGCCAATGTACAACCATTATTTTAGCAATTTTGGTTGAGCTCCAGTTTCCGATGATATATGTAAAGATTCAGCCACAAGGCATCCTTGGTTTTGGAAAACAAGATTTTTAAAGGTTTTTCCCATACAAATGCATAGGGAAGCAAACTTGACCTTGCCGTAAAAAGGTCAAATGTCAATATACAACATTTATTTTAGCAATTTTGGTAGATCTCCCATTCCCAATGACTTATGCAAAGATTCAGCCCCAAGGCATCCTCGGTTCTGGAGAAGAAGATTTTTAAAGGTTTTCAGGCCTCCTAGTGGCCCACTTTGAAAATATAGGTTTTTATATAGGTTCTTCTTACTCAAAATATAGGTTATTTACAGGTTTTTCAATAAAAAATATAGGTTAAAACAAGGTTCTTCCAAACTCATATAAAGATTTAAAACTGAAGAAAAACTATTCGATGAATTTTTGTGCCACAGTTACTCAGATAAAGTTGATCTGAATTTTACGAAGTCCGAGCAAGCGAAGCAAGCGAGGAAAAAATTACCATTTCTTGACAGTTTTCATCACTTTTTTGGGACTAAAAAGTAAAAAAAGTAGGGCATTTTGAAGAAAAGTTAGGGTTGAATCGCGAGAAGGTTCAAAATGTGAAAAATATAGGTTTCTTCATGAAAATACAGGCTTTTTATAGGTTTTATGAACAAAATAAAGGTTTTATAGGTTTGACACAAAATCATAGGTTATTATAGGTTTTGCTAGGAGGCCTGGGTTTTTACCATATATGGGCATGGCGGCCATCTTGGTCAACTAACTGCGACCATTTTAGCAATCTTTCATTCCCCCAACCTAAGGAGGCTCCATATGAAATTTGAGCAAAATTGGCCCAGAGGCTCCAGAGAAGAAGCCGTTTGAAATTCTGAACATTTTTCCCATACAAATGCATAAGGAAGCAAAATTGACCTTACCATAAAAAGGTCAAATGTCAATGTACGACCATTATTTTACCAACTTTGGTAGACCTCCAGTTTCCGATGATATATGTAAAGGTTCAGCCATAAGGCATCCTCGGTTTTGGAGAACAAGATATTTAAAGGTTTTTCCCATACAAATGCATAGGGAAGCAAACTTGACCTTGCCGTAAAAAGGTCAAATGTCAATATATGACATTTATTTTAGCAATTTTGGTAGACCTCCCGTCCCTGATGACTTATGCAAAAATTCAGCCCCAAGGCATCCTCGGTTCTGGAGAAGAAGATTTTTAAAGGTTTTTACCATATATGGGCATGGCGGCCATCTTGGTCAATGAACCGCAACCATTTTAGCAATTTTTCGTTCCCCCAACCTAAGGAGGCTCCATATGAAATTTGAGCAAAATTGGCTCAGGGGCTTCAGAGGAGAAGTCGTTTGAAAATGTTAACGGACGGACGCAAGGACGAACGGACGGACGATGGACGAAAAGTGATCACAATAGCTCATCCTGAGCACAGCTCAGGTGAGCTAAAAACTGACAGCTGAAAAACAATTCTTGCTTTGTTCTTTCTTTGTTTTTCAGTATGATAAATCCACTGGTTTTGGTCTACTGATGGTAAAAGTTTGACATAAAAATATTTTGTTTGTATTTCTTATATCTGAGATTAATGTATCTTATATCTGATATTAAGGTAGAGAAATAGGCAATGGAGTGTCCATTGTATAGCAGCCTCTCCTTATGACCTATAGTGCTTGCATTAAAGGAAGTCTGGGAGTCAGAGACACCCAAAAATTACCCAAGGACTTCCAAAAGTCAATGCCAGGAAGTCTGGGACTCCCAACTTTTAAACATATTTGTATTATTTAGCTTGAAAATGGCAGTTTTATTCCATAGAAGAGAGTTTAAGAATATTTTGGTTGAATTTTTGGAAGTGAGTAAAAAAATTGATTAGCTGGACTTCCAGATAAAAATGATAGGAAGTCCCAGGACTTCCGGATTTTGACAGTTAGTGCAAGCATTGGACATATGCAACCACTTAGACCCAGACCAGTCTGCACTTCAGCCTTTTCATCAAATCTGCATTGGTTGCTAACATGATGTATGACGTTGAACATTCTGTGAATAGCATAGATGCTAACTGGACTGCACAGATATGCAGGCTGATCTGAGTCTATGCTGGTCACATATATCATAAGGTTGTTTTCTATTTGTAGGGGATCATATTTTACTGTACATGTATCTGAGACAAAATATCTTCAAGCATATGCAGAATTTGTAAGTTCAGAACATCAGGGCCCAGTTGTTCAAGCATCGTTGGCTTAACAAGCTTGTTAGTGGTCAAAATCTTAACTGTTCTAGTAAGTACAATATCTAATTCACAGGTATTTTTGCTGGAAAAATGTGAGTAGCTTTTGCAAAAGCTACTCACATTTTTTCAGCAAAAATATTAGTGTGTATGCCATATTTAATGATCAAAGTTTTAACAATATGTTAACTAACGACATTTTAAGTTTTGAACAACTGGGCCCAGGGTGTTTAAAGTATTTTGATACATCCCAGTCTAAATGATTCTCTAAGCAAACAGTGAAGGTCCTGATCAGACTATGGGGATGTGCATGCAAGTATGCACATTTGCTGATCTGCGCATTTGTTGTCTACATATGCTCGGTATACATATTCATTTACCTGGTCCTCCAAAGGAAACAGAGCCATTTCCGTTCTTGGCATCCACTACCCAGATACCTTCTTTGCCATCTTTGCTCTTCACTCGGAAGCAAAATATGCCTTTCATTTTCTTAACAATATTGGGTCCATCCTGGCAAAAGGAATAGAAGAATAAATATATTATATATCATTATTCAGAATTAATTGCACACAAGGGAAATGGATACACATTAAAGGGAGGTAGCTGTCAAAATTGTCTTGCCTCCCTTCTCCAGAAGGGGCTTTGTGTGCAGGAAACCAGGAAGTCACAAAAGTTGTCTCCCTTGCAAAAAAAAGTTACAGGTTTATCATGTCCCCTTATATTTCATCATCCAACAAGACATATTTCTTGGTTGTCATTGAGAGTCAACTATTATTTTACCTACAGGTATATCCAAATAATGTATTTGGTGTCAATGTATTTGTTTGTTTGAGGTGAGGTGAGGTTTAACAGTTTAGTCAACAATATTTCAGCTGTGTCAAGCTGTATCCCAGAGAGAGGGAGAGAGAGAAAAAAAAGATAATATATGTACAAGAAGAAGCAATTACAAAGTGCTCCATCCAGCACCTGCTGCAAGGGCAACAAGCCCTTACCACACTTAAGCAAAATCAACAGGATGTTCTGATTCCAAAGAAACATGGCACCTTCACATCACCCAACCACCCCTGTCTGGTGTTCATTATGCCACTATATCAGAAGAAACCAAAATTTTCATCACAACATACTCAAAAGTTAGGCTGGTACAAGTCTTCACTGTGTGCACATGGCATTTTGCATTCTTGTTTTCTCCAGCTCATTTTTTTTTCCCTAAAGTAAGTAAAAACTCTATTAAAAATGTAACGGATAAATTTGGTGGAACTAGGGCATGGTAGCATGAAAACTGTATTAAAAACAATAATTGCACATGAATGTGTATAACTGATATAATAACAATATAAAATATTTTAATTCAAATGCAAACCATTTTCATCAGAGTTTATTATCAAAGCAACCAATGTCTCTTTAGGGCGTACTTAACCTTGACCACACGGATAACAATTGGTTTTTCCTTGAACAAATATAAAATTTACCATTAAAATATACAGATAAAAGTCAGTGTGCAATGTTTGTCTAATCTTTATCATTTGGTTTCACATGTACCTTCCCCTTTACTGGTTGTCAGCTAGTTCTGCCGAGGAGTCAATTTTACAAGTATATAAGCACTTCACAAATTGTAGTACATACCCTGAATTTTTAACCCTTAAGATGCCAAACACAACAACTGATGTCTGCTTTGTCTTCTGCTGGTTACTTTAAAAGACATTGTTGCATACAGTGTGGACCCAGATCAGACTGCTCCTCTAGGAGCAGTCTGATCTGGGTCCATACTGTTTGCCTATATGCAAAAAGTATGTTTGAAAAGTTTGCAAGAAAATGCAGAAGACGACATAAACAGATGACATTTTCAGATGTAGTTTTTCTTGGCATCTTAAGGGTTAACTTACCTTGTCTAAGGCATCCTTGATCTGTCCAAACACTGGGGCTGACTTGAAGCCCGAGTCTGCTCCAGGGGCACCACCCTTGCTACTTCCTGTTGTCTGGACCTTGCCTTCTGGCGGCTTAATTTCCTTTAATTTCATTGCCAAGCTCATGTTGCCTTTGATCTTCAGTTTTCCCTGGAAGAAAGCTGTCTGTGGGTTGAGTTTTCCTGTCATCAGGTCCATTAGGTCTTCATCTTTCATCATGATTGTCACATCTCCTTTAGCTAAACCAGACAAATACAGAGGTTATATGCACACTGAGTTTAAAATACAGGGTAACATTTCCTTAAAGACTTGTGACTCTTATAAACAAACCCATGCAATAGCAGAGGTTTGTTTATAAGATTTGTAGGTTTCTAAGGAAATGTGTATTAAACTCAGAGGGTATCAATTTATATATTTCATATCATAATTTTTTTTTTTTTTTTTCTTCAGATTCTGTTTCAGGTTTTTTTGACCGTTTCAGCCGGCCTCGGTGGCTCAGTTGGATGCGCGTCCAACCGGAGACCAGGAGGTCGCGGGTTCGACTCCTGCCGAGGTCGGCAACATTCTTTTGTGGAGATTGATTGTGAAATATTTTCTACAGTCATTCTCTCCCTTCCGCTGATTCAAGAAGGGCAGTTGTCAGTTTCTGGCAAAAGAATGTGCACAATACTGGTTACTGCTTAGAGTACTAAGCCTGCCCAGTAAACGTGTGGTTAGGTAAACTGACCGCACTCGACATGACCCCATTGGGTTGAATGGGCCATAAAACTTCAACACAAACAAACAAATTGACCGTTTCAGATGATGTCAATAAGTCTTACGACATTACATCATTTTCATTCATTGCATGGTGTGATAGCATTTTGGAGGAAATATTTCCATACTCTACTGTTACTGTATACCTAATAGAGAAAGAATAAAAAGGACACATCAGTAGGATTAACAGTGTGAAAAGGCTTCAGGGTATTTCGAGTGTTTCCAACAGGTTTAGAATATAACTTACGAAAACTATTTTCGATACTTATTAATGCTTTCATGTTGAAATTTCAAAGACCAATTTTTTCACTTCCTTCTGAGACTGAAACTGGTCTGAGCTAGTAAATTTCAGTCAACCAATACTTATTAGCTCTACTTTATTTTCTCGACCTCTGGTTCATATATTTAGGGAATGCTCCTAAAACAGCAACAGACTAATTCCAGTTCAAAGAAGGGAGTATCCGTTTTAGATATTTAGTATTTAAAGGATCAACTTACCTGGTCCCCCAAATTTTACAGAGCCATTCCCATTCTTGGCATCTACAATCCATATCCCCTCAGTATTGGCTCCCTTCACTTGGAAACATAACACACCATTTATCTTCTTTACTATGTTAGCACCATCCTACAAACAAAAAATAAATCATTATTTATTCTTATGAGATGACAAATAAGTGATATCTAGCAATTGTTTTCTAAAAATAGGTTTTCACATTTCATGAACCATGTTCAACCTAATTACCACACATACCCCTATAAATGCACAGTCAAGCAATTTTGTAGTGTTCAGATTACAGCCTGTGTACATTTGTCTACTTCTTTATAAAAGCATATGTTGTTGGTACTCATTTGAACTGCCAGCATAAGCATCATCAAAGAGGACTGATCTTTCTTTAAAGTGTGTCATTATCAGGTGGATATTTTACTACAAGTTTTTTTCAATAATTTTGAAAAAACCTAAGTGCACATATGGTAATTAGGTTGAATACTGTAAGTGATACTTGTCACATTTTTTCTTCTAAAAAACAGGTCTTCACATTTATATTCTTAAAAGCTAAATATATTATAAAAGATAATCTACACTTTGTTCTTACTGTAAGTATTGTGTATTTTACCATTTCTTCTACGCTAAAGTGGACAGAAACCTCACTAAGCCCTTGATGCTTAACATGCTAGGTAAGAATTTCAGCAGACAACATTCTGAAATATCTTTTATTCTTTCCAGCAAATAGGCATTGAACTTCATGCAGACAATTTGCATGAAATTTCAAAGCCTATTTTTCTGGGATAAATAAGAAATATAGCATCAATTTGTCATCTGCTAAATTAGCCCACAGAGTAACAAGAGATAATCTGTACATTGGTCTTACTGTAACTATTGTGTATTTCACCATTTCCTCTACATGCCATTAAGGAGGAGGAAACCATGCCTAGCCCTTAACCCTTAAACTGCCAATCACAACAATTGTCATCTGCTTTGTCATCTGCTTGTGATTTTAAAAGTCATTTTTGCAAACAGTGTGGACCCAGATCAGACTGCTTCTCTAGGAGCAGTCTGATCAGGGTCTACACTGTTTGCCTGTATGCAAAAGTAGGTTTGAAAAGTTAGCAAGAAAATTCAGCAGACAACATTTTCAGATGCAGGTTTTCTTGGCATTTTAAGGGTTAAAGAAGCCATTCAAAATAGTGATAATTTTGCAACAACAGATTATTGTAGATTCACTAAAATTCTGAACACTTTATCACAAACAAGTTTTTCCTATATTGTATCACCAAATTCTAGGTACAATGAAAACACAGTGAAGACCATGATCAGACTGCTCTTATCTGGGTCTTCACTGTTTGATATGGCATTTAGTCAGAAATGTTTGTGTACAAATTTTTTAAGATAATTATCATACCTGCTCTAGGGCAGCTTTGATGCCTTGGAATACTACATTACTCTTGAAACTTTCAGGTGAGACAGTACTTGCTGGTACGGCTTGTATCCTAGAGCTGTGGAAGAAAATTATCATAAACTTGCATAGTGCTAGATAAAGTGATAATTGATTCCACTGCAGAACTGGCTGACAATCAATCAAAGCTAAGTAACATGCAAATCTTTAACGGTAAAGGTTAGACAAACATTTCACACTGATTGCGAATCTTTAACGGTAAAGGTTAGACAAACATTTCACATTGACTTTACCTGTAAATTTTTTAAAGATATTTGTAATGCTTGTCTAAGGTAAATTAACCATTATCTAAATTAGTTTGGTTAAGTACCTTTTGCAGAGGACTCAATTGTGGGGATAATTTTTCCTATACAGAAATTTTTTGTAATTTCTGAGTGGAAACGTGGATACTCTTTAAAATTGGCTCCAATGAGTACCCACAACACATTTTGGTTTCTAAATAACAAAAATTATCTTCCAAATACTATGAGTATCTATTTTTATGAAATTTGTCATTTCATGGCATATATGATGTGACATGTCACAAGAAACACCAAGTCCTAGTTCCTCAGAAAACAAGAGCTGTCGGAGGACAGCGAGCTCGCCTGCTGGGTACATTTTATATTGTAACATTTTTATCATTAAGCCATATAATATAGGTCACACTGACCTAGATGTATTTGTATGTAAATCATTTTGTCACTTAGATATAATAATCCAGGTATGACACTTCTCCATGAAATAGTAATAAAAATAAAAGGCAAAATCACTGAAGCATGAAATATAGGTCACAATGACCTAGATATAGTAAGTGGTCATTCATTGGGTCACATGGAACTAATATCCCAGGTGTGACATTTATCCAACAAATATTCAAGATATAAGGCAAAATCACTGAACCATGAAATATAGGTCACACCAACAGAGATATATTTTGACGTCAATAATCGGGTCACAAGGAACTAATATCCCAGGTGTGACATTTATCCAACAAATAGTATTCAAGATATAAGGCAAAATCACTGAACCATGAAATATAGGTCACAATGACCTAGATATAGTAAGTGGTCATTCATTGGGTCACATGGAAGTAATATCCCAGGTGTGACATTTATCCAACAAATAGTATTCAAGATATAAGGCAAAATCACTGAACCATGAAATATAGGTCACACCAACAGAGATATATTTTGACGTCAATAATCGGGTCACAAGGAACTAATATCCCAGGTGTGACATTTATCCAACAAATAGTATTCAAGATATAAGGCAAAATCACTGAACCATGAAATATAGGTCACACCAACAGAGATATATTTTGACGTCAATAATCGGGTCACAAGGAACTAATATCCCAGGTGTGACATTTATCCAACAAATAGTATTCAAGATATAAGGCAAAATCACTGAACCATGAAATATAGGTCACAATGACCTAGATATAGTAAGTGGTCATTCATTGGGTCACATGGAAGTAATATCCCAGGTGTGACATTTATCCAACAAATAGTATTCAAGCTATAAGGCAAAATCACTGAACCATGAAATATAGGACACAATGACCTAGATATAGTAAGTGGTCATTCATTGGGTCTCATGGAACTAATATCCCAGGTGTGACATTTATCCAACAAATAGTATTCAAGATATAAGACAAAATCACTGAACCATGAAATATAGGTCACAATGACCTAGATATAGTAAGTGGTCATTCATTGGGTCACATGGAACTAATATCCCAGGTGTGACATTTATCCAACAAATAGTATTCAAGATATAAGGCAAAATCACTGAACCATGAAATATAGGTCACAATGACCTAGATATAGTAAGTGGTCATTCATTGGGTCACATGGAACTAATATCCCAGGTGTGACATTTATCCAACAAATAGTATTCAAGATATAAGGCAAAATCACTGAACCATGAAATATAGGTCACAATGACCTAGATATAGTAAGTGGTCATTCATTGGGTCACATGGAAGTAATATCCCAGGTGTGACATTTAACCAACAAAAAGTATTCAAGATATAAGGCAAAATCACTGAACCATGAAATATAGGTCACAATGACCTAGATATAGTAAGTGGTCATTCATTGGGTCACATGGAAGTAATATCCCAGGTGTGACATTTATCCAACAAATAGTATTCAAGATATAAGGCAAAATCATTGGACCGTGAAATCTAGGTGACCTTGACCGTAAAATGTAGGTCACCATGACCTTCACTCTCTTACACTTAAACTGATGTCACATAGTTAGCTGATGTATAACCAGTTGTGTCTATAACCTGTAGGCATATAAGATTTTACAAATGTGTCCTAGATTTTGACCCCTAGCCCCACCCCAAGGCCCACCCTGAGGTATGAACCCAGGGGTATGTTCTTTTGGAATCTCAGAAGACTCCTCCAGGTACCCAAATTCTAAATATGAATGCTCTATGAGGAGTGAAAGTCAAGATATAAGAATTTGAAAAACTTTAACACAGTATTACAAAGGTG
Source organism: Anodontia alba (assembly GCA_964016985.1). NCBI lineage: Eukaryota > Metazoa > Mollusca > Bivalvia > Lucinida > Lucinidae > Anodontia > Anodontia alba. The sequence goes on along the minus strand of OZ024825.1, from coordinate 89,701,780 downwards.
TCCTAGTTTCTGACCCCTAGCCCCACCCAGGGGCATGAACCCAGGGGTTTATTCTCTTGGAATCTCAGAAGACCCTCCAAGGTACCTAAGTTCCAAATTTGATGCCTCTGTGAGGAGTGACTGTTGAGATATAAGCATTTGAAAAACTTTAACACAGTGTGACGGGAACGGGAACGCAAACGCAAACGCAAACGCAAACGCAAACGTGGACGACCGGGGTGACTACAATAGCTCTCCTTGTACTTCGTACAGGCGAACTAAAAAAAAATATATTGATCCTTGCATTTTTTTTCCAAAAGATTGTGCATCATACCACTTGTCAGACTGTGTGTTTGAAACTGATAAAAACCAATAAAAACCTTGAAGATCTGAGCCCAGTTGTTCAAAGCATTGTTAGTTTAACGAGCACATTAATGACAAACTCATTAACTGTTGTAGCTAAGATATTTTCAAATACATTGATAATTTTACTGCAAAAATGTAAGTAGCTTTTGCAATTTTTGCTACTCACATTTTTTCAGCAAAAAAATATCAATTCATTTGCCATATTTCAAGTTAGAAATTTTAGCATCACATTAGCTAACAACTTGAACAACTGGGCCTGTTTTTGTGCATAGTTTCAGATAAGGAGAGTATCAGAAGAACTTCTCAGAGGACTCGTTATGGAGGAGTATTTTATGATAATTCAGGGATGATTTTCTCAAGTTCTGCATAAAAACATATGCTGTAGGTACTCATTAGAAGTGCCTTGGCAAGGCACTTCTAATGAGTATCACAACATATGAATTTAAGTAAAATTATCCCAGAATTATCACCAAATTCTCCTCCTTAAAAGTCATCTGAGAAGATCTGACACACTCTGTATCTGAAACAATACAGGTCCTCTCAGAAGGAAACTTACTTGGCATGTTTTGGGAAACCAAGTCTGTACAATCCAACAACCACAGCTCCACCTAGTCCTATGTTGTGCTGTAAGGCTACCCTTGCATTGTTAACCTGTCTCTTGCCTGCCATTCCTCGCAACTGCCAACACAGTTCGTTGCACTGTGCCAAACCTGAAGAAATATATATTAAATATGAACTGGGGCACAGCTATTCCTACCAGTTCCACCTAAACCAATGCTGTGCTGTAAGGCTAACTGCACTGTTAACCTGTTGCCAGTCAGCAACACCTCGCAACTTCCAACACAGTTCATTGCACTAGGCCAAACCTCCAAGATATAATATTATATGATAGCTCCAGATAAGGCATATCTTTCAGCCAAAAAGTATGTGCACTGATATTTTTCTTACTTCTCCATGAAAATATATGTGGGTACCCATTAGAAGCATCTCACCAAGGCACTTCTAATGAGTACCCACAACATATAGAGAAATAAGAAAAATATGAGGTGGATCCCCTCTTATCTGGAGCTACATTATATATGAGCTGTATCTGGAGTTATGTTATAAATGAGCTGGGGCACAGCAATTTCTACAAGATTGCATGTGCTTCCAGCAAAGACACTGATCAGCCTAAGCATTCACACTGGCTGATCAGAGTGTTCCCTGTCCACTTGAAGACCCTTTTGATCCTTGGCTACCCACTGAGAGCCCTGCAAAGACTGATCAGACTGCATGGATGTGCAGTCTGACCTGTCTTCACTGGTCAAATGCAATCTTGTAGAAAATGTTTTGGCCTGGTTCATATACAATGTTAGAAAGAGAAGGTCTTTGAGTTCATGAACATATAGATCTTCTTCAGCAGATCTGTCTTCGTGACAGCTGCTGGAAAAAATAAGAGAAAGGGCCCTTACAAATGTTGTGAGAACTTGTAGTGCCACCCCACTGGTTATTATATAGTCGGCCAAAAATTAGGAATATCTGGGATTAACATGGTATAACCAAAATTTGAGACATATTCATTTACTTACTAGTAACTCTAAGCATTCTGGGTAAAAGTCTCAGCTGGTGACATTTTGCAATATCATTCTTATTTTTTCTCAGAAATCAGACTAATTCAATTTTCATGAAATGTCAAAGCCTATTTCTAGGTAAAATAAGAAAAATATCATCAATTTGTCATCTGCTGAATTATCCTTGTGATTCTTTGAAGAGATCTATGAAAGAAAAATGGGGTCAGTAATGAAAAGTCACTCTTGGACTGGCAGCACTGTCATAGGTTCTGCAGATGTATGGATGTCATGCTGTAAGATTATTCAGTTCCTCACAATGCAAGAACAGAGCAACAATTTCTACAATATTAAATTTCTGGACCAGTCTATTCAAGCATGCCTGAGTCAGTCTAGGTTAACAAGTGAGATAGAAGATACCACAGCCATGGGTACTACAAGCTGATGGTGCAGCACTTCAAGAGGAATGCAAAGAAAATCACAGCATCAGATTACTAACCTCAACTAAAATATACATTTCCACTACAGTCTGTGTCAATGCTGCTAGTAGACATATGAGGTACTGACAATCATTTACTCCTAATGTAATTTTTCATGACTGGTCCCAGTTATCCTCCATAGCTTATCTCCCAAAAGAACCATATAGAACAAATTTCAAGAAACCAAATGTTAAAGGTAAATGAAATACAGATTTTGAAAAAAAAAAAAAAAAAAATAACAATAATAATTTCATGTTTCAGTTATTCTAAGTTATACCTAAAATCCCTAATGCTTCTTTGCCATGTATATTTTTCCCAAATATTTTGCCACATACCTGTTTCTGAAGAATGGATACAGGTTCAAGGAAAAATAACTCTGACATGAGAAAATTACCTCTCCTCTCACTATACTCTTTAAAAAAAAAACATTTCTGCCCTCTGATCTGGGTCTACAGTTTACTCAGGCCTGTGTCTGACTACTTAGGGTAAAATATTTGGCAAGCTGGCCTTTTCTATACTGCATACACCAAAACATGAAAAAGGGTCCCTACGTCACATTTGAACAGCAAAGACCCACATCAGCATATGCATCCATGCAGTTTGTTCAAAACATTCTCTTTTCATCAATATAATCTATAGTATCCAGTTATTCTGTTAGTAGGCAAAAATGTCCCAATCAGATTGCGCAGGCTGACCATATCCGAATATGTGATAAGGGCCACTTTCTCATATTGCTGCTCTCAAAAGGAGATCTATCCTATAAGGATATGCAACTATAATCTGATAGTAGAACGGAAGTAGTGAAAAACAAAACTACCCGAAAAACCACAAAAACTAATAAGTTGTACCATATTTACTCTCAGTATTTGGACACAGAAGCTTGAGCAAACAGTGTAGACCCAGATCAGATGCCACAGAATGTGGCATCTGATCTGGTTCTACACTGTTTGCCAACATCCAGCAGTTTTTAGGCACATTCACAGGTAGTAAAATGGACTTGTTCAAATTTTAGAATCTGTTCAGGTGTCCTAATATTTAGGCTTAATATAGTAAGTGAACAGTGGGTGCCCAGAACATAGCCTCTGCATTCATGCAGTCTGATTAGGGTTTTTTCAGTTCACATTTCATATTCTGTCAAGTCTAATATTAAATATGCAAAGGAAAGTCCATGACCATATCCAAAAGGCAGTCACATGTGGCTTCTCTTTTCCTTTGCCCCAGTACATTCCAGTGTAATCATTAAATCTGCCACAATCCTTGACAAGCAGAAAGGCACAATAAATTATACCCCCAGAAGGCTGCTCAATCTCCTCACATGTGCAGTCTGATCAGTCTTTGCTGTTTACTACACAGAACCTACAAAGCCTAAACTATGTGTATGTAAAATGTATTGACTGAATAGATGGATAAATTTACTGGCACTGCCTAATCTTGATCTGTGTATTTCACTTATTCAAGGAGGTTACCTTTTTGACTGAGGTAGCCCAAATAGCAATAGCTACTTCACAGTAGAGTGGTTGTGACAGCAGATTTTTCTAATCTGTTGTGGGACCCCATTAGAATGGCCTTATTCCAAGATGATTCCAATGAGATCCCAAAACATGGTAAGAAATTTATCTACAGAACCACATCTTAAGGGAAACAGTACACTTTCCGGAGAAAACTATGTTAAGACTGTTTTGTCTCCCATCTGAAAAGGGTCTACTCTAAAAGGAAAGAATTTGCTCCTAAAGGGAGCAAATTCTTTCCTTTTAAAGTAGACCCCTTTTCAGAAGGGTCTGTGTGTGCAAGAAAGGAAAAAAGGAAGTCACAAAATTTAATCTCCCTCATGCAAAACTGTGGAAAAACAACCAGAAGTATCCATTTTCCTCAAGAAAAACTAATATCAAGTGAAAAGATGTGTTCCAGTACATGGAAAATGCACGAGTTAAGACCATTCTGTGAGATCTCATCAGCACCTTTGCTGCCTGTTGGTACATCTTTGAAGATGGAAAAGCCCAGTTGAGAAGGCTCCAGCAGGCTTCATCGACGCACTGAATGATCTGGCTCTAGGTTGTCTGCTTTTGTGGCAAGGACATATTTTCAACTGAGGCTTCTGTTATGAAGTATAAATCCAGTTTGGGTTGGAGTTTTCTCTGGAATGTCAGGTGAACCATTGCAAAAAACCTTATCCTCTTTTCCACCTAACAAGTTTAGCATTACAGACACTACTGGTGGGATACACAAAATCAGTCCATATAAAGGACCTTATATCAAGCCATAGGGTCAAAAACAAGCTTTATTTTCAGTAAAAATGGCCAAATCATAGCAAAAAAGGGACTTAATAGAGGGTGAAAAGGGTCCACTGTAATAAAGAAAAGGGACTTAAAAGAGGGTGAAAAGGGTCTCATGAAAGTCAAAAATGGACTTTACAGTGGGTTACAATGGGTAATCTATATTGAGTAAGAATTGGAAAAAAAGGACTTCACAGTATGCTGAAAAGGGCCAGATGTAAGCCAAAAAGGGACCTTATACCAAGTTAAAAAGGACCTTATGTCAAACAAAAATAAGCCGGTGCCAAAGTAAAAGAACCCTTTATTGAATTAAAAAGGACCTTATTTTGTGTTAAAGGGCCTTACCTTAAATGGACCTTACGTCAAAGCCAGTGTAAAAATGGACCTTATCTCAAATTAAAAAGAACCGTATGTACAAATGAAAAGAACTCTCTGTTGAGGTAAAATTGGACCTTATGAAAAGTTACAAAGGACCTTATGTCAAAGTGAAAAGATCCCTTTATCACATTAAGTCAAGGTAAAAATAGACTTACTTCAATGTGACAAGAACCCTATGCAGAGGTAAAGTGGACCTTATGACAAGTTAAAAAGGACCTTATTTCTAGGTAAAAATGTACTTTATGTCAATTTAAAAAGAATCTTATGTCAAAGTGAGAAGAACCCCATGTCAAGGTGAAAATGGACATTTCAATCAATGTAAAAATGGGCCTTATTGAAAATTATAAAAGACCCAATCCAGGTAAAAACTGACCCTAAGGTAAAAACTACCCTTATGCCAAAATAGAAATGGACATTATGTCAAGGTAAAAATGGACCTTATGTCAAGGTAAAATGGACCTTATGTCAAGGTAAAAATGGACCTTATATCAAGGTAAAATGGACCTTATGTCAAGGCAAAATGGACATTATGTCAAGGTAAAAATGGACCTTATGTCAAGGTAAAATGGACCTTATGTCAAGGTAGAAATGGACCTTATATCCAGGTAAAAAGGGGCCTTATATTAAGGTAAAACAGACCTTACCACAAACATTATGCCAAGGTAAAAAGGGACCTTATGTCAAGGTAAAAATGGACCTTATCCAAAGTTAAAAAGGACCTTATGTCAAAGGTAAAAGGGAACTTATGTCAAGTTAAAGAGGACCTTTAGACTACAAAAAATGGACCTTATATCAAAGAAAAAAGGGACCCTATGTCAAAGTAATATATCAAGTCAAGGTGGTTCTTATATAAACTAAATTGACTCCATCTGAAGTTAAAGAGCCCCTTTTGTCATGTGAAAACAAGATGACCGGGAGTGAGCCACAACTTTCTCACCTGAGTGAAACAGCCACTGTATTCTGCTGATGCAATATATCCATTTTCAAATATTGTTGCAGCATCTAATTAAAATGGTAGATGGTCTTTATAACTACAGTAACAAATCCTGATTCCTCAGTAAAGCCTGCTTCCCTCTAAACATTCATGTGAAGCTTTAACAAAGTGATTTCAATAGCTGATTTTATATGATTTTTTGTTAACTTTTTACCTCTATATAGCCCAGTGTCCCAAGGTGTAAGGGTCTGATGCTCTAGGAAAGATTTTCCCTGTAAATCCTCAAAGATTCAAGATAATGGCTTCAAGCACTGATTTTATATGCCATTTTTTTTTTTTTTTTTTTTTACATGTATATGGCTTCTGGGCACCAAGGACTGGCAATAGTTCAGTAAGTATGAATATTTTGTCCAATGTACTTTATCCAAGTCCACTTTTATTTCCTTGGCTCTATATCCAAGTTTTCTGCAGATTTTGCAAAATGCCCTTTGTTCATCTTGAACATTGCCACCATTATTTGTAGCCATTTTTGACCTTTGTAATGACCACGTCAGTTTTTAGTGTTGTACATGCAACACCCACATCATTATAGCTCCAGATAAGTGGGGTTATCCACATAATATTTTTCTTGTTTCTCCATGAAAGCATATGTTGTGGATACTCATTAGAAGTGCCTCAATGAGGCACTTCTAATGAGTACCCACAACATATGTTTTTGTGGAGAAATAAGAAAAATATCGGTACTTTTTGGCTGATAATAATATCTGGAGCTATGATCATTCAACAGAGGAAAGATTGATTTACCATCAATATCATGTAAAATACATGAATGTATAGATTTTACTGTCATGTAAAATGCACTGTTGCCAAAACTTTTCAAATGCCCTGGTAATAAGCAAATGCGTAATTTTTTCATTTTCCTAAATTAGCTCAAAAGATGATGATGATGATTTGGTGTTTTACATCCCTTTCACCATTATTTATGTTATATTAAGATGATCAAAGCATGACAGTGAAAGGCTCTCTGAAATGAAGCAACATACACTCATGATCTGAATTCTGCCTCCAGTGAGATTCAAACTCCAGATCTTGTGATCAACAGTTTGCAGCACTAAACATTCAGCCTCCCAAACGCTTTAACTGATGCCTTTACCGATACCCAAGGACTGCCGAACATAGGCATGACATGATGTGAATTATAGTGCCTCTTTGGTATCAAAGCAGTCACTGTCTACTTTCAGAATGAATGGATATTGCAGAATATACCAACAGAGTACAAATGCCCTAACAAGACTGTACAGACACACAGATGAAGAAAATCTGTGCAATTAAGGGGACTTAATACACCTGTAGATTTTCTGCCAATGTTTACAAGGAGATAACTTTTGTTGTGACTTCATTTGCATTCCTACACATCAATCCCCTTCTGAAAAGGGGTCTACTATAAAAGGAAAGAATTCGCTCCCAAGGGGAGCAAATTCTTTCCTTTTACAGCAACCCCTTTTCAGAGGGGCCCAAAATATTTTGAAAGAGTTTTCTCCCTTGAAGTGTATCCCCTTTAGTATATGCTCCAAGACACCTTTTCACTCATCATGGTTTATATATAACTATCTTGATTTTCTCAGAGGGGACTTCACTTTCTCTCTTACCAGTGGCTCCTAGAGGATGTCCCTTTGAAATGAGTCCACCACTTGGGTTGATCACATATTTACCACCATATGTATTATCTCCTCTGTCCACCATCTCACCAGCCTTACCTACAATAGCATATCAGGGGAACTGTTAGGGATATGACGATAATTTGGTGTTTTATGTCTTACAGTATTATTTGTTATATTCTTCATATTGTATTTACCCTAAACATTTTGGACAGGCAGACCTCAGCAAACAGTGTAGACCCAGATCAAACTGCTCCTAAAGGAATGGTTTAACCAGCATCCACACCGTCTGCCATTCCTTCCAAACACTTTATCACATTATCAGGTAGCCAAATGCATTTGTTCAAATTTAGGACATGCATGGTGAGTAGTTACATATGATTTTTGATTGTTGTGGTTTAAAGACACATCAACCCTTGTGGGTCATTTTGTGTTGTCTCCCAGAGAAAGGGAGAAAAGAGATAGAAGAGATAGTAGAAGAAACTAGACAAAGTGCCCAGTGGGGCACGAATACCCCCGACCAGAACTACTGCCACTTTTTAAAGAGCACAAAGTTTGTAGCTTTGACTCTGGAGATGGCAGTTGTATCCTATATGTTATAACATTGAAAGAATTCAATCACACATAATGTGAAGCCCTTGACCTCAAAGGTCAGGAACAGTGAAGGGATTGAGCTAATTAAAATTTTAGCCCTATAACTATCACCACAGACCAGTGAAATCAATCAGTCTTTATAATATAAGCAAAAAAGACATTTGTATGAAAAGTCTGTTACCTTGACTTAAAAGCCATACACCAGCTTGGGGATGGTGCTGAGAAAAACTTTAGACCTATATATACCATCATGCTTAATATTAATGAAACCAACGAAAGGGTCTTCATAATAAAGCTATATAAATTTTAATGAAAATTTTAACATGACCTGCCTGCTCAGTGTCCTCTACATATCAGTAAAGTATCACAAAAATATCCTAAAGAATTTTTAGAGTTATTGCCCACACAAAATTTAAATAACCAAGGGCAAAAACTGCAGAATGGAGTCGGTTAGAGTGTCATTCTTGAATGTGATATGCCTACTCAATGTCCTCTACATACTGGTGAAGTATCATGAAAATATTTACAATTTCGGAGACAAGGGGATATAACTCATAGACCAAGTCAGTCAGAGTTGTCTTTCTTGTACCCGACACCCCTACCAAATGCCCTCGACAACCTGACAGAGTTTCATGAAAATAGCTCAAAGGGTACTTAGGAGTTATGGGGTGCATGGACAGACAGATGGATGGATGGACGGATGGATTCCATGCTGACAGCCATATCCCCTAAACCTATCAGTAGGAGGATAACGAAATTCAACAAAAGGTCTTGATGGTATAGCTATATAAACTTAGATGCAAATTTTTTTACTTTTATATGAAATTTCTAAGTCTGTGACCTTGACCTCAAGGTCATACCCTGGGATGGGGATCATGCTGAGTAAAACTCTAGACCTATATCTACCAACATGTAAAATATAAATGAAATTCCTCAAAGAGTCTTGATGGTATAGCTATATAAACATAAACACAAAAATTTTGACTTTTTTATGAAAATTCTAAGTCCGTGACCTTGACCAAAAGGTTATCCCCGGGGTAGGATTGGTGCTGATAAACACTTAAGCCCTATATCTACCATCAGGCCAAATTTGAATGAAATCTATCAAAAGGTCTTCATTATATAAGGTCTTATAAACTTTAACGTAAAAACTTTGACCCAAATACAAAAAATAAAACTGCAAGCCATGCACCATGCCCCGCCACAGGGACATATTCCCTATGCACTTCTGTAGTATAAGGGCTGAAAACAATCTAAGTTAAACATGAAGAGAAGCAATAAACAGTTATTTCATAACTCCAAAAAAAAAAACAAAAAAAAACACAAAAAGGTCTAAGTTAAAAATGCAATAAAAAGTGATAAAAAATAATTTCAGGATTCTGAAAAAAAACAATATGCATATCTTCAGACCATCCTAAAAGTGTGTGTAAAGTTTCAAAAGGATCAGCCTGAAAATGTAGGAGGAGTTGCGCATACAAGGTACATACTCCCTATACATTTCTGTAATATTAGGGCTCGAAAAAAGTCTAAGTTAAAAATGCAAAAAATGTGATAAAAAAATAATTTCAGGATTCTGAAAAAACAATATGCATATCTTCAGACCATCCTAAAAGCACCTGTAAAGTTTGAAAAGGATTGGCCTAAAACTGTAGGAGGAGTTGCGGGCAGAAGGTACATACTCCCTATACATTTCTGTAGTATTAAGGCTTGAAAAAAGTCTAAGTTAAAAATGCAAAAAATGTAATAAAAAATAATTTCAGGATTCTGAAAAAACAATATGCATATCTTCAGACTATCCTAAAAGCACCTGTAAAGTTTGAAAAGGATTGGCCTAAAACTGTAGGAGGAGTTGCGGGCAGAAGGTACATACTCCCTATACATTTCTGTAGTATTAGGGCTCGAAAAAAGTCTAAGTTAAAAACGCAAAAAATGTAATAAAAAATAATTTCAGGATTCTGAAAAAACAATATGCATATCTTCAGACCATCCTAAAAGCACCTGTAAAGTTTGAAAAGGATTGGCCTAAAACTGTAGGAGGAGTTGCGGGCAGAAGGTACATACTCCCTATACATTTCTGTAGTATTAGGGCTCGAAAAAAGTCTAAGTTAAAAATGCAAAAAAAAATGTGATAAAAAATAATTTCAGGATTCTGAAAAAATAATATGCATATCTTCAGACCATCCTAAAAGCGCCTGTAAAGTTTGAAAAGGATTGGCCTAAAACTGTAGGAGGAGTTGTGGGCAGAAGAATGGTGGGGGCGCTGACGGACGGACGGATGGACAGACGGATGGACAGACAGACACTCAAAATTTCAGAGGGTATAACATAATACCCCGCCACTTTTTGGTGGCGGGGCATAAAAACACGTATGAACGAATAATGCTTCAACGGATGGACGGACAGAGGAACAGATTCCTTGCTATATCTGCTCAACCTTTCAGTTAGGGGATAATAAAATTTAACAAAAGGTCTTGATGATATGGCTATATAAATTTAAAGGCAAAAATTTTTACTTTTATATGAAAATTCTAAGTTTATGAGCTTGACCTCAGTCACACCCGGGGTGGGAATCATGCTGAGTATGACTCTAGGCCGATATCTACCAACATGTCAAATATAAATGAAATTCCTCAAGGGTTTTGATGATATAGTTATATAAACTTAAACACAAAAAACTTTGACTTTTTTATGAAAATTCTTAGTGTGTGACTTTGACCCCAAGGTCACCCCCGAGGTGGGGATGGTGCTGATAAAAACTTTAGACCTATAGCTACCATCATACCAAATATGAATGAAATCCATCAAAGGGTCTTCAAAATATGAGGTCTTATAAACTTTAACGCAAAAACTTTGACCCTGTGACGAGAACGAACCAACGTACCTATGTACAAACGAATGGAAGACCGACGAACGGAAAAGCGAAAACATTATACCCCCACATACTTTGTATGTCGATGGTATAACTGCATACTTCGTATGTGAGGGATATAATAAAAGAGAGGGACAGGGAAGAAAGAGGAAAAGGAATGAAAGGGAAGAAACAGAAGAAATAAAAACATTCCCCCTCTACCTCTACGTTACCTGCGACAAGGATAGCAGGCCTTGTCCAACTATAAGCCAATATCAGTTGGACGCCCCGGTGACACCTTTGCACCCCACAACCCCAAAGTTATGTATGGTGCCTCAATATTTAGGGTAAATATGGCAATATTTAGGGTAAATATGGCACTGCTTTAATATACTCAGGAACCTCTTTATAAGATGATTTTGGATATACCGTAAAATTCCAGTTTCTAATAAATGCTCACCAGTCAACTTAGAAAAAATATTGCTACTACCTTATGCAGTTAGTTTGCAAATCTACTGTTTAATAATCAAAGAAACAAGTCTCTTTTTCTCTCTTGGTCCAAATATAAGATATGGGATTTCTAGACCTCCATCAGGCACTACGACTCTCCTAGTGAGGCTAACACCTCTTTGTAATGCTAGTGACATCTATAAAAAACTTGAAGCCCTGCTAGTCTATACTTCGGTTTCCGATATCAATATGGCAGTCATTGGGAGGAAAACCTGAATAGTTCCAAATTTTTCCTACAATTCTCAAACACTGTAGCTTCTAATAAATGTCCACCGCCCTCTTTACAAAAGATAGTGATTGTACTAACCGCCACGGTGATAATTAGAATTTTTATCATAAGAGGGTTTGAAGGCTGACCCCAAAAGTGTTATATCCAAACAAAATGTATAGATTATATAGAAAAATGACCATTTATGGTCATTTTTCTATATAATTATACGTTTTTGTTTGGTGTTTGGAGACAACATGGTTGTTTAGCTAACATGAGTTTTGCTTTGGATCCCAGTGACAGTGTTATAAAAAGGTTGTGGTGTATGAAGGAAAACTAGAATTACCTGGTTCACAGAGGCCAAGAGCTTCATAGGTGATCAGTTCATTACAGGAGAAACAGTCATGTAGTTCCACAACATCAACCTGGCCTCTCTGTATACCTGAAAACAAATGAACCCTAAAATCACTCAGCAAATATGATATAATTAAATTATTATTACCATGCTGTCTTATGATTTTGCGTATCACATTTTTCCAGTATTTTTAAAATGATACAAACTACAAATAAATGCGTAAGACATCTGCTGCAACTGTTTACAACAATATCTTGTGCAGAATATTACACTGAAAATAGGAGAAACACATGCAAAATCATGAGATGTCTACGATAAAATCACTTACTACCATGTTTCTCAAAGAGGTCAAAGGTTTTACTATCTTGTGCACTTGATATAGGCGATGTCACTGTAGGGTTCATTCAAACAGTAAGTTTAAATGATTTTTTTTTTTGCTTCAATAAAGTTCAAAAGAAAACACAAAGATTTTAATCAAGTTTCTGGTTTGGGAAAGTGGGTCAATAGAATGGACTTGTGAATAATTAATTTGAATGATGTAGTATGTCAACAAACATAATAAGCGGGTATGGTTTACTTACACTTTCTTTGTGAAACTACATTCTAAGACTTTCCAACAGTCTGGATCTAATCATGGCAAGTTTGCTGTCAATTTTTCTCACTACTAACCACTGTGAACCAGTCGAGGAGCTTCCCAAAATACAAAACTAAGTGTTGTGCAAGATCCTAAGATACACAAGATCCCAAGATACGCAAGATCCTAAGATACGCAAGATTGTAAGACCTGACAGTATTATAAAGCAGAATTCAAAATTATAGCAGATGTTCTAAATATTTTTCTATCATTTTTCAGAGAAAAGTAAGGCTTGACATTTCATGTGAATCATTTGCTTAGTAGGAGATGTCCTTTAAAAAGTCAGAACAAACACATGAAATTGCAGACACACAGATGAGTGAAGGACAAAAATTGACCATACAACTCATCCTGAACTTGGTTCAGGGGAGCTAACAAACTACACTCTCATTCCCATACCTTTTGCATAAACAGTTCAGATTTGTCAAGGGGAATAAACAACATCAGGGTATTTGGATACATGAAAGTAGGTCATACATTATTCATAATATTTAACAAATTAACTTTTAAAGTAGACTGTAACTTGTACCTTCAACATTCTAAGTCACATGCTGATCTTGAAAATGAGATCATGGTCAGTATATCCTGGCAAGTCTGATGAAAATCTGCCAAACAGTCCAAGTCCACCTCTTGTGGGGAGGTGGGTGGGTCATAATTATAACGGATTATGAAATACGTATCAATTTTAGATTGGTTGTTTACTACATTTATAATAATATACTAAACAGATCAAGAGTGTAGATGTGAAGAATGAGTTTAAATATGAGTTTGTATAACAAAAACTTGAATTAGACCCTGTGTTTATAACAACAGCTCTCTCAATATTCCCTCAAGAACGCTAACTGTAACATGTACTCAACAATAATGAATTTTTTTTCTTATATAGAAATACAGACTATAAAAGGAAAACATTTTATTACATGTACCTGCTTTTTCAAAGACCTTGTCGGCAGCCTTTTTGCTCATGTCATAGCCAACAACTTTGATTGAACTCTTTTCATCAAAGGCACTGGGAACATCACTAGCCATTTCCATAGCCAGAATCTCCACAGCCTGGGCCTCCAGTCCATGACTGTGGACAAAATCTTCACTGCATACTATAGCTGCTGCTGAGCCATCAGATGTGGGACTAGAAAAAATATGGCTCTAATTCGAGGGTTGAGCGCAAGACTGGCGTAAGTCAGATGGTTGTTTTTCCCCAAACCTAATCTCCTCACCATGAAGGCGTTATGAAGATTACAACATTTCTTTCTGTAAACAATGAAAATTTAGGTGCCATTGCTTGTATGAGCAATGGCACCTAAATTTGCATTGTTTACAAAGGGGTCCAAGTTGCCCCTAAACAAGGGTTTCAAAAATATGTTTGAGTTACCATAGTCTTGCGCTAAACCCTCGAATTAATCTGTGAAGAACCTATGATAATTTGATGTTTAATGTCCCTTTCAATATTATTTAAGTCATATTGAGGCAAGGTACCTCGTAACTTGGAGAAATACATCTCTTATTTCTCAATATGCTTTTCTCAGTATGAATATACATATACGAGCCAGCACACGACAAAACCTACAATAAGACTTGTGCAACCAGCAAAGACACAGATCAGCCTGTGCATCTGTGCAGTCTGATCATACTCTTCACTGATCGCATATGCCTTCTAAAGCCTCCAGGCCATCCAAAGAGGGATAAATAAGAACTCTTGTCATACTGGGTGGCTGTATATGCTGATTTGAGTCTTTACTGGTCACACAGGTATTATTGTAGATTTTGTCACACGCTGGCTCATATAATTTTATGTTATGGTATTTGAAAGACAACTGTTTTGGGATACTGCATTTACCCAAAATATCACTATACACCATAACCTTTTTATAATACTATTGTTGAGGTCCATAGCATAAACTGTGTTAGTTAAACAACCGTGTTATATCCAAACAAAAATGTATAGATTATATTGAAAAATGACCATAAATGGTCATTTTTCAATATAATGTATACATCTCTGGGATCCATCTTTAAACCGTATTACATACAAAACCGTGTTATAACAAACCGTGTTATCAAGAGGTTGCAGTGTACTTGACCTGGAATTTGAACTAGTTACATATTTTACCTGTTGATATGTCCTGAAAACAGCTGGATGAGTGGCAATGTGGACCCTAATCACATGCTCATTATGCAGCATCTGATCTGGGTCTATATATTGTTTGCTCAGGCATTACACCGAATACTTAAGGTAATAAATATGGTACCAAAACATTCAGTGACAGCCTCATCTATAAATAAAATGATGTTCAATGTGGGAAAAAAGGCCCTTATGCGATATGTGAACAGCGAATGACCAGATGAGCATGCACATCTGTGCAGTCTGATCTGAGCATTCTCTGTTTGTCAACATATACTATAGTATCCATTGATTCTGTAAGAGGTGCTTATGCGCAGGCTGATCTGGGCCTGCATTGTCCGCAAATTGCATAAAGGCCCTTTTTGTGCAATGTGCATCAAATAATATTTTCTGGCACTAAGTTTTATTAATATTTTTCCTGGCAAAAGTATTTAAGTTTACCGATGGAGTACTGGTGTTAAGTGGTGACAGACTTCTGTGTTAATCACCTGGCAAGCTAAGTCCTAGATATTTTGCCATAAGAGCATTTAACCCATTGTAGACTGAATAAACTTCCCCATGCTATGTATTGGAAGATTCTAATTTTAATTTTAGGTATGTCAGGCTATGTGATTTAGATATTCCTGGAGAAAATGGTTGAACTATTTGCAAACAGTGGAGACCCTGATCAGATGCCGCGTTCTGCAGCATCTGATCTGGGTATGCACTGTTCACCAATTACCCGTTTCGGGGTCTCCAGACTACAATGGGTTAAAGAAAATTTTCTTTTTCTCTAAAATAATAACATGTCTGAATTGTACAGGTACATATTAATGCCAGCTTCATAATTATGCAAGTACTTTAAATATTAGGGAAGTTATGAAGCAGTGGAAAAATAACAGTATATGAACTATTAACAATGATGTACTAGTTAGAATTTTAATAGTCTTGGTCTTTGAGGCCCAGCAAAGACCAAGATCATGGTACACTTCTGTGCAGTCTGATCACGGCGCTTTCCATATATTTTACTATTGTCATTGCTGTATAGGCTGATATGGGCTGCCATCTGCATTGTAAGAACCTTTCAAGGGTGTTTGGAGCATACAGAAAAATCTGTCTCTCAGGATCACTGTCTGGCATCAAGAGGCTTTGCTGACAGACAGTGACCTGAGGGACAGATTGTTCTACATGTACTGAAAACCTATGACATTCTTTTTCTTACATCGCTTTCGATTTCCAGTGTTTGTTGATCTTTTTCATTGATTTCAAATGCAGTACTATCTTCAATACACAATAAAGTTAACATCCACCACCTTGCAAGTTATCACCATTTATCATGCTATGATGACTTCAGCTTAGCAACAGTTACGTGACATCCTATATAACCAAAGTATAGATCGACCACATGTGTTTTTTTTTTTTTGTTTTTTTTTTATCTTATCCCTGTTCTATCCCCAGCAAAAACCTCAAATTTCTTTATCTGGTATACAAGAAATTCCCATACACCCCTATTCTTCATGCCATTGCTTATTTTTGTATGTGAAGTACATGTAGTTCTACAGGTCACTTTAAGGGGACTGGATATACTTGGTAGATTTTCTGCCATATTTGACAAGAAAGACAACTTTTGTGACTTTCTGTATATTTTCCTGCATATTAAGCTCCTTCTGAAAAGGGTCTACTCTAAAAGGAAAGAATTTGCTCCCTTGGGAGCAAATTCTTTCCTTTTAGAGTAGACGCTATTTCAGAGGCAACACAATTTTGACAGAGTTGTCTTCCTTGAAAGTGTATCTATTCCCCTTAATAGGTCCTTACCAGCACTGTAACTTGGTGAGGGGCTCATGGATCTGAGGGGATGCCTGAATTTGTTCCAGGGTGTAATAGTCTTGAAACTGGGAATACCTAAAAAATAACAAAACTATTCTTAACACTTAGCACCCTGGGTAAAATCTTCAGCAGACAATATTTTGGAATAGTTTTATTTTTCCCAGAAAATACGCTTCGACATTTCATTAGGGGACAGTTTGCATGACATATCGCAGCCTACTTTCTTGGGAAAATAAGAAAATTTAAACATACATGTATTTGTTTAGCTAATATGATTTTTTGCTTTGGATTCCAGCAATAGTGTTACAAGAAGGTTGTGGTGTGTATCAAACTGAAGGTTTCAACTGTAATTAAATGAATACAAAGTAAGACAATCTTTTTTCATGAAAAAAAAAAAAAAATCTGATTAAATAAAGATTAAAAACACAATGTATCATAACCTTACTTACGGGTTGTTTGTAGAATGTTTATGGTTTTTCCATGCAATCTTTGCAAAATGTTCTGGTTTTGTTCCTGAAAACAAACATGTAATATGTTAAACCTTATAACACCAGTCACAAATGAAATGATTCTGTGAAAACTGTTAGAAGTTGTTATCCAGGCTGAATTCACTACGGCTTTTTTACAAATCTGAACAAACTTTTGTCAGAAGTTAATTTTGAGCAAAATTCTTCTAGAACATCATTGTGCCAGTAATTTCTTAACAATATGGGAGCAGTGGATTACACAAACTACCAATATACTTCTTTCCAATCAAATAGCAAATCTTGAACAAAATATTCCATGGAAGTTGGTGTCGCACATGCAGGCACCTGTGAGTATTATAAATGAGTTAAAAATTTACATAAAGATTAACAAAGCAACAAGACTATAAAATAGAGGTCAGTCATAAACAGATACTGTAAGGAGAAAGTGTATCCCAGGTATGATTTGTTTGTTTGTGTTGAGGTTTTACGGCCCAGTCAACCCAATGGGGTCATGTCGAGCAAGGTCAATTTACCTAACCACACGTTTACTGGGCAGGCTTAGTCCTCTAAGCAGTTAACCAGTATTGTGCACATTCTTTCGCCAGAAACTGACAACTGCTCTTCTTGAATCAGCAGAAGGGAGAGAATGACCATAGAAAATATTTCATGATCAATCTCCATGAAAGAATGTTGCAGACCTTGGCGGGGGTCAAACCCATGACCTCCTGGTCTCCAGTCGGACGCACATCCAATTGAGCCAACGAGGCCGGATCCAGGTATGATGATTGCAGTTCATACAGTTAGTCAGAAATGGCGCTAAATCTAGGAAATTGCAAAATATAGGTCAGGTCATAAAATGGAGAAAGCATATGCCATGTTAAGAGAATTGTAGGAGCTACAGTCTACCAGAAATGAAGCTAAATGCTAGGGTTAATGTAAAAATAGCATAACAAAGTCATTAGACCATGAAAAAATAGGTCATAGTCAAACAATGACATCGCATAGTTTGCGTTCTTGTTATGAAGAAAGTGTATGCCAGGAAAGAGGTGTAATAGTTATTCATTAGTGGGATTGAATACTAGGGCTGTCACAAATGTTGACAGATGGATGTAAAACCAACATCTATATTGCACCAATTTGCTTATGCAGGTGTGACAAAAAATTTAAAAGGCTGAAATTTTGTCATTAATTAATAATTGAGAACTAACTTGTTCATGCATGTATGCAATTTATGTGTAAGATATATATCGAGTTTCAAACTGATATTTGGATATAGTGAGAGATGTTTATTACACATGTAATGTACATGTATGTACTGTTTTAAGATATAATTTCAGTACAGATTTCATCAAAATCAAGAAAGATACTCGTTTTACTGAGCAAAAACCTCAACTGGAATTAGGAAGATGAATTTAACTAGAAATGTGTCCACAGGTGCCCTAGCTGTAGCGTACATGACTATAAAACTGCAAAATTCCACCTGGAACAAATGCCTTAACCTGAGTCTAACAGGATCACATGTACGTACATACATACACACACACATTCGTACAGAATGACGTACATTCGTACGCACATACCCACGTATGGAAAACCGAAAAAACTATATGCCCCCCAGCATCATCCGATGTGGGGCCATAACAAAGATGGACAGCTGAAACAGTATAAACCCCACAAACAGTACAAATCCCCCAAATAGTATAAACCCTACAAATCTAGTTTGTAGAATAAAAATCAGGACATACCATATTTTTCCATGTGTTCTCTGCCCGCATTTCCAAACATCTGAGCTGCAAATGGGCCATGAGACACTCCCCTTGTTTCCACCATCAATGCAACATGCTTCTCCATTGGATTGCTTCTGTCTTTATACTGTAAATGATCATTTATACAATGTTTAACACTAAGCATGCTCGGTAAAAAATTTCAGACATTTTGAAATACTTTTTTTTTTTCAGAAAATAGGCTTTGACATTTCATGCAAATTGTCTCTTGGAGACAATTTGCTTGAAATGTCAAAGCCTATTTTATGGGAAAAAAATATCAATTTGTCACCTACTGAATCTGGGCAAAGAGGGGTAAAGATTAACAATGACAGGCATAATCTTCTAGGGTTGTAAAACTCTTTCAACAATATTTCAGTTTATACCAAGTTACCCATCTTAACCCTTAGAGTGTTTATCATGACATTAGCAGACAATCAATCTGTGTTATATTTATAATTATTCAGTGAAAATATGGTTTGACATTTTGTATGTATAAATGCTTGTAATGTAGAGCGACTATGGACATACCGTGGCCTTCAAGGATCCTCGCTGCATCTTTTCAAATCCCAAAGCCATTACACAATCAGACATACCTGTAAAAAGATATTGGAAAAAAAGTGTTATTTCTTGTTTCCTTATTCTGTGACATATTCAGTATAAATGTATTATTCTAAACTATAAACAATGAATACAAACAGCATATGGCTACATGCTCCCGTGAAAACAACTTTTATTACTAAAATACGGATGGTTTAGAAAGCCTAGATGATTAGAATTTATTTGGAATCCTGCTACAGAATTTATCATTCCGCAACTAGAACAACCCATAACATGTGGTAATATTCATGGTCCATTGGCTGGTCTAGTTTTTGAAATTTCACTCTGTTTTGATAAGAGTATACACCCTGGCCACGCAGTGCCAATGTAAAGGCTGGTCTGCATTTTCAGTCTTTTCATATGATGTTAATGATCTGGGCCCAGTTGTTCAAAGCATCATTAGCTTAACAAGCCCGGTAGTGGTCAAAATGTTAACTGTTCTAGTAAGTACAATATCTAACTTACAGGTATTTTTGCTGAAAAAATGTGAGTAGCTTTTGCAAATGCAAAAGCTACTCACATTTTTTCAGCAAAAATATCAGCGTATTTTCCATTTTCAATGATCAAAGTTTTAACAATATGTTAACTAACGACATCGTTAGTTTTGAACAACGGGGCCCTGGTGTTTTATATCTCTTTCAACATAAACAATTTAAGACATTGAGACAATGAAGGGTGATAATGAAAGGCTCTGTACAATGAAGCACAGTCATGAGTTGAACTCTGCCTCTGGTGGGATTCGAACTAGGGAACTTGCCATATGAAGTCAATAGAGCTAACTGCTGGGCCACCTCAATGCTTCAGCCTGTCTTTCCATATGGAACAAATGTTTATTTTGTTGTTTTTGTTTTCTGCAGAAAGATTTTTTTCTTACTCACAGCTGAAGATATAGTGATAACTGTAGCAACAGTTTACTATATTTACCATTAATGTTAGTATTATAAAACCTTAATTCCTTACTGAACCTGTCCTAAAATTTTAATAAATCCAGTTGAATCCCTGATGGGGTGTTGAAAATGTTGATACAGAATGGTAACCATGCAGAGCTAGATCACCCTGCTCATTTCGAAGTAGTTTGATCTGAGTTTATATGGTTTGCTCAGACCCGACTGTCCAAATATTTAGGCTCAATATGGTAAGATTTTGCACAAAAACATATCTTTGGGACTGACAGCACTGTGCAAACACAGTAGATCCAGATCAGATGCCACAGAATGGTATGCTTGATCAGGGTCTACACTCTTTGCCACTCATCCAGTACTTTTAGATGCATCAACAGATAGTAGCAAAATAGATGTTTGAATTTTAGGATACCGGTAAGTATGGTAAGGATTAAGCTGTCCTCATAATTCAGGTAAAGTGGGTAACACAAATTCTAATAGATATATAGCCATTTAAGCTAGACAGCTGTGTTGAATCCAAACAAAAATGTATAGACTATATAGGAAAATGACCATTTAAACTGTATAGATTATATAGAAAAAAAATACCACATATGGGCCCGGTTGTTCAAAGCGTCGTTAGCTTAACGAGCTCGTTAAGGGTCATTTCGTTAACTATTTTAGCGGATTAAATATACAGTATTCTAATATTTTTTGCTGAAAAAATGTGAGTAGCTTTTGCACTGCAAAAGCTTCTCACATTTTTTCAGCAAAAAATTTCAGCATATTTGCGTATCACTCGATGTAAATTTTAACGAATCGTTAACTAACGACATCGTTAGCTTTGAACAACTGGGCCATGGTCATTTTTCAATATAATCTATACATAATGTTTGGATACAAAACTCCTTCAAACCATCCTTTAATGGACTGTTTTATTTCTTTGTGTTGAGGTTTTACGGTCCAATCAACCCAATCGGGTCATGTTGAGCGTGATCAGTTTACCTAACCACACTTTTACATGGGCAGGCTTAGTCCTCTAAGCCGTTAACCAGTATTTTGCAATTCTTTGCCAGAAAATGTATTGTCAAATAAAGAGTGTTCGGTGTACCTAGTTTATCCGGAGCTATATAATCTTACCTCCTTCAATAAGTTGCTTGGCCATCACCAATGCTGTTGACCCTGTTGCACAATTGTTGTTTACCTTTATTAAAGGAAAAAAAAAATGGAAATGAATCAACTAACGCTTCACATGCTGGGAAAAGTTTCAGCAGACAACATTTTGAAATATTTTTTTTTTCCTAGCAAACAGAAATTTGATATTTCATGCAAATTGTCCAAGGAGACAATTTCCAAGAAATTTTAAAGTCTATTTTCTGGGAAAAATATCATCAATCTGTTGTCTGCTGAATCTGCCCAGAGAGTGGTAAATGTTAACATAATTCCATCTCTGAACAGCATAGACCCTAATCAGAATCTAGCTTCTGGACAGACTTGATAGCTCTATATAAGAATTTTTTTTTATTTTTATCCAAACATATTTCATATTCCTCCACTAAACTGTATGATTTGAGTACTCAACAAAATTACCCTCTAATGAGTACCCACAACATATGCTTTCTTGGAGAAGTAAGAAAAATATTTATCTGGATAACCATTTTATCAAAAGCTTAGGGATCTTTACTGTTCACTAAATACACTTTGTCTGCCATGTCAAATGAAAGGACATCTTCCTAGTAGATCTGGACAGTGAAGAGTAAAGATTCTGAAAGCCAATGAAGCTGCATCATTAAAATTTTTATCATTAAATATGGCATATATGCTAATATTTTTGCTGAAAAAATACCTGTGAATTAGATATTGTACAGTCGACTCTCGTTATCTCGAACTCCAAGGGACTCTATGAAAAAGTTCGAGATATCCATACTTCGACATATCAGATTTGCGGACTCAGGAAAACAATTAATCGAACAACCACCTTTAACAGAATGAATATGTAATCTGACTCCTAAGTTAGAGACATTTTGAAAATATTGTGGAAAAGAGGAGAAATTGCTCCTAAGGAGCAATTTCTCCTCTTTTCCACAATATTTTATTGCCTGTTGGTAGATCTCTGTGTTAAAACAGGGACCAGATTTTCACTTCGAGATAAGCGGTTATTCGAGATAAGCGAGTTCGAGATAACGGGAGTCGACTGTACTTACTAGAACAGTTAACATTTTTACCACTAACAAGCTCATTAAGCTTATGATGCTTTGAACAACTGGGCCCAGGACATCAAAATCACTGTATGACTTGTAGGAGCAAAACTTTGGACAAGTATATACATGTAACAACAGGTCAGGTATGTACTAAAAGTATTCATTTTCAACCATTCAGGAAAATGAATCATTCTTGCATTAATACCTGTGAATATACCTATTAGAAGGCATGATCAAATGGGCAGATTCACATGCTGTTTGAACATGCTTAGAAATCTTTGAAACAGACCATAACTTGTTTAGGTAACATTACATGCCATGACATTGCCACTCTGGAACTAGTAACAGTGTTTTCAGAGAAAACAGATGTCCATCCACTGTGAATTTTCAGTTTTTCTACTGCTGTGACCTTGAAAACTTGGTCAATGTCACAAAAATCTAATCAGTTCTTTGTTATGTCCCAATTATATATACAAGAAAATTTGGTTAGAATCCAACCACTGCTTCGCAAGATATTGTGCAGACCAGAAAGTGTGATGTCAAAGCCAACAGGATCCATACCAAATTCGGTATGCCACCCTCCCCTTAGGTGAGGGGACATAATAAGCATTTTGTCTGAACTTTTGTTGACGTCAGTGCCATTTTTATGGAATAACATCATTGTATACAACATACAAAAAACAATTTTTATGAATATTCAGGCTTTTCGGTGAGACTTTTAAACAGAATCCTATAAAATGCAAGAACAGTGATCATATGTGTTTGTTTCAAAGCATAAACATTTCACACATTAACAGATCACTTAGAAAATATCTGAACAATCTATCCATGGCCTAATGTTCTAACATCTTTCTCGAGACATTGCAAATGTTAATGCATGAAAAAATGTGTAATCCTTCTGTTGAGATATTTTAACATTAAAAAATTACATTTATGGATGCCTGTGCCCATGTAGTGCAATTTTTCTTCTGTACTTTTGTACAGTTAAGTGCTTATAATAAGATATGTAGATGATGACAAAACTGATTAAAAAAAAAAAAAAAAAATTACAGTCATCATAACTCTAGATAAGAGGGAATATCTGGTAAATATATTTATCATATGATACCGTTATCATTTAGTGGATGTTAAATAATAAAATGATATGACCATTAGGAAAGATAACCAGAGTAAACAAATATAACTGCAACTGCAAAGCTTGTCTCCCTTACAGAGAGTCCAAAGCTCTCTACTCGTTTTCACCATATATACAACACATGCAAACCATAACTACATATTTTGTGGTTTATTCAGGAAATTTTCTTCTTATTTCTCCATGAAAATGTATACTTTCCAACTGAAAAAAGTGCCTTATCTGGAGCTATGCTAACTTACATTATATACAGGTATCCCTGTCATTCCAAGCTGGTACAAAGCTCTCTGGCCGCAGGTAGAGTCTCCTGAAAACCAAAATACATGTAGCATGACATGTCAGAAGTAAGTGTCCCCCGACGTCATGGCTTTGTTAGTAAAGGGTTGTGAGTTTTAAATCCGTATAATGGGAAACCCCAAAACCATACGAATATCTTCACACCATATAGAACAAATATGCATAGTTTCAAAATGATCGGTAGATAATTCAAGGAGGAGTTGCGCCTACAAGGTATCTGTTCCAATACTAATTGTCTTGATATTTTATGGCCCAGTCAACCCAAAGGGGTCATGTCGAGTGCCGTCAGTTTACCTAACCACACATTTACTGGGCAGGCTTAGTCCTCTAAGCGGTTAACCAGTAGTGTGCACATTCTTTCGCCAGAAACTGACAACTACCCTTCTTGAATCAGCGGAAGGGAGAGAATGACTTTAGAAAATATTTCACGATCAATCTCCACGAAAGAATGTTGCCGACCTCGGTGGGGGTTGAACCCGCGACTTCCTGGTCTCCAGTCGGACGGCGCATCCAACTGAGCCACCGAGGCCGGCCCAATACTAATTGGCACTGAAAAAAAACTAAGTCAAAAAAGTGGGAAAAGTTGATAAAAAATACTCGGATGATAAAACCAAAACCACATGCACATCTTCAAACCATATAGAACAAGTATGCATAGTTTAAAAATGATGGGTGGAAAACTGTAGGATGAGTTGTGCCAACAAGGTATCATTCTAATACTAATCAGACCTGAAAAACAATGTTGAAAAAGTGGAAAAAGTTGATAAAAAATGATGAGAGGATAATTCTAAAAGCATATACACATCTTCAGACCATAAAAAAACCATCTGCAAAGTTCCAAAAAGTTTGGTATAAAACTGTAACAGAAGTTGCGGCGTCACAACAAAAAAGAACTAAGTTGAAAAAGTGCAAAAAGTTGAAAACAGGTAATGGCAGGACAGCCCCCAAACCACATGCACATCTTCATACCATGTAGAACAAGTATGCATAGTTTCCCAATGATCAGTGGAAAAGATGTCTATTCTAATACTAATCAAACCTGGAAAAAACTAAGTCAAAAAAGTTGATAAAAAATAATGGGAGGATAAGCCCAAAACCACATGCTTTATAAACTGTAAAAGGAGTTGCCTCCTCAAGCCACCTATCACACTGTGTTGGATGGAAGGATGGACGGATGAACCCATTTTAATAGTCCCCATTTGACCAACGTCAGGAGACAAAAAGCATCTTTAGCCTATTACATGTTTGTCCTCAGTATTGAAACAGTCCTGCATGAGCAAACAGTGTAGACCCAGATCAGATGCTATAGGATGCAGCATCTGATTGGTGTCTACACCATTTGCTACTCATCAAACAGTTTTAGGCACACCATTGAACATGTAGTAAATGGGCATTGTTTAAATTTTAGGACAAGAATTGGTAAGGAGTTAACCTTTGCCATGCTGATTAAATTAAGATGCCATGTCCTTTTCTAATTTTCTGCCAATCAGATTACTTGATCTTTGTTGTTAATACAAATTCACATACTTAGTGACAAACAGTGCAGATCCAGATCAGCTGGCTTCTTAGAAGCCAGCTGATCTGGATCTACACTGTTTGCAAAGGCTGGGCATATTAGGGTCCAGCAGGACCAGGGTTAAGGTGTCTCAATATTAACCATGAAAACTGCTAAACAAAATTGTAGCAGATGATATTCTAAAATTGATAGTTATTTTTCAGAGAAGGTAAGATTTAGCATTTCCAAAAAAAAAGAAATCAAAAAAAAAAAAAAAAAAAAAAAAAAAAAAATCAATGTGTCATCTGCAGAGAAGTTGTGATTAGTGCTTTAAGGGTTATAGGGTAAAGACTGTATGCAAATAGTGATGGCTAGATCAGCCTGCACATCCATGAAGTCTGAACCACAGGAGCTTGAAGAACCACAGGAGCTTGAAGTTATTATTTTTTATAACAAATTTTTTAAAGAAAACTGAAGGACAGACACTTCACAGATGGTAAGTTTTTGGGTCTATATAATCTTATGTGATCAGCTTGAAGGATAGTTTATGTACTCTTGTTTTTACGAATTAAACCATCAATTCTCTGCCACACTTTAGAGTTGGCAGAGGCTCATTTCTAACCAACAGACTGGTTTAAATCACAGAACAACTCTCCAGACAAACACTGGATATGTTTGTCTCACAGAGGCACTTCTAATGAGTACCCATAACATTTTTTTCTGTGGAATTTTTTATGGATAATTTGTGGTTCCAGATTACTTTTCATTTTGGAGTGAAAACATGCTGTGAACTTATAAACTTTGAATTATAAACTACAAGGCCATAAAAAACAAAAAAAACAAAACAAAAAAAAAAACACATTTTTTTTGGCAGGTATGTATAGTAGATTTTGCCTTACTCATAGATATTTTCTTATTTCTCAGTAAAAACATATGCTGTGGGTACTCATTAGAAGCAGGACAGAACAGAACACAACTTTATCTGGTAATATATCTCAGGCCACGTGCAGGTGGCATATGAGAAAAAAATAAACAATATATATAGGTATGTAGGTGACGTGCATAACATGCACTCATCAGTAACAACTCCTCTGCTTACCATATACATATCCTACACAGGCTTGTTCCACTTCATCATAGGAGATACCAGCATCCTCCAGAGCCTTTGTCCCTGAAAAAATAAAAATCTGAGATATATTCCAATGAACAGCCACAGGGCATTTTTTCTGTTTTGTCACAAAAATTAAAAGGAATCATAGCTGTACTAAGAAAATCAATTTTGTATATGTTGAGATTTTACGGCCCAGTCAACCCAGTGGGGTCATGTTGAGAGTGGTCAGTTTACCTAACCACACTTTTACTGGGCAGGCTTAGTCCTCTAGGCAGTTAACCAGTATTTTGCACATCCTTTCACCAGAAACTGACAACTGCTCTTCTTGAATCAGCGGAAGGGAGAGAATGACCATTGAATAATTTTTTGTTCAAATCTCTGCGAAAGAATGTTGACCACCTGGTGGGGTCAACCTGCAACCCCTGATCACCAGTCTGATGCGCATCCAACTGAGCCACCGAGGCCGGCAAAAAAATCTATTTGAGGTGTGTCATAAGAAAAGGGTCATTATCATATTTACAGACAGACAGGCTTCAGTAAACTGTGTAGACCCACAGTGTACACTGTTTGCCACTTACCAAGCAGTTTTTTCAGGCATGAAAACATAGTGAAACAGACTTGATCAAATGTTAGTAAAAGTATGGTAAGTAGTTATGGTGCCCAAATACTTAGGGTAAATATGGTATGTCAAATGCAAATAGCAAAGGCCCAAATATTACTTCATAGCTACAGATAAGAAGGTATCCACATAATAATTTTATGATAAATATATGTTGTGGGTACTCACTAAAAGTGCCTTGTCGAGGTGATTCTAATGAGTACCCACAACATATGTTCTCAACAAAAAATATATGTTGAGGATACTCATTAGAAGCACCTCACAGAGGCACTTCTAATGAGTACCCACAACATATATTTTCGTCTACAAGTAAGAAAGTTATTGATAGTTTTCGGCTGAAAAAGAGTGTCTTATCTGGAGCTAAATTACTTGATCTTTGTATGGGAAATAGGAAGGGACTACATGTACCATATCATTATTCTAAGAGTAAGCATAATATATATCCTAAAATTTGAAAAAAAAAAAAAAAAAAAAAATCCATTTTACTACTTGCTGGTGTATAAAAAATTGCTGGATGGGTGGTTCAGTATATATACCATATTCTGCAGCATCTGATCTGGGTCTATATTATTTGCTTAAGCCTTCATGTCCAGATACTTGACCCTTGTCATGCTGAATAAATCAAGATGCCACACCCACTTCTAATTTTCAGCCAATCAGATTACTTGATCCAGATTGTTGATAATAAATTCTCATACATGTACTTAATGACAAACAGTGCAGATCCAGATCAGTTGGCTTCTTCAGAAGCCAACTGATCTGGATCTACACTGTTATCGTGTTTAGCAAGAGAAGAGTTATTATGTTATGTTTGCTGTTCAAAATCCCAGTAATGGGACATATGAATATTTTTGTCCTGAAGAATGTATGGTGTACCATATTCACCCTACGTATTCTGATGGACAGCCCTAAGCAATCAGTGTAGACCCAGATCAGATGCTGATCAGGGTGTATGAATTTGTTTGCCAATCATCTAACATGTTTAGACATATCAACAAGTATTAACTAGAAATGTATGCTAGTAAAACACTATGCCCCCTAGGGCCCCTACTAAATGATTGTTCCTATAAAATGACAAAACTGAAAAGGGGCATGACGCTCATAAAATTAATCTGTTTTTCTTTTTTCCAAAAGTTAATCAGGTGATCTACTCCTCTGCCCCAACAGGTCCGCCAAATATCATCCTATCTCCTAATATTTTCTGAGATATCTTGTACATGAGGTAACATGAGATGAGCAACCAGACCAAAAGCAATATTGCCCTCATTTTTTGTACCATGTGTCATGTGATGTGCTTAGTATCAAGACATATTACAAAATATAATCTGGTTCCATAATAAACACCTCAAAAATAGAGTACACATCGAGGGTTGATCGCAAGACTGTAGCAAATCAGATGGTTGTTTTTTCCCAATACTTAATCTCCTCACCATGAAGGCGTTATGAAGATTACAACATTTCTTTCTGTAAACAATGGAAATTTAGGTACCATTGCTCGTATGAGCAATGGCACCTAAATTTGCATTGTTTACAAAGGGGTCAAAGTTGCCCCTAAACAAGGGTTTCAAAAATATGTTTTGAGTTACTACAGTCTTGCGCTCAACCCTCGACATACCGTTGACCTTTAAACACTGATAACTTTTTTTTTAATTTTGGTCCTATTTTCACCAAAATGTAGGGTTTTATGTCTCGAAATAAGACAGAGGACAGCTTAAGAAGGGCAGAGGGGTGGCAGGAAAGGGCAAGAGGGGCGGCCCGCCCCTTTATATAGGGCTATCTGGAGCACTGGTATAGTATGGAGGTGAGGTGTCCTAATGTTTACAGTAAATATATATATTTTTGTAAGTTTAGATAAGAATGAGTATCAGGTAAATATTTTTCTCGTTTCTCCACGAAAACTTATGTTGTGTGTCCTCATTAGAAGTGCCTCACCAAGGCTGTGGGTACTCCTTAGAAGTGCCTCAATGAGACACTTCTAATGAGTACCAACAACACATGTTTTTTGTGAAGAAATAAGAAAAATATCAATACTTTTGCACTAAAAAAGCATTTTATCAAGAGGTATGAATTCTTGTATTTGCACTTCTCCCCACATTATCAGTACCTGCTTCTTTTGCCATATCAGGATAGTCAAATTCTTCTCTCCTACCCGGTTTTTCAAACTGAAACAAGATACAAAGAATCACATAAGAGTCTATATCACAAACAGTATATATACACAGCTCTTGATAAACAGTAAAAAGAAAAAAAAATCAACACTTTTTAAGAAGATAAAAAAAAGAGATAACAGTGCCTAACACATATACATGTATTCTCTGAGAGAGAGAGAGAGAGGACATGTATATTAAGCACTGTTATAGTACATCCAAAAAGAACATAAAAACTTTGTACCTGGATATTTTGTTTGTGTTGTTTGTGTTGAGGTTTTATGGCCCAGTCAGCCCAATGGGGTCATGTCGAGCGCGGTCAGTTTACCTAACCACACGTTTACTGGGCAGGCTTAGTCCTCTAAGCGGTTAACCAGTAGTGTGCACATTCTTTCATCAGAAACTGACAACTGCCCTTTTTGAATCAGCGGAAGGGAGAGAATGACCGTAGAAAATATTTCATGATCAATCTCCGCGAAAGAATGTTGCCGACCTTGGCGGGGTTTGAACCAGCGACCTCCTGGTCTCCAGTCGGACGGCGCATCCAACTGAGCCACCGAGGCCGGCACCTGGATATTAAATTTTAGAAAAAGAACAAGAATACTGATTGATATTCTGAATGGCTGCATAGTATGCTAGCAAATCTAAGTTCTAAACATAAAAAAAAAACACAAAAAAAAAAAAAAAAACATGTAAATAAATGAAGTTGTTGCGAAATTTGCCATATACACTTAACTTCAAACTTGTGTAATTTTCAAGTTTAAGTACGTATTATACACATATCAGTTATTAACCCTTAAAATGCAAAGCAAAATATGTAGCAGATGACATTCTGTTTTTTGTTTTTGTTTTTTTTTCTGAAAAAAGTCTTGACATTTCCTATAAGTTGTCTGCAAAGCATACAATTCATATAAAATGGCAAGATTTATTTTCTCAGAAAAACAATTTCAAATAAAAACATCACAGACACTGCATAATAACCCACCACTATACTTTTTGTCAGTAGCAAGACATTGTCAATATCCTTTGATATATGAAGTTTCATTCAAATCCATTAATCCATTCTCATAAATTTTGTTGCTAAGCAGGGACAGTAACTCTGTTGAAAGCCAGCTAGTAATACTGAGCCAGAATATTGTCAATATCATTTGATATCTGTTCATATATAATGTTTCGTCTAAATCCATTAATTTGTTCTTCTGATATTCTCACGATATCCCTGCCAAAAATGTTGCAGGGACATAGGCAGTATCCGAAGATAGATATTGAATGAAAAACATTTTTTGCCATTAAGCAGGGGCAGTAATTCTGTTAAAAATCAATGAAAAACAAAAAATTTGAATAAAATCCATTAAAACTATTCAAGTTAGAGCGAGGAAACCATGCGCTGAATGATGAATGTACAGACACTTAAAAAAGAAAACAAAATATGCCGACAGGATATAAAAAATTTCTAAATGTTGTCTGCTGCAGTTGTGATTGGTGCTTCAAGGATTAAAAAGATACACATATAAAAGTACAACTTGATCAAACCTTATATAAACCTGCACAAAATTCAACAAGATGCAAAAGTCAATGACACAACATCTTGAATCCCAAACTTTTGACTCCCTGGCCTAGGCTTTGTCTGATTCTTCTTTAAAAGCACATCAACCCTTATAGGTCATTTCATGTCATTTTCCAAGAGGAATGGGTGAATGGGACAGAAGAGATGGTAGAGGAAAGAGAGAACAGAGAAGAATGAGGGGAAAAAGTGAATGACAGCTAATGCAGAAACATAGAAAAATGTAGCATGTTCCCTCCCATGACCTGTTGCAATCAAAGCAGGCCCTTACCACCACTCCACCATCAAATTATGGTCCTAGTCGTGTGAAAAAAATGATTTTAGTGTTGCGTGACTTAAGCAAATTTTGCTAAAACCTGTCCACTGTGTAGGAGGAGATACAATGTAGCAAGAAAGACAAAAAAAAAAGTACCAAGATTTTAGCTTTTGACACTTGCCCTGAGGATTAGGGTTTGAGCCATAATCATTGTTGAGCTGCATGACCTCAGCACAAAAGCTGTGCTCTGGACAAGGTCAAAATAAAGGCTTTTTTAGCATCCAAGGACAAGCAACTCTAAGTTGAACAGTCCAGTTCTACCCATTTTCGAACTTCTCCAATACTCCATGCCATAAGTTTCATGCTGATCTGATGAAAAGTAAAATAACTATATCTGGAACAAAGTCAAATATGTTTTTTTGTTGTTGTTGTTGTTGTTTTTTTATAAATATATTCAAGGGCAAGTAACTCTAATGTCAATAAATCCAACAGGTAGTTTTTATACTTGTCCAAGATTTCATGCCCAGCCTTTTCATTAAGTTTGGAAGTACCGGTAGCTAGGAGGCTATAGAATCCAGGGCCTAGTTGTTCAAAGCATTGTTAGCTTAACAAGCTCGTTAAGGGTCATTTCGTTAACTGTTTTAGCAGATTCAATACACAATATTTTGATATTTTTGCTGAAAAAATGTGAGTTGCTTTTGCACTGCAAAAGCTACACATATTTTAAGCAAAAAATTTCAGTATATTTGTGTATCACTAAATTAAAATTTTAACGAATCATTAACTAACGACATCGTTAGTTTTGAACAACTGGGCCCAGAAGTAGAAGGTCATGGAGATTTACAAAGGTTTCAGTTAACACTTTGCATGCTGGTTAAAAATTTCAACAGGCTACATTTTGGAATATTTTCCCCTAGAAAACAGACTTTGACATTTCATGCAAATTGTCTCCTTTGAGACAGTTTGCATGAAATGTCAAAGCCTATTAAAGGAGACAATTAGCCTGAAATGTCAAAGTCTACTTTCCGTGAAAATTAAGGAGGAAAATATTACCAATTTGTCATCTACTGAACTAGCCTAGAGAGTGGTAAAAGTTAAAAAAGCTTAAAAGTAGAAGGCAATTTAGCCTCCTGCTAATGAAAAGGCTGCATGCCTGTCCTTGTTGACTATAAAAGTTTCATAAAGATCTGATAAAAAAAAACAAACAAAAAAACAGGTTTTGTCTGGGACAAATTTAAGTCAAATACAGACTGTTTCAGCACTCAAGGGCAAATAATTCAGGTGAATAGTCTGATCATGTCGGTTTTCAAACTCCTCCGAGATTCTTTAACCTGTCATGGTTGTCTGCAAGTTTCATAAAGATTTGACAGATACATGTAACAAACAGGCAATGTCTGGGACATGGTCAAGTGCAGACTTTTTCAGCACTGAAAGGAAAGTAACTAAGGTGAATAGTCAGATCTGGTCCATTTTTAGTTTAAAACACCTCCTAGATTTGATCCCTGTCATAGTTGTCTGTTAGTTTCATTAAGGTCTGATAAATAATAAACAGGCCATGCCTGGGCCAAGGTCATATACAGACTGTTTTCAGTACTCAAGGGCAAGTAATTCTAGGGTGAACAGTCTGATCTGGCCACTTTTTTTTAACTTCTCTGAAGTTTCATGCCTGCCATAGGTGTCTGTAAATGTTAGATAAATAATAAACAGGCAATGACATTGATAAGGTCAAATACAGGCTTTTTCAGCACTCAAGGGGATTAACTCTAATTTGGCCAGTTTTTCTAACACATCTGAGATTTCATGCCTATTGTCTGCAAATTTCACACAGATCCTGTAAATATTTATTAATAATAATTAGGTTATGCCTGGGAAAAGGTCAAATATGGATTATTTCAGCACTCAAGGGCAAATAACTCTACAGTGAATTTCATGCCTGTCATGGTTATCAGCATGTTTGACAAATTTTATTTAAGGTTCAATAAAAATTAATTTACGGGGAGAAAAAAATAAATATGCGAAATGACTAGAACTACAGCATCTGAGGGTACACAGTGAAACTGCACATACAATAATTTTTAACACACATGCACACACACTGCTATCAAGGCAGAGTTTTAGAGCTTCTTTCATTGTTAAGCCAGTTTTTTTTTTGTGTGTGTGTTAGTTTTTTAGTACTTGTGAAAAACACCATTTTGCAATAACAAATTTTCGTCAAAAAAAAAAAGCTTAAAAAGAAAGCTTTTTTAACCAGCAAAAGGTTCCATTGATTTATTTTGAATACTTCTATTAAAACTAAATGGTTAACCTAACAATGCTTTTCACAACTGGGCCCTGGACTTAGTCCTGTCGTCATCATTAGTGAACCCGTCAAAGTCCAAAACATGTGAAAGGGATATCTCATAAGTAAGCATAACCTCTGTAAAATAAGACGTTTATTTTACAATTAAAAACAGTTTCCAAATAAAAAATAAACACTGCAGCAAACAGACATAAGTGATAAATACTATAAAATATGACTTTAAAATGAAAATAAACAACAAAAAGCAAAAAAGAATATTTCGGTTCTTGCTTTTTGTAGACACGTGCAAAACTTGTTGAACGACCCTTTGAGAGATAATAGATTTTAATTAATGTATGGCACAGGCGATTAACCTGTAATTATGAAGGCGCTATATAAACCTTGTTTGTGTCTACCAAATGCAAGCAAAAATACTGTCAACGATTATACCTTTGTCATTCCGACACCAACAACGTAAACTTTCCGCTTCATGCTTCTGTTTACACCGGGGGTAGCCATCTTTTGACGTCACAAGCACCCTAATGAGGAACTATTTCCAAAGATCTTAAAAATTGATGCGCATAAATTAGTGGATGCCAAAAAACTGTGCTAGCAGAATGAGCCGTTTTCATTATATGAGTATATTTTAGTCTGCTGCATTAGAACAACTAATTTTTGTTCGTATATCTTAAAATGTATTACAGACCCGCAAAATTCCGGGTTTACTTTTTCTATCGGACATATTTAATGGAGTAGTTCTAAGGCTGTTTTATATTTGGCGCGGGTTATTGTTATGAATTCGTAAGATTTGATCAAATTGTTCGAATTAGACAGTTTGTATGGAGTATATTGCTTGTTAAGATAGTAAATTAATCATTTATCTGTAGATCGGTTCAAGGTATCTATCCCAATATTGTCCATTTGATCCGCAGTTTGGAGAAACAATAAGGACAGGTGAGTTGCTCCAGTCGATTTTTTCGCATCCAAATTTTATCGGAAAATGAGCTGTCATCGTGCGATTCAGTAAACTGTTTATTATTTTATGTTTTAAGAAACTTGTTTTATTGTCTTAATAACGTCTGCATTACCATATTTGTTTTGAAGCAAATTTCAGAATTATCATTTATTGATTTTTGACCTGATTATTTTTGGTTTGTTTATATGTGTGGGTGGGGTATGATGAAAGAATGTCAGCAAAATTATAAAGAAGAACCAGTAAGGAAATATTCGATTGAATTATGTTAACCAGCACCAAATACACAATGCACTGTTATCAGTAATTCTAATATTGTTAATATATTTCCTTTTTTTAACGACATCAGATTGAATAGAATACACCATTATGCATCATATATATGAAATGATTGTGATTGTGCACTTTGTTAATTTAGTGCATTGGCCTCTGATGCTATAAATTCCAGGTTTCTTCCCTGCTGTGGGACGAGAAATTTTGTGGGTCTGGACTGAACATGCACATCAGAGATCATCAGCATTGGATTATGAGCATTTGAATTGGGAGCACTCTGTGCCGGGAGACCCTCTGTGCAGGTTAAAGATCCCACTACTCAGATAAGACATCTTAACAGTCTGTCCAGCAAAATTCAATCAGCTGCTGGTAATGATCAGATACGACTGACTGCACCAAAGACAGAAAAATAGTTCAGAACTTGAAATTATGTTAAAACTTGCCATGGATGCATGTGCTAACAAGTTCCATAATATTTGCTCCCCCAGTCTTTCACTGTAATATGAAATTAGACTTAGCCTAAATGCGAGCACAGCACAGACCTATCTGTAGTCTCTCCAAAAGTCCTTCACAGCATCAATAAAAAATGAATATCAGTATATAAAAAATATATGTACATCAATAATAAATAATGAAATTAATCAGCAAAATATGTTTGTGACACTTATTGACACTCGTTTCTTGTCACTTCGTGACGCTTATTAGTAAGGACCCAAATTTTGTGACTAGCGGTATAATCAAGTCCGCCCCATTTCTGCAAACTTCCGGTGAAACTTACGGGAAGAAAATTGGTCAGAGCGATTTCTGCTGAAAGTATATATCGTTGTATGTTACTTTTCCTTGATCATATTCTCTACCGTAGAGCTCACATTGTTCACGGCGCGCGCGAAGCGCCGTGAGCTGCGCTTGCTATAAAAATTACAGTGACTATATAGAAATTTATGCCACACAGATACAAGAGGGGAGAAGATTAACACTGAGGGGAGAAGATTAACACTCGTTCACTTGTAAATGTGAAATATTTTCTTTTTTTTTTCTCAGAAAGTACAATTGCTTGGTGACTCGTCCAGTCAGATACATAGTGACATATTAATGTAGACCAAATGGATGGGGGTTGGGGAAAAAAAAAATGCGACCTGTCAAAGTCTCGAAGTGTTTGTTTAACGAACTCATCTGTATGCTTATTATTGTTGCCAATATTTTAAATTTAATTGGTCATTAGCCCCCAAAAAATAAATCAGATGGTTCAGATGTGGATTTTTTTTTTTTTTTTTTTTGAAGCATTCATTTGACATGTAGTCGAGTGTTAAGTTTGGCAAGTGACTTTAATATCCCACTTGCCTGTACGATGATGCATTATAATTGTACCAAGCTTCATGAAGATGCCTTCAACGACTTTAAAGGTACAGACTTGTCTGTCAGGATTGAAGTCACACAATGAAGTCACACAGTCTTTCAATGCCCAGGTGTCTGGGTGTGACAATAGGAACATATGACTTAAAACTCAGGAAGATATTTTCTGCAAGTACAATTATTTAGCATTATCAGACACAATGCTCCAGACAGGCTTGCATACCATGTAAATTACAGAAATATTTGGCTACCCTACGCATTTGTACAAAAACAGTGTGTACCAGTTTTGAAAATAACATACACATTATGGAATTGCCCTTAGTTTGTGTTTCTGTTCACATGTTAAAATGCCAGATGTGAGGAGTGTCGAAAAACTGGAAGTAACCGAATGTTGACTTGTTCTCTTTTTCATTTAAACACCAATATTGAATTTTACAGCAAAAATAATGTGTACCAGCCTAGTTTAAATAAACCAAAACTAGGTATTTTATCTGTTTCTCTGGGTCTGCTGAAAAGTCAATGACAGGACACTACAAAACGACAACAACAATGATGCATGCATCAGTGATTCTTAAATCAAGTGCATCCTTCTTCAAAGATGAAAGTAAAAAACAAAGTGTAGGATGCAACGAACAATGAGCCAAAAGTGTGACAGACCATCAAACACAGGGCCGAACATCAGGAAATGTATCGAGGTCCTTGACACCCTTGGAGCATCCAATTTCTGCATCACGTTAGTAAAACAATCGAAGATTTGCTAACTATATGAATAAATGTAAACTTGTCTGGTGAGCTGTGACTTTTGGTTTCAATTTGTATTTGACACAATACAGCTGGGAATCAGAAGCCTCAGGTCACTGGACAAAGTTATATTTTGATCTTTGACAGCCGTGGAAGTACATGGGATGGTTAAAAAGGAAACAAAAAGCAATCTAAGGTCTAAGCCTACCCAGGAAAATGTGTGGTAAGGTAAACTGACTGCCCTGGACATGACCCTAATGGGTTGACAGGGCAGTAAAACCTCAACATGAACACAAAATTATACAGACCATTTAGTTCTGAAATAATATTAGATGGTCTGGTGAGAAACCCTCGTAAGTAACATTAAAACAATCCTAGGAGAATCGAAAAAAACAACAACAAATATTGCAAAATCTAGTATGTCAAATTTAATGAGGCGTAACTGGATGGGCAAATCAGCAAGTGTACAGCTTTTCTCCATAACAGTAAGTTTAGTATGTAAATGACAGCCAAAATATTCCAATATGTCCTTTAGATCCAAAATATTCCAATATGTCCTTTAGATCCAAAATATTCCAATACGTCCTTTAGATCCGGGTTGGCAACATTGTTTCATGGAGATTGATCATGAAATATTTTCTATGGTCATTCTCTCCTTTCAGCTGATTCAAGATGGACAGTTATCAGTTTCTGGCTAAAAAATGTACATGTACACAAGTACTGGTTAACCGCTTCCGTTTGGAGGACTAAGCCTGTCCAGGAAAAAGGTGTGGATAGGTGAACTGACCATGCACAACATGGCCCTAATGGGTTGACTGGGCTGTAAAACCCAGGGCTCTGGAAATTTTTAAATCTGAATCGGTCCAGCCGATGATGATGACGTCATCAATGAGCCCATTTCCAAAAAAAAAAATGTATATATCCCCTGTCACGAAAACTAATGACAATTGGCAGTCCTATAACTCCTTTTAAATAATACACCTCAACTCCGTTATATGATGGAAGTCCGGGTATAACGAGCATGATCAAAGCTGGCGTCATCAATAAATACAGTCAGGTATGTAAAAAGAAAGAAAAAAAACAAAACAAAAAAACAAACGGTTTTGTTGTTATTTCCACCTCCGCAGGGTTTTCCTAAACTATTTATAAACAACTGATTCCCGTCTTGTATAAGCGCGAAGGCGGCGTGAAACAGGAGAGACGGAACGAAGCGACTTTCATGGACCTAATTAGGTCTAATAAAAAAGGCCTGCTCCACGGGCGGTTTTGCAGTTTTCAATGTTTCAAGATTTGATCAGACTGCTTAAATTTTAAGCACTGACCAATCTTGTCTAGCGCAAGTGGTGCATTACTTATTTTTACCGTGAAATCTACCTTGAATTATACTCGCGTGTTACGGCAATCAGCAACAACAAAAAAAAAAAAAGCAATCAATAAATCAATAATACTCGGATCAGAAGCCGTTGTATGCGACATCTGATCAGGACGTACACGGTTTGGGAATTCATTTATCAAATCTGGGACCGACAAACCGTGTTGAGCAAAACAAAAAAGAAGAGGAAGAAAACGGGTGCGTTCAAGCGGTGCATTCTTTTATCACTCTCAGTAAAGCGACCTTTGATCTTTTTGGACACGCCGACTGCACCTGGATGTTTTGCAGTCTCAGTGTATTCACACATGTCACACAAACGGATTAATTATCAGACTACCGTTACTGATGATTCGTGTTAATCGCTTGTATACTGCACAAAGGTCAGTGGAGTGTTGATTTTTTGACAATGTTTGGATAATGACGTAATTAATTTGTGCTGCGGTAGGTTGCCGTTATTCAGCTGTCTCTCCAATATACGTCAAATGACCGTTTAGAGCCTTTTTACTACCATAATATCGCATTTAAAAGGTGCACGGACGTTGTCAGTTTGGGAACACTTGACCGTTTGTGATTTTTTAGACATCATTGATTCGTGAAAATTGGTTGGTTGGGGAAAAATGGGGTTCAATGCACAAACCTGTTGGGCCGATTTATTAGCGTTTTGGGGTGTTTGAAATAGGTCCAGAATTCTTAATTTCGGTCCAGACCGGCTATTTTTCCGGTTTTCCCGAGCCCTGGTAAAACCTTAACACAAACAAACAAAAGCATCATGTTAGATATGACATGCAGGGAGCCAACTTTCCTTTTCATCTCTCCACCCCAACACACATGCTTGCCTTTGCTTGGTAATTTTGGTAGTGAATTAGAGTCCATTCCAGAACTTTAAAGCTCTTGAAGGTAGATTCAGGAAGTCTGATAGCTGTATAAAGTATAATCGGTAAATATACCGAGAATAATAACAAAGTTGCTACAAATATTGTGATAAACGAATTATTGTGGTAAACTTCTGACATGAAGAGATGCTGGGTTGGTGCCTTTTGTGGGGTGGCTGGGACATACCTTTATGTATCAAAAACAATCTCTAGTTGGACAAATTCTTACAGGTATCATTATGCCTGGTCACTTTTAAACTGATACTAAGTCATGCTTAGAAGCTTTTCTGTCTTTTGCTTTCAGATGTAGTTCTGTTACTTGACCAGTCACCAGAATCTCAAGATGAATGGTGAAGTACCAAGTGTTCCTATTACAACGCTTGCAGGGATAACAAGCCTAACAGAGTGTAAGATTATTACCTGACTTTATCATTTCTGGATGTGGCCTGATGACTTTGAAGCTGAGGATTGCAGATTTTAATCCCCTGTTCTAATCCTCATTGTTCCAGATAACTCCAGATAAGGTTATTTTTTTACAACCAAAATGTTAGGATATTTTTTTATTTCCACATTAAGTTTATTTTGTGGATACTCATTAGAAGGGTCTGATTGATGTACTTCTGATGAGTGCCAGTAACAAGGTTTTCATTAGGAAAGGAGAAAAAATAATTTCTGGAGCTGTGCTGGTGCTGTGCACATAGGAAATTTTCTGACCATTAGTTAGTGTTTGGAATCGACCAGAATTTCATGGTCATCGGTCTTGTATAACCCACTGAACATTGACTAATATGATAAATGTCCTAAAATTTGATACACCAAAGTTTCTGACAAAGTGACATACACAAACAGTGTAGGCCCAGATCAGACTGCTCCCTCCTAAAGGTGCAGTCTGATCAGGCTCTACACTGTTTGCCATTCTAGGAAGTATTTTATGAAACAAAAAATCTTATCTGGAGCTATTCTTCTTTCAGACTATTCAGTTCTTGCATTTAGGGAAGTCTGGGAGTCGCCCAAAAATGTCGTGTTGATGTTTGGAGGTAAGGACCTCCAACTTTCCAACATACACTACCATTTGTAAACATTAATGGTTATAATTATTATTTTACTATTTAAATATGTTTAGACCCTAAAGAAGAGGAAAGTCACATATTGATGAAAATTATCGCAAAATGTAAAATTCCATATTCAGAACTTTGTAGTTCCAAACTAAAATGCCAGTTCCCTGGGACGTCCTATTTTTGAATGTTAGTGCAAGCACTGTTATTTTTATCAAATTTCTTCTTTATTAACCACAAATCTAAAATGACTCAAATTGACAGCTTAGTATTTTTTGTTTGTTTTTTTAAACTTGCCTATTAAAATAAATAGCGAGAAAAAACAGCCCAAATAAACCTGTTACTTTACCCATATCTTATTGCCTTTGATAGTATATTTTGTAGTGTATTCAAAGTGGGGTATCTGCCATCTGTTTAATTTTTTTTTTTTTTTTTTTTTCAGTGTTACCCCAACTTCCCTTGCCTACTCCCTTGCCAAATGCAGTGAACAATAAGAGTTTATTAGACAACCCAAAATTAGTTCATGATGTG
The DNA here is from genome assembly GCA_964016985.1 of Anodontia alba. Classification (NCBI taxonomy): domain Eukaryota; kingdom Metazoa; phylum Mollusca; class Bivalvia; order Lucinida; family Lucinidae; genus Anodontia; species Anodontia alba. Next base: position 89,661,108 of record OZ024825.1, on the reverse strand, counting down.
CAAAAGTTGCTTGCTGGAAAAGACAAATCGTTGGTGGAAAAGTTAATACAGGCATTAAGACAGAGCTCAACGGACCACATGTAAGTACCTTGATATGTCCAGGTAAACAGTGTTTCTAATTTCTACACAAATAAATTGTGGGGGTCAGAGGAAAAGAAGACCACTAATAGAAGCACAGTGGGCCTGAACACATACAAGCAAGGTCAGGCACAGCACATAAAAAAGGTGTGTGTCTCCTCTGCGTCCTTGCCCTGACCCAGGGGACTTGATAAGGAGGAGTATTTGATGATAATTCTGGGATAATTTTCTCCAGTTCTCCATAAAAACATATGTTGTGGGTACTTATTAGATGCAGCTCGGCGAGGCGCTTCTGATGAGTACCCAAAACATATGTTTTTGTGGAGAAATAAGAAAAATTATCCCAGAAATTACCTGATAGTCCTCCTTAACAAGTTCTCTGCTGACCCACCATCATGTGATTAAAGGGGGCAGCAAAGCGGTTTACCCTGATATTCTATCCATTACTGTGCTTTCGACATCCTTCAGAAAGTCGTTTTTTGCTTGGCGCTTTACACAGAAGAAGAAAATTTGCAAACTTTAGTCATGGTTTAATGCAAAACTATTTGTAGTAGCTACCTATGCACGAAAAAGTTTATTCTAGTCATTACTTTTTAAAAAAAATCAAATATTTTCACTTTTCCCCATGGAAAAAACGAATGCAAATTATGCAGAAATCTGTAGGGTAGGTAACTTGGAGGCAAATTTTCAACAAGTTCCACTTGATATGTCCAGGTAAACAGTGTTTACCCTGATATTCTATCCATTACTGTGCTTTCGACATCCTTCAGAAAGTCGTTTTTTGCTTGGCGCTTTACACAGAAGAAGAAAATTTGCAAACTTTAGTCATGGTTTAATGCAAAACTATTTGTAGTAGCTACCTATGCACGAAAAAGTTTATTCTAGTCATTACTTTTTAAAAAAAATCAAATATTTTCACTTTTCCCCATGGAAAAAACGAATGCAAATTATGCAGAAATCTGTAGGGTAGGTAACTTGGAGGCAAATTTTCAACAAGTTCCACTTGTTCAATTTTTCTGAAATTTTCACAATATTGTTCTGAAACATCAATAATTCAAATTCAACAAAGAAAAGAAAAAATAGAGAAAAATTCTAAAAAATCGCTTTACTATAGAAATTGCATAGGTCAGACCAATTTTTGGGCGTAAAATTAATTTCAAAGTACATATTTGAGAACAAAACACAGAAACACAAAAGACAAATGCTTTCTGATAAGATATGGTCAATCAGAACAAAATATTTTCACTTAAAATAAAACGCTAAGCAAAAAATGTCTTTCCGAGTGATGTCGAAAGGACAGTATTGTCTGCTGCATAATTATTACAATATATCCTAGCCTTTTGTATTTTGATATTTACTTATGATTGTTTTGAATTGTTCTGAAAAATCATGCCAAAATCTCTCCAGAATTTATAAAGTAAGTCATCAAAAAAGTAGGATTCTGATAGGCCTTGTTGAAGCTGTTGGGGTTTACAATCAAGCCAAAGTATACATACACCAAAATGTCTTTAAAGAAAGGTTGTTGTCCACATGATTATCATTGACCAATGAAATCAAAACCGCACATTTGTACGAAATCCAGGTTTTGCATAGTATTTGCTTGTTCCATATGAGATTATGCCATAGCTCCAGATAAGGCACTTCAGCTAAAAAAAGGTGAGATTTTTTCTTATTTCTCTATGAAAACACGTTGTGAGTACTCAGTAGAAGTGCCTCACCAAGGCACTTCAAATGAGTATCCACGATATAAGTTTTCAGGGTGAAATATAAAAAAATAAGTTACCTGATATTCTTTCTCTTTTAGAGTTGTATAATATAAACTGAGCAAAGCTTTTCGAAAGATTACAGTGTTTCATTTACCTGCGCATCCTGCGAGAATCTCGCATAAAATTCGCCAAGGATGCAAAGTTTTGAAAGATGTGCATGTCCTAGATGTGTACTTTGCTGGGCAGCGAGTCCTGTTCCATATTTTATCACATAAACTTACTTGTAATTGTTTACTATAGCACCGGCTATCTGGTTCCCTTTGTAAACTCTGAGACACATCACAGTATTTATGGTTACTGGTAGAGGGGTAACGATTCACTGAAAGACCGGTTCACTGCCGTACGAAGCTGGCGGTTCAGTTCACGGTCCGTTTTTTTTTTTTGGTAATTTTGGTTCGGTTTGGTTCATCAAAAAAAAATTTCTTTGAAAGACAGAATTAAGAAAAAAATAGCAGAGAAACTGCTTAAATGTTGTTTTTATGTTGAATCCTACTTAATTTTGCTTTATTGATGCATTAATTATTGATGTAAGCGTCTTCTTTCGCCTTACGACAACTACCATATTCCATTCGGCTAAAAAGCACTCGCAACAGTAGACTGTTCGGCCCACAAAAATATCTCAATTTTCGTGAAAGAAATATTGTTTTAATGATTATATCTTCCATAACATGGTTCTATATTAGTTTATTAACAGATTTCGAATGAAATAAAAAAGTCAGACATTTAAAAAATATTAAGTTTACAGTTTTTTTTATGGCGCCGAACGCTCCTGTCATGAATGTATTTTAGGTATAAAATTAGGCCGAATCCATAACCTGGACCTTCAAATTTATTGTCACTGTTGATCGCTGCGGATTGAGCGAAAAACCGGAGAAAATGAGCATATTTAGGGACCAAAAAGACAGAGAACCGAACTTGGTTGACCAGCCAGCTTCTTTTTTAAGTCGCCAGTAAGCTTTCTTTTTACACATTATAGGCTAGCAGACGGCGGTAACTTGGACAGTCACAGAATCCCAGTTTATTTGCAAAGGATGGCACGGCTTTGCAACATGTTACCAAAACTATGCAACAAATATTCCCTTAAACCCCACTGTTTAGCTCACCTGAGCCGTAGGCTCATTGGTGAGCTTATAGTATGGCCAGGCTGTGTGTGTGTCAGTCTGTCTGTCTGATTAAAAGTATCAGGATACGTATCATATCGTGAGGTAAGTATCATGATACGTATCGTATTGTGAGGTAGGTGTATCGTTACACCACTAGTCACTGGGCACCAGGTCTTCGACTGTGATAAATCAGTTTTAATTGGGCGCCTAAGGTTTTGTTTTCAACAAATCCGCGATATGGTTACTGACAAGAGCATCGCTGTTGTTGAAAACGATAGTAAAACGGTAAATTAGTATAGTGGCTGTTTTGGCTTTCTCAAGGGCGTGAAAATCAGCGTTGTCACCCAAGAAAAAAAGCAAAAATGGTTTCAGACGAGGAACAGTCCACTCTTGTAGCTCTTCTTAACAAAGATCGCACTGAAGAACCAGTTTCAGACACTCAGGATATGACAGAGGGTGCTGAAAAGACAAGCTCATCAGAGATGGATTCTTCTGCCAGTTCTGGCTCTAAAAAGTCAGGCATTTTCAACCGAAGTGGCTGACCTTTATAGTTCAGAACCTCATTGATGACCCATACTGAGTCAGCTGTTGGTCATAATGAAGTTTTGGACACCTTAAATCTGGATTTTTCTTCTTCTTCCAATCTCTTTTCTAGTCTCAATATGTTCACCTAGTCCTGATTTCCAGCCTGGAAAGCATTTTCTTCCAATGTTGCCTAGTCTTGTGTTCACCTTGTCATTTTATCATATGGTCTATTGCTTACACAGGTTATAAAAGATAACAACACTAGAATTAGTATTCAATTGTATTTCATGTAATCATATATTTTATAAACCACCGGCTTTATTACTTAAGTAACAATGGTAACTAGCAGTACGCATTTGGTGATTCAATAATGGACTCATAAATTCTCCAAAGGACTCATAAAACTTCTGGCTAGTGAGTCCTGGGACTCATAGTTACAAAATAGCACTGAAGAATAAGTTCAAATGTTTACAAGATTGGAATTGTTTTGTATTTCAGTGAGCTTAAAGACAACATCGCAGGAGATGTGTCAGAGTGTGATGCCTCAGAACTTTTAAAGGCAATCCTTGCCAGAGAGCCATCTGTCTTCAAGGGAGGGAAAACTGGAAGTAAGTATTGGTACATTATTGAGATAAAATATTTATGGCTTTTGATAATCTGCTAAGATAAAACAAAGGAGAATTCCAAAATTTTCAGTTGTTAAAATAGTTCTATGCTTTATTAAGTATCAGTTTACTGGTGCAATTTTCGTAGACAACTAAAAGAGAGAGGAGAAGAAAAAAAATCAGTATCTTGGCTTTCAGAAACTGCCATTTGGTGACTTTAGCTCCATGTCAAAATGTAATTCTCTTCTAAATTTATCAGAAATTAATGAAAACATTGAATCTCGGCTGCAGCTGAATGGTTCTAGCTCGTTTTTAAAAAATTGGTACATTCAAATGGCATAATAATGCATGTTCTGAAACTAGTCGGACTCGACAGTGCATCTTAACTAAAATAGTTTTGTGTGGAGTAATTTACTTTGACTGTTTTCTGCTTATCAATTGTAAATATAATTAATATGTTTGTGGATGTAACAGCTTATTTTCAGTGGTTTCTGGGTATTGGGTACTTTCTGGGCTAAAATGCTCATGCACTAGGAAACTGCACTGTGTGGGGAAGGAACAGTTTATTTTCAGTGGTTTCAGGGTATTGATTTTCTCTGTGCTAAAAAGCACATATGCCAAGGCGCTTCTAATGAGTACCATGAAATGTTTTTTATGGAGAAATGGAGAAAAATTCCAAATTATCAACACACTCCTCCTTAACAAGTCCTGATAATGAAACTTCTGTCTTTTCCAGCTCCACATGCTGTGGGGAAGGATAACAAAACTAATGGGGGACCACAGTCACCATCTAGCCAAGTGTCTCCAAGTAGCAGGTAAGTCAAACTTCGGATTCATTTTTTCTTGTTAAATGTTTATAGAAAAAATATAGTTCTCTGCCAGGGCGTGGTTTGATGAGGCAAAGTGTCATTTATCTTATGTCACCGGGGCGTCCAACTGATTGGCTTACAGTTGGGCAAGACCTACTACCCCTGTAGCAGGTAAGGGTAGAGGGGGGAGGTTTTTATTTCTTGTTACTTCACTTTCAGTCATTTTTCTTTTTCCCCTGTCCCATTCTTTCATCTCCTCTACTATCTCTTCTATAGATCTGTCTTTTCCTTTCTCTGGGAGACGACACAAAATGACCCACAAGGGTTGACATGTTACACCCCAACACAATCAATTAATTCTCTGCCAAAGATAATCCTGTGAGATCCCTGGAATAATTCATTGCTTGAAGTAAAAACTATTGGTAGTTGACAGGTGCAGAAATCTGAACTACTGAATTAATTAAAAGATTCATTGGATGAAATTCTCATAGCCCATGATAAGAGGGGTATCTACATGTTTTTTTTTTTTTTTTTTTATTTTATTATTTTTTTTTATTATTATTATTTCTTCACGAAAACATATGTTATGGGTATCCATTAGATGTGCCTTTGTGAGATGAGTACTTACAACATGTTTTCGTGTGGAAATAAGAAAAACATTAGTACTTTTTGGTTGAAAGAAAATTGGCTTTAAATGGAGCTAAGCATGAATAAATGTTACTTGATTGCTGTTCTTCTTTGTGTGTCTAGGGTTTCATAGGTGGCGTTTTTTTTTTTTTTGTCTTATCTCTCCTTTGTTGCCGCAGTAGGGCTGTGTGTCGTTATTGTGGCATTTCCTGTGTATCTTTCTTTTTATATCGAGTCATTATGGCCAAACTTCAAAGACGTTGGTGAGGCATATTGCTTTGAGCTTATGCATTTGTCCTTTTGTTAGTCATGCCTGTTTGTGCAAAGCATAACTTAACCGTCCATGCTAGGTTTCTGAAATTTCACATATATGAATTCTTCATGAAAAAATAGTTGATCCATATTTTTTCTTGTCAGGGTTATGCCCCTCTCTTGAGTTATGCACCTTTGAAAAAAATTGCACTGAAATCTTGTATTGAAGATATTTTAAAAACTATTTGAGCTATAATATTGAAACTTAATGTTCTGATAGGGGATGGTGAGTAGATGACCTGATTAACTCTAGAAAAAAATCGGAAATTTTTTTCCGAGTTATAGCCCTTCGAAAATTTCAGCATTTTAACTTGAAAGCAAGATATCTTGAAAATTGTTTAAGCTATTGCCTTGACATGACAGGCTGATACAGTATAATGAGTAGATGGCTTGATTAAATTCACAATAAATTTCTTTTTTTTTTTTGAGTTACAGCCCTTTGAAAATCGCAGCCTTTTAACCTTGTAAGCAAGATTTCTCAACAACTATTTAGGCTACTGCCTTGAAACTTGATAGGCTGATAGATGGCCTGATTAACTTTTTAAAAAAATCTGATTTTTTTTTCTTGAGTTACGGCCATTTGAAAATTTCAGGATTTTAACCTTGCAAGCAAGATATCTCAAAAACTTTTAGATTCAAGAAGTTGGGGGCAGAGTGTTTCATAAACACCAGCTCAAGTTGTTTTTTTTTACTTGAGCCTTTTCACACAGAAAGGATGCTTAAAATCAGCTAGGCCAAAATCAGTTCCAGACATATTGTCCAAATGGCAGCAGGTTCTTCCGGACATTCTGAAATTTTCTTATACAAATAATCAAAGCTAGAAAATCTGTATCTTAAGACTTTATATATGAAAATTAAACAAAAACAAATGTTATACAGTATAATTCAGAATATGACTTCAGTGCAGAGCTTAGACTTCGTCAGAATTTTTCTTTTTTTCTGATTGCAGTGCAGCACTGAAGGCAAATTCTGACTGGTTTTGTCCAGCTGAGCTGCTTTGATACAGGTTGTGGATAGTATTGAATAAAATTCTTTAACATTTAATGTTTGTTTAATTTATCATATAAAGTCATTTATTGTGCTTTATTAGCTCACCTGAGCAAGGCTCAGGATGAGCTATTGTGACCTTGCCGTCCGTCATCGTCCGTCCATCGTCCACACCTTTGAACGACTTCTCCTCTGAAACCCCTGGGCCAATTTTCTTCAAACTTCATATGGAGCCTTCTGTTAAAGAGGAATTGAAAATTTGTTCAAAGGGTCACGGTCCGTTAATCAAGATAGCCGCCATGCCCATATATGGTAAAAACTCTTGAAAATCTTCTCCAGAACTAAGAAGGCTTTGGGCCTGAATCTTGGTATATAGCATCATGGACTCAAGGTCTACCAAGTTTGTTCAAATGATGACCCTAGATTGACCTTTGGCCTGTTTACGGCAAGGTCAGATTTTCATCCCAATGCATTTTTATGGGGAAAATGTTGAAAAGTCATTTTTTCAAAATGTATAAAGACTAATGGCTGAAACTTATAATGAGTGATTAAAGTAGTAAGCTTTTTAGATGCAACAAAGAAGGCAATCGGACATTGTGTCCAACCAGGTCAGAAAAGTTTCGGATATCTAGAAAATTTGGTGGACTATGGCTGAATGCTGATGACAAGCTGAATCCCTGTTTATGTGAGCTGACAGAGTTGAGGTTTATTTTCACTGATTAGGACAGTGTCATTTTTATCGATTTGCACAAGTAGATTTATCAGCAGCTATTTTTAGCTCACCTGAGCTCTGCTCAGGATGAGCTATTGTGATCACTTTTCGTCCGTCCGTCCGTGCGTCCGTCCGTCCGTGCGTCCGTCCGTTAACATTTTCAAACGACTTCTCCTCTGAAACCGCTGAGCCAATTTTGCTCAAATTTCATATGGAGCCTCCTTAGGGTGGGGGAACAAAAAATTGCTAAAATGGTCACGGTCCGTTGACCAAGATGGCCGCCACACCCATATATGGTAAAAACCTTTAAAAATCTTCTTCTCCAGAACCGAGAATGCCTTGGGGCTGAACCTTTGCAGGAATCATCGGGGACGGGAGGTCTACCAAAATTGCTAAAAGAATTGTCGTATGTTGACGATTGACCTTTTTACGGCAAGGTCAAGTTTGCTTCCCTATGCATTTGTATGGGAAAAACCTTTAAAAATCTTCTTCTCCAAAACCGAGCATGCCTTATGGCTGAATCTTTGCATATATCTTTGGGAACAGGAGAGCTACCAAAATTGCTAAAAAAATGGTCGTACATTGACATTTGACCTTTTTACGGTAAGGTCAGTTTTGCTTCCTTATGCATTTGTATGGGAAAAATGTTCAGAATTTCAAACAACTTCTCCTCTGGAGCCTCTGGGCCAATTTTGCTCAAATTTCATATGGAGCCTCCTTAGGGTGGGGGAACGAAAACTTGCTAAAATGGTTGCGGTCCGTTGACCAAGATGGCCGCCCTGCCCATATATGGTAAAAATCTTTAAAAATCTTCTTCTTCAGAACCGAGAATGCCTTTGGGCTGAACCTTTGCAGGAATCATCGGGGACGGGAGGTCTACCAAAATTGCTAAAAGAATTGTCGTACGTTGACGTTTGACCTTTTTACGGCAAGGTCAAGTTTGCTTTTCTGTTCATTTGTATGGGAAAAACCTTTAAAAATCTTCTTCTCCAAAACCGAGCATGCCTTATGGCTGAATCTTTGCATATATCTTTGGGAACAGGAGGGCTACCAAATTTTGCTAAAATAATGGTTGTACATTGACATTTGACCTTTTTACGTTAAGGTCAATTTTGCTTCCTTATGCATTTGTATGGGAAAAATGTTCAGAATTTCAAACAACTTCTCCTCTGGAGCCTCTGGGCCAATTTTGCTCAAATTTCATATGGAGCCTCCTTAGGTAGGGGGAACAAAAGATTGCTAAAATGGTCACGGTTCGTTGACCAAGGTGGGCGCCATGCCCATATATGGTAAAAACCTTTATAGATCTTCTTCTCTAGAACCGAGGATGCTTTGGGGCTGAATGTTTGCATAAATCATCGGAGACAGGGGGTCTACCAAAGTTGCTAAAATAATGGTCATACATTGACATTTGACCTTTTTACGGCAAGGTCAAGTTTGCTTCCCTATGCATTTGCATTGGAAAAAACATTTAAAAATCTTATTCTCCAAAACCGAGGATGGCTTGTGGCTGAATCTTTGCATATATCATCTGGAACGGGCGGTCTACCAAAGTTGCTAAAATAATTGTCATACATTGACATTTAACCATTTTACAGCGAGGTCAAGTTTGCTTCTGTATGCATTTGTATGGGCCCCATACATTAGTATGGAAAAAATGTTGATAATTTCAAATGGCTTTTCCTCTGAAGCCTCCGGGCCAGTGTTGCTCAAATTTCATGCGGAGCCTCCGTGGGCAGGAGAATGAAAGATTGCTAAAATGGGTATGGTCCATTGATCAAAATGGCTGCCATGCCCATATATGGTAAAAGCCTTTAAAAATCTTCTTCTCCATAACCAAATAAGCCCTGGGTCCTAATCTTTGCACAAATTACGGGGGACAGGAGATCTACCAAAATTGCTCAAATGATGGTTCTATGTTGACATTTGACCTTTTTGCCTCTAAGGTCAAATTTGCTTCCCTATTTGTGTAGGCCATATACATTTATATTGAAAGTATCGAAGTGACTTGTAGGTCAACAGTAGTTAAAATTGTTCTGATTGGAAATCTAAGATGGCCATCATCTGGTTTATATTTATAATATTTCCCTGCCACTGTGCTGTTTACATGTATAAAATCACGATTCTTCAGAAACCACTTAGCCAATTTCCACCAAATTTCACATTGATCCTTCTGTTGAAATGTGATTGATAGTTTATTCAAATGATCATGCTCCATTGACTGTCAGGCCCATATATTCTTCTTCAAAACTAAGAACTGCTCAAATGATGATATTTTCATTAGTTGCGATGATAGGATTGGAAAAATGTTGCATAACGTCTGCATGTCTGCAGTGGCTATGTCACTCAGGTGAGCGAATAGTGGCCCCTGGGCCTCTTGTTTCAATATTGCTTGCAAACAGCAAATTGAGCTAAAGTTGGCAAGACGAGTTTGTGAAGAAATAATTTATATAGTTGGAGATACTAAGTAATATTTCATACCCTATCCCAGGTAATAAAGCAGATAAAGAAACTGCGGTCATTTTTATACCCCTGCCACACGATAGTGGGGGGGAGGGGTATTATGATTTCACGTTGGGAGTCAGTGTGTCCATCCGTCTGTCCATTCATTGCCAGATGATAACTTGGGTAAGTATCAGTGGATTTTCACCAAACTTGGTATGTGCATTGATATTTTGGAGATCTGGTTTTGGGATTGCTAATGGGCAAATTTCATCAAATTTTGATGGTTAGCTGCCTAAGACATGCCCATATTTTCATTTCTGGACGATAACTTGAGTAAATGTCAAGGGAATTTAACCAAACTTTTGGTACATGAATTGATATTAAGGAGATCTGGGTTGGGATTGCTAATGGGCAAATTTCGTCAATTTTTGACAGAATTATCTACCCACGATATGATAATGATGGGATATCGCTTTACACTTTTTTTTAATATTATATGTAATCTACATTTTTGTTCGGATACAACACTTTTGAGGCCTACCTTTAAACCTTCTTATATTCAAAATATTTATATAATGAGGGGGCCTCAGTGGCTCAATCAGATGTATGTCTGACTGGTGATCAGGTGGCGGCTTTGATCTCCGCCGGGTCTGGCAATATTCTTTTGTGAAGATTGATAATAAAATATTTTCTATGGTCCTTCCCTTCTGCTGATTCAAGGGCACTTGTCAGTTTCTAGCAGAAAATAGTGCACACGTAATGGTTAACTGCTTAGAGGACTAAGCCTGCCCAGGAAAAGTGTGGTTAGGCCTGAAAAAAAAAAAATTGTTATGTTTCCACACAGACTGTCAAAAAATACGCCGACTGTAATATTTTTTTTTTGCACACAAAGAAAAAAATTAATCCACTACCCACCCCTGACAATCCAGGTTTTTATATTCGTTTGTTACATAATTTGTCTGTACACCATGGCCTCTTTATAACACTATTGTTGGGGTCCATAACATAAACCGTATTAGTTAAACAATCGTGTTATATCCAAACAAAAATTTATAGATTGTATTGAAGAATGACCATTTTTGAATACAATGGACCGTGTTACCAGATTGGTCAACACAGTATGACATTGGATCATGCCTCCTGCGGCTCAGTAAGCGTGATGCGGTAGAATCAAAGCGCTTTTGATCTGTGGGTGTTTATTTGTCTCTCGGCTCCTGGATTTTTGACGCGTGCCGACAAAAAAAAACATGCGTACGGGGGACTCCCGCATGGTGAAATTTATGCGTCCCCTGGAAAAAGTTTGCGTCCCAGTACGCGTAATCCTGCGTTTCCGAGAGCTCTGGTTAAACTCCAGTCTAAGAGTTTATATAATGAACTGTCTCAAAAAGAGATTCCAGTATATATTTACTTGTACATTTTTATGTTTTGTAGGAGACCTTCTCAAAGGAGCCCAGCTTTGGCAGGTCCAAGCAGCCCAAGTACTGCTACTAATCAACCAAACTTGACACAGCACCACAACCAAAGGTCCAAGTCTTCAGGTATATTACTTTATTTGTTTGTCTTAATTGTAACACTTTGCAAATTTGTCTTAATTTTTAACATTTTGCAAAGACTTAGAGGAAGATTAATGGCCAGAAATGGGGGGAAATGTTAACTCGTCAGATTTTAGAGCTGCCTGCAAACTTTAGAACATACCACATGCAAACAAGTCCCACAGTCTGATCTCCTGGGGAGTCTTCCTCTCAATCAGGCCATTCCAATGTACAGTTATCATTTTTGTGCCCATTTGTAGGCTTGAGACATTGTTGCCTGTTTGCGTTAGTCATAACATCAAGTGAGGTACTTTTTCTCAACCAAAAGGAATGGATATTTTTCTTCTTTCTGTTATGGGTACTCATTCTTATCTGGAACTGAGTTAATGTATGCATTTGTTCCTTGTCCCTGGCTAAGTATCTTGGCATCCATAGGCGTAAAACCTCTCAGACTTCATGTGTGTGTTTATTGGCTTTGAAAATTAACACAGACACGAGAAAGACAACAAGCGTCCAGACAAGCTATCCTGTCAGGCAACAGGTAATTACTGTTATTTCTCAGTAAGGTTCTTCTAATGAGTACCTGCAACATAAGTTTTTATGGAGAACGAGAAAATTATCCCAGAATTACCACAAAATACTCCTTAACAAATCCTCTGCATTAGGTTTTTGGGTAAATTTCTCTTAGAATAATGGCACTACAGTCTACTGGAGTCATGCTTAGTACATTTTGAAACGGTGCATTTCAAAATGAACCAGTTAGTGACAAGTACCCAGAAGGTGTGCATTATTGTCTACTGATAATGTTTTACTGATAACTAGTTATTTTTGCTCTTCTAGGAAGGTCATATATGAATGGTGAAGTTATAGATATAGCTGATGAACCAACCCATTCAAGATCAGCCAGAGCACAGAAACAGACTGGACCAGTCAGTAAGTCATATGTTGATTCTTTAAGTGGCAAAGATCCAACAGATAATGGGTATCCATTAGATACATGTAAAAAATCTCCATGAAAACATATGTTGTGGGTAGTTAGAAGCACCTTATTGGGGCAGTTCTAATGTCAAGAGTATCATCAAGATGTTTTCAAGGAGGAATAAGAAAAATATTGATACGGTTTTGTTAACCCTTGTCCTGCTGAACCCTGATATAACCTGCCTTTGCAAACAGTGTAGATCCAGATCAGTTGGCTTCTGAAGAAGCCAACTGAACTGGATCTACACTGTTTGCCATTGAGTTTGTGAATTTATAACAACAATTGATCCAGCAATCTGACTGGCTGAAAATTAGAAGTGGGTGTGGCATCTTAATTTATTCAGCATGACAAGGGTTAAGGAAAAATCCACCTTATCTGGAGCTAATACCTACAACTCACAAGGGGAAAGAAACTGTTGTGGCTACCATATGTACCATATGTATTCAGACAGGCTGGAGCAAACAATTTAGACCCAGATGAGACGCCGCAGAATGTGGCATCTCATCAGGGTCTACACTGTTAGTCACTAATCCAGCAATTTTTAGACACAACATCGGATGGTAAATTATACTTGTTAAAATTTTAGAACAAGTATGGTAAGGAGTTGATGTGTCTAAAATACTTAGGGTATATATATGTTGTGGAGAGATTATAATATTTTTGTTCAGAATGAGTTAAAACCACTGTAGTCTAGGGTTATCATGGCTCTGGGTAAGATGGAGTATTGGGTAAATGTTCTTACTTTCTGCTGGTGTTATGTTTTAAAGTTTTACATTAGATTTCCAGAGATGCATGTAATTGCATCTCTGATAGCTTTTGTATATAGAACATTGTTGCAAGGTTTGATGGGCTGATTTCATCAGGTGGTCTGGTATGGCGATGTAATGGCCCTAGATGATAAGTGTTGTGCCGATTAATTGAAACAATCGAAAACTGATCAGATGAGCATACTATCGGCAGCTATCGATTGATTTTATCACTGTCGATTGTTTGAAATTCTATCTTTTTAAAATAGAGAACCAAAGGTTACATAATGAGACATACAAATTCAGATTATTATGAAAGACTCAGTCATTAAAGAGAAACATGGCTGCAAACATCTGCTTTGTCTTGAAACAACCTATATCTTAAATTAACCTAGTTAGGCTATTACGGTATATGTTGTTGCATTCTAAGTTTTACAGAAACTTAAAGCGTATATGCTATAATCATCTGTTATTTTACCCGAGTTAAGGGATATCCGCTTGTACAATCTGTAATCAATCGATTTTACTTTCCTGATAATCAGTTGTGATTTTTTTCCGGATTCCCAACACTTCTAGATGAGACTGACAGATACATCAGTGTACGAAATGGAAATGTAAGTGTTCAATGACATTGTGGGATTTGGGCGAATTATGCTTCCTTGTTATTGTTGCATGATGCAAATAATTTAACATTTTGTTTTATATTTTTATTTTCAGTGAAATCTCCTGCACAGGCAACAGTTGCTGAGACGATTGTTAGCCAGACTGTAGGTCATTCAGCAGGTTTATTTAAAGTAAGTTACTTATGATATACCAAAATACGGTTAATGTCCTTAAATTTTGAACACTTTATCCCATACTTTGTTTTGCTAAATGTTGTTTTTTATGCAGTATTTTCTTAAAATACTTTGTGGAATGGCAAACAATGTGGACCCTGATCAGATTTTTCCTGAAGGAGCAGTCTGATCTGGGTCTGCACTGTTTGCTAATTTGTCAGAAATTTTGTTGTGCAAAATTTTAGGACATTTACTGTAAATACTGTACATAATGAGTTACAAACAGTTTATAGATCTTCATAATCCATGTATTGTTATTTTTAAACATGAAAATATACTGTAAGCAATACACTTATCATCAAGTGAATTATAGTTATAAATACTGTTCATCTCGTTATCTGTATTGGAAGTCCGTCAGAACTACTTTTCCAGATTTGCCATGGAAATTTTTATGTGCCAATGTCAAGTTGCTGTTGTTTTGTTCAGAAATGAAAACTACATGCTATAGACCATATATATATATATGTATATTTTTTATTACAGTCTATTCAAAATCCATAGGACTTCTGAACAGGTCAGACAAAGAAAAACATTTTGGGCTGGCCAAAGTCCTAGGAATTTCAAGTACATTTTAATCATTGGTCTGACTCTGGTTAGATAAACTTTGAAAATTTTCCTGTTGTCTGTTTTTGTATTTTTATTGTGATTTCTTTAGCTCACCTGATTCAAAGGCTAAAGGTTTAGGATGAGCTATTGTGATCAATTGTTTTGTTTTTATTTGGCTGTTTAAAAAAAGGTGAAACAGGGAGGATTCTATTTTTTTCAAAAAGATCATTTGCTGTTTTACGAGTTGTTACTACCACTTATATGATTTTGTACTTTCAGAGTCAGACTGTGACTTCAGCGCATGAACCTATTGATGTAGATAGTGACGATAATGAAGAACCTTTGGGCACAAAAGTCAGAGATAGACATTCATCTAAACAGACAACCAAGGACTCAAATCGGGTTTGTATATTTATTTGATACTTGAGCATACATGTATTTTATGATAATTAGGCATGCTTTTATCTCATAGATTATATGCATGTTTACTTAAGCATATGTGCCGGTAGAATAAAGCAGCACAAAAAAGTTTAAGTTAAATCCCACCTGTAAGAGCAAGATTTATGTTGTAAACTCAAAGGGACATGTTTTTGGACAAATCCTGATAATGAGGAGGCTTTATCTTTCCTAGATCTCATTTGCATGGATACTAGATGCATTTTGATATGTTGTATTTGTAAAACCTAGGGCAGACGGTGGCAGTAGTAGTGTAAATAGAAGATATTTACTCTCTTGCTGTGAATACCATAAATATTTTCATTGAGTGTAATGAAAACCAGTGTTTTCACAAGTGCGAAGCATGAGTGAAAATTTGAATGTTTTCATACATTGATGAAAATTTTTATGTTATTCACTGAAGATTCTTCGATCATTTGCTGTACCCTTTCTCCATTTCTCTTAGTTGACGCGAAATGACCAACAACAATGAAACCAAATCCATTGCTTCCCCCCCACGTCCCCGCAAAAAGTAATGATATTTTTCTTATTTCTCCATGAAAACGTATGCTGTGGTTTTCACTTCTAATGAATACCATAACATGTTTTCATGGAGAAAAAAGAAGAACATTACTTTTCAGTGGAAATAAGTGCCTCTTATCTGGAGCTGTGCAAACCAAACCTGGGGCTGATAAAATTGAAAGTGGATGGGAATAAAATTTTATGAATAGCAAAATTTTTTAACAAGCCTGGGTCAACCATATTGGCAAAACGTGGTGCCAGAAACTCACAAATGAAGCAATAAAATTGGTGCAGGTGCACCTTCTGGTATGTAAATATTCTGTGATTTATGAAATTTGCATGGGTCCTAAATGTCTGAATACTTTATAATGGGGTAAATACCTTAATCGATTTATCATAAACTATTACATTTCTGTAACGGTCTACCCTTCATGTTTTCTGTGTTAGTCCAGTAAAACAACTATTACATTTCTGTAACGGTCTACCCTTCATGTTTTCTGTGTTAGTCCAGTAAAACAACTTAATCAGTTCTTACTGTTTTAATGATTTGGATCATTATGACTTGTGGTTTAAAGAGCCTTCATGAACTTTAAAATGAAATATAACATTTTTATTTCTGGTTTGAAAATAAAAAAAAAGAAAGAAAAAAAAGAAAAAAGAAAGAGTTCATTTTATTTAAAATGTGTTTCATGTTTTGATGGCCTAAAATTATCAGTATTGCATGATTTCAAAAGTTTATTTTTAAGACTTTAATATGACTGAAATATTTTAGAGGAGGAAGACAAATCATAGATGTAAAAAGAAGGTGAGCTTTCAGATTAAAGAATGGAGTTTTTGAAATTTTATATTCAATATTGATTTTCGTGGATTTTTGTTTTTATTGATTCATTAACTTGTCTGTTTATTGCATAGCTCCAGTTAAAGCACTTTTTCCCGCCAAAAAGTATTGATATTTTTCCATGAAAACATGTTATGGGAGCTCATTTGAAGCCCCTCAGCAAGGTGCTTCTTATGAGTACCCACATCATATGATTTCATGGAGAAATACGAAACTATTTCTGGATACAACCTCTTATAAGGAGCCATGTAATTGTATGAATTTTCAGAAAAAATTCTGCTTTTTAGCTCACCTGTGCCAAAGGCTCACAAAGTGAGCTTATAGTATGCAAGGCTCAGTCATCCGTCTGTCCGTATGTGCATCCAGATTTTCGAACAAGAGTATCTGAATTGATCAAAATTTCACAGGTACCATCATTGGGGTGGGGGATTGGCTGTATTAGGTTTTGGTGCAGATCTGGTCAAAACTTTGTTCCACGGCAACCAAAAGGTCCCATAGACATATAATGGGGAAAATGTTGTCCTATCGATAGCGACGTTATTTTTGATGGGATCTTCATCAAACTTGCTGGTAATGAGAATAGGCATAAAGTCTTGGATAAGCTCGATTTTTGCCCAGTTTCGACTATTGGCATGAGAGTTACCTGACTTGAGGGCCCCATAGATTGAAGAAAATGTCTGGATAATGGCAATTTCATTTTTGATTGAATCTTCATCACTTGCAGATAATGAACACAGCCATAAAATCTTGGGTGAGTTTGATTTTGTGTCATGATAGTAACTAATTTTTGATTGGATCTTCATAAACTTGCAGATAACAGGGACAGACATATAATCTTGGACAAGTTTGATTTAGTAGGTCTGGACTATTGGCATGATAATTACTGCCCTAGAGTGTCTCATAGACTAGTAAAATGTTATGCTGATTGTGTCTCCGTGCATTTTTGATGGAATCATCATCAAAGTTGCTGGTAATCAGGACATGCATAGAAGCTTGGGCAAGTTTGATTTTGGGCCTCTGGTTTCCATGGCCCAACCTACTCTCCTCAGATGTCTTAGATGACATATATTTCTAATCAGTTAGGGACATTTTGGAAAAAACTTCGAACAAAGGACATGTTTGTGTTAACCATGTATGCATAGGATGAATCCTATGGCAAAAACATGACGGTCACTTGGAGTTTCAAATTATGTTCATACCTCCAGCTAACTGTTACTCAGATGAGCGATCATTGCACTCTTGGCTACTTATATACAGTCATTATATAAAGTTTTGTCTTACAGTCTCCAGTTTCTTTGGTTCCTACTTGACCTATTGCTAGCAAAGTTTTCCTATATTTCAGTCAGTTAAAATATAGTTATTCTTTATTAATATTCATGCATTCATAAGGGAGGATCAGATGCATCAGGAAATGTCTTTTGAATATTGAATATAAAACATTAAGGAAGATGCAGTGAATAATAGTGTTTGAATTTTTATCATATAATGCCTATCAGCAGAACAATAATGGAATACAGTGTAACACCTTGCTTGAACTGTTTACAGAGCTGAATAGAAATTAAGAGAGTGCAAGTTTTATACTTAAACAGTCAAATGGTACTCAAAGATGCTGTCAGAGTGAGTTTGTTAGAAATAAAATGGAGTTAGTCTTTGTTACAGGATCTTAAAGCTTGAATACAACAAAATTCAGATCAAACCAGATTCGTCAGAAACAATTTGCTTCTAAAGTTAAAATGTATAAGCAAAAGCATATATCTCTTCAAAGTGACTTCTTTGAGTTTCCACAGGTGTGCACTGAAATTGCATTATCAAGGCGATGCTTCCTGATCTTTCCTAATAATGCCGAGGGCCTGCTACAGGGCTTCCTACCAGTAAATGTATTTTGTTTATAGTTTAACTAGAGGAATATTCAGGAATTTTACACACTTCAGAAGGTGTCATGTATCTTATGTCACCAGGGCGTCCAGCTGATATTGGCTTACAGTTGGGCAAGGCCTGCTATCCTTGTAGCAGGTTAGGGTAGGGAGGTGATGTTTCTATTTCTTCTGTTTCTTCACTTTCATTCCTGTTCCTCTTTCTTCCCTGTCCCTCTCTTTCATCTCTTCTGCTATCTCTTCTGTCTCTTTTCTCCCTTTCTCTGGGAGACGACACAAAATGACCCACAAGGGTTGACGTGTCATTAAACCCCAACACAATCAATACACACTTCAGAAAATTTCAGTTCTCTGTGTATGTTCCTTGTTTGAAAGGGTCATTCCTTTTAAGATCTATTTACAAATGAATGTACCTTTAAATTAGAGAACAATTTAAGCTCAGGTGTTGCTATTCTTTTGAAGGGAGACCACTCCAGAAGAGAATTTGCTGGAGCTCTGGATAATTCACTTTTATTATCATAAAAACTTGCTAGCTGGCCTTGGTGGCTCAGTTGGATGCGCCATCCAACTGGAGACCAGGAGGTTGCGGGTTCAACCCCCGCCGAGGTCGGCAACATTCTTTCGTGGAGATTGATCATGAAATATTTTCTACGGTCATTCTCTCTCTTCTGCTGATTCAAGAAGGGCAGTTGTCAGTTTCTGGCGAAAGAATGTGCACAATACTGGTTAACTGCTTAGAGGACTAAGCCTGCCCAGTAAACGTGTGGTTAGGTAAAACACAAACAAATAAAAATTTGCTAGAGCTCCAGATAATTCACTTTTATCAACATGAAAATTTGCTAGAGCTCCAGATAATTCTCTTTCATTATCATGAAAATTTGCTAGAGCTCCAGATAATTCACTTTTATTAACGTGAAAACCTGAGGTGCTTCTAATGAATACCCACAGCATTTTTTTTTTGTGGGGAAGTAAGAAAATTATTTACCTGATAGTCTTTTTAATCCGAAGCTACGATGGTATTATATGAATCCCTGCTCAAAGTGGGCTATCTTAAAGGGAAGATTTTGTTCTATGGGGGAGCAAATACTTTCCTTCAAGAATAGACTGCTTTGAGAAGGGAGGCAAATAATTGTATGTTGGGCTGATATCCCTTGGAGGTGGATCAGTTAAAAATATTTTGTGACAGATTTATTTACACTTATCTTGGATTATATCATTTCTGTTTGGGACTAAGGCCGCTAAATAAAAACATTGCCCAAGTTCTATTTAAGATTAATGTACTTATACATATATAACACCAAATTTCAGGGTCAGTAGATCAGAGATGAGAAATTTGGCAAAGCCTGTAGTGCTGATTAAATTGTACTTGGAATTCTTGAAATGTTTTTGACAGCACAATAATGTTTGTCTGTTATGTCCAGCAGTCAAACAGATTTGGAGATTACTGTAAAGCCATGAGCTGATCTGGTGGTACAGATACACAAACCGATTAATTTTCTCCTATACATATGAATACAACCCAGTGTGCATCATATTAATGAAAAATAACTGTTAGAGCTATTGTCTGACATCTTGACTATTGCCTTGCTGTTTCCAGAAATGGACAAATTTTGTTTTATAATCAGCTAATCAGATTACTTATCCAGGGCCCAGTTGTTCAAAACTAACGATGTCGTTAGTTAACGATTCGTTAAAATTTTAATCGAGTGATACGCAAATATACTGTAATTTTTTGCTGAAAAAATGTGAGTAGCTTTTGCAGTGCAAAAGCTACTCACATTTTTTCAGCAAAAAATATCAGAATATTGTGTATTGAATCCGCTAAAACAGTTAACGAAATGACCCTTAATGAGCTTGTTAAGCTAACGGCGCTTTGAACAACTGGGCCCAGATTGTTAATATGAATTCACATACTGAATGACAAACAATGCTGCACAGTGCTCCAGCTAGCCCTGTACAGAGAGGGGAGGGCCATTTCTGCTGCTCCTTCGCTTTTTAAAGCTGCCAACTGACTTATTTCAACTCCAGACATCAAACCCTACATATTTGTGAAAATTTCATTAAAATCGGGCCAAAATTAAAAAAAGTTATCAATATTTAACCTTTACCACTCTCTGGGCTAATTCAGCAGACGACAAATTGATGATATTTTTCTTATTTTTCCCAGAAAACAAGATTTGACATTTCGTGCAAATGGAGACAATTTTTCTGGGAAAAATAAGAAAAAAAAATTTCAATATGTAGTCTGCTGAAAATTTTACCCAGAGTTTGATACTAAGCACATCACATGACACATGGTGCCCTCATTCTTGTATGATCATGCAAAACGTGCCCTATCTTGCACACTTCTCTCCTGAAATCCTACCTGGAGCACTGATGCAGGTTCAGATCAATTGGCTTTTTCTTCAGAAGCCGACTGATCAGAATCTACACTTTTTGCAAAGGCGGGGGCATATCCGGGTTCAGCAGGACTAGGACTAACCCTTTAAGTACCAAACAAAATTTGTAGCAGACAACATACTATTTTTTTTTTTTTTTTCTCTCTCATTTTTCAGAGAAAACAAGTCTTCACATTTCACAGTTATGTTGCTGTTTTGTTTTCAGCATAAAAGTATTACATTTTTCTTACTTCTGCAAGAAAACATATGTGATGGTTACTCATGAGAAGCTCCTCAGTTAGTACTTCTGATGAATACCAACAAACAAGCGAACCTCAATGGCTTGAACATCTTTGGGACCTTGGAAATTTGTTCGAGACATGGGTAGTTTGTGCCACTGAGGGTTAATCATGGTGCCAGGTCAGAAGGCAAATAGCGAAAATTTTGAAAAGTCTTTTCGATATTCTATACAATAATGGTATGTTGAGTGTACTCATTAGAATCGCCTGTACACACTACATACAATTTTATAATAAAATAAGAAAATTTCCTTAGATATTTTTTTCTAGAGCGATGGGAGAAATTTCGTAGGGACTCGAAAATGAGTTTGAATTAACCATGATAAACGAGCCATCGTTGTTCGAGCTAGTGAGGTTCAACTGTACCCAGAATCCTGTAGAAATAAGAAAAAATATTTGTCTGAATAGTCTTACCTGGAGCTGTTGTTCAATGCATAGCCTTTGTAAAAGTGAAAATGATTAACATTTGTTGTGAATGAATGCATTTGCTTGTCTCTAATGTTCAATATGATGTTATAGAGAGAAGATACTGTCTCGAGGAAAGCAAAAGGTGCTGGAAAAGAGCCTATTGTGATGTTGGAGCCCCTTGATTCCAAGGTAAGAAACAGCAACAAAAAATGGGTTGAAAAACCTACCACAGGGCCAAGAAGCCATCCTATGTACATAGTTGGCACAAGGTTAAATATACTACCATATATATATATAGAGGATATTTACTCTTTTTCTGTGAATACCATAAATATTTTCATCAAGTGTAATGAAAACATCAGTATTTTCAGAAGTGCAAAGCACGAGTGAAAATTTGAATGTTTTCATTACACGAGATGAAAATGTTTTGGTATTCACTCATATATATAGAGGATATTTACTCTTTTGCTGTGAATACCATAAATATTTTCATCAAGTGTAAGGAAAACATCAGTATTTTCACAAGTGCGAAGCACAAGTGAAAATTTGAATGTTTTCATTACACGAGATGAAAATTTTTTGGTATTCACTGAAAAAGAGTAAATTTTCTTTTTATTTTATTGTTAACACGCCAGTGCGCACTTCTGACGTCATAACTACGTCACCTAACAAAACATGAATGTCATGGTGTCAACATTCAGTGCTTTTAAAAGTGAAGTGCTGGAGAGACAAAAACAAAAAAGTTACGGCAAATTAAAATAATCTTGTTACCAAAATGTTCCTAATATTCTAACCATTCTCTCCCTTCTGCTGATTCATGAAGGGCAGTTGTCAGTTTCTGGCAAAAGAATGTGCACAATACTGGTTAACCGCTTAGAGGACTAAGCCTGCCCAGTAAACGTGTGGTTAGGTAAACTGACCGCGCTCGACATGACCCCATTGGGTTGACTGGGCCGTAAAACCTCAACACAAACAAACAAACATTCTAACTAAGAAAATGCATACCAACACTTTATAGTTTTGTTCAGAAACAGAGAAGTTAGAGGAGTTAAAAAAAAACAAATCGGGATCGGCATCTGTTTGGCAAACAGTGAAGATGACGGAAGTAATCCAAAACGAGTAGTGAAAATAACATCAGTGTTATTTTTCACTAGTGAAAATATCATATTCTTTCACATGTGAGAATATCATTTTTATTCCTTTGGGATATACATTGATTTCACCGCTTGCAATAAAATAAAGTATTTTGCATATCAAATTCAAGGATGGAAGAGTCCACTTATAAACTCAGCAGTGAAAACTTAAACTGCTTATTCAGATGAAATTTTAGCCTTATCAGACATTCACAACAGACCGTTAACTGCTCTTTGCTTTCAGTCCAGTCTGCTGATGACAAGCAAAGGTCATATAGTCTTAACCATACTTGGATAGGCTCATTTTGGCCTTCACAGATAGCATGTGCGGAGATGGCTCGTTCGTTATTTATGAAAATGTCATTTGAGGCATTGCATTAGAATTATCTCTGATATTTGAAGAGTTGGGCTTCGTAGTGCAGTCGGCAGCGAGTCTGACTGCAGATCCAGGGGTCACAAGTTCAAATCCCAGGTTGTCCACAAAACTTTTGTGGAGATATGGTAAAATGTTGTCTGCTTATATTTGAATTCAGTATTTTAAGGTAACTTGAACTTCACACATAGCTACAGATAAGAGTGGGTTTCGACAATGTATTCTTTTTTTTTTTTTTTCAAAAAAACATACAATGTGGATATTCATTAGAAGTACCTTGCTGAGGCACTTCTAATGAGTACCCACAACATATGGTTTCATGGAACAATTAGAAAAATATCAGTACTTTGCAGTTGAAAAAAAGTGCCTTATCTCAAGCTATGAAATATATATATATATAGATGTATGTGTTGAATTGATGCTGTTTATTTTAGGAAAGGGAAGCAAAAAACAAAATAAGCAAGAGCCTATTTAAAATTTAGTTTTAAATTTGATGTAACCCTTTTCAGTCATTGAATGATGCACAGAAAAAGCGTGACCGTTGGTCTTCCAGATTTGTAACTAGTGATGATGTTTGGGCTTCCATATCCAAGTGTAAACCATTGTCCATCTCTCTCAAACCACTTGATGAAAGGGTATATATATATATTAGATATTGTCTATGTGTGCTTATTTATGTTGTGTGAATAATTGCTTATTTATTTCCTATTTACTTTATCTCATCTGACCTAATATAGTTTAGAATTGTCTGTTTAAAATGCTATAAAAAAAAACGGATAGCATGATGCCTTATATTTGTCACTTGTTTTTGTTTGCTCCTGTCTTGTCCATAGACTATATAAACATTTGCCTAATAGTGTTTTAATTTTGGTATTCCAATATTTTTTTTTCATTTTGTAAATCATTGTCCCAGATATAAAGGTAATTTTTTCAACTGAAAAGTATTGATATTTTTCTTCTTTCTCCATGGAAATGTATGCTGTGGGTGAGGCGCTTCAATCAAGGTACTTCTAATGAGTACCCACAACATATGGTTTCATGGAGAAAAAACAAAAATCTTATGTGGATACCCTCTTAGCTGGAGCTATGTGAAATGTACCAAACATTTTACTTTGATGACCCATTTTAAAGTGTGCTTCACTTTTCCGTGTATTCGAAAAAAAAAAAGTAACACGTCTTTATTATTTAATTAATTGATTCAAAATAAAGGTGAATAGTTTACTTTACAAGTATCTTTTGCTTTGTTTTATCTCACACTTTCAGTTGTCAGTTGTCAGTTGTCAGAATAAAAGAACAGTATATTGAAATGTTCTGACTTATTTTAGGCTACTGAGCAAAATTTTGATAGATTAAAGATTGATGATATCTAGTTTGAAAATCATTTTTAACTCTTTTTTAAGAGAAACAAGTGGACTTATAAAGCATTTGTTTTGTTTTCAAAAGCTGGCAGTGCCAGTCATAACTCATAAGGTCCAAAGATCTGTGCATAATGCTTTCATTTGCCTCATTTAATATGTTAAGTTGCTTAATTCCTAACCTTTCTGCACTGAAATTTAGTGACACCGTGTTGTGAAAGCATTTTGTTTTGTATCGGTAGTGCATATGAAGTGCAGATGGCAGAGAATGCATTGTTGGATCAAGATCTGCACTATTCATCCAGCAGTATCTTAGATACACCAAGTAGTCAATACCTTAACCATGGTCCTGCTGAAACCAGATATGCTCCACCTTTGCAAACAGTGTAGATCCAGATCAGTTGGCTTCTGAAGAAGCCAACTGATTTGAATCTGCACTGTTTGTCATTATGTGAATTTGTATCAAGAACCCCTATCAAGCTATCTGATTGGCTGTAAATAAGAAGTAGGAGTGGCATCTTAATTTATTCAGCATGGCAAGGGTTAAAGGGCTACAGTGTCCAATTAGTTAGGATAAATACATAGCTCCAGATAAGAGGAGTATCCAACTAATTAGTTTTCATATTTCTCTATAGAAACTTACCTTGTGGGTACTAATTAGAAGCCCCTCACTAAGTAATGAGTACCCACATGTTTTTTGTGGAGAAATAAAAAAAAAGGTCAGTACATTTTGGTTAACCCTTGTCCTGCTGAACCCGGATATACCCTGCCTTTGCAAACAGTGTAGATCCAGATAAGAAGCCAACTGATCAGGATCTGCACTGTTTGACATAAAGTATGTGATTTTATAGCAACAATCCAGACCAAGTACTTTGATTGGCTGTAAATTAGAAGTGGGTGTGGCATCTTAATTTGTTCAGCAGGACAAGGATTAAAAATGCTTTATCTGGAGCTGTGTAAATATGTTACTGACAGGGAAGTTTCCGATCACCCTGTACATTAGCCAAGTCCGGTTGGGGACATCACTGTTTGCCTATGCAACACCAGGGTTTTCTTTAGGATAATCAAGCCCCTTCAAATAGAAATCAGCCTTATGACGTGACCAGCATAGACTCAGATCAGCCTGCACATCTGTGCGTATTGATCAGGGTCTACGCTAATCACTAATAGAATGATTAAGGCGCCTAGATACACCTTGTTCATTTCAGCTTGTTTATAAAAGGGAGACAACTTCTGTGTCTTCTTGTTTGCTTTCCCGCAAACGGAGTCCCAGCTGAACAGGTGTCTACTCTCAAAGGAAAGAATTTGCTGCAGTCAGGAGCAAATTCTTTCCTTTTAGTGTAGAGCCCTTTACAGAAAGGAGGCAAGTACAGTTCGACAGAATTGCCTTCCCTGAAAGTTTATCTATTCCCCTTAAGTTTGATATGTTAGTGACTAATTTGGTCTCGATGTTTCTGTTTGGAGAAACTTATAGGAGCCAACATATGAAAAAGAGTCCATATCACATGCATTGCTCCAGATCAACGGAAAAGTATTGATATTTTTCTTGTTACTCAAAAACATGGGTACTCATTAGAAGCGCCTTGGCGAGGCGCTTCTAAAGAGTACCCAAAATGAATGTTTTCGTTGAGAAATAAGACAGATATTATGTGGATATTCCCTCTTATCTGTAACTATGATGTGTATGAAAATGACTCTTTTCTGGTAGTATGGCATGTTTAGTGGTTAGGAAATCTGTGCAGATTGGTTTTTGCTTTTTATGTAAAGGATAACTTTCATTTTACCTGCATTTTTTCTTTCTGACTTCAGAGTCTTGAACATTACCAGGTATACACATCTGACAGGATTTCCATTTCTCTTTTGAATTTTTTCTTGAATTATTAGTTATACCCATTGTTGCTCCCACATTACACACGTTTGCCTGAAAAAAAAAAAAAATTGAAAAAAGCTAGACTCACAGACATCTCTCCCCCATCTCCTGTACACAAACACATACAAGTTTTAGTCAGACTGTGCGTCTAAGTGGCAAGCATACCTGATCACATATGCAAAATGCCCAGCCCTAGGATTCGCCTATGCAATTTCAGTGAACCCAGAGCTCCAGATAAGTGGTGCATTCAGTTTTTTTTTTCTTATTTCTACACGTAAAAGCCTGCAGGTATTTGATAAAAGTGCCTCATCGAAATGATTCTAATGAGTACGTGCAATAAATGTTTTCAAAGAGAAAGAAGAAACATATCAGTACTTTATGGTGGAAAAATAAAATGCCTTCACAAGAGCGCTACTTACCAGATTGTATATTTTATGTAGCCTTCTGTTCCTAAAGAGAACATCAGTATTGGCTGGGACAATGGAAATCCTGTATTGATCTTTTTTGTTTTACCTTTAAATTGCATCTGAAAATGTTGCCTTTCTAGTATTAAGTTTTATATGGGCTGTGCCATGCGAAAATGTGTCTTTGGGCATACCCTTGTTTGTGCAGTCTGATCAGGGCCTTCCCTGTCCGCTGACAGAATCATCGGATACTACAGAAAGTGTGAATGGAAACTAAAGATCCAAATAGGTCTTTCCGCATGCATATAAAGATCTGAATCTGCACATTTTGCGGATGTTCTAAGGCACTTTTTAGCGTAGCGTGGCCCAAATGTTTTGAGTTTAATGTCCATTCCTTTGGTGCATGATAACGCATGAAATTATTTTTGATTGCATGTTTTTCTGCATTTACATTATGTTCTGTAAGTTCTGGATACAGGACTCTTTACCATTTTGCCATACTTAACTGCAAAAATGTGGTTTCTTTGTGAGAAAAAACATTTTTTCCATATGCAAACAGAAAAGATTAAGACTGTTCTGCACAACGTTTTTTCATTTTCTGCAGTCTAATGAGGTCATTGCTAATTGCTAAGTACAGTTCTACAAATTACATAGCTCCAGTTATTTTTTTAAAACAAAAATCATTCATGTATTTCTTCATAGCTCTTGATAAGATGATTTTTTTTTTCGATTTAAAAGTGTTGATATTTTTTCTTATTTCTCCACGAAAACATGTTGTGGGTACTCATTAGAAGTGCCTCACCAAGGCGCTTCTAATGAGTACCCACAACATATGTTTTCTTGGAGAAATAAGAAAAATATTTACCTGATACCCACTCTTATCTAGACCTATGATTTCATAGTTCTCTGCAAAAAAGATACATTTTGAGTACTCATTAGAAGCTTATCGGTGAGGCCTTTCTAATGAGTGGCATGACATGTTTATATGAAAAAAATAAGAAAAATATCTGATTGAGAGCTATGAAATATAATCTTCTTGCAGTTAAAACAGTCATTTTACTGCCTAGCTGTGCAGCTAGATTGAATCTTTACTGTTTTATATAGTGGAAAAAATAGGATGTTCTTGCGGGAGCCTCTGTGTTTATTCTTCATTTGTAGCCCCCATTTATACAATAACAAGTCTGACACATTTAATAGCTATTTGCTGGTTTCAAATATTGGGTGACAAAACTGACCTGCTCAGTTTATATTATACATATTGGGTTCTACCAATTGTAGTTAGGTAATGCAAAATATATATGTAATAATCTATGTGAAACATTCCTCAGCAAAACAGACTGTGTGTCAAATGTGAAGAGCAAAGATTCAATTTAACCTGCTGATTAATAGGCTGTTCTTAGCCCTTCGTCTTACAACATTTTCTGTGACATATGAAATTAATAAGGTCAAGCTAACAGGTCAGTTTGGGTCATTTGACTGGATTGGTACCTTTTCCATATTTAGTCCTTTGTATTCGGACATGGTAAGACCATTAACATATTGCCGGCCTCGATGGCTCAATTGGATGTGCTGTCTGACTGGAGACCAGGAGGTCGCGGGTTCAGCCCCCGCCGAGGTCGGCAACATTCTTGCGTGGAGATTGAGCATGAAATATTTTCTACGGTCATTCTCTCCCTTCCGCCTATTCAAGAAAGGCATTTGTCAGTTTCTGGCGAAAGAATGTGCACAGTACTGGTTAACCACTTAGAGGACTAAGCCTGCCCAGTAAACGTGTGGTTAGGTAAACTGACCGCGCTCGACATGACCCCATTGGGTTGACTGGGCCGTAAAACCTCAACACAAACAAACCTTACCATATTTTTTTCCTCGAAATTAATTTGTACAACTCTGGCTGCCAGATGTAGTGTTTTAAAAGTGCTGTCTGAATGGCAAACAGTTTAGATCCTGATCAACTGTTAAATCAGGATCTGCACTGTTTGCTCAGATGTGTTTGTCCAAATGCTTATGAATATGATATTTGGCAAAACAGGATCATTATTAATTTGGGCTGCATCATGGAAAAAAGTTCTTTGAGCGTAATGAAGACTGTAGACTTAGCTCCAGAAGAGGCGCTTATTTCATCCAAAAAGTATTGCTATTTTCCTTATTTCTTCACGAAGACATATGTTGTGGGTATGCATTAGAAGCGCCTCACTGAGGCACTTCTAATGAGTACCCACAACATATGTTTTTGTAGAGAAATGAAAATTTATGTGGATACCCCTCTAACCTTGAGCTGTGGTGTAGCGGCACATCATCTTGCACATCCAGTCCACAGCTCTGGATGATGCGAGTATTCAGATTAGTATTTTTGTTATTCCTTCACAAAAACAGAAGTTGTGGCTACTCTTTTGAAGTGCCTCACCAGTGGGCTTCTAATGAGTACCCCACAGCATATGTTTTTTAATGGAGAAATAGGAATACATGTATACTTGTGATTGAAAAGAAAGTGTCTCATCTAGTCTATAGAGATTTAACAGTCTATGATACCAGGTCCGTGCCATTTTCTTAAAGTTCCTACCAGGTGCAGAGTTTATGTGCAGGGAATGCTCAGGTCTGGTCAGACTGGCTGTGCAGGCTATTCTGTGCCAGCATTCTGTGTATGTTTAACTTCTGATGGCCCAGCCCCGTTGTAATTGATTTGTTTTTTTTTTACTAAATTATATCTCTAGGTTAGAGTTTAACATGCTCTGTATTGGTTTGGTGTCTTTGAACATTTGATAAAAATGGGAAGCAGAAAATTCAAAATGACTGGCTTTTAAATTATAGCATCATAACAATACATGTATTCACAAAAAAAATCAGTGGTTTTTCAAAAAGAAAGTAAAAGGCTAATAATGGAACTAGATTTAAAAAAAAAAATAAAGGCTTCGGGAACACATTTGCTGTAACTGGATCTGAAATCGTATGTAAGTCATGACCGGTAGTATGAAATAAAATGTTGAAAAACCATGGTCTTCTCAATCACCACCATCCTTTTACTCGCCACCGCTCTTCCTACACACCACAGGTCAACAGAATGCCTAGTTTCTGTGCAACCACAGAAGAAAGCAAATATTTTTATTTAAACTACACAGGAATATGTTAAACCTTCACTGAAACAGAGATGTATTTAACAAGAGCTTTGTAATCTCTCCAAGAACTGGAGATCTTTATGCCTGTGTCACCAAAATGGCAAAATCTTACCACCCTTGCATCAGGAGAAAAATGCTGTCTGCTCTGATTGCTAGAGCCTGTATGCATATGATAATTTCAAATGAAATGAAATAATAAATGATATTGGAATGGGGGATTTAAGTGGATTATCTCCCTTAACCAATCTAGATAATGGGAACTGTTGTTTTAAATGCTTTCTGTTGAAAATTGGTTAGTTTCCTTTTCTGAATGTTAAAAGAGATTATCCATTCTGTCACATGTTGGGATTTGTAGCTAAGTTTTGCTTGATAAATGATTTTGTAGAAAGTATGTTCCCTTTGACAACTGAGTAATAATTCCTTTCTTAACCTTAAATATTGGGATGTTAACTCTTTATCTTTCTTCTCTAATCATTTTAACAATGGGTTCTAAAAGGAACAACCTTTTTAGAGCAATGAACACAAAACGCAAAGATGAAAAACAGCAGAAGTGTCAAAGTTTGTTTGGCAGGGCAAGCTAGTTTCGGTCAATTAGGCCTCATTAGCGACCATCTTATAAATATTCAAAACCTATTTGACAGCCTGTAGATTTGTCTTAAAATTGTTGCATGAGTGCCCTGATCAGATCTGACACTTTTAGTATTGGATCTGGGTCTACACTGTTTGCTCAGTCATGTCTGTCCCAAATTCTTAGTGTTATTACCTGAAGAAAGTTCTATTAATATGTATGGTATTACAAACAAACCTGGTTTTTATGTTGTATATCCATAAAATTAACATTTAAAAATCAAAATTTCTTCATTGTATATTGTGTTTTGGTTCCAAGTAAGTCTAGATTTAGGAGCAGCCATTTGTGATTTTTCTTGTGTATACCAATTTTATCCTAAGTATTGGGACACCTTAACTCCTTACATATTTGAACTAGAATTTGAACAAGTCCATTTTGCTATCTATTGATGGGTGTAAAATTTGCTGATGAGTGGCAAGCAGTGTAGACCCTGATGAGATGCCGAGTTCTGTGGCATCTGATATGGGTCTACACTGTTTGCTCAGGCCTGTCTGTCCCAATACCTAGAGAAATTTCGATATATAGGAGTATTTTAAGAATGCAAATACCTTTCTTTGTATTAACACATAAAAAAAAAAAAAAAAAAAAAACTTGGTCAGATTCGCAAAGTTATTTCAGTCTTGAATATTATTGGGAATGTTCCATGACCAGTATATTAATTGTTTTTCAGACTCTACAGTCAATAGCAGCAGGAGGAGGATCAGGTTAGTATTTTGGAAACACAAAATAACATTTTATTAATCAGATGTAGCTTTCTAGTTTTTCCTAGTAAGTCTGGGTGGTAGTAAGGACCTGCTGTATTTGCAGTAGTGGGGGAAGAGGGCATGTTAATATTCTGTTTTCTAGACTGTCATTCACATTTTCCCTCACCCAAACTCTGTTTCGCTCTTTCCTTTCTCTGCTAGTTCTTCTGCCCCTTTTCTGCCTTTCTTTGTTAGACAACACAAAATGATCCACAATCTTCCTAGTTATTAGAAAATTGTATTCCAATCTCTAGAAGGAAAACTTAGGTTACAACAGACAAGAATGCACCAGATGTCATCTTTGTTCATAAATAAAAAAAAAAATGTCTTTTACAAACACGGATGAAACAAGGCTAAGGTCTATTTGTCATTATGTTACTATTGTCAAACATCAGATTTGTCAGACTAATAGCACAGCCACAGTGTGTTCAGGTCGCTTTTGGTACTTTAATGGGAGTCATTTGAATTCTGCCCATATTTACAGCCTTGCCTCAGCTTTCACCTTTTTTTATGCCATATCCTAGTATTGTATGACACAAACAGGATACTAAACAGCTAAACAACTATTATAACCAAGTTCAGCCTGTGCTTGCACAGTCTGATCTGAGTCATTGCTGGTTACTTACAGAACCTTTTGATTATATTAGTGTCTTCCAGTGAACATGCTTTGAATGCCTGAGTTGCCCAATTGATCTGGACCGTTTGCAATATGCATATAATGTAACCCAATTTAGTCTTGAGACCAAGGGTAATTGGCAAACAGTGCAGACCCAGATCAGATGCCGTAGAATGCAATGTCTGATCAGGGTCTTCACTGATTGCAAATAGTTAAGTCATTTTCTGTAGGAATATCTAAATCACATAGCCTGACATACCTTAAATTCAAATTAGACTTCTCCAATACATAGTGTGAAAGAGTTTATTCAGTCTAAAATGGGTTGAGCGTCTTGTCTGATTTGGTTCCTATCTGAAAGGTATTTCTTACTTCTGTTTTCAGTAAAAACAGACCACCACAAACGAGGTAAGTCTGTCCATTGGTGGTGTAATACTGTCTGAAGAAAACATTCCATGTTTTCCTTATTCAAAATTCTTATTTTAGACTTTTAGTTTGTTTATTTTTTAAACCAAAAATATGAATAAAAAAATCTCCTTATAAACTTTTAGGATCTTAATGGACAACATTTCAAAAAAATGCCACAATATGTGCTTTCAAGTTTTGTGGAGAAACAGGAAGAAAAATATATATATATAGCTTAGTTGTTGTTAAGAAGGAGTATGTGGTGATAATTCTGGGATAATTTTTCTTATTTCTCCATAAAAACATATTGTGGGTACTCATTAGAAGTGCCTCAATGAGGTGCTTCTATTGAGTACCCACAATTATGTCAATATGTGTTTGTTTGGAGAACTGGAGAAAATTATGCCCGAATTATCACCAAATACTCCTCAAACAACGCCTCTGTATAATAGTTCCAGATAAGACACTTTTTTCAACCAAAAAGTGCTGATATTTGTCTTACTTCTCCATAAAAACATGCTATGGTACTCATTAGAAGCACCTTGCCAAGGTGCTTCTAATTACCCACAGCATACATTTTTGTGGAAAAATAAAAACAATATGAATGATAAACACTCTTATCTGGACATATGAAATATTTTGAAACCTTTTATGTGGTGCACTGATGTGGTGATGTAACCTTAAGACTTTTGTAACTTCCAACAGAATTATAGGTTTACTGTGCAGTTAACGTGATGCCACATTGTATTTAACCCTAGTCCTGCTGAACCCGGATACGTCCTGCCTTTGCAAACAGTGTAGATCCAGATCAGTTGACTTCTAAAGAAGCCCACTGATCTGGATCTGCATTGTTTGCCATTAAGTATGTGAACTTATGTCAACAGTCTGGATCAAGTAATCAGATTGGCTGATGATTAGAAATAGGAGTGGCATCTTAATTTATTCAGCAGGACAAGGTTAACATTCATTGACACTCCTATTTTCTTAGATGGAATTTTGTCTATTATCATTGAAGTTCTGACTGACTGGGCAGTTAAAGACACGGCTGCTTAATCCTTGTCATGCTGAATAAATTAAGATGCCACACTCTCTTTGAATTTACAGCCAATCAGATTACTTAATCAAGGTTGTTGATATGAATTCACATACTTAATGACAAACAGTGCAGATCCAGATCGGTTGGCTTCTGAAGAAGCCATCTGATCTGGATCTACACTGTTGTAAAGGCAGGATATATCCAGGTTCAGCAGGACAAGGGACAAAGGTTAAACTACATCTGATCTGATCTGTATTGTAATTTTTACATAAATCCAGTATGTGCATACCGATACCTTTATGTCCATTAGCAGTACTATTGTGTAAAATATATATGTGCGCCAAACAAGTCACTGTCCAGGAACTACTTTTATGTCTGGAATAAACAGATTTACAAGAGCAAATGTTAAGACTTAACCAGTTTTAAAATGACTTAATTTTAGAATATGATTTTCGCTATCTTCATAGTTCTAGTAAACCTTATCTGTCTGATCTGGGTCATATCACACTGCTCAGTCTTATTTGTGGGAATACTTAAGAGTAAATACAATATATGATAAAAACCCTTTATAGTTTTGTTCAGTTCATATATTAAGTTTTTCTGGCGAAAGAATGTGCACAATACTGGTAAACCACTCAGAGGACTAAGCCTGCCCAGTAAACGTGTGGTTAGGTAAACTGACCGCACTCGACATGACCCCATTGGGTTGACTGGGCCTTAAAACCTCAACACAAACAAACAAACAATATATTAAGTTGAGGTTCATTGCCAGTCAACCTATTAGGGTGATGTCAAGCTGGTCAATTTACCTAACCACACTTTTCCTGGGCAGGCTTAGTCCTTGAAGCAGCCAACTAGTATTTGTGCACATTCATTCGCCATAACTGCTCTTCTTGAATCAGTGGAAGGTAGAGAATGTCTGTAGAAAATATTCCATGATCAATCTCCACCAAAGTTCATATTTTGAATGTGATTGGTAATTGTTATTTTGTAGGCTCAAAGAGAAGGCGAGATGTTGTCTATATTGATGAAGACGACAAAACCAAGCGACGGAGAAGGCATGCATCAGCTGACAGTGATTATAGCGATGATGACAGACCAGATTCACCTTCAGAAAGTAGGTTATTAAGGAGTTGTTTTTGAATTGATTTTGAACAAACCCAGAGCAAAAAAAAAAAATATATATATATATCTTATTACTTCTGTGTACCTACGTGGTAATACTTTACTGCTTTTCAAACAAATTTTGTTTCCATCATCTGCTGTTTTTGTTACTCGTGACTTATTATGGCCAAGTCAGATAACCATATTCCTCATATGAACAGTGATGTACTTATTTAATGTTAGAAGTGTCTAATGAGTATCCATATTATATGGTTTCAAGGAAAAGTATGTTAAAAAAGTGCTTTATCTGGGAAACTTACGAGGGATGTTCGAAATGAATTGCTTATTTCTATCTGGAGACTTCAAATTTCAAGTTAGCCCAAAAGTACTCATTTCATGCCCTCGAAGTACTCCCCGTGGCTAGAAATGCAAAGTTTCAGCCGATGTATCCACTTCTTGAAGGCGTCACGGTACGCTGATTTTGGCACATGATAAAGTACTGATGAATGGCAGATCCAAGTGCATGTCGGGACTGGTATTTCTGCCCAGCAAGGAATGCTTTCAATTCCGGAAACAAAAAGAAATCACATGGGGCAAGGTCTGGGGAATACAGGGGGTGAGACAAAACAGTTAGTTTTTCTTTCTTCAAACACGCCGTAACTATTGCGGAGGTATGAGCTGGGGCATTGTCATGTAGAAGACGGACATGCTTAAAACCAGTGGCAGGGCGTCGTTTCTGATAATACTTTTTCAGTTTCTTCAGTACTACGTCTTTGTAGTACTTTCCGGTGATGCTTTTGCCCTTTTTCACTGGCACTTATATTGCGACTCCTTCACCAGAGAAGAAGATTGCATACAAAACCTTCTTTGTACTCAAAGAACGTTTGGCATTTATTGGGCGTTTGCTGTGTTTAGTGGCCCAGATCTTATTGCTAACCTTTCTGACGGGCTCAAAATAATGGACCCAGGTTTCATTACCTGTGACGACATTGGCAAACTGCTTTTTGTCATATTTTGGAAACAGTTGAAGCAGCTTTTTGGCCACTTTAACCCTTTGCCTCTTTTGCTCGTCAGTCAACAGATGTGGCACCCATCTAGCAGAAATCTTTCTGACTTTCAAATGGTTCTTCAAAATAAGGTGAACCGTTGATAGTGATATGCCTACCTTTCGTGCAATATCACGAACTGTAAATCTGGCATCTCCTTCAATGATTTCCTTTATTTTGGAAACGATTTCTTTACGAGATGCAGATTTTGGCCTACCTGATTTCGGTGCATTTTTGATGGACTCTACACCAGACTCAAATTTCTTTTTCCACTGTCGAACTGTGTCATAAGACACACAAGAAGGTCCAAAAGCAGTAGAAATTTCAGTCATCAGCTTCTTCAAAGAACAACCAAGTTTTGAGCGAGCTTTGATGTAAGCCCGTATTTCATCTTTTTTGTCGACGCTTCTACCAACCATTTTTACTGCAGTGGTCAATGACTGCGTGTATTCAAATGGCAAATTTTATGTCTTACACTTAGTCTAACATGTACATTTATACACCATTGTGTAGATATTGAATAGCCCTATACAGGCATGTATTGGTTTTTATCGTGCCCCACGTGGATATCGAGCTAGAGGACAATAAGCAATTCATTTCGAACATCCCTCGTACTTTTGGCATTTAGTTGCATTTCACTGATGTTTTCCACAACACGTTTCTATGAAGAAAAAAAACAAACTTTTTGGTTGAAAAAAATAGTGCTTGATCTAGAGTTACGATATCTCAGCTAATGCAAATGTGCAGTATGGTAGAATCATGGCTGTTCTCTTAAATATTGCGAACAAAAAGAAGAGCCTGATTAGAGTGTGCCTATTTACTGGCTGAGCTGGTATTTTGCTGTTCATATATAGTTGTAAGATGTTTTTTTGAAAGGCTTACTAGCAGTTCATACTGATAATCTTTTCCTAATAATATGGTTGTGAAACATGTTCACTTGGGTTTAATTTTGCTTTTTGTTGTAACCAAGAAAAAGGGGAAATTTAAGTCACTGAGAATGTTTGTTTGGTTACAGTAACATAAAATGTGTAGTCTGTAGCTTCATCTTGGTGATTACACAGTTTTTCTGCAATTGTAAAACTCCAGTCTTTTACATAAGCAAGGCTCCGAGTGAAAGGGGTTTTCAGAAATTATCTACAGTATACATGTGTACAAAAAACAACATACATGTGTACAAAAACAACATTATCACATGTATATAATAAATCAGAGGACTTGATAAGGAGGAGTATTTGGTAATAATTCTAGAATATTTTTTTCTTCTCTCCCTTCCGCTGATACAAGAAGGGCAGTTGTCAGTTTCTGGCGAAAGAATGTGCACATAACTGGTTAACCGCTTAGAGGACTAAGCCTGCCCAGTAAACGTGTGGTTAGGTAAACTGACCGCGCTCGACATGACCCCATTGGGTTGACAGCCGTAAAACCTCAACACACACACATTCTCCATAAAAACATATGCTGTGGGTACTCATTAGAAGAGCCTCAGCGAGGCTCTTCTAATTAATACCCACAACATGTTTTAATGGAGAATTGGAGAAAATTATCCCAGAATTATCACCAAATACTCCTCCTTAACAAGTCCCCTGAATTAAATGTATGTATTCCAAAACATTTGCTTACTGCATGTTTTTGTTATTTAATTTCAGTGTTGCGGAAGAAGAAAAAAGATAAGCGGCAGCGAAGGGTTAATCAAAATGATCTCACAATAGAAGAACTTCTAGACAGTCCTCAGTTTAGGAAGTTCAGCAATGCTGTTGAATATGTGTTTGACAGTGCAGAAGATATTAACTTTGGAAGCCTGGATCCAAGTATGAACACTTTTCTTCTTAATGCTTAGTACCTTGGGTGAAATTGTCAGCAGACAACATGGAAATATTTTTCTTATTTTTTCTGAGAAAACAGGTTTGATATTTCATACAAATTGTTTCCAATGGACACAATTTGCATGAAGTGTCAAATCCTGTTTTCTGGGAAAATTAAGAAAATAACAATTTGTCTTTTGAATTGTCCATAGAGTGGTGAAGGTTAATAATCCATAATATTCCATATGGTTTACATGTAAATATGCCTTGATATGCATGAATTTTGGAGTGTCAGTGTGAGTGCTGAAGGCAGAAACAATCCGTATATTAGTGGCTTTGCCACTGACTTTCAGGAAATAGTTCTGCATTTTACTTGAAATGATAACCAGTGACTGATAAGGCCAATTTTAAGGAATGTGGAAAAACAACATGTCAGTCAAATTTTATTTAAGAAATAGATCCGCTTTAGCAGTGATTTCTTGAGTCATAAATCACTGCTTGGTGGTCAGTTGTAAAGTAGATCAAATCATGAGCGCGGAGCGCGAGTGATTTATCTTCTTACAACTGACCGACAAACTGTGATTTTTTACTCAACAAATCATGCACAAGAGCTGATCTCTTTCTATTCTAACATATAGAAAAGAACGAAAAAGTAATTGTAATCTTCAGATTCTTCAGACTTCCCGACATCGAATGAAGAAATCCGGCCACCAGTTTTGACTGTAACACTGACGTTTACATGCATTTCTTACGTTTTTGATGCAAGAAAAATGTTACACCATTGGCTCTATAGGCGAGGAGTGTTAGAATATTTTCTTTATCCTTCTCTTAGACACTGAATGAACAATTCAATTTACAGTCGAACTTCAGTGGCTCGAACATCTTTTGGCCCATTGAAATTTTTCAAGATATGGGCAGTTCGAGCCACTTAGAGGTAATCATGGCCCGAGGTCAGGAAGCAAATGGTGATAATTTAGGGGAAAGCTTTTCGATAAATAATTGTATGTTGAGCACACGCAACATACAGTTTCTTGATAAAACAAGAAAATTTCCCAAACTATTTGTTTTCTTGAGCTATCGGAAGAATTTGCTAGGGACTCAAAAACAAGTGTTAATTAGCCATGATAAGTTGGGTGGGATTATTATCTTCAGATAATATTTTTCTTATTGATCCACGAAAATGTTATGGGTACACATTAGAAGTGCCTCGCCAAGCATCCATTCACAACACGTTTTCTTGGCACACTAAGAAAAACTTTTCGGCTGGGGAAAAATGCCTTATCAGGAGCTATCATTAACATCAAGTTATTTGTTTCATCCTATTGCAGATGATGAAGAAGTGGAATGCCCACCAGAATCGTTAATTAGCAAATCAGTCCTTGCAGAACTTTGTGGAGAAACAGCAAAGTTAAAGTCTTTAGGGGTGCTTAATCAGGTAGGTTCTGGTTTACTGTTTAATCACAAGCACGTTTATATGAAACTGTCAGAATACAGGTATTAATACTTTGCTTCCTTAAACAATAATAGTGTAGCTGTATAATAGAAAATGCGCTTTTTTCAACCAAAAGTTGAAGATATTTGTCCTGTGTACTTGCCAAAACATGTTTCGGGTACTCCTTAGAAGTGCCTCGAGGAGGGATGAGGCACTTATAAGGAGTATCCACAAGAATATGTTTTTCATGGAAAAATAAGAAAATATCTTCCTGATACCTCCTCTTATCTAGCACTATGAATAATAAAGAAGTACAGTCGAACCTCGTTATCTCGAACTCGCTTATTTCGAATTACGGCTTATCTAGAAGTGAAAATCTGGTCCCTGTTTCAACATGAAACTATGACAACAGGTAACAAAACAAGAATTCCGCGGAAGGCGTCATCGCACCTGCTGGGGCAAAAGTCACAGGAGCCACAATCAGAACGTGGTTATTAAATAAGTTTATTTCATTCTTAGCAGTGCTTACTTGGAAAACTGGGTTGAAAAAAATGTAGACAAAGTGCCTAGTGGGGCACATATATTCCAGGCCAGTCCCATTCCCTCTAATGGCTATATCTTCAGCACTGACTTTTCATATCATACAGCCCAATGATAATGGAACGTTGACATAAAATGTGTAAAAGTCACTGTAGCATGAAATATAGGTCAAGGTCACGGGTCAACGTACTTGCTAATTCAGTACATCAAGGAGAAGCACAATGCAAGGTATGGTGGTTGTAGGCCTTATAGTTGAGGAGTTATCAAACATTAACGTAAAATGTGTCAAATATAGGTCAAGGTCACCGGGTCAAGGTACCTGCCAAGCCAGTGCAATGAGGTGAAGCACTATGCAAGCCTTGCAAGGTTTAGTGGTTGTAGGTCTTATATTTGAGGAGATACCGAACATCAACATAAAATGTGTCAGTCACTGGAGTGCACAATATAGGTCAAGGTCACCAGAAAAAGGGAGAAAGGGAGAAGGTACCTGCCGAGTCAGTACATCGAGAAGAAGTGCTATATAAGGTTTGGTGGTTGAAGGCCTTACAGTTGAGGACATATGGAAGGGTGACATAAAAGGTGTAAAAGTTAATGGAGCGCGAAATAAAGGTCAAGGTCACCCAGTGAAGGTACCTGCGGAGTCCGTACATTGAGGAGATGCACTATGCAAGGTTTGATGGTTGTAGGCCTTACAGTTGAGGAGATATTGAACGTTGACGTAAAATGTGTAAAAGGCACTGGAGCGCAAAATATAGGTCAAGGTCACCGGGTCAAGATACCTGCCGAGTCAGTACATCTAGGAGAAGCACTATGCAAGGTTTGGAGGCTAGAGGTCTTACACTTGAGGAGATCTGGAACATTGACGTAAATTATGTCAAAGTCACTGCAGCCAAAATATAGGTCAAGGTCACCAGGTCAAGGTATCTGCCAAGTCAGTACATTGAGAAGAAGCACTTTGCAAGGTTTGATGGCTGTAGGCCTTATAGTCCAGGAGATATCGAACGTCGACGCAAAATATATCAAAGTCAGTGGAGCGCAAAATATAGGTCAAGGTCACCGGGTCAAGGTATATGCCAAGTCAGTACATCTAGGAGAAGCACTATGCAAGGTTTGGTAGTTGTACGCCTTATAGTTGAGAAGATCTGGAACGTCAACGTAAATTGTGTCAAAGTCAATGGAGCGCAAAATATAGGTCAAGGTCACTGGGTCAACATACCTGCCAAGTCAGGAGGTCAGGGAGATGTGTCATGCAAGGTATGATAGTTGTTGTAGAATTGTAGTTGATTAGAATACTAACTACGACGTAAATGTCGAACTTCGACATAACAGAACTGTTAACAGACAGACGGACGGATGAACGGACAGACGAATGGAAAAGCGGGCACCTATGTCGCAAAGTCGGGAGGTCAGGGAGATGTTTCATAAAAGGTTTGATGGTTGTTTAGTTTTGTAGTTGATTAGAATACGAACTTTGACATAAATGTCGAACTTCGACATAACAGAACTGTTAACAGACGGACAGACGGACGGACGAACAGACAGACGAATGGAAAAGTGGGCACCTATGTCGCAAAGTCAGGAGGTCAGGGAGATGTTTCATGCAAGGTTTGATGGTTGTTTAGTCTTGTAGTTGATTAAAATACTAATTTTGACATAAATGTCGAACTTCGACATAAATGTTGACAGACGGACGGACGAATGGACAGACATACGGAAAAGCGGACGCCTATGTCGCAAAGTCAGGAGGTCAGGGAGATGTTTCATGCAAGGTTTGATGGTTGTTTAGTCTTGTAGTTGATTAGAATACTAACTTTGACATAAATGTCGAACGTCGACATAAATGTTGACAGACGGACGGACGGACGGACGGAAAATCGGACGCCTATATCGCACCCTGCTACAAGCAGGTGCGATAATAATGTGGAAAAGAGGAGAAATGGCTCCTAAGAAGCAATTTCTCCTCTTTTTCACATTATTTTATTATCGCACCTGCTTGTAGCAGGGTGCGATATAGGCGTCCGATTTTCCGTCCGTCCGTCCGTCAACATTTATGTCGACGTTCGACATTTATGTCAAAGTTAGTATTCTAATCAACTACAAGACTAAACAACCATCAAACCTTGCATGAAACATCTCCCTGACCTCCTGACTTTGCGACATAGGCGTCCGCTTTTCCGTATGTCTGTCCATTCATCCGTCCGTCTGTCAACATTTATGTCAAAGTTCGACATTTATGTCAAAGTTAGTATTTTAATCAACTACAAGACTAAACAACCATCAAACCTTGCATGAAACAACTCCCTGACTTCCCGACTTTGGGACATAGGTGCCCACTTTTCCATTCGTCTGTCTGTTCGTCTGTCCGTCTGTTAACATTTCTGTTATGTCGAAGTTTGACATTTATGTCAAAGTTAGTATTTTAATCAACTACAAGACTAAACAACCATCAAACCTTGTATGAAACATCTCCCTGACCTCCTGACTTTGCGACATAGGTGCCCGCTTTTCCATTCGTCCGTCCGTTCGTCCGTCCGTCTGTCTGTTAACAGTTCTGTTATGTCGAAGTTCGACATATACTCCAAAGTTAGTATTCTAATCAACTACAATTCTACAACAACCATCATACCTTGCATTGCACATCTCCCTGACCTCCTGACTTGGCAGGTATGTTGACCCAGTGACCTTGACCTATATTTTGCGCTCCATTGACTTTGACACAATTTACGTTGACGTTCCAGATTTTCTCAACTATATGGCGTACAACTACCAAACCTTGCATAGTGCTTCTCCTAGATGTACTGACTTGGCAGGTACCTTGACCCGGTGACCTTGACCTATATTTTG
Organism: Anodontia alba; assembly: GCA_964016985.1. NCBI lineage: Eukaryota > Metazoa > Mollusca > Bivalvia > Lucinida > Lucinidae > Anodontia > Anodontia alba. The sequence goes on along the minus strand of OZ024825.1, from coordinate 89,619,305 downwards.
CGCTCCAGTGACTTTGACATATTTTGCGTCAACGTTCGATATCTCCTCAAGTATAAGGCCTACAACCATCAAACCTTGCAGAGTGCTTCTTAATGTACTGACTTGGTAGATACGTTGACCTGGTGACCTTGACCTATATTTTGGGGGTGGTCGGGTGGTGCGAAGGTGCTGTGTATCTTACATCACTGGGGCGTCCAACTGATATTGGCTTACAGTTGGGCAAGGCCTGCTATCCTTGTAGTGGGTAAGGGTAGAGGGGGAATGTTTTTATTTCTTCTGTTTCTTCACTTTCATTCCTGTTCCTCTTTCTTCCCTGTCCCTCTCTTTCATCTCCTCTACTCTCTCTTCTATCTCTTTTCTCCCTTTCTCTGGGAGACGACACAAAATGACCCTAAAGGGTTGACGTGTCGTTAAACCCCAACACAATCAATCAATGACCTATATTTTGGCTGCAGTGACTTTGACATAATTTACGTCAACCTTCCAGATCTCCTGAAGTGTAAGACCTCTAGCCACCAAACCTTGCATAGTGCTTCTCCTAGATGTACTGACTCGGCAGGTATCTTGACCCGATGACCTTGACCTATATTTTGCGCTCCAGTGCCTTTTACACATTTTACGTCAACGTTCAATATCTCCTCAACTATAAGGCCTACAACCATCAAACCTTGCAGAGTGCTTCTCCTCAATGTATGGACTCTTCAGGTACCTTGACTGGGTGACCTTGACCTATATTTCGCGCTCCATTGACTTTTACACCTTTTAAGTCACCCTTTCATATGTCCTCAACCGTAAGGCCTTCGACCACCAAACCTTATATAGCACTTCTTCTCGATGTACTGACTCGGCAGGTACCTTGACCTGGTGACCTTGACTATATTGTGCACTCCAGTGACTTTGACACATTTTATGTTGATGTTCGGTATCTCCTCAAATATAAGACCTACAACCACTAAACCTTGCATAGCGCTTCACCTCATTGCACTGGCTTGGCAGGTACCTTGACCCTGTGACCTTGACCTATATTTGACACATTTTACGTTGATGTTTGATAACTCCTCAACTATAAGGCCTACAACCACCATACCTTGCATTGTGCTTCTCCTTGATGTACTGAATTAGCAGGTACCTTGACCTGTGACCTTGACCTATATTTCATGCTCCAGTGACTTACACATTTTATGTCAACGTTCCATTATCATTGGGCTATATGATACGAAAAATCAGTGCTGAAGATATAGCCATTAGAGGGAATGGGACTGGCCTGCAATATATGTGCCCCACTAGGCACTTTGTCTACATTTTTTCAGCCCAGTTTTCCAAGTAAGCACTGCTGAGAATGAAATAAAGTTATTTAATAACCACGTTCTGATTGTGGCTCCTGTGACTTTTGCCCCAGCAGGTGCGATGACGCCTTCAGCGGAATTCTTGTATATATATTTCTTACTTCAGGAGTCAACTTATATATTCATTTGTTAAATGTGGTTGTTTAATTTATTGTTTTCCTCACTCTCAACTCTGATATGTCGCGGTACGGATATCTCAAAGTGTTTCAGTGAGTCCCTTGGAATTAGAGATAACGAGAGTCGACTGTATATGGCAAGAGGGACTTCTTGTAGAAGAAAACAAACAGATCCCTTTTTGGAAAGGAGACAGCACAGTTTTGACAGATTTGCCTCCCCTGAAAGTGTATCCATTCTCCATAACAAAATTGATATGAATGAATCAGCTGAGCATGAAATTTGGTCTTTCTAATAAATCTCAAATTACTAACTGTAATGAACAGTTTTAAATTCTTTCTTGCTGAATATAGTTGAGCATGAAAATTTCTCTGCTAATAAATATGAAAATGCAAACAACAGTAAACTGTTGGCATTTTCATATTTATTAGCAGAGAAAATTTCATGCTGAGCTGAGTTGAGCATGAAAAAAGTTTAATAACCTTAGGGCCAGAGCTGTTGATAAACTTGGAAGTGTCTGCACTGATGTCGTATCTTGTACATTCTCGAGTAGTTATTTTAAGAGTTAGACATTCCAGATAAGGCAATTTTTCAACCAAACAGTGTTGGTATTTCTTATTTTTTCACAAAAAATAAGTTGTGGGACTTATTAGAAGTGGTGCTTGTAAGGAGTAGCCGAGGCGCTTCTAATGAGTACCCACAGCAGACATTTTCTTCGAGAAATAAGAAAAATATTTTCCTGATACCACCTCTTACGTCTGGAGCTATTGTTAGAAAGAAATTCACTCAGAATTTGTCTATTTCAGGTTCCTGCCGACAGGCTTGTAAAGCTATTAACCATTTTACAGTGGAATATTCGTGATGGAACAAAGCTAGTTACCAGCATGCCACAGGTGAGAAGTTGGACTGTATACCAAGTTTATCCTAAATACTTGGAAACTTAAACCCTTGAAGTGCTAATCACAACTACAGCAGAGAACATAGAATACTTTGAATTGTTTAGTTTTTTTCCTTTTTCAGAGAAATTCACATGAAAGCAGACAATTCACATAAAATGTCAAGTCATTTTCTCAGAATAAAAAGGGTTTCTGCATGACCATACAAGACAAAAATTGGCCTGGACATCCTGACTGCTCAGGCCTGGAAAAAATAATGCTGTTATCAGACTACAGATGCACAGACTGATCTGGGCCTCTGTTTGTTGCATGTACAGTGAGCCCTTGCGTGATGCAGCTCATATTTACCCTTTGTAGCCAGTTACTTCTAACTTCTAAGCAAACAATGCAGACCCAGAAAAGATACTAAGGAATGTGGCATCTGATCAGAATTTAACAGTTATCACTCATCCAGTCCTTTTTAGACACATTGACAGATTGTAAAATGAACGTTCAAATTTTAGGATAAGCACAGTAAGGAGTTCTGAGTAAGCCTCTGAATATTAACCCTGGTCCTGCTGAACCCTGATAGCCCCGACTGTGCAAACATTGTAGATCCAGATCAGTTGGCATCTGAAGAAACCAATTGATCTGGATCTACACTATTTGTCATTAAGTATGTGAAGTTGTATCAACAGTCTGGATCAAGGCAGTTAGAAGTGGGTGTGGCATCTTTGCAAACAGTGTAGGTCCAGATCAGTAGGCTTCTGAAGAAGCCAACTGATTTGAATCCACACTGTTTGTAATGCAGTATGAAAATTTATATCAACAGTTTGGATCATGATCTGATTGGCTGACAATTTGAAGTGGGTGTGGCATAAGCCACACCCACTTCTCATTATCAGACAGTTAGACAAGGTTTAAGGTAATCCTGTGTATTTATTACAGAATAATGAGGAGGATGAAGATGATGAAGATGGGGAGAAACTGTGGAGAGAGATTGCCATGGAGCGTATTTCACGGAGCATGGACGCTGCTCTCACAGCCATCTACATCATGACCTCACCAAAAATGCCCAAACAAGTCTTCCTAGATGATGTCATTGAAAGAATCATCATGTTTGGAAAGTTTCAGCTTACAAACACAATTTACCCAGAATTTGATCCGGTCTACAGGATACAGACAAAAGATAAGGGTGAGTCAACAGCCAGTATTGAGTTATATCAGGCAAAAAATGTTGTTATGCATGTTCTAACAGCCAAGCCAAGACCAGTCTCTCCAGACTAATCTTGGCCTTGGCATAAGATAATCTTAGGAGGAGCACTCCGGGAAGACTTGAATGAACTGTGCGTCATTGTAACCTGATAGTCTTCACCGTTCACATGAAGAAACTGATCCTTGTCTGTCCAAACAGCACCTAGACTGTTATGTGGATGCACCCACTCACTGAGTCATTGGGCATACAGGTCTACATGTACATTATTTCCAGTGGCTCATATGGGTGTCTATCTTTGTAAATGCTTCAAAGATCTTATTGTGCTATTTGTTTTGATTCTAAAAAAAAAAAAAGAGGTGTTTTAATTTATGGTTTTGAGCACAAGTGATTTTTACTATTGAATTAGATCTGTGATTATTATAACAACTTGTAAGTAAAACTGATTGCTTGGACTGCTGATGTAATTTACTCCTCTTCAGAGTATACCTAATCATGCCTATATAAATAATGCTTCATTTTTCCTAGATAAACATTACAAGCATAGGTGCAGAGGTGCTTCTAATGAGAACCCACAACATATATTTTCGTGGAGAAATAAGAAAAATATCAGTACTTTTGGATTGAAAAACAAAAGAAAAACATCTTATCAAGAACTATGACAAGTTTAACTTTAAAAATTGCAGATAAAAATCAGTTTGCAGTATTTGTCTAACCTTTACCATTAGATTTTCACTTTGTGTCTTCACTTTCATTGGTTGTCAGTCGCTTCTGCAGAGGCATCAGTTTTAACTTTCATTTTGTTGTAAGATCAAAATTGTTTTAGCATAGTCTGTGTATCAGTATTGAAAAACAGTGCATGTATAGATACCATTAAAAGCTTTTAACAATGTTTGCTGACATAAAGTGGTGGGTCTGAGGTTTAACCATTACCTGTATAGTATATCAGCATTTTACTGGATCAGGAAAAGTGACTGTGATAGGAAAGTAGTTGTTGTTGGGAGGTGACTATACTCATCCTATTGTAGTCGGGAGACTCGTTAAAGGGTAATTGGCAAACAGTGCAGACCCAGATCAGATGCCACAGAATGCGGTGTCTGATGGGTCTGATCAGGGATTCCACTCTTTGCAACTAGTTTAGCCATTTGTCTCTAGGAATATGTAAATCTCATAGGTGGACGTACCAAAAATTGAAATTGGACTCTTCCAATATATATAGTGTGGGAGAGTCTGTTCAGTCCACAATGGGTTAATGAAGGTTCTTCTGCTTATCTATTGTAGATGGATACCATGGTTCAAGTTTGAAGCTGAAGCGAGCAAGAGCTGGTCAAGTGAAACACAAATCCACCATAACTTTGTACAATAAACTGTCAGATATGGTGGGGAACTTAGCGGAACTTGTTGAGATTCAAGAACTTACAGATACAGTCATTTTACAAGTCAGTATACTATCTGTGTTATCAAGACAAAAATAAGAGTTTTTCAGAGGAAATTCAAGAAGTCCTATCTTGGGTATACATATACACATATGTGCAATATTTTAAGACAGTTAATATTGTATACACTGTGCCCATGGAATTTACAGTAGCTAAGCAATCTGTAGTGCTGAGTGTCAGATTAAAACCTGACACCAGACACAGTTGCTCTGAATGTAGCTCAACACATTGCTAGAGTGAAACCAAAATATACAGGTTCAGTATGAGAGGTAAAATGTTGAAACATACTTATTGTGAGTTATGGAATATAAAAGTTCAGGCCCCGAGGTAATTGAACTTTTTTCATGCTCAACCCAGCTGAACATGAAATTCTCTCTGCTAATAAATATGAAAATGCCAACTGTTGTTGGTATTTTCATATTTATTAGCTGAGAAAATTTCATGCGCAGTTATGTTTAGCAAAAAAGATTTTACAATTGTGAGTAAATTGAGATTTATTAGCAGGAAAAATTTTATGCTCAGCTAAGTTGAGCATGAAAAAAGTTTTATAACCTAGGGGCCAGGGTCTTCAGAACATTAAGCATAGCTATAGATGATAAAGTTTCCAGGTAAATATTTCCATTTCTCCACAAATGTTTACATTGTCTTGCCCATCACAGATACCTTGTGAGGCAATTGTGAGTTCTCGCAACCTAATTCCATTGAGAAAACAGGAAGTATGAAAACTTTTTGTGACTTTCTTTAGAATTGGCTTGTGACATATTTTAGAATTGCCTTGGTGATGCAAGTGTAATGGGTACCCTTGCCATATATTATCATTGAGGAAAAAACCAAAAAAACTTTAGGGTAGGAGAAAAAGCATTACAGAGGGCTGTGTTTTAGGATATGCGTACGTATCCAAGTATGTTAAAATGATGTGTGTTTATCTGATTTCAGATTTCCACCTTGGGTGTTGCTCCCTTTTTTGTGGAAAATATCAGTGAATTGCAGCTAAATGCCATGAGGCTTGTTACAACAGTAAGTTTCTTCTGTGAGAATTTGAAATTAATAATTAAAAATAAACAAATGAAGCACTTAAACGGAATAATGAATGGACAGATAGAAGTTTGGTGATAGATATTTTTGTTTGTTAAGAAAAATACAATGAAAATTGGTGGCTGTATTTTGAAGATATCCCAAGACCAGTTATAGACCACTCCTTGCAGAGCTGGTCAGGCATTGACTGTTAGCACACAATATTTGGACTTAATAGAATCAGAAGTCAAACATAGGAAGCAGCAGGCCTTGTAAATTGTACCCACTGTTCACATCCACATGGGACATTTTCTCAGCTGTATAATGAATGCCGAGGAATAATGAGCTAAATGTAATTATTATGGTTAATTGGTAATAAATATATCCCTCTCAGCCCTGTGTCATATAATATTACGAGCTGTCTCATCAGGACCTACAGTTTGCCATTCAGGTTTTGGTTTTAGACTGAAACCCCTATCTGCATTAGTCGACTTGTCCAAACTCAAAGGATGGAAGAGTCTACTTCAGAAACACAGGGATGAAAGGGATATACATGTATGCATTATGAGCAAGAAAAATGAAAGTTAATTAGCATTTCATAGTCAAATGAGTAATCTTTCAGTGTGGCTTATTGACTTGACATTCATAGCTCCAGATAAGAGGGGTATTGGGAATTATTTCTTTGCAAATACATTATTGGTACTCACTAGAAGTGCCTTGCCAAGGCACTTCTGGACCCAGTTGTTCAAAGCGTTGTTAGCTTAACTAGCTTGTTAAGGGTCATTTCGTTAACTGTTTTAGCAGATTCAATATACAAAATTATGATATTTTTTGCTGAAAAAATGTGAGTAGCTTTTGCAATGCAAAAGCTACTCACATTTTTTCAGCAAAAAATTTCATCATCTACGTGTATCACTTGATCTAAATTTTAACGAATCATTAACTAACAACATCGTTAGCTTTGAACAACTGGGCCCTGATGAGTACCACAACATATGAGTTCGTAAAGACATATGAAAAGTATTAATTTTTGGTTGAAAAAAATGCTAAGGACATTTATTATTTCATGAAAAAAAAAAGAGAAAATTTAAATGTTGATGCTTGGTATTATGTACATGTATGTATGTATATATGTGATTGTTTTTAAGGTATTTGCACACTATGAGAAGCACAGACAGTTGATATTAGAAGACATTTTTGCTAGCTTAGCAAGGTTACCGTCCAGTAAAAGGAATCTTAGAAGCTATAGGTATGATATATTAAACATATATTTGAACTTGAATTATTTATTTTTGTAAATCATTGATTCTTCTGTGTTCATTGGATCAACCCTGAAAAGTGCTGGTAGAATCACATATATGAATTCAGTTGCCACTAAAAACCAACATATCTGAGACATTGAAAATAGTTGCCTCTGCAAAACAAACATATCTGAAAAGTGAAAATAGTTGCTTTGCAAAACCAACATATCTGAACAGTGAAAACAGTTGCCACTGCAAAACCAACATGCATGTATTTGAACGAGTGGAAATAGTTTCCACTGCAAACCAACATATCTGAACAGTGAAAATAGTTGCTTTGCAAAAGCAACATATCTGAACAGTGAAAACAGTTGCCACTGCAAAACCAACATATCTGAACAGTGAAAATAGTTGCCATTGCAAAACTAACATATCTGAACAGTGAAAATAGTTGCCACTAGAACACAAACATATCTGAGCAGTGAAAACTGGGATCAACTTGTTTGTTCAGGCATGGCTAGCTATATTTTAGGGTAAATATTATATGTTCCTCCTCCTGGCTAGTGGACTACCTTATAATATGTGTGAATAATACACAGACATAAAATTAGTATTATGTCATCTGATCATGCTTTAGTGTTTTATGCAGTCATAAATATTTATGAGTGTTATAGTTTTCAGAATGATTTTATATGTGTCTTCAACAATATTTTGACAGTCTTGAGATGATTCTGTATTTTATACCTTAAATCTTTTACATACCTGTCCTAAAATGTTCCCCTGTGCTGTCTAAAAGAGGCGGGCCCCCCCCGAAGGGTCTTGAAATATCAGATGCCTAATGCCTCTGAGGCAGGGCTGCTGTAGTACTGCTGAGTACAACAGCAGACTTAACACCAGTTGTAACTTTTGGTGTTAGGTATGGTAAAGTCAGTCAAATACAGAGGTTACGGTTTAAAAAAAAAAAATACAAATTTAAACAAACTTAATTTGATTTAAAATATTAAAATAAAATTTAATAACACACATTTAAATAATAGTTAAGACAAACTAAAACTAAATTATTTGAATTATAAAAAAAAATAAAAAAAATCAATAATATTAAAAAAACAACAATAAAACCCAAACTGAAACAATAGATAAAAGTAAGCACAATCAATATACTCCAAATATATACTTATCTGTCCTGTACTGATTCAAGAAGGGCAGTTGTCAGTTTCTGGCGAAAGAATGTGCACACTACTGGTTAACCGCTTAGAGGACTAAGCCTGCCCAGTAAACATGTGGTTAGGTAAACTGACCGCGCTCGACATGACCCCATTGGGTTGACTGGGCCGTAAAACCTCAACACAAACAAACAAACTGTCCTGTCTCACTGTTTTGTCAATTTGATTTTGAAAAGAAAATCAGTTTTCTCAATTTTGATCATTCTTTACCTTGATCTGTTTCATTTTGAATTTGACATAACAAAAGTTCAGTTTTCTCAGTTTTGATCATTCTTTACCTTGACTTATACCCTCATATGAACTCTGACAGACTATAACACATTTTCAAAGTGTCCTTGAAAAAACCTTTTACTTAACTACAGTCGAACCTCGTTATCTCGAACTCGCTTATTTCGAATTACCGCTTATCTCGAAGTGAAAATCTGGTCCCCATGAAACTATGACAACAGGTAACAAAATAATGTGGAAAAGAGGAGAAATTCTCCTCTTTTCCACATTATTTTATATATATTTCTAACTTCAGGAGTCAAATTACATATTGGTTTGTTAAATGTGGTTGTTCATTTTATTGTTTTCCTCAACCTCTCAACTCTGATATGTCAAGGTACGGATATCTCGAAGTGTTTCAGTGAGTCCCTTGGAATTCGAGATAGCGAGAGTCGGCTGTATATAAAAAAGTCCAATTTCCAAACTGAAAAGTATTTCATACTCTGTTTCTTCAGACTTAATGCTGATGAGTCAATACAGATGGTAACAGCATTAGCATTACAGTTGATACAGTGTGTGGTAAAGTTACCAGAACCACCTGATCCTGAGAAGGAGAATCAGGAAGATGAAGAACAGGAAGATGCATCAAAGTCAAAGAGGGAAAAAGACAAGAAAAAGAGGAGATCCAGAAATGTAAGATTGCCAAAATATTTGATGAGGCTTGTAAATTTCAGAATGCAAATTTTTACCAACGACACATACAGATCACTGCCTATCATCATCTGACATTTTTTCTTGCTGTCGGTTTTTTTTTTTTTTTTTTTTTTTTTTTTTTTAAGAAGCTCATTTTAATGGAAAACTGCCTTTATTGCATTTAATCCAAGTCACACTGAACTGTACTGAATAAAAAGTTCTATAAGTTAAGCCATTTTCATTTTTTCAGTCCTCATGAGTTTTTTTTACCTGCAAGTTCTGATTTGTTATGTATATTTTATATATGTATATAGATGTATATTGGAGGTGTCAGTATTTAAATTGTGACTTATTTGCCTTTCTGCATACCAAGTCTCTTCTGAAAAGGAGTCTACCCTAAAAGGAAAGAATTTGCTCCTCTGGGAGCAAATTCTTTCCTTTTAGGGTAGACTCCTTTTTAGAAGGGAGGCAAAACAGTACTGACAGTGTTATCTTTCTTGAATTTGTATCCATTGTCTGAGAAGAAGGAATCTGAATATTCTTACCTGGAGATTTCCATCCCAAGCCTCATTTGTTTTATGAATGTTTTTTTTAGATGGATCCCGATGTTATGATAGTTACTTCGTATGAAACAGCAATGAGGGCGGGCTACAATTTCCTGTCTGTGTTTCTGAAGAAGTGCACTATGAAAGGAGAAGATGACTATAGACCTTTGTTTGAGAATTTTGTCCAGGACTTATTGTCTACAGTGAACAAACCAGAGTGGCCTTCTTCAGAGTTGCTCCTGAGTTTGTTAGGTAGAATTCTGGTAAGTGATAACCGACTCCTATGCAGAAATGGCTCACAATCAATGATTTTGCAGAAGCTCCTGAAAATCTGGGCCCAGTTGTTCAAAGCTAACGATGTCGTTAGTTAACGATTCGTTAAAATTTTCATGGAGTGATATGCAAATATGCTGAAATTGTTTGCTGAAAAAATGTGAGTAGCTTTTGCAAAAGCTACTCACATTTTTTCAGCAAAAAATATCAGAATATTGTATATTGAATCCGCTAAAACAGTTAACAAAATGACCCTTAACGAGCTTGTTAAGCTAATGATGCTTTGAACAACTGGGCCCTGATGGTAAAAGATACCATGTAATATTTGTCTAATGAAAAAATAAGTTCCTGTTTGGGTGTGGTTAAGCATGATCTACAGAGGAGTCAGTAACATGTGATTTTCTTGCCTACATGTACTTTGTTTATTTTCATGCAACCATAAGTATTATTTTCTTCAAGAATCTTGATTCTAGACTTGATCACTTAATGCTAATGCACATAAGTCACTGCAGAACCAAACCCATCCCCTCCCCTTACACAAACTAGCACACATATATCAGTGCTCCAGCTAGCCCTATATGGAGGGGTCGGCCGCCCTTCTTGCCTTCGTTTGCCGCCCCTCTGCCATTCTTAAGCTGCCCTCTGTCTTATTTCAACTCCAGACATAAACCCCTACATTTTGGTGAAAATTTCATGAAAATTGGACCAAAATTAAAAAAGTTACCAGTGTTCAAAGTCAGTTTTATATGTACTCTATCTTTGAGATATTTATTGTGGAATGGGATTATATTTTGTAAAATGTCTTGATACTAAGCACATCAAATGACATATGGTGCCCTCAGTCTTGTATGACCGTGTAAAAAGTTCCCTACCCCGCACCCCCCTGCCCTTAAATCGTAGCTGGAGCACTGTATATGCATACAAATGTGAAGTCTACATGTATTTTCTAATTTCCTAAATCTACATGCTGCAGATTTTCTGTTGAAAATCATATAATGTACTCTCTAAAAATATTTATCTCTGCATACACTTAATACAATAGATATATTTATTGTAATATGAATCTGTTACACATCTGCCATGCATTTAAAAATGATCATTGTCACTGCCATTCATATAATTATAAATAGCCTTATCTAGAGCTAAATTCAACTATTCTGATATTTTTTTTCCACAGGTACAACAATTCAGCAATAAACAAGCAGATATGGCAATTAGGACAGCATCATTAGAGTATTTAGGCATTGTGGCAGCCCGTTTGCGTAAAGACGCAGTTTCTAGTCATTTAGGTCAAGAGACAATAGATGATATTGTGAGTAAAGTGAATGAAGAGGATAAAGAAATGGAAGAAGAAACTCCAAAGAAAACGAGAGGAAGAAAAACACCAGAAGAGGTAATGATAGTAAAATTCTATTATTATTGGTTATGTAAGGTACTACCCATTTTAGACAAACTCCGGCCACACTATATTTGAAGTCAAATTCCAGTTTTAGGTATGTCAGGCTATGTGTTAGATATTTCTGGAGAAAAATGGCTAAACTATTTGCAAACAGTGGAGACCCTGATTAGATGGGGAGGAGATCGTACTGTTCTTTTAAATCTCTATAGATCTTTAATTAGATCTAAATTGGATTATGGATCCATAGTTTATGGATCCGCTAGAAAATCTTATTTGAAATCTTTGGATACTATTCATCACCAAGGTTTACGTCTGGCTCTAGGGGCTTTTCGTACTTCCCCCGTCGAAAGTTTATACGCTGAATCAAATGAACCATCATTGTATATAAGAAGAGAGAAATTGTCTCTTCAATATGTTACTAAATTAGCCGCCAATCCACGTAATTCAGCTCATGATTGTGTTTTTAATCCTAAATATGAAAGATTTTACAATAATAAACCAACAGCTATTAAACCCCTTGGCCTGAGAATACAACCGTTACTTGAAGAGGCCAATATCAATATTAAAAATGTTCAGCATTTTTCTTTTCCATCAAAAGAGCCATGGACGTTAAACCCTCCAAAGATTATTTTAGACCTTCATAAAAATAAAAAAACAGAAGTCGAGTCGCATATTTTTAAGAATGAATTTTTAGAAATCAAATCAAATTATAAACATTACCTGTCAATTTATACAGATGGTTCGAAACAAGATGAGAAAGTTGCTTGTTCTGTTATTAGTCCAAATTTTACTGACAGTATCAGATTACCTGATAATAGCTCCATTTTTACCGCCGAAGCCAAAGCAATAGATATTGCACTTTACCATATCAGAGATCAGTCTGAAAAACAGTTTATCATTTATTCAGATTCTCTTTCTGTATTAAAATCTCTTAAAGATTTACACCATACAAACCCATTAATTCAGCAAATTCTTAAAAAATATTATTATCTTTCTGCTTCAAAAGAAATTGTATTTTGTTGGCTTCCCAGCCACGTTAATATTCGTGGAAATGAATTAGCAGATTCAGAAGCCAAATCTGCATTATCCTTAGTAATAACCAATTTCAAAATTCCTCACTCCGACTTTAAATCAAACGTCTGTCAATACATCAACAACAAATGTCAGTCTGTTTGGGAAACACAAACTTATAATAAATTAAATGAAATCAAACCAAATTTTAACAGCAAATGCACATTTTCTAATCTCAGCAGAAAAGAACAAACAAAAATCACGAGATGTAGACTTGGACACACTAGAATTACTCATTCTTATATTTTAAACAATGAACAAGCTCCATTCTGCATTCCTTGTAATGCACCTTTCACAGTCAAACATTTTCTTATCACTTGTGCTGAATTTAATCACATTCGCACAAAGTATTTTAATATAAAAACTATAAAGGAACTTTTTGATATGCCAACTCAGAAAATACTCGACTTTCTTAAAGAGATCGGACTTTTTAATAAAATATGATCAGTATTTTTAATCACTTAAAATCATTGATACTTTATCTCTTTAAAATAAATACATCAATCCTAGATATTTTTAAATTTCTCATTAAATAAAATCATCATATAACATAAAACTTATTAGACGCTATATGCCCTTTTAGGGTTGAGCGTCTATAAACAAAATATCCATCCATCCATCCTGATTAGATGTCACAGAATGTGGCATTTGATCTGGGTCTCCACTGTTTGCCAGTTACAGACAAAATTTAAAAGGCAGATGCATTACATATTCATTTCTTTCTCCAGAAACTTGCTTGATATTTTAATGGAGCTGTCATGGCGATAATTTCCTTAAACCGTCAAGCCCTATTTTCAGGAGAAAATTAGAAAACCTATTTAAAAAATGAATGTTTAAGTTTGGTCTGCTATTACAAGGAATTAATAAAGAGATATTTGGATGTTGATAAGAAATTGGTAGAAGTTAGTAAAACTAGATACAGTTGTTAGTGTAGATGACTGAAATAAAAGGACTTGTTTCATGCATGATTAGATTTTGAGGAATTTTATTTAGCAAGCTCTACTTGGCAATAAAAGCATCTGGATAGCTGAGTGATTACCTCCTGGAGATAGAATTCAGCCCATGACTGTACAAAGCTTCATTGCACAGAGCATTCTGTCCCTTTGGCTGATTCAAGAAGGGCAGTTGCCAGCTTCTGGCAAAAGAATGTGCACAAGTACTGGTTAACCGCTTAGAGGACTAAGCCTTCCTAGGAAAAGTGTGTGGTTAGGTAAACTGACCATCTCGACATGACATGATCCTTAATAGTGTTGACTGGGCTGTTCAACTTCAGTCCAACCAATGTCACAGAGCCTTCCATTGTCGCCCTTTCATCGATATTATGGATATGTCATGAACCCTTGTCATGCTGAATAAATTAAGATGTCGCGCCCAGTTCAAATTTTCAGCCAATCAGATTTATTGATCCAGGTTGTTGATATAAATTCACATACTTAATGGCAAACAGTGCAGACCCAGATCAGTTGGCTTCTTCAGAAGCCAACTGATCTGGATCCACACTGTTTGCAAAGGCAGGTCACATCCGGGTTCAGCAGGACTAGGATTAATAATCTTTAATGTTGACGGGGACGTAAATGCTAAACAGTCGTCGTCTTCTACCTGGCAAAAGGTGGAAAGCATGCAGGTAGATTGTGAATTACATGTAGAATAATATACAGCTGACTCTCATTGTCTCGACCTCGCTTATCTCGAATAACCTCTCATCTCAAAAGTGAAAATCTGATCCCTGCCTACACATGAAAATCAAACAACAGGTAAAAAATATTGTGGAAAAGAGGAGAAGCAATTTCTCCTCTTTTCCACAATATTTTCAATATATCTCTAACTTCAAGAGACCAATTACATATATATTTGTTAAATGTGGTTGTTCGAATTATTTTTTCCTCAATTCTGCAAATCTGATATGCCGAGGTACGGATATCTCAAGATATTTCACAAAGTCCCTTGGAATTGGAGATAACGAGATTCGACTGTATATGCTATTGATTTCAGCAGAAAGCCACAGAAGAGTCTGATGAAACACAAGATCTCCAGAAGGCCATGTTAGACTACCTTGCAGATAATGGACAAGATGAACCATCTTATTTGGTAGGTTTATATGTATATAATTAATTATTGCCGCTGTTATTTTCCCTTTGCCAAGCAATACTTGAATGATAAAAAACCAGCATTAGTAGTCTGTGTGAAAGCTCATTATTGTACGACTCATTGATCACCCTACCATTATCTCGATATAACAGATAATTTTGAAATGGATGTAAAACATCAAATCATCTTTATCAAACCATGTATTTGCTGTGTTCTTTCAGTTTGCTCGTCAGTTTTACATAGCCCAGTGGTTCCGAGACACAACCAAAGAGAAGAAGATAAAGAAGAATGAAGAAGAAGACTTCGATGAAGCAGAAGCAGAACAAACCACAGAAAAGATGAAAGATACGGAAAGAAGAACACATTTCTTGATGTCCCAAGTAGAAGCAAATTTAAAGCCATATTCATCTTATAAGTAAGTTTTGATGGTGTATGATTCATTAGTGGCTTTAAAGTGATAAATTTAGTTTAATATTTTGAGGCTTTAGGTTGTAATTATATGTACTACTATTTTAACCCTAAATATTAGGACACTTGAACTTCTTATAATACCTCTAACACAAGTGCATTTTGCTATCAGTTCATGTGTGTAAAAATTACTGGATGAGTGACAAACAGTGTAGACCTTATTAGATGCTGCCTTTTGCAGTGTCCTAGGTATCTGAGTCAGGCCAGGCAGTCTGAATACTTAGGGTAAGTTAGATTGTGCAGTTAGATTCGTCTTTACTTGACATTCTGTGGATAGCCAGGGAGTTTTTGTCAGGAGGACACTCAAGGCTGATCAAATTGTGCATATGTTCAATCTGATCACATCCTTCCTTGCCTGCTTACAAAGTGGTTAGCATTCCTGGCTTGGATCACAAGATTTTGGGTTGAAATCCTACTGTAGGAATTCTGTTTATGGCTGTACTATACAGCACTTCATTGCACAGAGCCATGCATTATCACCAGCATCATCTCAATATGACAAATACTGTTGAAGGGGATATGCTTCCCCTCCCCAGATATGCTTCTGCCGACATTTCGTAGCATTCAGTCATTGCGTTTGGAGAAAATCCTGGAGAGGTAGCATTAAAACGTTATGCAGCCAGCTGTGTAATTGCCAATTACTTTGAAGATGCCGCTGTACTGTGTATTGGATTTACCCATTTCTGATTGGAGCACATAGTGAGGGAATGTCTCTGAAACAACATTTCATGATCGCATAATAGGCAAAATCGAAGTGCGGGAATAGAATGAAATAAAACACTGAATTTTGCATCCAAACAATGCCTTTAAATACTTCATATAAATTCAGTAAAACAAATGTTCACTCAATTTTGATTCATTTTTGTTTTGACAAAAATATAGTTCTGGTGTTGTCTCCAGAGTACGAAACTTCCTTGTTGCCGTGATTGGCAACAACAGTAAAATCCTGCCAAACTGGGGATTGGAAATATTTAGGATAGTGAAAGAGCATAAGAATAAGGGAAGTGACAATTATTATGATGTAAAATTTTAATGATACCATTTGTTTGATCATGTGGAAGTCATGTGTTCGTGTAAACTGCCTGTCAGTTTTTTAAACATTTACTAGACGGACATGAATCACTCCCAGTTACACGTTTTTAACAAGATAGCCCGAATGGATACTATGGACTATATTGTTAAACAGCCCTGATCAGGCTGTATCAATGCACAGGCTGATCAGGGCTTTCCCTTATCATATACAGCATATTTGGCCTTTTGTGTTGCAAATCATATATCCCATGAAAATTGCATGTTATGTAAGCAGACAGCAAAGTCTTTAAGATGTGATCTTCACTGTCCCTTTCTTTTAAGGGACAACATTTCTTTGACACAGCAGATCTCATTCTTAAAGTGGCAGGTCTCATTCTTTGACACTGCAGGTTGCATTCTTTGACACTGCAGGTCTCATTCTTTGACACAGCAGGCCTCATTCTTTGACACAGCAGGCCTTACTTAACTATTTCTCATAGCTCTAGATAATAGGAATAGATAAATATCTTTCTCCACAATAGACATGTTGGAGAAATTATCATATTTTCTTTTCATTTCAAAAAAAAAAACAAAAACTTATTTAGAGCTATGAGTTGTATAAGATCCAAACAAAAATCTGGGCCCAGTTGTTCAAAGCATCGTTAGCTTAACGACGTCGTTAAGGGTCATTTCGTTAACTGTTTTAGCTGATCCAATACACAATATTCTGATATTTTTTGCTGAAAAAATGTGAGTAGCTTTTGCACTGCAAAAGCTACTCACATTTTTTCAGCAAAAAATTTCAGAATATTTGCGTATCACTCGATGTAAATTTTAACGAATCGTTAACTAACGACGTCGTTAGCTTTGAACAACTGGGCCCTGTCATTGATACTCTTCATGTGACTATTCAGAACAAGACATTGTAACATTACTGTCTATTGCATTTCAGACCAGAGCCAAGCAAGTTAGATTATGACAGTGCTTGTCTGGTGGCAAGATATTTGTCCTCAAAACGACCATTTGCTCAGAGTTTTGATATATATCTCACTCAGGTAAGGCCAACGTTGAAACTACAACCTTGCTACTGTCCTTCCGACGTCTCTTGGAAAGATGTTTTTTGTCTGGCATTTTATTTCAAATGAAAATATTTTAACCTGATTGACCACATCTTATCACAAACTATTTGTCTTTTCTGATTC
Source organism: Anodontia alba (assembly GCA_964016985.1). Taxonomy (NCBI): domain Eukaryota; kingdom Metazoa; phylum Mollusca; class Bivalvia; order Lucinida; family Lucinidae; genus Anodontia; species Anodontia alba. Next base: position 89,601,886 of record OZ024825.1, on the reverse strand, counting down.
TGTGTTTTCTCTAATGTTTACCCTAAAAATGAATTTACGGCCAAAAATTGGTCTGACCTATGCAATTTCTATAGTAAGGTGATTTTTTTTTTTTTTTTTTTTTTTTGTGAATAATTGTGAATAATTGTCCAAGAAAATATTTTTTTATTTTTCTGGCTAAATTTAAATTTTTGATGTTTCACAACAATTTTGTGAAAATTTCAGAAAAAATGAACAAGCGGAACTTGTTGAAAATCTGCCTCCAAGTTGCCTGCCCTACAGATTTATGCATAATTTGCATTTATTTTACTATAGGAAAAAGTGAAAATATTTGATTTTTTTAAAAACCAGTGACTAGAATAAAACTTTTTGTGCATAGGTAGTTTCGACAAATTGTTTTACATTAAATTGTGACAAAAAAATTTCAAATTTACTTCTGTGTAAAGTGCCAAGCCAAAAAAAACAAAAAAAACAACTTTCTCAAAGATGTTGAAAGCACAGTAGTGTTTGAAGTAAGGAATTGAGATCCACTATTTAATGTAACCAGACATTTAAGTAGGAATGGTAATCTGCCATTGTATTTGGTAGACATGTGTTTTGCTTATAGTTTCTATTCATGTTAAAATTACTGTCATACCTCTGACTTTAATACAGGGATTACAAATTTACAAGGCACCAGGTTTGCCTGTTAGAGCCATTTCATTTTCAAGTGAGGTTTGAAACAAAAGCAAAGTATAGTATAAAGTCAGTATTTGGATGCATCAAAACATACTTGTTATCGACATTTTGAAAAGTGGTCTACCCTAAAAGGAAAGAATTTGCTCTCATAAGGAGTAGACCCCTTTTCAGAAGGGGTGGGCCCCTGTAGCCTAGTGGATAAGAGAGCTGACTCTTAATCCATTAGGTTTCTCACTGCTGTGGTTTGAGCCTCGCTCACATGTAGGAAAGCCAAGAAGGGCAGTTGTCAGTTTCTGCCGAAAGAATGTGTACAATACTGGTTAACTGCTTAGAGGACTAAGCCTACCCAGTAAACATGGGGTTAGGTAAACTGACCGCGCTCGACATGACCCCATTGGGTTGACTGGGCCATAAAACCTCAACACAAACAAACAAACAAATTCTGCTTACAGATGGTCAGGTGTTTTTTTCCTGGGTTCTCCGGTTTTCGCTCCCCTTTCATGATATAAATGAAATATTGTTGAACGTGGAGATTGATCATGAAATATTTTCTACGGTCATTCTCTCCCTTATGCTGATTCAAGAAGGGCATTTGTCAGTTTCTGGCAAAAGAATGTGCACAATACTGGTTAACCGCTTAGAGGGCTAAGCCTGGCCAGTAAACGTGTGGTTAGGTAAACTGACCACACTCGATATGACCCCATTGGGTTGACTGGGCCGTAAAACCTCAAACAAACAAAATATTGTTGAAAGGGCCATTAAACCCACATCAAAAAAAATTCAGAAGGGGCTTGGTGAACAGGAAAGCAAACAGAAAGTCACAAAAGTTGTCTCCTTTGTAAACAGTGACGAGAAATTAAGTGTATCAAGTTCCTTTAAGTACAAGAGTACTAAAATCCTTTTCACAGGGTGTATATGTATAGTGATTTTACCAAAATATTTATCATTTGGCCTCTTGCTTTTGCTTCAATTTATTTGATTTTTACTCTTCAGATTTTAAAAGTGCTATCAGAAAATGCAGTTGCCGTGAGAACAAAGGCAATGAAGTGTCTAACAGCTGTGATAGAAGCAGATCCTGGCGTTTTAGCTAGGGTGAGTACTCGAGAATTTAACTGAAAAATGCTTCATTCAATTAATGTCATTTGCTGAACTGATGTAGAGTTGTAAGTTATAGTAAATAGTAATGATAAAGAGAACATTCTTGTTTACATGTTGCTGGTGTGTTGTGTTTTTTTTTTTTTTTTTTTCAACATTTCTTGGAGCATGAATACTTAATGCAGATTAAAAAAAAAAAAAAAAAAAAAAATTGCTCTCTCTCCTTGTTCTTAGTCACTTGATTGAATAAGAGTTCATGATTATAAATTTAATTTGGCATTACACTAGTACTGTACTGAAGACATGACATTAGTAACATCGCATGAAAACTACGTAAGTGAATGTTTGATAGTTGAATATAGCTGTCTGGTATAAATATAGAATTTGTTTCTGTCTTTCAGCCTGATATGGAGCGAGGGGTTCACGGTAGATTCCTTGATCCATCAACTTCAGTCCGAGAGGCAGCTATAGAACTGGTGGGAAAGTTTATCCTAATCCGTCCAGAACTCATTCCACAGTACTATAACATGCTCTCAGAAAGAATATTAGTAAGTAGTGTTTTGAGACATACTCAGTGAAGTATGAAGAAAAAATACCAATAACTTGCTGAAGTTAGGTTCTCTCTGGGTTGATGAATCTCCTCCCCAATTCAAACAGGCTCCCATACATTGGCTAATTGTGTGCTGAAATTGGCCTTAAAACCATACACATAAAGCCATTATTTTTGAGAAAGTTTTGCTATGTAGTGACCCATTGCTTTAATGCATGGAAATGGTTTTATCTTAACCCTTGTCCTGCTGAACCCGGATACACCCTGCCTTTGCAAACAGTGTAGATCCAGATCAGTTGGCTTCTGAAGCCAACTGATCTGGATTTGCACTGTTTGCCATTAAGTATGTAAATTTATAGCAACATTCATAATCAATTAATCTGATTGGCTGAAAATTATAAGTGGGTGTGGCATCTTAATTTATTCAGCAGGACAAGGGTTAAAATATTCAGAAGTAAAGATCCTTTAGAAATTCAGAACATAAAACAGTAAATAGCACATCCTTACCATACTTGTCTAAAAATGTGAAAAGTGCATTTTACTTCCTGTTCATATGTCTAAAATAGCTTGGTGAGTGGCATACAGTATAGACACTGATCATATGCAGCATTCTGATCTGGGTCTGCATGGAATGCTCAGGACTGTCCCAATATTTATGAATCTCATAAACGCACAATATTTTTACACATATATTTTTGCAGTTTATTTCACAAACCGAGCTAAATGCTTTGGCTAATTAAATCCTTTTTCATGAGAGTTAAGTTCTTTCATTCCTACACTATCTTCTTATCAATACTGTCAACCATTTTGAATACCAATATTTATGATTTACAGAAGAGTAGTGAAGTTATTACAGATACTGTGGTTTTGTTAATTGAAGTTGAATCATAATAGACCATCCATAATTCTTATACTGATACAAATGGATGTTATGTTCTTGAAGTAATCTATAACACCATTGTAGTCACATAGATGTATGATACTGTATTTACCCCTAGTATTTCCATACCATACTTGTTCTTAATTTTAAACATCTATTTTTCTGCTTGGCTATGTGTCTGACGTATCGATAGACAAATTGCAAACAGTGTAGACCCTGATCAGATGCCACAGTATGTGGCATCTGATCTGGGTCTGCACTGTTTGCTTAGGCTTATTGGGTAAATACAGTATAACAGGACTGAAGTGCATGCACCTATCAGTGCTAATCTTTTGTTTATTTAGGACACTGGTATAAGTGTGAGAAAACGTGTGATCAAGATATTCAGGGAGATATTTGTTGAATCACCAGATTTCAATAAAATTCCTGATATGTGTGTGAAAATGATACGAAGAGTCAATGATGAAGATGGCATTAAGGTAAGGAAATCAGTTTTTCAGTCGCACACGTTTTTTTATCTTTTTGGATAAGAAATTCAATAATATTATTACTCTTCCAGAAAAAAAAAAGATGTTGTTGCGTCTCACAATTCAAGTTGACTCAATGAAATGACTTACTGTAGAGAAATACAATGTACATGTTAGGAAAAATATCAGTAATAATTGGACAAAATGATCTCTTGAGCAGAACTGTTAAAACCTGTAAGCTTGACCTGTTGTCAGAATTAAATGTATGTGTATTTGGGGGTTAGGAGGTAGTTTTCTTCCCACCCTTTAGCACTCATAAAATAAATTTTCTGATTTTTCTGATTTTAGTTCAATACATCAAAATCTCCCAGCAAGTATACATATAAAATAAAAAATCAGACGCTTGCCACCCCTCTCTCATGTTTTAGAACTACATGCATTATTATGATTAAATGTTTGTTTGCTTTTGAAAACTACCTATTATTTTAATACTGCCATAATATCTGTATAAGAAGTTGATCATAATTTTATGTTATGTTACTTGTACTTAGGTTAACCCGTTATCGTCTGAAGACCCCTTTTAATGCAGGTGTTGATTTTTCATGGATAATATATATACTTGTCTTGAATCATAGTATCTTGGATACCTGATTTACAACACATATTTGGACACCATAATCATCATATAATTTGAACTAGTCCATTTTACTATCTGTTCGTTTTTCTAAAGACTGCTGGATATATGACTGTAGACCCTGATAAAATGCACCATTTGGTCAGGATCTGCTCTGCTCAGCCCTGTCTTACCCAGATTTATATATTCCAATTATACCAAAATTTCCTGTTTTTCATTTCAGAAATTAGTCAATGATGTTTTTCAAACCATGTGGTTCACACCATTAAGTACGAGGGACAAAGATTCAGCCAAACTTATACAGCGGGTTGTAAATATTACTGAAGTTGTAAGTACATATACATGTCTGCACTCAAATTATGATATAAGTGAGTTCAGTATTAATTTATTGATTGTAAATATTGGGTAAATTCCATTTACATACTTCCAAGCACCCGGTCCCTCAGAACACACAAAGTAGATGGAGTACTTGATGCTTCTGTGGCAGATATATGTATGTTAGTAACTTCAGGAAAGACCTGTATGTCATCTGTCTTGGCCCAGGTAAAAAAAAAAAAACAAAAAAACTTCAGATTCAGAAGCAACATTTTGAGGCCTAAAACAAACAAAAAAATGTTATGTTTCTGATTTCCTGACCGACTGGTCAGAATTCAGCCGACTAATTTTTTTAGCACACAGGGAAAAAGAATAAAATCTGCGACCGACCCCAGACCATACCAATTTTCATATACATTTGTACATAAGTCTGCACCAATTTTCTGATATTTTCAGTCTTCATCGTTCATTTATTTCCAATATGGCTGCACCTTTAGAAGCCAGACCAGGCACATTAGTGCTGTTTATTTCGAAGCATGCAGTCACATCTCGGCCTAAAATAAAATAAAAGCAGTTTAATACAGTGCCCCTTTGTCGGTATTTAAAAATGGTCAAATGTTGGTAAGAGAAGTCTAAATATTTTAAAATTCCGTAAAAAAAAAATTACAATTCAATGACTGTAATTTGGCTTGGAAAAAAAAGGAGCGAGAGAAAAAAAAAAGTGGCTGACCTACCGACCCTATGGCAAATTGGCGATGAGCTCGGAAACAGAACATTTTTTGTTAAGGCCTGAGTTGAAAGAAATATTGGTGACTGGGACTTTAGAACAACTGCTATTGACTACAATGTTTTCCTGTTAGTGTAATGCACAATTAATACTTACAGGGGATGGGAAGAAAATTGTTTTGAGTAATATTAGAAGTTTGGAAGTAGTGTTTTATGAACTAACTTTCAACATGAAATGCACAAGTAGCTTCAGAAATTCACATCTGTATTACAAATGGTGCTAAGATTGAATTTAACAGAATTAAAAGAAATACATGTAGGAACAGGAAAAAAAACCCCAACAAAACCAGCCTGTTCAGATACAGCCATGCCAGAGTGTTGTGCATTTACCTTGTCTGGATTATGTAGAATACATATGTAGGTGACAGGTAATGATAGACAAGAACAATGCATTTAGGGCGTATGCAGACAGCAAAGACTCAGATACACCCAGTATAATCTTGGCCTTAACATTCCACTTACAGAATCATTGGATACTGTAGAATATATTGATTTACAAGAGACCCTCACAAGATAGGCAAGGCTATGCTGTTAGCTAAGTCCATAAACAATGTTAACATGCAGGCTGATCTGGATCCACTGGTTGCAGATCCTTATGTGGTTCACTCTTTAGAGATGCTCATGAGTTGTGGATAATCTTTAGAAGTAGCTACATGTTTTAGTGGAAAAATCAGAAAAAGATATGTATGTCACTGCTCTAGATAAACTACATTTTTTTGTGTTTTAGTGTCAATAAAATGCATTTTATCTAGAGCAGTGACATACAGCTTGAGACATGTCATGAGAAAAAGGCTCTTTAGACTGTGTTGACTGAGTCTTTTATTGCGCTTGTCCAGCCCCTTAGTGAGGCCACATGTCTTGTACTTTGGCTGAAGATTCACCTTGGCCTACTGTTTACATGAGTGAACAGCATAGGTTCTGGCAAGTCTGTGTGAATTTGCAGGCTAGCTGGAACCTTTGCTGTGTACATATGCTATGATGGCTCATTTCCCACGGCGCGGCTCCAGTCTGATCTTGGACTGCTTCATTCTGTTAAGCATCACTATTGCATAAGAAACAGTGTCACACGTTATTAACAGCCGTGCATTAACCGGCGAAAAGCCGTGTATTAACAAGGCAATTCATGCGCTGTTAATGCACGGCTTGCGCTGTTAATGCACGGCTACGGAACTTTCAATATGCTCGTACCGGGGCGACAGAATTGCTGCCGTCACGAGATGTGTACTGCCCTGCCCTAGAACGAGCATAGTCCGTGGAAATAGCATTCTCGCAACATCTGGGAAAAGGCGAAACTAAATAGTGCAAGAAATAATGCGAAATGTAGCAAATTTTTTCAGTTTTTATGCAACACCTCCCACGGGACCTGGCGAATGTTAATGCATGAAAAACCATGTTTGATCCCTATATTGTGTGATACGTTTCTTCTTCAGGTTGCAGCAAGTAAAGACACAGGTTATGAATTTATTGAACAGTTGTTAGATAATGTAAGTATATTGCCAGGTAGCATGTATGTTCTCTGTTTATACAGTCCTGCTTTTTGCAGGTAATAATGTGTTGGTGGCAATATAGACTATGAAAGGTCCTTGTCTGGTACCTTCCGAAAGTTAAAAGATAATTTCTAAGAAAAGTTTCGCAAAAAAGTACTATTTAAAATCCAAAAATGAAGATATTGCCCGCATAATGAGTGCAACTTGATAGTTACTGTGGATGAGGTACTTAAATTTAGATTAAATTAAATTATTGGTTGCCCCGAAATCAGAGATTTATGTACATGTAAGTGAAAGGACTTGGAAATTTGTTGAATTTTAATGATCATTTTCTTTTGTTGTTCTAGTTATTGAAGAAAGATGAGCATGGGAACTACAACAAATCAGCACTCACTGCATGTCGGCAGATAGTGGATTGTCTTGTAGAAAATGTTCTACGGTTAGAAGAAACCAGTATAGGTAAGATGTTACCTAATAAGCAGCATTTTATGGGAGCAATTCCATTTTCAGTATTATATAATTATGCCATTTTAATGCTTGGCATGCTGAATAAAAATTTGGCCAGACAACATTTTGGAATAACTGTCCTAAAAAATAAGATAAGCCGTTTCATTCAAATTGCCTCAAGAAACAAATACCGATTTGTAATCTGTGTTCTTAGCTACCCATTGAGCGCACAGGGAAGACTGATCAGACTGGGCGGATGCCCAGGCTGATCTGAGTCTTTGTTGGGCGCACTTGCTATTTTGTTGGTTTTGTCGTGCGCTGGCTCATCTGTATAAAATATGTATAAAATGAATATTATAACACTGTTTTGTGTATGAGTTTTAGCTTGTGGCTCTTTAAGTTCAATACAATGTCACATGGATGTGCTGATGGACAAAAAATAAAGGCTTTGTTAAATATATTAAAAAGCGTTATCGCTAAACCTGAATTATATATTATTATGGCTAGAGAGTATGTCTGAATAAGCCAAGGAAAACCATAAAATTGAAAGTTAACATTGTTACAGTTTAAAACCTACAAGTAGGAAGAAACATAATTTAATTTTTACTGTCTCTTCACAGAAGGACGAGGTTGCAGCAATCGCCAGATGGCCTGTCTTTCTACACTGTATTTGTTTAGTAAAATCAAACCTGATCTCATGGTGCAGCATGTTACTACACTTCAACCATATCTTGAGATCAAGTGCAACGTAAGTAATGTTACTTCTTAAGAGGATTGGATATACTTGGTAGTTTTTGCGCCATTTTTACCAAGGGCAACAACTTGACTTCCTATTTGTTTCGCTGCAGATCATGTCCCGTCCTTTAGAAAAGGTGTCTACTCTGAAAGGTATTATTTTGCTTTCTGTGAGAGCTATTCTTTTAACCCTTGTCATGCTGAACCCGGATATACCCTACCTTTGCAGTGTAGATCCAGATCAGTTGACTTCTGAAGAATCCAACTGATCTGGATCAGCACTGTTTGCCATTAAGCATGTACGAATTTATAGCAACAATCCAGATCAAGCAACCTGATTGGCTGAAAATTAGAACTGGGTGTGACATCTTAATTTATTCAGCAGGACAAGGGTTAAATTAGACTCCTTTTCAGAAGGGAGGCCAAACAAAATGCTAAAATAGTACTACATTCACAACCACAAGCAAAAAGTAGCCCTAACTAAAAGTAGAGAATTGCCAAAAAGAAAACTGGACTGAAACTTATTAGAGTGATCTTAATTGTGTGCTGAGAAATCTTTTTGAAACTAAACATAAACTTCATATTTTAGCCACGGGAAAAGGAGTCTTTAGGAGTTAGAAGCATGAACAGCAGAATTATCAATATCTAGAAAGCCAAAATTATGACTGAGCAGGCTAAGCCAGTTTACTCTGAAAACAAGTTTCTAGTAGTAGTATTTGAAAAATAAAAAAGCTGCAATGTAGGTGCAAATTAGATTCTGCAAAGATGAAGTGATTCTTGTTGTCCTGAATACTTTTGTCTTGATTATAGGGATCAAACTTGGTTTTTCATGCACTACCATTCACCATGTCCCGTGTGAGGTGTTGAAAACCGTTGCCGAAGGCTGCGGTTTTCAACACCTCCCAAGGGACCTGGCGAATGTTAATGCATTGAAAAACCATGTTTGATTGCTATTATTGCATAAAAACTGAAAACATTTGCTATATTTAGCGTTATTTCTTGCACTATTTTGTTTCGCCTTTTCACAGATGTCTCACGAACGTGATTTCCACAAATTATGCTCGTTCCAGAGCCAGGCAGTACACATCTTGTAACTGCAGCAAATCTGTGGCCCCGTACGATCATATTGAAAGTTGAGTAGCCGTGCATTAACAGCATGTGAATTGCCTTGTTAATACATGGCTTTTCGCCGGTTAATGCATGGCGGTTAATAACGTCCGGCACTGCTTTTTATGCAATAATATGCTTTGAATTTCAGAATCCTGGTGATTACTATGTTCTTCACTATGTTGCACGGATCTTAGAGTTGGTTGTTCCTCTCATGGAACATCCCAGTGAAAACTTCTTGATGCAAGTAGAAGAGGACATGATTAAACTCATTCTTAATCATGGCATGTTGGTATGTACAGAAAAGTTGACAGTGTTGTGTTGTTTTAGTCCATTATTTTTAGATTCCCTGTGTTTCTTAAGGACCTGCAGTATAATTTCTTAAATTATTTTCTGTTTTTTAAAACTGGGATATCAGCAGAGTATAAATATGAGTTTCTCGTATTGTTCTTGCTCTCTCAGTTGTCTTAGACTTCCATTCAGAAAAAAAAATACTTGCTGAGACATCTTACTTCATGACTTAGGTTGAAGTTTGAAATACTGAAGATGTGTTTGAAATCATACTTAAGATATGTTTGAAATCATATTAAAATGCAGTTTGAATGGACAAAAGGAGGTTTAGAAGATTGGAAAGTGTCCATTTTAGTATGCATTTTGAAACCCAAATTTAGGGCTTAATGAAGTGAAAATGATCTTAAAATAGTTACCCTAAATGCTAGGACACTTTTTCTCACCATACTTACCCTGGAATTTGAATAAGTCTGTTTTTTTACTACATGCACATCTTGATGTACCTGAAAACTACAGCGTGAGTGCTAAACAGTGTAGACCATGAGCAGAGGCCATGTGCGGCAACAGTTCTTTGAACAACTGGGTGGGGATGTACCATGTTTCTTGAATGTCTGATCATTATGTGGCTGTAAGATACTGTTCAGAAACCTGTAGCAGTTTTAACGCTTAGCACTCTGGGTAAAATTTTCAGCAGACGACATTTTGAAATATTTTTCTTATTTTTCCCAATAAACAGGATTTGACATTTCATGCAAATTGTCTCCTGAGGAGACAATTTGCATGAAATGTCAAATCCTGTTTTCTGGGAAAAATAAGAAAAATATCATCAATTTGCCTTCTGCTGAAAATGCCCAGAGAGTGGTAAAGGTTAAGCTGCTATAACTGCACAAATAATTTAACAGTAGATGTAAGGTTATAGTTTTATTGTAGAATTCTTGAATACTTGAATACTAAGCATTTACCTTTACTGATGCTTTAATATTTGAGCCAGAGTGAAAAAACATACCTTCTTACATACCCAAGAAAGACCCGAATCAGCCTGCGCATCTGCACAGTCTGATCAGTTTTCATTTTCCACACAAAGAAACTATCCAAAATGTGCCCAGTGAAGGTTCGATCAAACTGCGCACATGTGCAGGCTGATCTGAATCATTGCTGGGGCACATATCCAAATGTACCTTTTCTGATGTTTTGGCTCAAATTTGCATTTTTATTTACTATTTCAGGTGCTAGAAAGCTGTGTTAGTTGTTTAGGTGCTGTTGTAAATAGAGTTAGTCATAATTACTCCCTTGTAAAGGATTGCTTTCAAAAATTCTTTGGTAAGTTATTCTACGTAAACATTTCACATAAACATTTCATTTACCTTTGTTATGAGAATTGGCTCCATTTGGCTGTGTATGTCATATTATGGTTCTGTTGTGTTACTGGAGTATAACAAAATGAATTGATGTGCAACACACGAAAAGGGCCTTTATATGCAATTTGTGGACAGCACAGGCCCTGATCAACACAGGGTACTAGTTAGAAGCGCCTCGCCATTTTTCTTATTTCTCCATGAAAACATATGTTGTGGGTACTCATTAGAAGTGCCTAGCATTTCTCTTATTTCTCCATGAAAACATGTTGTGGGTACCCACGACATGTTTTCATCAGAGGTGTTTCTAATGAGTACCCACAACATATGATTTCATGGAGAAAAGAAAAATATCAGTACTTTTGGGTTGACTTATTTAAAGCTATTTTATCAATTTTTCTCATTTTTATTGACCACGAATCTAGAATGACCCAAGTAGACAGCTTTGAATTTCATTTCTTCAACTTGCTTGTATAAAAATAAAACTTGAGAAAAATGTTCCAAAAAATAGAATTTTCCTGTTTGTCGACTATAAAAAATCTTACCGATAATCAGTCACTCAAGGCAAAAGTAACTGATGATCGATTGAAATCAATCAGCATTGGCAACACTACTGGACGCATTTGCCTGAATTTACATTTTCTTGTGTTGCAGCTGGTGGTAGTCATCTTATATCCATCCAGTTGCACTGTACAAGTAGTGAATAGTAATAACCCTTGCCTTGCTGAATAAAGATGCCACGCCCACTTCTAATTTCCAGCCAATCAGATTACTTGATCTGGGTTTTTGATAGAAATTCACATATTTAATGACAATTAGTGCAGATCCAGATCAGTTGGCTTCTTCAGAAGCCAACTGATCTGGATCTACACTGTTTGCTAAGATAGGGCATGTCATGTTTAGCAAGGGAATGGTTAACAGGTTTGTTGCTGTATAACCTGACAGCAAAAGCTTTGGACTACAGGTTATAAAAACTAACTATCATGTAAAACTTATGAAAAGGACATATTTTATGCATTCATGCAAAAAAAAAAAAAAAAAAAAAAAATAAGAAGAAGAACAGAAAAGAAAAAAATACTTATTTTCTAAGCTTTCATTGCATTGTATAATATATTGCTTAATTGAATGTTAAATAGCAGACACTAACTATCCCAGTTGGCTTGACAAACAACTTCTGCAGACTTAATAAAACCATCTCATCACACATGGAAGGCATTAATTGATTAAAGTAGGGAAGTGTTTGGGGTTTGTATGACATAATTGTTAAATGTCTGAATGTAAGTGGTTGTTCAGCACGTTTTACTTGTACAAATGTACATGTTCACTGAAATCTTGCATTAATGTTTGTTACTTATCATATATATTTTTGTTTCCAGTTAATTTTTAACCCTTGTCCTGCTGAGCCTCCTGATATACCCTGCCTTTGCAAACAGTGTAGATCCAGATCAGTTGGCTTCTGAACTGGATCTGCACTGTTTGCCATCAAGTATGTGAATTTATAGCAACAATTCGGATCAAGCAATCTTATTGGCTGAAAATTAGAAGTGGGTGTGGCATCTTAATTTATTCAGCAGGACAAGGTTTAATAATTAATCTCTTGTGAAATTGTAATCTTTAGGTTATTTGTCAAAGTATGAAGCATATCAGAGAGAAAATCCGTCAGCTCCAGTAGAACCAAGAAGAAAACCAACGTTACTCAGGTCTCTTTTTACTGTTGGATTGATGTGCAGGCATTTTGACTTCGATTCCAAAGATTTTGGTGAAACAAAGGTAAGCCAGTCTTATTATATTTTAAGCTTGTCATCTTTTAGAGCAGACCCTTGAATGTCATGATTTTTTTTCTCCTGCACATGATATGAATATCCTCAGTTTGAAAAATCAAAACATACTTTCATATTTCCTAAAATGTGCTAAGTGTTCAATTTCTACCTATGACAGTAAGAAAAACTTTCAATATACGGTGTTATTAACTATGTAGTACAGGAATATCTTTGGCAGCTTAAAGTTTCTCCGAGGATTTATTTAAGTTAGTGGAACAGTTCTCTGTAAAATGATGATACATCAACTGCAATTACCCTTATTCAGGTTGAGTTACCACAAGTATTATATTATATTTTTCAGATCTCAGTAAAAGGCACAGTCTTTGATGTGCTAGTCTCATTCATTGGCATGGATGATGAAGATATACGGCTGAAAGCCCTCACTGGTTTAGGTAAATATCTATGATCATAATGCTTAGCATGCTGGGAAAAATTACAGCATGCAACATTTTGAAATATTTTTTCTTAATTTTTCCAGAAAATAGGCTCTAATCCGTAGTGTGTTCTTTGTTTCCAAAGGCAATCTTTTTGACGTTTATTTGACATTTGCATGAAATGTCAAAGTGTGTTTTCTAGGAAAAAATATCACCAATTTGTCACCTTTTGTCAAGGTTAAAACGCAACATTCTTTCGTGGAGATTGATCATGAAATATTTTCTAAGGTCATTCTCTCCCTTCCGCTGATTTAAGAAGGGCAGTTGTCAGTTTCTGGCGAAAGAATGTGCACAATACTGGTTAACCGCTTAGAGGACTAAGCCTGCCCAGTAAACGTGTGGCTAGGTAAACTGACCGCTAGACATGACCCCATGGGTTGATTGGGCCGTAAAACCTCAACACAAACAAACCAAGGTTAAAACAGTTATAGAGGAACAGTTTAATGGGGAAAACTGCCGGCCTCGGTGGCTCAGTCCGATGCATGTTCGACTGGTGATCAGAAGTTCGCGGGTTCAATCCCGGCTGGGTCCGGCAACATTCTTTTGTGGAGATTGATTATGAAATATTTTCTAGTCATTCTCTCCCTTCTACTGATTCAAGAAAGGCAGTTGTCAGTTTCTGGCGAAAGAATGCACACAAATACTGCTTAGCTGCTTAGAGGACTAAGTCTGCCCAGGAAAAATGTTTAGGTAAACTGACCATGCTCCACATGACCTTAATGGGTTGACTGGGCCATAAAACTACAACTCAGACAATGGGAAAACTTGCAGATGGTGAAGGATGCACTTGCTAGCAGTCTGCATGAGCCAATAATTTGATTTGTATTGTGGGAATTTTTTTTTTTTTTTTTTGCTCAAAAGTATGTTTTAGAAACTAATTGGAATTACATAGCCTTAGTTTTGCCCCCAAATGTAGCAGGTTACTTCCTTTTCGGACAGTTATGGAAACAATGTAGAGAGAAAAAAAAAAAAAAAGAAAGAAAATTAGAAAAATCCTGTTTTCTCCTAAAAAAATAAAAAATAGAAAAATCCTGTTTTCTCTCCTATCTGTGTAGTCTGTCCAGGGTCATCATAAATTCTGCAAAGCTTTAATACTGGAACAATACTGCAGCAGTCTGCTTTAATAGTGTCTTGTCTGTTTATTGTTCGTCATTTTCATGTCAAACATGACATGATTTGCAATGTTCTTGATTTCATCCAGATCAGTAACCTTGCATCTGACAGATAAAGTATTTTGAACAAATATTTTTACGGTTTCTGTGTAAAAAATGTCCTGGGATCTCTCAACTAGGATTCAAATGAGATTTGAGAACACATCTTTACTTGAAGAAAAAAATAACACACAATATCATGGCTGTTGGCATTATATAAATTGTACAGGTAACACTACTAAAATTGATTTGTTCTCTTGTGACTTTCTTGCAGGGTTTATGGCTGTGCGGCACTATGAGTTCATGTTAGGTAGAACTATGAAAGCAATGTACTGTGATTTTTTAGTTGATAATGCTGCTTCAATACCACTGAAATGTCAGGTATGAATTTCACACACATCAACCATGGCTCCAGATAAGTCACTTTTTTCGACTGAAAATTGTTGACATTTTTCTTATTTCTCCCAGAAAACATGTTGTGGGTACTCATTAGAAGTGCCTAATTGAAGCGCTTCTGTTGAGTACCCACATGTTTTTGTGGAGAAATAAGTTAAATATTTTCCTGATGCCATCTCTTACCTAGAGCTATGAACAACAAAATATTTTTTTCTTAGTTTTGGACAAGCTGGTGAATGGACTCTCGTGAAAGAGAGAGACAACTTACAAACAGGAAGTTGGCTCTCTATGTTTGAGCCCTTTCTAAAATGGGGGCTACTTTAAAGAATGGGAGTAAATTCTTTCCTTTAAGAGTAGCTCCCTCAGATTGTTGGGTGTCAGTCACTTGAAGATGTATCTACTCCAAAGTTTCTTGTGATAAGGCCTTTTTTGTTCATTTATTTCAGTTGCAGTCACAAAGTAAATTAATAATTAATACACTGCAACCGTCCGACTGAAGACCAGGAGGTCGCGGATTCAACCCCGCCGAGGTCGGCAACATTCTTTCATGGATAATGATGAAATATTTTCTAAGGACATTCTCTCCCTTCCGCTGATTCAAGAAGGGCAGTTGTCAGTTTCTGGCAAAAGAATGTGCACAATACTGGTTAACCGCTTAGAGGACTAAGCCTGCCAATTAAACGTATTGTTAGGTAAACTGACTGCGCTCGACATGACCCCATTGGGTTGACTAGGCCGTAAAACCTCAACACAAACAAACAATACACTGCAAAAGAAAAAAGTCTCCAAACTGCAACACTAATAAATGGAGAAAGAAATGTAGACAACTACCTTATGATTGTAATACTGATGTAATATGTAAAACTGCGTGTATACCAACAAGTCTTTGTATGTTTTAATTGTTTATTCCTCAGTATAAAAGTTATCTGCAAGAAATTGTGGACCAATATGTTTAGATAAATTTACTGCAAAAAAAAAATGATATATTAATCTTAATTTTCTTCACAGTTTTGCTTGAAATGTCACCCATTATTTCGAGGAAAAAAAGAAAAATGCCAATTTGTCATCTGCTGGATTGACATAGAGACTTCTATATAAAACTATATTTATGTCCTTTCAGGTTTTAAAGAACCTTCTCAACTATTTGCAAGAAGAGGAGGTTCGAATGTCAAAATCTGATGCTGAGTGTAAGTTTACTTTTTATGAACTTGAACTGAATCTTCTGATGTTAGTGGCTGCTCTAAATATTGGGACACCTTAATATAGCGTCAGGATGACAGAATGGTTAGCATTTCCGACTTTGGATCATGAGATCCTGGGTTCAAATCCTGCTGGAGGCCGAATTCAGCTCAGTACTGATGCTTCATTGCACAGAGCCTTTCATTATCACCCTTCCATAGTCTCTGTATGACTTAAATAATGTTGAAAACGATGTAAAATACTGAACCCTCATGATTCATCAGTGGATACCTACTTGTCCTCAAGTTACAAGTTTAGTATAATACTGTTGAGCTGTCTATCAAATTTGCTGGATGAATGGCAAATAGTGTAGACCTTGATCAGCATTCTGCAGTGTCTGATATGGGTCTGCTGCTGGCCGTCTCATAGAATTGTTTTTTCTTCACATATTTTGGAGATTACATTGAGACAAATCTTATATATATATATTGCAATGAGAAAATGCATTTTTTATACTAGAAAAATGTAGTAATTATGACCAATATTAAAAGATGATTCCTGATGATTTTTAAGAGGTCTGCAGTTTGTTGAGTTCCTGACAGACAGAGATTCTTTCATTATTAATTGGGCAGCTTCTGGCAAAAAGTTTCTTTGGACATGTGCAGAATGCCCTGATTCAGACCATCCTGCACATGCCCAAAGTAACATCCAAGCCTTTGCTCTCCATTCATACATTCTGTAGTATCCAATTATTCTGTTAGCAGACTGAAGGTCCAGATCAGACTGCATGGATGTGCAGTCTGATCTGTGCCTTCACTGTCCGCATAATCCCAATGACGCGTTTTTGTATGGCATGGCCCAATCTAAACTGCAGTTGATGCCTACCACCTATTCCTACTACACAAGTATAGCTTGTTTTGTTTTTATGTTACAGGGGTCAAGCATGCAAAGGAAGAAGATCTGAGAGATATGGGAGATGTGCAATCAGGGTAATTTGTTCATTTGTTGTTGTTTTGTCTAAATACCATTAAAATGATAGCTCCGGATAAGAGGGGGTATAGGTAAATACTTAAATTATTTCTCCATGAAAACATGTTGTAGGTTCTCATTAGAAGCACCTTGGGGAGGCACTTCTAACCCACAGCATACGTTTTCATGGAGAAATAAGAAAAATATAAAAAAAAAGTCCCTTATCTGGAGCTATGCTCAATATTCAGACACCATATATGCTTTCATACTCATCATCCTAAAAATTGAATAGGTCATCAGACTACCTAAAGAAGTGTCAAAGATGCTAGCTGAGACAAACAGTTTAGGCCATGATCAAAAAGCTCCACAAGAGTAAATGTAGCTCTACATCAGTTGGGTATCCAAACAATATTCATACTCCCTGGTATATTTATGCTAAGATGTTTATAGTTTTTGCTTTTCCGTGTGTCCGTTTATTTGTATGTTAGTTCTTCCGTAGCTTTACTACTACGTATGGGCTGTTTGCAAAAAAGTTGCTTTTCATTGCCTTTCTTCTTTTATGCCCCAACCTGTCTCAGTGTCCCTCTTTTTTGATCCCACTAACACCAGGGTTGGGGCTGTTCCATTTTGCCCATTAGTGTTTTGTTAAAGACCCAGTAAGTTTTGTACTCCAGTTTGCTTTCATGCAACAAAGGCTTCTTCTGAAAAGGGGTCTACTATAAAAGGAAAGAGTTTGCTGCCATGGGGAGCAAATTCTTTTCTTTTAGGAAAAACCCAACTTTAGAAGGGAGCCACAGTTTTGTCAGAGTTGCCTTCCCTGAAAGTATTTTGTTCCCTTAAAGAGATCATTTGCATTTTAAAAGCTGATCTCTTACTTCCAAAATGTTTTAATTATAAACCAGTACTGAATAAACCACTACTTATTACAGAACAATACATGTTGTATATACTTCTTTCTTTTTAGTATGGCCAGTACAATCATGCAGGTGTATTTGAAGCATGTGCTGGAAGCTTTCTTCACTGGCAAGTCGCAGGTCCGACTTGAAGCTTTAAGTGTGATACAATTAGTTCTCAGGCAGGGTCTTGTACATCCAGTACAGGTAAGTAGATTACAAATATTCAAAATAGAAAATTTTATATGTAATGTGTAAAAATTTCTGCCAAAAAGTATTGATATTCAGGAAAATGTACTTTAATAAAACTAAGTATTGGGACAGACAAGCCTAGCAGCTGAGCAAACAGTGTAGACCAGATGCTGCAGAATGTGGCATCTGATCAGGGTCTACCCTGTTTGCCACTCATCCAGCAATGTTTTAAATACATCAGTAGGTAGTGAAACAGACATTTCAAATTTTAGGACAAGTATGGTAAACAGTTAAGGTGTCCCAATACTTAGGGTGAATACTGTATGTTGGATGAGGGTCCGCCTGGTGATCAGGAGGTTGCGGGGTTCAACCCACACTGGGTCAGCAACATTCTTTCGTGGAGATTGATCGTGAAATACTTTCTACGGTCATTCTCTCCTTTCTGCTGATTCAAGAAGGACAGTTGTCAGTTTCTGGCGAAAGAATGTGCACAATACTGGTTAACCGCTTAGAGGACTTAGCCTGTCCAGTAAAAGTGATTAGGTAAACTGACCACACTCGACATAACCCCATTGGGTTGACTGGGCTGTAAAACCTCAGTACAAACAAACAAATTGACATGATCCCATTGGGTTGACTGGGTTTTAAAACCTCGACACAAACAAATTCTGTATGTTGTGAATACTCATAAGAAGTGCTTACAGTACCATCTAGAATGCATTTGGCTAAATAGGTTGATATGACACTGCTTTGAGACCCCGTTTTGCTTGGCATGGCTGATTCATTTAGTTTTACTTTTAACCCTTCCACTTCTGAGTTCCTGAAATGGACTCTTCCATCTTAGAATTTGGATTTGTCCATTGTTACAAATAGGGATGTTAGTCGTAAATTAAGATCAGAATAGGGCTCATTTTGAATCATTAGCTGCTATATCTAGATCTACACTGCTTGCAAAATAAACTGTCACAGTCTACAGGGTCGAAAGGGTTTAAATAGATTCTGAAAGGAATGAATCCTTAAGAGCAATGAACACACTCATAAAACTGATAACAGCTGAAGTGTCAAGTTTTCTTGAGGACTAGCTAGTTTTGGCCAGTTAGGCCTTGTTAGTGATCCTCATCAATTTTCAAAAATTGCAGAATGGGTTTAGTGATCACAAAGGACTAGAAAATATGAACCACACAACACTAAAGGTCTGCTTTGTCCATGGAAACAGTTTAACTCTTTCGGTGCCAAATTTCAGACGACATTTGTCATCTGCTATTTTTTTTTTTTTTTTAAACAAACTATCAATTTGAAAGTAGTTTATATGTAAGATTGAAAGACTGATTTTCAAACAGCATAGGTCCAGATGAGACGGCTCATTGAGCCGTCTCATCTGGATCTATGCTGTTTGCAAAAGCCTATTATCATCCCCTGTGGCAGTGAAAGAGTTAATTCAGACAAGACGTTATGAAAAACTGAATGAAGTGGTGAAACATTTGTGGATGTACTTGTGGTTGAATGATGAATAGTTTACTTTGTGATATCTTCAAAATCACTATTGAATCTCTATCACAAGATACTATTTTTCACAAGAAATTTTTAAGATTATAACAACAGCATGAGCCATATGTAACAGTTTGGGCCATGTGAAGCTGAAGTGCAGTCTTCGCGAAATCTTTCCAACAGATGCAGGACAGCTGTCAGACAAACTGAAATTTTTGGCAGGACAAAATAAAATTCTGCAGGACAGGAGGCTTGTCTGTTATCAAATTACTATCTCGTTTTGCCAGAAATCACAGGACATTTGTCAGACAAACTGAACTTTTCTGCAGGACAGAATGAAAATTTGCCAGTTTTGTCAGACAGTCCTGCAGTTTTCGCAAAGACTGGAAGTGCTGCTTAGTTTGTGTAAGAATCTTTGTTAGTCGTATTTGCATTTGATGAAAATAACTTTGACATAAATATTTTCATTCCTTTCATTGAAGGATATTTTCTAAAGAGAAGGAGAGAATTTGCATGAAATGTCAAACCCTATTTCCTGGGAAAATTAGAGTAAAATCAATTTGTGGTTTGCTGAATCTACCCAGAGAGCGGTAAAGATCAATTACCTGATATTGTGTCTAAACTGTGCTGGTTGAATGGCTGACACTATGTACCCAGATCAGACTGCTTCATCAGTGTGATCTATGCCTGCACTGTTTGCTTTGGCATGACTGTCTGAATAGTTAGCGTAAATTCCTTATTATTGCATTGAAAATTGTGTTCATATCAGTGTACATCTATGTTCTTGGCCACATAAATTTTATGGAGATTGATCACAAAATAATTTCTAATGTCATTCTCCTACTTCCCCTGATTCAAGAAAGGCAGTTGTCAGTTATTGGTGAAATTATGTGCACAAAGTATTGGTTAACTGATTGGCTTGACATGACCTTAACACTGTTAACTTGGCTGTAAAAGATCAAAATCTAACTCAGTATATTTAATCTGTTTTTCTAGTGTGTACCATACTTGATAAGTATGGGAACAGACCCCGAGGCAGTGATACGGATCAAAGCAGATCAGCAGTTACAAGAAATCGAGAAGAAATACCCAGGCTTTATACATGTAAGTTCATTTATAGCAAGAGAGTGGTTGTTTTATATATATAAATACTTGATGGAATGAGAAGAAAAGGAAGTAAAAATAGGGTTTTAAACTGCAAGAACATATTGCATACAGTTGGCATTACTTGTCATCGAAGGAAAATTCACATGTTATATTTGACTGTATGGTGCTTCCTTACACAGAGCTTGTCATTATCACCCCTGCACCATCTCAGTATGACAAAAATGATGTTGAAAGAGATGTAAAACACCAAATCAATCTCTATCACATACTATATTTTCCCAAAGTTGTTTTACACTTTTACTCCTTACCATACTTGTGCTAAAATTTGAACAAGTCTGGTTTTGGCTATCTGTTGATGTGTCTGAGACTGCTATAGTCTGGGACTGCACTGTTTGCTCAAGCTTCTCTCCAAATACTTAGGGTAGATATGGTAAAATCTTCAGACTGTTGTTATTGGTAATAACTTAATAGCTGTAGATGTAAAAAAAAAAAAAAAAAATGCAGGATGACTGGCAGATAGTATGGGACTACACTGTTTACCAAGTCTGGTCTCTCCGAATACTTAAGGTAAATGTGTTAAGCCTTCAGAATGATGTAATAACTGGTTTACAGAGTTAAAGTTATCAGAGCTCCAGATAAGAGGGGATATCGCATATTTTTCTTATTTCTCCACAAAAACAAACATTGTGGGTACTCATTAGAAGCACCTCAAGGAGGTGCCTTTAGTGAGTACCCACAGTGTATGTTTTCATGAAAAAAAAAGAAAAATATCAATACTTTTCGGTTGAAAAGTGCCTTATCTGGAGTTATGGTTATGTTTTTGTTTTTATCTGTGGAAAATTAGTTCTAGTCTTGTTTGTTTTCAGATGAAAGCCTTGCAGGGAATCAGGATGAGTTATCGTCTACAAGGAATCCTTCAAGAGGGTGGTATGCATGGTATTGTTCGTGGTTTAAGAAATCCTGATGACAACAGTCAAAGTCTTAATGCATTCCTTTACACGGTGCTACGTACAAATAGGTCACATAGGAGAGCAATCCTAACGACATTGTTGAATTTATTCGACGATTCAGCAGTAAGTATTGGGTGATCTGTGACTTGCCAGAAAAGGCGCTTAGTGCATATTTGAACTGGAGGCTGCAGTTGGCATTCAGCTTGGCAGTCTGATTAAAGCCTTTGTGGTGTACAGTTAAATATATTCTACAGAAGAGCAGTACAAAGCAATATTTTAACTTTTAACATAACCAGATAAGATGCTTTTTTTCCCTAGTTCATGAAAATATATGTTGTGGGTATTCATTAGAAGTGCCTCACTGAGGCTCACTGAGGCACTTCTAATGAGTACCACAACATACATTTTTGTGGAGAAGTGGGAAAAATATTGATCTGATACTCCCTTTGTCTGGTCTGTAAAGTTTAAACTGGTTGCAAGATGATGCCCTGGCTGAACTGCCTGGATATGCATGCTGATCTTGGCCTTCACTTTTCATTTGCACTAGGGCCTTTAATGGCATGATACTATTGAAATACTTTTTCTGCAATAACTGGAGGTCACAAAAGGTCTATTATTGTTATACAGCATTTGATCAAGGTTTCAGAGTGATTTAAAACATTATCTATATCAGTTTCATTATGTAACTTTTTATATGGAAATGGCAGTCAGTGTTCTGCCAAGAATTTTCTCTTGTGGGGCCAATGGCTCCATGGGTCCCAAAAAGTGGGGCCATTTTACTGGAACATGGGGACACTACTCGGCCAGACATGTTTTTGCATAATATTACAAATTGGTGGAAGGTACTTTTAAGCTGTCCTTATGGTGTTGATGTAGCAAGTTAGGCAAAAGGAGGTTATTTTCTCATTTGAGACAAGTATTATGACCAGAGAGAATATACTTTAAACTTGAATTGTTAAATGTTTACTTCAACCCTTATTCTGCTATGAAAGTCAGGACAACTAGGTGCTTCTGGTGCGGAGTTTCTTTAGGACAGTTTTGGCATACCCTAAAGCAGATGAAAAATTCAGTAAAATTCTATCTATATAAAATTCTTTTTTAGTGTCTGCTGTTTCTGTGGAAAATGTGTATTTATATATATATATATATATGTATATATATTTTCTTTTTTAATTGTGAATTTACCCTAAAATAGGGAAAAAAAAATAGATAGGAAAGCAAAAAAAAAAAAAAAAAAAAAAAAATTCTACCCAGCCTTTCATGACCTTGTTGTTTTACTTAATTCTTATGCATCCTGAAAAGATATTATATTTCACATTAGTAGCCATATTTCTACTATATTTTGTGCTAGTTTTCAAATTATTTGGCGTATCAGTGCCTATTCAAGCGATTTTGTACAGCATCTCTGCCTCACGTTACCCCACCCACTGAACTTAAAATTTTTCGAGATTTTTTTCTCAGATGAAGCATGTTGTTGACATCGATAAGGACTGGTTGATTGGGACTTGTTGATTGGCTGACATTATAAGATTGGTCATGACTGACCAAAGAAAACCATCGTTATAGCAAACTTCGGCTAATTCTTGGCTGCCAAACTACAAAAGGTTCCCAGTGAACGCTGTTCGTACACGAGACAATTTTCGTACAGGGGGGATTTTTATGTGCTGATGGGCCCACCTATTTTATTGCGCTGTAGGTAATCTTTTTACCACCAATGGCGCCAAGATGCATCTTTGGCAGAATGCTGGCAGTTATGAATGGGTTTTAGTGTAAACTGCAAAAATAAGGCCTTTCTTATACAGATGACAGTTAGAGCAAATTTCGACTCACTGTGAGGGGGTGGTGCGAAGGTGCTGTGTATCTTACATCACTGGGGCGTCCAACTGATATTGGCTTACAGTTGGGCAAGGCCTGCTATCCTTGTAGTGGGTAAGGGTAGAGGGGGAATGTTTTTATTTCTTATGTTTCTTCTTTTTCATTCCTGTTCCTCTTTCTTCCCTGTCTGTCTCTTTCATCTCCTTTACTCTCTCTTCTATCTCTTTTCTCCCTTTCTCTGGGAGACGACACAAAATGACCCTCAAGGGTTGCCGTGTCGTTAAACCCCAACACAATCAAATCTACTCACTGTGAAATGTGCACCTAGCGAAATAGATGTATGACCCTGTTAGATTTCAAACAATGTAGTTTTTGAGTGACAGGTTATCAGTAGCAAAGTGTCATGCTTTCGGTGTTATATGCAAATTTGCGAACAAAGTCCCTCTGATAGTTATTTCTTTGCTGGCAGGGAATGATAATATAATATATATATTAGCAGTGAATCCATTTCATGGCATTCACCTCGTAAACTCTCATTCTGTAATTTCAGAAAATCTCATTAGCAGAGCAGCTGTATATAGTAGACAACCTCGCCTTTTTTATGTATCAAACTCAGGACGAACCATTGTTCATCATTCACCAAATCGATATCATTGTCTCAGTGTCAGGTTCCAATCTTCTTCAGTCTTTCAGAGAAGTAAGTATGATGCTGTATGAGCCATGTCATAAGAAAACCTGCACAGTGACACCTACAAAAAAAAACAACAACAACAGTTGTTAGATTACGTAGAGATTGAAAAGGCAAGAGCTAGACTGGAAATTTACATTAGCAGGTTTTCTAGTGACAGAGACTTCCTATACAAAATTTACAATTATCTTAGCATGCAATTGTTGGCGCAGTGTATTGGTGTTTAGATATTTTTGTGTTCTTGCTTTTCGATTTTCATTTTAGCTGTCAGAAAAAAGGTTCCTTATTGTATGTGTGAGCTTTTGGACAGGGTACCTTTCCATACAGTCAGTCAGCTCTGTGTTTTTGTTTTGTTTTTTTTTTTTGCATATAGGTCCAGCTTCTTAAGTGTGTATGTATACAAGTATACAGGCCTTGATCAGGTTGCATGGATGAGTGTCTTGTGTATTTGATAGGTACACTCAAACTTCATCTTAGGGACCATGGAAATTTGTTCCGAGATATGGGCAGTTTGAACCACTGAATGTTAATCATGGCACCAGGTCAGGAAGCAGATGGTGATAATTAAGAGAAATCTTTTCAAGCTACACAATAATGGTATGTTGAGTGTACTCATTAGAATTGCCTTGATGAGGCAATTCTAATGAGTACACACAACATACAATTTCATGATAAAATAAGAAAATTTCCCTACATATTCGTTTTATTGAGCTATCAGAAGAATTTCGTAGGGACTCAAAAACGAGTTCAAATTAGCCATGGTGGACGATCCATTGGTGTTCGAGCTATTGAGGTTGGACTGTACCTTTTTTGCTTGTAGAGACTTTGTTGTGGAGAATAATGTGTTGCTTTTGTGAATAAGTATCCCGTTATGAATACACATAGCCTTTGAAGAAAAAAAAAATTGAACAAAAAGTAATATTATTCTTGTTTCTCCACAAACATATCAATGGTGGTTTTTCTGGATACCACTTCTGCTGATTCAAGAAGGACAGTTGTCTGTTTTTAGGTTAACTGACAAGCTCAACATGACCTTAACAATGTTGACTAGGCCATAAAACTCCAACTCAAACAAGTGAACTCTGCTATCTTTAAATATAGCACCATGTATTGCTGCAAGCCCAGCTGCACAGCGCAGTCAATAGCATATCTGACTGCAGATCCAGGAGTTGTAAGCACTTGAATTTTGATATGTTGTAGCTACTCGTTTGAGTCGAGACATTTTTGGGTACCCACAACATGTTTAGTAGGAGAAATAAAGAAAATAAACACACTTTTATCCAGTTTGATAGTCATTATAGTGATTTAGTTTATGCCTTGTTGTGAAAGCTTTGGTTATTTTTATTGAGCAATATAAAAGAATCTTTTTTGACATGCACGGCAGATAATAACACCAGAGTGATAAAGGCCAAACTCTGGTTGTATTAGTCCTCTGCTCTCTGTATGTGCAGTAGGAACAGTACATGCTTCAGCCCTAGACTATGCATGCAGATTGTTCTTGTTGTTGTTTTTTTGCTTGTGTGTGACATTAGCCGTATTTAATTTGATGCAGCTCGGCCATTTGTATTTTCAGTTCTTTTACCATGTTTACATGGTTTCTTTTAGAAAGGGTTGTAAAATTTCACTGGCCTACGTGCATTTTAGGAAGAAAATAGCTGTAAGTGTGAGAAATATTTTCTGTCTGCTAGTCCTACAGGGCCCAGGCTCATTGAGCCAGAGAAATGCATGGGCTGCCTGATGCCTCCGAGGCAGAGCTGGCAACAGTCAGTGGCAGGACTTTAGTTTGTCCTTTGTCTAAGGTCTGACAAGTAAAAGTCCACAAACTCAAGAAGCAGTTTCTCATCCTGACTGAAATATCATTGACCAGGGCATTAAACATCAGCTCAGCACTCAAGAGCAAGAACTGTTTCTTTCCTCGCTTATAGTAAAATTGTTGTAACTGTAGGGAATGTAAAAACGGATACAGGCATATGATTTTTTTTCTCTTGGGACTTTATAGGGGAAGCGGCTTATATAGAAATTTTACAGCCCTGATTATACATACGTTATAGCTTGATAAGATGATTTTTTCCAAAAGTATTGATATTTTTCTTATTTCTCCACGAAAACATAATATGTTGTGGGTACTCATTAGAAGCTCTGAGTAAGGTGCTTCTATTGAGTACCCACATCATGATTTCGTGGAGGAATAAGTAAAATATTTACCTGATATCCACTCTTATCTAGACCTATGATATGTATTGAAAGGCTATTTCAGGGGGAAAAAATCTAGAGAAGGAACAAAATAAACATAAATGTATAATTAGTCAATTTGTGTTGGGTGATCAGTGGCAACTTTTGGGAAGAATATTATCATCAAATATTTATGTCCCCCACCTATGGGGGAGGGGGACATATTGATTTTGGTGTGGATCTCGTTGGTGTGACACTTTATTCTTTGATCTGGGTTTGCACTGTGCTCAGATATGTCTGTCTGAGTATTTAAGATAAATATGGTTTGTTCCTTGTTTTACTGGAATAGCCTTATCTTAGTTAGATCATTGCTTTGTACTGCTTTTATTTTGGTAAAGTCATAGTTCCAGCTCATGGTTCCAGATAAGATGTAATTTAAGAAACAAATCAAAAGAATTATTAAGAAGGTGTATTTGGTGATAATGCTGGGATAATTCTCTCTAGTTCTCCATAAAAACATATGTTGTTTGTATTCATTAGAAGCACCTCAGCATATGTTGTGGGTACTCATTAGAAGCGCTTAGCTGTAACATTTTTTTTGGAATCCTGTTAGTTCCTACAGATTAATGCTTAGCATGCTAGGTAAAATTTCAGCAGACAATATATTGAAATCCTGAAATATTTTTCTTATTTTCTCCGGAAAACAGGCCTTGACATTTCATGCAAATTGTCTCCAAAGAGCCTATTTTTTCTAGAGCTTTGATTATAGTGTCTAAATTTATGGTGTAATCAACAGTGTCCCTTTACTTATCTGGAGCCAAGTATTGTAGTGACCTTGACCTTGGAGAATGGCATGAAAAGCATGTGCAAAAACTGTGGTTTGCTTTTCTTGATGTTTCTTTTCTTTTATTTTATAGAGGCTGATCCTGAAAGATGGAAGGAACTTTAGAATGGTATTATTTTTATATTTTGTTTGATTTTTGTTAAGCTAACTGAGCTTTCAACTGGTGTTCAGTCATTCTGTTTAGAGGTCAGCTGCGATACATCGAAGATCATCGAGAAATGTTTCAAATGTCAGGATTCTAAATATGAGTCTCAGTGTGAGAAAATGTAGCTTCTGACATGTGCCCAAAGAAGACTCAAATCAGCCTAGTCTGATCAGTCTGCATTGTCCACATGAAAAACTTTGCATCCTTGGCTATCCAAAACCTGCCCAGTGAAGATTCTGATCAGATTGTGCAAATGTGCAGGCTGATCTGAATCTTTGCTGGGCACACATGTCTGAAGGACATTTTTATAACTTTGCAGCTCATTTAAACAACTTAGGTGTACACCATAGAACAGTGGTCATGCAGAACTTGATTTCAACTATTTTCTGGAGGAGGAGAAATCCTCAAACAATGAAGGACCATTCCAAACTGACTACTTGTAATTTATATATCAAAGGGCTTTTGTGGCATTAAACAGCATACTGATGATTACCAAGTATATAAGAACTTAATGGACAAGTCTCTATTGTATTAAAGATAATAAAAGAATACTGTTTTGAACATTTTTGAGGGGAGACTGGAATTTCATAAGAGTTACTTTGCATATCAGAAACAGACTGACTCCAGATACAAACGTGTAGCTGACTGGAGCCAGCATTAAGGATTTGGCAAATGAACAAAGGAGCAGGACCAGTAAGCAACCACAGGCTTTCAAGTGGGCCCTACTTTCCCTACCTTTTATATGTGCTCCTACTTTTCCCTACTTTTTTCTAAAAATGCCCTACTATCCCTACTTTTTAGTCCAAAAATGTTCAAAGTGACCAAAAATTGTAATTTTTTCCTTGCTCACTTAGAGTTTGTAAAAATCAGGTCAACTTAATCTGAGCAGCCGCGATGCAAAAGTTTATGAAATATTCTTACTTCAGTTGTACCTCTTTTTTTGGAATATTTATTTTGGTATTTCCTTTCCATGGTAATGTAGTTCTATTGGTCAGAGAAAACTTTGTTGCCTATTATAGCTTTATGTCCGAAAACACTCAGAAAATCCCTACTATCCCTACTTTTCAGGATTGAAATTCCTACTTTTGCCCTACTTTTTCAAAATTTTGAGCCCTACTTTATCCCTACTTTTTTGATGGAGGGCACTTGAAAGCTTGCAACCATTATAATTGTTTCAATCACATTTAGATAGCACAGTAATACTTAAATGGACCGGCCTGAGCAGCTACGCTATTTGATAATCCTAGCTGTTTACACAAAATATGGGAGATTATTTTTTTTTTGTAAACTACATTTAACAGCAAAGAATGTTTGGAGGACATGGATGTGCATTTGGACCATGTTATTGGAGTTCCTGCAGTGAACACCATGTGTTCTGCTTGTTCGCAATTTTGTTTTTTATTAGCTGCATATTTTTCGAAATCTTCACGTTACAATTCTGATCAGATTGTGCAATTTTTTATGAGAATCAGAAGATTGACTCTGTGTGCAAAACTCATTGTCACTTAGACATGCATCAAAAGCATGGATTTAACACAAAAAACTAAACAGGTTTGTAATGTGGTTTTGCAACTTCAGAATTGGCGTCATTGTCTAGGAAAAATGGCCAATAGTTTTTTGTCCCTATAAATAACACACAGGGAATTTTCAGGGCAAGTTTCATGGCTTAAAAAACCCATTCACTTTGTTCATTCATTATGTCCCCCAACCTATGGGGAGAGGGACATATTTATTTTGGTGCGGATCCTGTTGGCGTTGGTGTCGGCATGGCACTTTCCTGTCTGCACAATATCTTGTGAACCAGTGGTTGGATTCTTTCCAAATTTCCATGGATATATAAGTGGGACATAACAGAACTGGTTAGATTTTGGTGACTTTGACCTAATTTTAAAGGTCACAGCAGTAGTAAAGCTGAAAATTCATGGTTTGGGGACATCTGTTTTCTCGGTAAACACTGTTAAAAATTTTAATTTTCATTTTAATCCAAACCTTCATCGCTGACAGATCTAGACAGTGTTTTATGAACTTTATTGGAATGCAAGGGCAATCACTTTACTTTTTCTTTTCAGTTTAATTTGTATAGAAACATACAGCAATCCTTTTAGAATATATTTGCTCTACACATGCAAACTTAACCCTTGCCTTGCTGAATAAATTAAGATGCTATGCACACTTCTAATTTTCAATCAGATTACTTGATCCGGGTTTTTGATAGAAATCCACATATTTTATGACAAACAGTGCAGATCCAGATCAGTTGGCCAACTGACCTGGATCTATACTGTTTGCTAAGACAAGGCATGTCATGTTCAGCAAGAGGAGGATAATTTTTGTTTTAGGGATTTTTTTAAATACAGTATTGTTAATGAAAAAGTTTTTATCTAAAGTATTTTGTGAAATTTTATTTTTTTCTTTGCTGGGTCTTTGGACATCTTAATGCAGTATGATGATTTTACTGTGATATCTGTAGAAACAGAGAAATAGTTAAAGAAATTTCCATTCAAATGTTTTGGTGTCATTAGAGAACAAAGTATGTTGCAATTTTATATGGTAGGACATTCCAGCCATTAAACGTCACACAAGATCAAAATCAAAGGTATCATTATTCTAAAGAAAGTTCCTTGAAATAGTTGTGTTCTTAGTACATATTTTGTATTTTTACTTTTTGTGTTGTTTTGCATGTTTTAGGTTGGTTTAAACTTTTATTCTGTATTTTCTTGTTACAAGTTCAATTTTCTCCCTTCACTTACTATGCTTTGACTTTTCCAATCTGTGTAATCATTTATGTACATGAAGTTCTGTAAATTCAAAACCTTTACGCAAATGGTGGGTAACTGTCAGGTCTCTGGCTTCAAATCAGCATAAATATAAAGAACTGTTTGTTTATGTGTGAATTTCTTGTGCAATATCTTCATAGTTTTGGCTTTCAAAATTGTTTGCCCCATAACTTTCATGTAGATTGATCATGAAATAATTTCTATGGTCATTATCCTCTTTCTGCTGATACAAAAAGGCAGCCATACTGGTTAACCACTTAGAGGACTAATTGATAGTGTTGACTGGGCGGTAAAACCCAAACCAACCAATCAACTGAACCAACCAGCCAAACTTACAGGACAAAGTCTGCCCAGGAAAAGCCTTTGATGAGAATTATTTTGATTGATGTACTTGTAGTTTGTTCATTGAGTGGTGTTCTGTTTTGTTTAGGCTCTTCCAAATGTAAACCAGAATGGAGAGGTAGAAGAAGTGAGGCATAATCCAGTCTATGATGAGGATGACGATGACAGAGAGAAACTTCTAGGTACAGTTGTAAAATATTTTACATGTTATATGCTTATTCTTATGATCATAGCTACAGACAAAAGAGGATATCCAGATAATATTTTTCTTATTTCTTTATGAAGACATGTTGTGGGTACTCATTAGAAGCGCCTTGGCAAGGTACTCTCTGTAAGTACCACTCATGTTATCGTTGAGAATAAGAAAAATATTTGTACTTTTCAGTGAGGAAAAAAGCCTTATCTGGAGCTGTATAATGATGCATTATTTATGTCTCCAAATCTATGGGAAGGGGGGCATTGATTTTGGTGTGGATCCCGTTAGCGTCAGCGTGACACTTTCTTGTCTGCACAATATCTTGTGAACCAGTAGTTGGATTCTTACCAAATCTTAATGGATACATAATTGGGACATGACAAAGAACTGATTAGATTTTGGTGACCTTGACCTAATTTTCAAGGTCACAGCAATAGAAAAACTGAAAATTCACGATTGGGGGAAATCTGTTATTACTGGTTAGTTTTGTTGCTGCAGCCCGGGTATTGATTGCCCATTCAAGGCTGGTGTTGTTATGTGGGTACTCCAGTTTCCTCCACCATGTATGACCACCAAATGCCAACATTATTTCTTTCGAGATAGAGTTTATGAGTTCACTGAGCTTTCTGTGTAATCGAAGTAAAATAAAGTTTATGAACTTTTTTTTTTAATACAAGGCATTCCTATAGGAAACGAGTGAGAAAAGTAATTTTCTATATACTCTTCTTGTCTGGAGCTATGAATCATCAGACTGGCCAGACCACACAGATGCACAGGTTGACCACTGGCTGGAGTCTTTGTTGGTAACCCTCACTGGCACAGTTGCTGAACTGATATAGCGTCCACTTTGTGACTGGGTGGTTGTGGGTTTGATCCCCTGTGTCATATCAGAGACTTAAAAAATGCTTCAAGCTGGTCTTTTGCTTGGTGCTCAGCATTAAGAAAGAAGAATTAGAACTGGATAGCCTGTTGTCAGTATAATGTGACTCAGTGGAATATCAGGTCATGTGTCTGGGATGTGATATTCCAGTGAGGCAGCCCAATAAAAATAAGCATTGAGCTCCCTGTCACATCCAGAAACCATTGCCATATGACTGAAAGAATTGTTGAAAGCGACATACAACCAGAATAAAGAAAAACAATCATTGTTAACCTAGGCCTCGTAGCACATGAAGTTGTTCAGGACATAATTGACAATATGCAACACTACTAGGCCTCCGCATAACTTTAGATAAGAGATCAATAAACACACAAAACTAAAAACAACTGGACCCAGTTGTTCAAAGCATTGTTAGCTTGACAAGCTTGTTAGTGGTCAAAATGTTAACTGCTCGAGAAAGTACAATATTTAAATCACAGATATTTTTGCTGAAAAAATGTGAGTAGCTTTGCAAAATCTACTCACATTTTTTCAGCAAAGATATTAGCATATATGCCTTATTTAATGATCAAAGTTTTAATGATATGTTAACTAACAACAGCGTTAGTTTTGAACAACTGGGCCCTGAAGTGTAAAATTTTCTGGGCCAAACTACCTAGTTTCAGCCAGTTGGGCCTCATCAATGACCCTCATATGATTTAAAAAAAAAAAAAAAAAAAAAAAAATTGACATGGGCTCAGTGATCACTAAGGACTAGAAAATATAAACTACACTATAGTGTATCTTAACCCTTATCCTGTTGAATAAATTAAGATGCCACTCCTACTTCTAATTTTCAGCCAATCAGATTACTTGATCCAGATTGTTGATACAAGTTCACATACTAAAAGTCAAACAGTCTAGATCCTGATAAGTTGGCTTCTTCAGAAGCCAACTGATCAGGATCTACACTGTTTGCAAAGGCAGGCATATCCGGGTTCAGCAGGACTAGGGTTCAGGTTTTTTCTAAGCAAAGAATGAAGGCTGCTTTCAGACTTTGCAGGCTAATGTGTCTCTATCCTGTTTTCATAATACATCAAGGATAATTTTTTCATGTTCAACCATTATTGTCTGGATGTCCACCATGAACTCTTCTATCATGCAAGTCAGAAGTGTGTATTACTTGTTCAGAGGGATGTTATACTGAATTGGTTCTGTTGGTGTAAATTGACAATGAATGGCAAACAGTGTGAATGCAAATCAGATGTGTTCTGCAGCATCTAATCTGGATCTACACAATTTACAAATGTCCCTTTTGTGGGAAGTTAGGCATAAATGGTTAAACGTAGCTCCAAATAAGGCAATTTTTTCAACCAAAAGCATTTGATATATTTCTTATTTCCCCATGATAACATATGTTTTGGGACTCAATGAGGTGCTTCTAATGAGTACCCACAACATATGTTTTCATGGAGAAATAAGACAAAATGCATATATCTGGATACTCTGAAGCTATGGTTAAAGTTCAGATCATGTATATTTTCAGGGCGGCTACCATCAAATATAGTTCCGCTCAAAGACATCATCTTGTTAGCACAGGGCTGTATTCTTCTTCTCTACCTCAAGCAACATCTCAAAGATATGTATGGTTTTACTGATAGGTATGTATATTGATTGATACATATAACTCTTACCAGGCATATATAATATATATATATATATATATATATATATATATATATTCTTTGTTGAAGTTTGTTTAAATCTTTATTTATAATAACATTTCCAAGCTTCAGTATCCTGTGGATCCAAAGAGTTCCTTGTATATAATGAGTGTGCTAGCGCATCAAAAATATGCCCTATCCGACGCGTCATTCAGAGAAATCAAGCATAATACTGTTCTATGAAACCTGTTTATTAACAAGCGTAGTGGTGCAGTGGTTATGTTTCCTGACTCTGAGTGGCTAGGCGCTGCCATCCAGTGGTATTTCATATTTCTCTCTATACACTTTTTTCTGAAGTACTTGCATCAGTAATGATCCTGGGCCGGAATTCTTTGTTGAAGTTTGTTTAAATCTTTAGTTATAATATTTCCAAGCTTCAGTATCCTGTGGATCCAAAGAGTTCCTTGTATATAATGAGTGCACTAGTGCACCAAAAATATGCCCTATCCAACAGGTCATTCAGAGAAATCAAGCATAATACTGTTCCATGAAACTTGTTTTTTAACAACCGTAGTGGTGCAGTGGTTATGTCTCCTGACTGTGAGTGGCTAGGCGCTGCCGTCGTAGCCAGCGTGGGTTCGAATCTCACTCAGCCCAGTGGTATTTCATCTCTCTCTCTCTCTCTCTCTCTCTCTCTCTCTCTCTCTCTCTCTCTCTCTCTCTATATATATATATATATATATATATATATATATATATATATATATAGGGTAATTACTTGAAATATTTAGACACCCTTTATGGGGACTAGATACACATGGTAGATTTGATGCCATTTCTGCAGAGGGAAAAGCTTTTGTGACTTCTGTTTGCCTTGCTGCATGCCTATCCGAATATTTAGCATATATATGGTAACCAGGGCTCAGTACTTATCCTAAATATTCTGACAGATGGGCCTCGGCAAACAGTGAAGACCTTGCTCAAAGAGCTCCTTAAAAAAGTAATTTGTTCTATGTACACAGTTTGCCATTCCGTCACAGTACTGACATGTGATTATGTAGTCAAAATAAATCTCAGGGTAAATATGGTAATGTGTCAGAATATTTAGGGTAAGTATGGAAATTATAATGGCAGATCATTCAAGTGGTCAAAAAATGTATGAAAATGTATGCATCATATCATTTACTAGCAAAATTACATGACATGTACCTTTATAAGACAGACAACTTTTTCCACATCAATCACTATTTAAAGTCAGTCTCGAATGTTGCTCTCTTACACAGGTTTTACTGTACATGTAGAGAAATATAAAAGAGGTCAGATCCAGCAAATTTAAGTCATGACTGGGTATTTGCATAAAGATGAAAAATATCCATCTACAATCATGTGTTTAGTAAGAACAAATGAATATCATCTGTTGGACAAAATTCAGAATCTCAATATTGCAGTTCCTATGTTGAATTGGTGGCCTATTGTTTCATGGGTTCAAATATTGGAAATTTTTCAGATATTAGTGCACCTATCCGGTATAGACAGGATAAAGTGGGTAGATTGTCACATGTTGGTGTGGGTAATTGTCACATGTTGGTGGACATTGACACTTGAACCATGAAAGCAAAATGCTATACAAGAGCATGCACAAACATACAGCTGGTCTGGAATAGGAGAAATATTTTTAAAAGGCTCTAAAACACAAGAGTTTCACCAAACCATCTTTAATTAAAGAGACATTTTATAATAAGTTAAATGGCCATTCTTAGCATCATAAGTATATCAGTGGATTTGGCTATTCTTCATACATTTGGTGTGCTGAAACATTTATTTCATTGAATTGTTCGAAACTTTACAGATGGGATTAATTGTACATTTTGTTCTATTTCAGTAAAATACAGAACTATTCCCCTACTGAGGCAGCTAAAGTCTATGACAAACCATTAAATCGCAAAACCCTGGTTAAATTTAACCCAGAAAGTGTTCTTAATTTGATGCAAAACAAAGCTACTGAAGATCTCAATGATGAAGAAGACCGGGAGAAAGTTGTGATGGATTATTTAGAGGTAAGTTTTTAACATTTTCACCCCTGAGTTTCCGAAGTAGTCTCTTCTAGCTTTGATTTTGGACATATCCATTGTTGCAGATGGGTGTCATTCAAAAATCCAAACTGAATGGCAAACAGTGTAGATCCTGATGAGATGGCTCATTATGAGCCGTCTCATCAAGATCTACACTGTTTGCAAAGGTATATGTTTTGGTCTGCAGGGTTGAAAGAGTTAAAGCAAATGCGGACTTAGAAAGCCCATGTTATTGTATATGCAAAGAGCAGACCTCTTGTTGCTCTTGTTGGCTCGTTTGACCCGGCACACGGATAAAAAGACCTTATAGTTTTCTGGTGTGTGGTTCTTCAAATGTGTCGAGGCCCAGACATGCGTTTTGCCCAGAAATTGCCTGAAATTTCCTCAGTTGTATGTACATGACTGCAAACAGTAAAGGCTCTGGCAAGACTGCACTCATGCGTGGGCTCATCTGAGCCTTTGCTGGTCGCCTGTGTGATAAGTACTCTTTTCCCATGTGCTGGCAAATTTATACAGTCCAGTCAGGACCTTTGCTGTTTTTGATCAAAGGATTTGTTAAGGAGGAGTACTGGATGATAATCCTGACATAATTTTTCTTAGTTTTCCATTAAAACATATGTTGTGTGTACTCATTAGAAGCACCTTTTTTTTTATTTCTCCACAAAAGCATATGTTGTGGGTACTCATTGGAAGGGCCTCAATAAGGCACTTCTAATGAGTACTACCACAGCATATGTTTTTGCTGAGAAGGAAGTAAAATATCATGACTTTTTGGTTGAAAAAAAGCGCCTTGACTGAAGCTATGTTAACCCTTGTCCTGCTGAACCCGGATATACCCTGCCTTTGCAAACAGTGTAGATCCAGATCAGTTGGCTTCTGAAGAAGCCAACTGATCTGGATCTGCACTGTTTGCCATTAAGTATGAGAATTTATAGCTACAATCTGGCTCGAGTGATCTGATTGGCTGAAAACCAGAAGTGGGAGTGGCATCTTAATTTATTCAGCAGGACAAGGGTTAATGTTGTTGTATGTTTACCTTCCAGTTCAAGGAACTGATGCTGAGTGTTGATCCTCCTGATGAGGATGATAGTGAGGAAGAAAATGCTCAACAACAGCGGAACAAAGCAGGAGGAGATGCTACACCCAGACAGACTGGAGGGCCAACACCTTCTGGGGCCACTGGGGATAGAGCTTTTATTGATGGGGGACCTGGAGACGGGACACCTGGGGAGAGACCATTGGTGAATGGTGACGATAAACCAGGTGTAGAGATGATAGAGATTGATGGGGAGGGTGATGCTGAACCATCAAATTTTGATAAAGAATCTCCTTCAAGTGTTAGTGTAAGTTACTAAGATTGTTTTGAAAGGGATTTTAGGAATACCGTATTTACCCTAAGTTTTGGGACACCTTATCTTCTTACCATACTTGTCCTAAAATTTGATCAGAAATAGTCCATTCTGCTACCTGTCGAGATGTTTAGAATATTGCTGTATGTATGGCAAAAAGTGTTGACCCTGATCAGATGCCGCATTCTGCAGCGTCTGATCTTGATCTACAGTTTGCAAAGGCCTATCTATCCTAATTCTTATGACGGTAACTACAGAAAAACTATGTACTAGAGTTTTACACCACTTTCAGTGAAGATTCAATTTATGATATTTTCCCCAAGTGTTTGGACAAACATGCCTGAACAAGCTGGATCCACTCTGTCATTCAGTCACCAGTCAAGATACATCACAAGGTAATGGCTTGTTCAAAATGTAGATGAAATGTGAATAGTAGTTAAGGAGTGCGAATATGTAGTGTTTATACTGTATTACTTTTTCTGTAGCAGTGGTAGGACTGCTTGGTACTTGATTTTTTTTTTTTTTTTTTTTTTGTCATTAAGTATATTTGTATGAGCATATTCTTGTATTACATATATATAAATGAAATTGAGATTATAACATTATAAAATCTCTTGGAATGAAAATCAAAAACTTTGTGATTTGTCCAACTATGTTGTATCCAAACAAAAATGTACAGATTATATAGAAAAGTGACCAAAAAGGGTCATTTTTCTATATAATCTATGCATTTTTGTTTGGATACAAGATTTTTAGGACCATATTATATCTGAAACTGCTATAATGAGCTGTATTATAAGGAGGTTTATGTGTATTAAACCTGCATTAGCATGGGTGACTTATGCATGCAAGTTTCTGTCCGTTCGTCTGTGTACTTCCATCTACCCTAGCGTTCACCCTAAATGAAATCTACAAACTGTAAAACTTTACAGATAGTTTCACTTCACTGAATGTTTTATCTTACTGAGCTAAACAAGGATGGCAACTCTCACTCTTCTGATGCTTGTTATCACATTTTTCTAAGCAGGTGGGACATAAACTTCAACAAAATTCTTTATATTTTCTTCTTTATTGCAGGAAATAACAAAACCAAGAGTACCACCAGTGATTATATCCACAGCAAAGCTACGAATGCCTCACAAAGACAAAAAACGTGGTTCATTAGTGCAGACTATACGCCTTCCAGGGGCTTCTCAGTTGCAAGCCTCAGCCCATTCTCACACCCCATCACATTCACATTCTACAAGTCACTCGTCATCATCATCATCTCGTTCCCATCACAGAACAGCACCTCCGTCATCACATAAGAAGAAAAAATCAAAAAAGAAAAGAAGACGTTACACGAGTGACTCTGATGATGACGATGATGATAGTGATTTTGATCCAGGTTATTGATAGTGCTTAAAGACCAAGTATTGTGATAATTTAGGGCCAGATGAATAAAAAACCATTATCTCAGAGGCATAATTCATCAAACAATACATACTTGTGCACATAAATCTTACTTGCAAGCAGTGTAAGTAGGATCAACCATGACAGGTGACACTGCATGTGATTTTGTGTTAAGGGGAATAAATACACTTTCAAGGGAAGCAACTGTTGTGAAATTGTTTTGCCACCCTTCTGAAAGGAGTCTACTCTAAAAGGAAAGAATTTGCTCCCAGTGGGAGCAAATTCTTTCCTGTTAAAGTAGATTGCTTTTCAAAAGGGTTTTGAAGCACAGGAAAGCAAAGAGGAAGTCACTAGAGTTATCTCCCTTGTGGAAAATGGTGGAAAGTGTCCAAGCGTATCAAGTCTCCTTAAATTCTGGTGGGGTGGGATGGTGTTAGATTCTTAAAGAGTAGTTAGTAATTTATGACAACTCCAAAGCAGCAAATAGGTTAAGGTTGTCATACATTTTCAGACGAGGATTTTTGCCGGATTCAGTGTCAAATTTTAAGGGAAATTATCGCAATTTTTTAAATTAAGTTACCAAATAAATTTTATTCAACAAACTGCCATATTATATTTTAGTTTTTTTAATGCTGTAAATGTATATAAAGAAGATGTGGGCAAAAGCTGCTGTAAAGAGAGAAGTATTTTTACATGTGATGTGGTGTTCTTAACTGAAAGTTTGAAGTTTTTTTACCTTTGTAAATGTCATTTAATATAGTGATTGTTTATTCAGGGCTCTAGGTATGATGAGTGTAAATTAGATATTTTCTGTACTTAGTAGAAATGTATGCTATGGGATCATATTAGTATCACATAGCTCAAGGTAAGAGGGTGCTCCCATATACATTTGTAGTATTTTTCTTGTTCTTCATGAAAACAGGGGAGGAGCTTCTGAGTACCTACAACATATGTTTTCATAGAGAAATAAGAAAAATGTCATTTGTCCGCCAAAAAATATGTTGTGGGTACTCATTAGAAGTGCCTTGCCACAGTGAGGCATTTCTTATGAGTACCACAGCATAGGTTTTCGTGGAGAAATAAGAAAAGTTATAAATATTTTCTCTTAAAAAAGTGCCTTAACCTGGAGCTGTGGTATCCTACAACAATTCTAATGAGATCCAACAGCAAACATTTTCTTTTTATCTATTTTATCTCCAAAATAACCTTATCTAGAGCTCTGTTTATTTCATTTGTTCACTTGTTAAAAATTTGATCTTCTCATCTTGTTCATTTACTATTTATTGCTATGTTTTATAAACATTAATTTTATCAAAAAATTCATCAGTCATCAAATCATTGTTCATTCCCATTTATTCTGCGAAGTGCAGTTAAAAAGATTCAAAATTACAGATAAAAAAAAATTAAAAGAAAGATGAGAATTGATATGGTGTTCTTTTATGTGTACAAGAGATTTTTATATATCTAGATGCCACAGATGGCTACCAAACCTGCCTCAGCGACGAAGAGATAATTTGTAATCCGATACACTGGGAATATGAGCTATCATTCTGCATTACGAAAACATACCTATATAATTTTGACCCCCTTCAACCCCACTTTTATA
Organism: Anodontia alba; assembly: GCA_964016985.1. Lineage (NCBI taxonomy): Eukaryota > Metazoa > Mollusca > Bivalvia > Lucinida > Lucinidae > Anodontia > Anodontia alba. Next base: position 89,562,580 of record OZ024825.1, on the reverse strand, counting down.
TAGTAAAACTGGGGTTTACAGGGGTATACATTATTTTTCTTATTTCTGCTCAAAAACGAGTACCCACAATCTATATTTTGAGCAGAAATGTGAAAAATATCAGAATTTTTATCTGAAAATTTTCCTCTTTTTGGTTGTAAACTTTTCAATTTATTTGAATAGGCATGTTTTCGTAATGGAAAGCGGATTAGCTTGTAGTGCTTGATAAGGTTTTTTTTTTTTTTTTTTTTTTTTTTTTTTTTTCAGTCGAAGAATGTTGTATTTTTCTTGTTTCTCTAGGAAAATTGTTGTGGAGACTCATGAGAAGCATCTAATGAGTACCCACATGTAGTCAGAGAAATTAGAAAAATAATCATTTAAATACTCCTTATTAAGAGCTATTTCATCCATTGAACATTTATCACAAAAGTAGCAGATGACATATTATTTAGAGAATGTTGGACTTGATTGATATTTCATGTGAATTGTCTCTGAGACAATTTTCACATATCATTTCCTACCTTCTCCGAAACATAAAAAAATATAATAATGTCTGCTAATATTTTCTTTTGGCACTTTAACACTCTGCATGCTGGGTAAAAATTTCAGCAGACAGCATTTTGAAATATTTTTCTTATTTTTTCCGGAAAACAGGTTTTGGTATTTTGTGCGAATTGTCTCCTAAGAATGGGACAATTTACATTAAATATCAAATCCTGTTTTCAGGGAAAAGTAAGAAATATTTCAGTATTTTGTCTGCTGCAAATTTTATACAGAATGCTAAGCATTAAACTGTTGGGGATCTATGCTATTTGCTTTGTACATTCTACCAGTCCCAAATGGTGGATAACAACAGGGGACAGTTCAACATTATAGAAACATGATAAAATCCTACACTGCTACTGTACATAGATAGTTCTAGATAAAGGGAGTGTTTAGAATATATTTTTATTATTTTTGCATCAAGGGTATTTGTTAGAATCGCCTTTGCTGAGGAAATTCCAGTCAATACCGCAGTTTTGGTGCAAAAATAATAGTAAAAAATAAAACAAAAAGAAAAAAAACCTAAATTAATCTTAATCATCACCTCAGAGTTTAATCTAGGCTATGTGTTTGCAGACATAAATTTTGAAAATCTGGTGCATCTAGGTGGCACAAAAATGCAAGTTATGACACTATTCTGACTCAACAGTGTACAGTTGCTAAAATAACTTGGAGCTGTATAGTTTCATTCATTATTTTACCCAGTGGTTTCTGCATGCTGTTTTCTCTGGGCTAAAACCTGAATGTGCGTGGGAAACATCACCATTTTGCATTTAAAAAAAAGAAAAAGCTACTTTCATCAGAGAAAAAAGCAATACCATATCGCCAATTTCAATAATAGCAGGAAAATTTATTTGGCATGTCAGATGCACGCCTTACTAAACTGTCAAAAACAGATGGAAAAATGCTACCTTTGGTTGGTAAAAATCAGAGAGCAAGGGAAAAAATTGAGAACTCGGGGCACATCTCTCTGGTAAATTGCATGATGGCCTAACTTCTTTGAAGTAAAATTGTGGCCCATCAAAATTTCCAGTAGCCCCTTTTAAAAGCTTCAGTGCACCTTTGTTCCACAACTGAAAATGAAAAGTCTTAGGTTGAACATTGCCTCATCTGGAGCTATGGTTACAGTCTGTGAAATACAAGATAAAGAAGTGTTTGCGAAAATCAGCTTTACCTCAAGTGCATGTGAATAGCAAAACTGCATCTCAGCCTCTAGCTCAGCTTGCAGCCCAGCATTTTCTTCATGAGGCTCTGCAGTAGATACCAAAAGTTGTTGAACAGAAAAGTAATGGAACAGGAGTTAATTACCTAATTTGAGTCGCAATATGGGAAACATACCATCAGACATGCATCCAGCGATGAGGCCATATAAAAAAGTGTGTGTTTAGAGTAACATATTAGAAAAAATAGGTAGTGTAGGTAGGGATTTTTTTTTTTTGATTTTTTTTTAATGAAGAATAATACCAGAATTATCAAATATATGTGGACTTCACACATATTTCACATAAAAATTTGCAAAGTCTGTTTGGCTATCCTTAGCTGGGTCTAAAGTACTGCTAGAATATCAAACAGTGTAGACCCTGATCACCACGACTGTGGCTCAGTGGTAGAGTGTCCGCTTGTGACCGGGAGGTTGCGGGTTCAATCCCCGGCCGGGTCATACCAAAGACTTTGAAAATGGTACTAGCTGCTCTTTCGCTTGGTACTCGGCATTAAGAAAGTAGAGCTAGAACTGGTCAGCTTAGTGTCAGTATAATGTGACTGGGTGGAATATCATGTCAAAGTGTCTGATATTTCAGTGAGGCAGCAATTTAAAAATGAGCATTGAGCTCCCTGCCACATCCAGACACTGTTCTGATATGACTGAAAGATTGTTCAAAGCTACACTAAGCCCAAATCAAACAAAGACCCTGATCACTGTTTGCTCAGACCTACTTATCCTAATAGTAAGCATAAATGTTTTATTCAAGTAAAACAGAAAAAAAAATGCTAGGTTTCACCAGGAAATTTAGGTAGGGTAGGGTTACCCTAAACACCCATACTTTTTTATTTGGCCTGACGCAAATCAGCCTGCACATCTGTGCAGTCTTATCAGTCCATTGTCCACATAAAGAAACTGCATCTTTGGCTGTACAAAATGCAACCAGTGAAGATTCTGATCAGAAACGTCTTTTTGGAAGGAATTTGTTTTGCAGGTAAACAGGAAATCACAAAAATAGACTCCCTTGTGAAAAGGGGGGAAAATCTACCAAGTGTACCAGTTGCCCTTAAATTGTCTGCACATAAACATTTGGGCCTCGGTGGCTCAGTTGGATGCGCCGTCCGACTGGAGACCAGGAGGTCGCGGGTTCAACCCCCGCCGAGGTCGGCAACATTCTTTCGTGGAGATTGATCATGAAATATTTTCTACGGTCATTCTCTCCCTTCCGCTGATTCAAGAAGGGCAGTTGTCAGTTTCTGGCGAAAGAATGTGCACAATACTGGTTAACCGCTTAGAGGACTAAGCCTGCCCAGTAAACGTGTGGTTAGGTAAACTGACCGCGCTCGACATGACCCCATTGGGTTGACTGGGCCGTAAAACCTCAACACAAACAAACATAAACATTTGTCAGCAGGTCCAGGCTGCCTGGCACTGTTTATCAGATTTCATACATATGCATGTAAATGTAGATGTTCACATACGAGTATATATCTCTTCCAAACAAAATATTTAACCTTTACCACTCTCTGGGCATTTTCAGCAGACGGCAAATTGATGATATTTTTCTTATTTTTCCCAGAAAACAGGATCTGACATTTCATGCAAATTGTCTCCTGAGGAGACAATTTGCATGCAATGTCAAATTCTGTTTTCTGGGAAAAATAAGAAAAATATTTCAAAATGTCGTCTGCTGAAAATTTTACCCAGAGTGCTAAGCGTTAAAAAAATAATTTGAGTACAAGAATAATTCTGGTATTGCCTATAGTAATACTTGCATTTAGAAATAAAGTTGACTCTCGTTCTCAAGCTCCAAGGGACCTGCAGTTTTAATTTGAGATAACAGTAGTTGGAGATAAAAGGAATTGAAATGTTAAGTACATATAGCAAACTAAACTAATCATGTATAAGGATCTGCCATATGGTAACAATACATAATGATAATGTATATATGAACTGCAATGTAAGCAAAGACTTATCAGACTATGCAGAGGCACTGGACACACATCCAAAGGTACTTTTTTATGCCCCCGCCATTTTCAGTGGGGGTGGGGGGGCGGGGGGAGCTCATATAGTATCACCACTGTCTGTCCAAATGGTTTCCGTGCAATATCTTTTGAAAAGATTGGTATATTGGATTGACATTTTATACACAGGTATATAATCATAAAGTGCAGGTCAAGGTCAGTTTTGGGTAAAATCCACCAAATATTTTGGGAGTTATGGCCCTTTTTCAACTTCGAAAAAAGGTTTCCGTGCAATATCTTTTGAAAAGATTTGTGTATTGGATTCAAACTTTATACACAGGTATAAATATAGGTCAAGTTCGATGTAGGGTAAAATCCACTAATTATTTTGGGAGTTAAGGCCCTTTTTCAACTTTGAAAAATGGTTTCCTTTCCATAACTTTTGAAAAGATTAGTGTATTGGATTCATATTTTATACACAAGCATATAATTATAAAATATAGGTCAAGTTCTATTTAGGCTAAAATCCACCAATTATTTTTGGAGTTTCGGCCCTTTTTCAACGTTGAAAAATAGTTGAAAAATCGTTTCTGTTCGATATCTTTTGAAAAGATTAGTGTATTGGAATCAAATTTTATACACAGGTATATAATCATAAAATCATCAGATCAGTAAGGGTAGTGCTAGATTTACATAGCTTCTTGTGTGCATTGCATGACGTCTCTTAAACAGGCTGGCAGATTTACTTCAAACTTGCAGGGATATATCATTGGGACAAGCTTTGGAGCTGATAAGATGTCGACCTTGACATTTTCAAGGTAAGCATATGACAAATAGAGCCAAATTTATGTGATGGGAGACATTTTTTTTTTTAAGATCTAGTTACCCCAAATATTTGAACACTTACTCCTTACCATAATTACTAAAAATTTAAGTAGTTAACACCTAATGGTGTATCCAAACCATTGCTACCCATATGGCAGAGTAGACTGATTAAACACCACATTCTGAAGTGTCCTGGATCTACACTGCTTAAGAATAACTGCATGAATAGTTTTCATAAATACAGTATTCACCACAATGAAATAGAGGATATTTGATTTTTTTTTTCAGTGGAAGATAGGATTTTATTTCACCGAATGAACAAATGTACAAAATTGTATTTTCACCACGAGTGAAAATACAAGTTTTGGTGTTCATGTGTGAAATAAAATTCGATCCCAGCTTCCTTTTGCTACCTGGGAGACATGCTCAGCAGCCGGTGGCTGTAAACTTTCAACCACAACACCTGTGAAAACCGCCTGGAATTACCAGTTCTTTTACCGCCACCTCTCTTTCAAGATACGTGGCCGCGTGTACAGCTCTTGTATGCGGAGCGCAATGCTCCATGCCAGTGAGACTTGGCCATTAACAAAGCCAAATCTCCAACGTCTGCAGCGAAATGACAGAGCAATGATCAGAGAGATCTACAGTGTTAAGCTGCAAGACATTGTCACCACCAGATCCACTGAGCTACTTGCGCAGCTTGGCATTGAGGATCTGGACCTCATTCTGAAGGAGAGAAGGCTCCGCTGGTATGGACGTGGAGCGCTCCAATGGCGCAGCCAAGACAGCCTTTGACATACAGGTTGATAGAAAGCGTGGGCCTGGGAGGCCCAAGATGACATGGAAGCAGCTGACAGAGGGATTACAGAGAGCTATGGAAGCTCTCGGCTATCGACCCTCATACCTGGAGGCCATGCATGCAGCAAGCCAGCTACCTGGAAGGGGGGCCCACTGATGTGGATGTTGCCCCTGTATCTGCACATTAATCAAAAATCCGATGATGATGATGATGATGATGTCATCATCATGATGATCCTACACTGAAAAAAAAAACAAATTTTCTGTTTATGTTTTTATTCACAATAATTCAACTTCTATCTACTCTTCGACACTTACGTCGGGAAAGTAACCTTTTTTCTAGCCATTTCGCGTCAATTTGGTCTTATTCAGCTTGTTCAGGGGCCTAATATTGCGTATAAAACAGTTTTGTACCTAGAAAACGAGGCCAAATAATTATTAAAGCAATACAACGCAAGAATAGTCCGCCTGATGTAGCGTGCAGAAAAACATTTACGTCAGTGCAATATATGACGCCAGCGGTTCTAACACGTAACGTTAACCTCTTTACATAATTTCAGACAAGTATTTTACGATTTAAACCTTTTGGCAATGTTTTTGACATAGAATTCATGAGGAATTCGATTTCGTGAAAAAAAAAAAAAAAAAAGTGGTACCAAATTGAATATTCGAAAAACGTGTTTTCACTGTTTGAAACATTGAAAATATTGAATTCGATTTCACTGAGAAACCTCTATATTTCATTGAAAAGCATAAAAGAAAACAAAAGAAATCGACACAGACAAAATACCGCAGTAGGTGATAGTCCGCATGAAGTCGCATGCAGAAAAAAAAAAAGTTACGTCAGCGCAATAAATGACGCTTCACATAATTTCAGGCAAGTATACTACATCTTAAACCTTTTGGCGATGTCTTTGACCCTGAACTCATGGGGAATTTGAATTCAAGAAGTAGTGCCAAACAGTGAAAATCCGAAAGTCTTAATTTCATTGTTGAAACGGTGAAATAATCGGTTTCGATTTCACTGAGAAATCTCTATATTTCACTGAAAAGCATATAAGAAATGGCCTATTTTATACCTTTTTTGAAAAAAAAAAATGTATTTTTTTACAAACCATTGCAACTATAACTGATTAAATCCATCGACACTAAAATAACAGTCATGCCAGGGTCTTTGGGACATGTAAGAACAGGGAAGGCCAACACTCCTGTACTCTACTTTCGACATCTAGCTTACACAGAAGTAAATGTGCAAACTTTTGTTCTGATTTAATGCAAAACCATTTGTCATAACTACCTGTGCACAAAAGCTTTCATTCTAGTCAATGGATTTTAAAAAAAAGAACAATTTCACTTTTTTTCCCCATTGTTTGTTTGTGTTGAGGTTTTACGGCCAAGTCAACCCAGTGATGTCATGAGCGCGGTCAGTTTACCTAACCACACGTTTACTGGGCAGGCTTAGTCCTCTTAGCGGTTAACCAGTATTGTGCACATTCCCATAGTAAAAATGAATGGAAATTATGCAGAAATCTGAAGGGTAGGTAACTTGGAGGCAGATTTTTAACAAGTTCCGTTTGTTCAATTTTTCTGAAATTTTCACAATATTGTTGTGAAACCTCAATAATTCAAATTCAGCAAAGAAAAGTAAAAAATATTTTCTGATACAAAATTTCAAAAAAAAAAAAAAATAAATAAATAATAAAATAAAATAAAACTGCAAGCCATGCACCATGCCCCGCCACTGCAATGTATCAAGCAAGTGACAAATCAAAATAATTTTGATACCAACATGTTCCTTAAATTCTAATGTTATGCGGTTCTTATATGTCACCGCCAAGGGACAAAACTGCGTGTCAGACTTCCCCTTGCAAATGCAAGATTTGCATCTCTTACGTATATTATAAAAAGAAAATTCAAATGTTTGTCGTGAATATGACTTTTATTTCATCTCGTGAAATATACATTTTTTCACTTGACTCGATGAAATAAAAGCATATTCATTCCAAACATTTGAATATCCTCAATACATTTCTGTAGTATTAGGGCTCGAAAAAAGTCTAAGTTAAAAATGAAAAAAAATGTGATAAAAAATAATTTCAGGATTCTGAAAAGACAATATGCATATCTTCAGACCATCCTAAAAGCGCCTGTAAAGTTTGAAAAGGATTGGCCTAAAACTGTAGGAGGAGTTGTGGGCACACGAATGGTGGGGGCGCTGACGGACGGACAGACAGACAGACGGACGGACACTCAAAATTTCAGAGGGTATAACATAATACCCCGCCACTTTTTTGGTGGCGGGCATAAAAATCACTTTAGTATAGAAAGTGCATACGTCAGACCAATTTTGGCCCTAAATTTAATTTTAAAGTCAATATTTGAGAACAAAACACAGAAACAGAAAGGACAAATGGTTTCTGATAAGATATGGTCAATCAGAACAAAATATTCTTATTTAAAACAAAACGCCAAGCCAAAACGTCTTTCCAAGTGATGTCGAAAGAACAGCAGGCTCTATATCCATACAGTCTGATCTAGATGGTCGTGGTTACCGGTTAGCACAGGATATTGCCAGATTTACATATATAGCTTCTTGTGTGCATGACAGATTTTCATCAAACTTGCAGGGATATATCATTGGGACAAGTTTTGGATCTGATTAGACTTTGGTGATCTTGACCTCATTTTCAAGGTTAGCCCGTGACAAATAGTGGCAAATTTAAGTCAAATTTATGTGATGGAGACTTTTTTTTTTTTTTAAATAAAAAGATCTAGTTACCCCAAAGATTTGAACACTTACTCCTTACCATAATTGCTAAAAAATTAAGTAGTTAATTTGAAAACCTAGTGATGTATCCAAACATTACTGCCCATATGTCAAACAGTGTAGACCTTGATCAAACACCACATTTTGAAGTGTCTGATGTGGATCTACACTGCTAAGAATAACTGCTTGAATAGTTTTGTTAAATACGGTAGTCACCACAATGAAACAGCTTACTTTATACCACTTTGAAAATGAAAAAATAAAACCAAGGCAATATTTTTATAAAACCATTGCAACTACATTTGTATAACTCATTAAATCCAGTGACACTAAAATAACTGTCATGCCTGGGTCTTTGGGACGTGGGAACAGGGAAGGCCTAATTTTGTGAGAACAGGGAAGGCTTTTCATCCATGCCATCTGATCTAGATCGTCTTGGTTACCTGTCGGTGGACAATGTATTGCCTGATCAGTGCCATTGCACAGGATGACTTGCCCCTTAACCATGGCCCTGCTGAACCCAGGTATGTCCTGCCTTTTCAAACAGTGTAGATTCAGATCTTCGAAGCCAACTGATCTGGATCTGCACTGTTGGTCATTCAGTATGCGAATTTGTATCAACCTGGATAAAGTTATCCGATTGACTGACAATTAGAAGTGGGCGTGGCATATTTATTTATTCAGCATGACAAGGGTTCACTTTCAGAATATTCCCCAAATATCTTTTTTCATAATACAGTTTAAAGGTTAATGTCTAGATGTGTTAAAAACGTTTACCATATTAACCCTTTCATCCCTGAGTTTCTGGAGTGGACTCTTCCATTCTTGAATTTGTACTCGTCCTGATGCAAATAGGGTTTCAGTCTAAAATCAGAAACAGAATGACAAATAGTGTAGATCCTGATGAGACGGCTCATTATGAGCCGACTCATCTGGATCTACACTGTTTGCACAGGTATTGGTTTTGGTCTGCTGTGCTGAAAGGATTAGCCATAAATACTGGGATACCATAATTCCTTACCATAATTCTCAAAAAAATGGAACATGTCCACTTTACTACCACTGAAAATTTAAGGTTTATTACCGTATTAGCAAAAACTTTTCCAACTAAAAGTATGTCATCTCTAAATCATGAAAGAATCAAAGACAGCGTTGATTCAATTAAGATATCTGATTCAGTTAAAGGTATCTTGCTTTAGTTAAAGATGGCAATTAAACGTACCATACATGTAAATAAAGATTAAGCTGTCTGCATTAAATGCTTAGTACTCTAGGCAAAATCTTCAGCACGCATATTGAAGAAGTTTTTCTTATTTTCCCCCAGAATACAAGTTTTGACATTTCATGCAGTTTGTCTCTAATGGAGACAATTTGCATGAAACGTCAAATCCTTTTTTTCTGGGGACATTAAGAAAAAAAATAAGGTTAGTTTTTCGTCTTTTGAATTTGCCCATAGTGTGGTAAAGGCAGTGTCTCCGGGTACGGTACCGTACCTAGAGACCCAAGGTCTCCGGGTACGGTACCGTACCTGGAGACGATTCGTGTAGGACTCACTCAGGGTACAGCAGCACATAAAACAGCCATTATAACTTATTTTTTTTTTTTAGTTGTATATATTAAAGCACTTAAAGGAATATTCTTTTATTTTTCTGCGGTTTACTGAAGCATGTTTATATATATTCCTTGTCTCGTGCAGACAACACAAAAGGGATTAATCTCGTTGTATATTGATAGTCAAATAGATGTGACAAATTCCGCAACGGGAATCATATGGTTATACGATTATTGTTATTAACTTTCAGACCAGATTAGTTTCTTTCATGTAACAAACTGTGAAAACCCCCGTTAATCTTGTGCGGTACCGTACCCGGAGACACTTCCAAAGGTTAAAGATACATCTGTTTTAAATAAGCTCAACTTTATTTTATTATCAGAAATACTGTTCCATATCAAGTGGGTAAGTCCCGTACGTAAGGTTTTTATGTCCAGGGCCCAGTTGTTCAAAGCTAACGATGTCGTTAGTTAACGATTCGTTAAAATTTACATCGAGTGATATGCAAATATGCTGAAATTTTTTGCTGAAAAAATGTGAGTAGCTACTCACATTTTTTCAGCAAAAAATATCAGAATATTGTATATTGAATCTGCTAAAACAGTAAACGAAATGACCCTTAACGAGCTCGTTAAGCTAACGACGCTTTGAACAACTGGGCCCAGAAATTTAAGACATTAAAACTAAGAAAACTCTTAAATTTGGTATGGAATAGTATTGAATCTGAAACAGAGGTGAAGAAAGGTGTTATCAAAGCTAGAGTCCTTACGGGAGTATACATCCTGCAAACTAACAGATGTCTATACAGTGGCGGAGCTGTCAAACCAACATGTCAGTTTTGTTGGCTCGAAGATGAGGACATCTATCATATGGCGACACGATGCCCAGCTTTTCACGACATCCGTGTTGCTACAATACAACGATTGAAGCAGATGGTGGAACAAAGTAGCTGTGACGAGTGGAGAACGTATTTCCGTGACTGGGACACTGTCCTGAATGTGTTGATTTGTTCGGATTGTGTTACGCCTCTGGTGCCAGAACTGCCAGTTCCGCTCAAATGTATTGAGCAAGTTGCCAAGACATTCTTTTATAAAATTCACTTAAAACGTCTATACGGTTATGTCAGTAACGGGAATGATGGCTGTCAACACCCAGCTCCAGCTGTGTACATAGTAAACTGATGGTTTTTACTGAACTTTTACGTCCCGAAAGGATAGGAGGATAATACAGAAGAAAAGAAAAAACAAAAAAAAAATAATAGTCTCATTGATTTCCAAAGCGACATGAACCCATTGAATAGTCGAGTGTTTCAAAAGCTTCATCAAAAACTCTATCCAAATGGGATGGAAGAAGTAAATTCAATTTTAGTTAAATCCAGCAGTCGTGATCACCGGTGTCTCTGTTTATCCTGAGCTTAAGACATCTTTAATTAAATTAAGTGCCATTATAAGATTTTTGATTCAGTTAATTTACACTTTGCATGCTGGGTAAAAAATTCAGCAGACGACATTTTGATATATTTTCTCAGAAAATAGGGATTTCATGCAAATCGCTCCTGACTAGACAATTTGCATGAAATGACAGCCTATTTTCGGGGAAAAATCAGAAAAAAATAGTTTGTCGTCTGCTGAATTAGCTCAGAGAGTGGTAAAGGTTAATATATGTTAAAAATGTCTTAAATTTTTCTGTTTTATTTGGCATTTTAACTGGAATACAAATATGTTTGACAATGAAAGAATAAAAAATATCGTTAATTCATATAATCTAATATAACTGCGATATTTTTGTTTTAGTATAAATAAATAATCAATATTGTTAAAAAGTACAAGTTTTGTTGTAAACTGGGACTCGTCTTTTTGGAGTTATACTGTAGGAACATGTAGGCAGAGTTTTGTCCCTTGAATACTCGTGTCGGTGTTATCATGCAACATGGACAAATATTTAAATAAATATATGGGACGTTTCGAGAAATGTTTGTGTTTTGTAAATAGAACTCATATTGTTATCTTAGGTTAGCTTATTAGCAGGATATTCTTAGAAGTTGATCTGAAATCACTGGGAAACCCCATACTGAACCATCGCCTTCTTTCCCAAATCGAGGCTTAGCGTCGTGTTGCCATGTGACGGTTCCCGAGGACAACTTGGCGGTTCATTTAGCATGAAAGCAATATTCTCTCTCAGTGTTTCATGAACAGATGAAATGCGTTAAAATGTGATACAGGAGTTAATGATTTATTGATTCATTACTTGGTGATTCGGTGCTAACGGAAAACAAATTCTAAAATGGCTGAGAAGAAGTTTAAAGGATCACCTTTCGGCACACAGACAGCCAGGTAAGTGAGGATTTCGCTGATCTACAATCGGGTTAGTTGTCTTACTTTCTTATTCTACACTGACAATTTAACATGCTTGTTTGCTTTAATCATGCAACCACTTTATGCATTTTCTGAATAATCACACGTGTAAAATGTAGAAATCTGCAACAATTATAGGTGGCTTCACAGACTTTTACAACATAAATAATACAGATTAAATACACTGGCATTTAAACAAACAAGGGAAAAAAAAAATAAATAAAAATAAAAAATAATAAATAAAATAAAAGAATGAATGCACTGCTCATCTTTCAGGAGTTCTCCAATACAATAATGCAGTAATAGTTGCAGGTTGGATATATCCTGAAAAACCTGCAAAATATTTATCCAGGCTGATTAACAGCCTTGAGCAGCTGACCAGCAGTTGATCAAAAATGATAATAATAATAATAAAAAAAATGAATATGGGGATATCTTATCTGAGTCTTCTCTGATGTTTTAATGGCTTTTCTTTGTATTGATACATGGTAAATATCAAAATAAAGGAAAGCCACTTAAACGTCAGAAAAGACTCAGACTATATGGACCCAGGAAGTGCACAGCATAAATTTGTGGGAGTGTGTGTTGGTGTGGGTGGAGGGGTGGCAGGGCATTTTAAACCAGGTTTTAATGACAGCCAAGCACCCTCCCTCCTTGATATGTCTACATTTCCATTTAGCAATTTGCATGAAGTGTCAGCTCCAGATGTTTAAGTGGGGTGAGAAGGGAGAAGATGTTCATTTGCATTTTGAAAAGCTGTCATCAGCATGCTAGGGAGGGTACAAAGAATTACCAGAACACACCAAAATACCGGAACACACTGGAACACACTTTCATTTTTTATTTTATTTATAATAATACTGTTTGCTTTTATGACTTAATTGCTGTTTGTTTGTGTATAGGATGTTGTTAATTAACAAATTTGATCTTAGTAAACAATTTTACCATTATCACTCTGATATAATTCAGCTGATGACAAAATGATATACTAAGATTGAATTTGTTAATATTACATGTAACTTCATATTTTTCCAACAAAAAAGATTTGACATTTCCCATGCAAATAACCTCCGTTGAAGACGATAAACATGAAATGTCAAAACCATTATCCGGAGGAAATATTTCAAAATGTCATCTACTGAAATCTTTCCCCAGAGTGTTAAGGGTTAATATCAGTGTAGTGACTCATAAATAAAATTTTCTGAAACTGATCAGACTGTGCAAATGCATGGCACGGACAGTCACTACACTGATATTAACGATTCAGACATAAAAGCGAACATTTATATTATAAAAATAATGTATGAAAGTGTGTTCCGGATATTACTAGTGTGTTCCGGTGTTTTGGTGTGTTCCAGTATTTCTGTGAACTGTGCTAGGGATACATATTGGGTATGTTAGCAATGGTTCATGTCAAATTTAGAAACAAAGTTTGCCTGTTGTTTTCTAAAATTCTTGTTTTTTCTACAGGTTTGATGTATCTGGAGTTCATCCTAAGAACAAAACACCAGGAACTTTTACAGAAATTCCTTATGACAAACGATCAGTTGAAGAACTGGTAAGTTGGTTTCAGTGCAGCCTGCTCCAGACAATATTCCTTTAGTACTCAACTTACCCTAACTTAACAAACAGGCCTGAGCAAACAGTATAGACCCAGATCAAAATGCTCGAAGCAGTTTGACCAGTGTCTGTACTATTTGCCACTTCAACATAGTATTTTGTGTACCTCAACAGGTAGTCAAGTGGATTAGTCAAATTACAGCATATCTCCAGATAAGAGGGGTATCCACTTAATAGTATTCTTATTTCTCCATGAAAACATATTGTGGGTACACATTAGAAGCGCCTCGGTGAGGCACTTCTAATGAGTACACCATAAGTTTTTGTGGAGCAATAAGAAAATATCAGTACTTTTCAGTTGAAAAAAGGCCTTATCCGGAGCTATGTTTAGGATAAGTAAGGTAAGGAGTTAAGGTGTTAGGATATTTTTGGTAAATACAGACTGTATTTAACCCTTAGAATGCTTTTTTTTTTCTATAAATGGGGTCCTTGGAGAAGTACCCTTTTTCCTTCCTATTTAAGTGATTTTACCATGTTTGAAACACTTTTGTTTCTGTTCAGTATCAGTATCTCATGGAGGAATTGATGAATCCTGAGCAAATTATGTACACTGATGGTTGGGAATTCGGGATTGTTTAATACTTGTTTTCATTCCTATTCAACAGAGTGAATGCCCCTGTTTAAGTCAGCAAGTCAAAAACTTTCTCAATGATGCTGACACATTCTAAGTTGGGGCTGTTACCTGGCTTTTTTTCCCTTTGTTCAACAGTAATTGGCCTTGATAATACCAGAAAATTGTTTCTGTCCAGTATCTCTAGAACAAATGGTAGACTTGGTCAAATTTGCAATGTACACTGATACTGACAGCCTGGATTTTCAGACTTTCAACAGAATTATGTCCCTTGATCAAAAATACCTGTAGAAACAGTTGATGGATTTTTGGTGAAACTGGCATGCGCAGTTTCTGCTCAGTATCTTTAGACGGATATTGATGTATTTTATCAAATTTTGCATGCATGTATGCACTGATGCTGATTGGGAAGGATTTTTATCACTTTTCTTCAGAGTTAAAGGTCCTGATTGACATCAGAAAATTGTTTCTACCTGATGATCATCAAAAATGTGAATGAATATTAACAAACAGCATAGATCTTGAGTAAAATACTCTAACAAGTAGTTCCTTACATACTAATGTTCTAAAATTTGAACTGATCTACACAAACCCTTTATAACCCATTGTAGACTGAATAGACTCCCAGACTATATATTGGAGTTGTCCAATTTCAATTTTAGGTACGTCCGGCTCTGAGAATTACATATTCCTAGAGAAAAATGGCTAAACTATTTGCAAACAGTGGAGACCCTCATCAGACGCTGCATTCTGCTGCATCTGATCTGGGTCTGCACTGTTTGCCAATTATTTTTTTACGGATCTCCCGACTACAATGGGTTAAAATCTGTCTGGCATAGGTCAGACAAATGGTTAAAATGTACTCGAAATTCTAAGAATGTTGCTGGACAGAACAAATTTTTGTCTGACAATTTACAGGACTAGATAAGAGATGGTATCAGGTAAACATTTTTCTTAGTTCTCCATGAAAACATGTTTTGGGTACTCATTAGAAGCACCTTGGTGAGGGCTTCTAATGAATACCCACAACATATGTTTTTTGTGGAGAAATAAGAAAAGTTTAAGTACTTTTGGATTGAAAAAAGCATCTTATCGAGAGCTATGGGTCACATGTCTGGTGGTCGTACTGATTTTGTGTAAACTGTGAATGGCAAACAGTGTTTGATCATTTAGCACTGGAGCAGTTTGATCTGATGAGTACACTTCTGATGAGTATAGAGAAATTAGAAAACTGTTGAGACTTTTTGGTTGAAAAAACAAGTGCCTTATCTGGAGCTATGGTGACATTGCACCCTACTTTGTAAGTCTTAAAGATTAAAATGTAACAAAATATTGTTGTCTAGACAAATTATGGTTGAGATTATTAATCACACTGTTAAATGTGTTTGGAGTGTTTAACTAAGATACAGGTTGTTTGGTCAATTGATTGTATATCTCCTACTGTGTTTACAGATTCTTTCAAATAGAGGTCTTATAATGCATATTTGTGACATTGTTAAAATACTTAAACAGCTGTTTAAGCAAAAGAAAAAAAGTAACACTGTTAGGTGTTACCATGTACCAAATGCACTAAAAATTAAGGAGAAAATTAGTTTTATAAGTTCATAGTTCTAGATAAAGTTCTGTTTTTAACCAAAAGCTAATAAATTATTAAATACTTTAGGACGAAGGAAAGTACACACTTACTTTTGGCAACTGTTTGTATGGTGATGGCAGTTTTCTAAAATTTTATGAGTTGAAAATTCAACAATCGAAAGTTTTGAATGCAATAAAATATTTTATGCAAACATGCCAAGTTTGCTACACAATAAATACCGGTATATATATAAAAAAAAAATCACACACAGACCTTTCTGATATAAGGTTCATCACTTTTACATTAAATTGCTTTTTTTTTTTGTGCACAAAAAAGTCCAAATGCTTGCTTTGTATGGCTGTATGCAAACACACAAGACAGGAATGTCACACCTAAGACATAGTGTATTTCGATTAAAACAACAGGAGTGTTTACTTCAAGTTGCCTGTAAGTGTTCCTCTGAACTTACATTGTGTTTCATTGCAACCAGGATCATTTATCTATAAATTTTGCACCATTTTCCCTTTCACCAAAGTTAATCGTCTTTCAGCATTGGAAAAATTACCATACATGAAATAACAGTCCTCATTTTTCTGAAGAAAAAATATTGGAAATGATGTCTGCTGGAGTTGTGATTTGTGCTTTAAGTGTTAGGTAGACAATTCACATGGAATTTCAAGCCTTATTTTTTTTTGAAAAATGCAAAAAAAAAAAAAAAAAAAATGAATAAATAAATAAGAAATAAATAAAATAAAAATGTTATTTGCTGCAGTTGTGATTAGCACTTTAAGTGTTAGTATTTCTGCTATTTCAGAACCGCCGTATGGGCCCTGGGTCTTACTATGTAGATGTTGGAGGATTCAACAAGAAATCTGTTGATGAGAGAGCCTCTGGGCCTGGATGGTCAAGAGCCTATGAAGTGGAGAGGATGGCAGCATTACCCCACCTGCTGCATAAAGATCAGTGGGAGCTCAAGAAAATGCTGGTAATTATTTTAAAACACTTATTTGGCAGTCAGTTTATTTTGGTGCTATTGGACTTGCCAAAATGAAACTCTACCAATGTTCAATTTTCTATAAATGTACATGTATATAGTGTGGCATACATCTTGACAATATGAATGTTCCACAATTAAGCCTTAAAGCTCGGAGAATGGCATTTGTCATTATGGTGGGGTAGGGAGTTGGGGGGAGCAGGGTAGGGGTTGGGTATATGCCAGTTCTAAAGCCTGTCATTCTTACTATACACCAGATGCAGCCATTCAAAACAAGTGCTCCTATACAGGAGGGAACTTTTTTCATACAAACATACCACTCTTCATTAGAACGTCAGATGCTCGATTTTACCCATGCTAATATAGACCGAGTATACCAAATTTCAAGCTGTCAGAAATTTCAGCACCCACTTCGGTGTCTTCTGAAGTTAAGATTTATAGGGGTATTTAGACAACCTAACTCCTCGCCATATAGAACAAGTCCATTTTACAACATGACATGACTGAAAACTGCTGGATGAATGGCAAACAGTGTAGACCCTGATATCAGGTGCCACATTCTGCTGCATCTAATCTAAGTCTACATTGTTTGCCCAGGCCTGTCTGTCCAAATAAGTACATGTATATATTGATGTTTTTTTTCTTTTTTCTCCACAAAAATATATTTGTGGTACTCATTAGAAGTGCCTCACCGAGATGCATCTAATGAGTGACTATAACCATAACACATATATTTTGTGGAGAAGTAAAAAAAATATGTGGATACCCCTTCTTATCTGGAGCTATGGTGTGATTCTGCAGTACCCAATGAGTCTGTGACATAACCATGCAAAACCTGATCAGACTGTACAGATGTGTTACTAATATGAACCTTAACACTTAAAGCGCCAAGCAAAATTTGCAGCAGACGACATTCTAAAAAAAATATTTTTCTTAGAAAATAAGCCTTGAAATTTCATCTGAATTGTCTGCTTGGCAGATGATTCACATGAAAAGTCAGGACTTATTTTCTAATTTTCTAAGAAAAAAAAAAAAAAAAAAATATTTTTAAAAACATCTGCTGCAGTTATGATAGAAGCTTTAAGGCTTTAAGGGTTAACTGTCCAGATGTTCCTTGATTCTTACTTGCCGTGACACAGCCCATTTCCCTATTATCTGGCTATCTAGGATAAATATTTTATATTGATTTGATTAGCTTATTTAACACTTAGCATGTTGAGTAAAATTTCCAGCAGACAACATTTTCAAATATTTTACTTATTTATCCCAGAAAATAGGCTTTGACATGTCATGCAGTAGACAGTTTGCATGAAATGTTAGTACCTATTTTCTTGGAAAAATAAGAAAAATATCATTAGTTTGTCATATGCCAAATTTGTCCATAGAGTGGTAAAGGTTAATTGTCTGAACAGATGGGTCTTGCCGTCATTAAAAAGGCCTGTTCATTAGATATGAACAGCAAAGGGCCTGGATGAGCCTGTTAACCCTTGTCCTGCTGAGCCCGGATGTACTCTGCCTTTGCAAACAGTGTAGATCCAGACCAGTTGGCTTCTGAAGAAGCCAGCTGATCTGAATCTGCACTGTTTGCCATTTAATATCTGAATTTATATCAACAATCTGGATCAAGTAATCTGATTTGCTGAGAATTGTAAGCGGGCATGATATCTTAATGTACTCAGCATGACAAGGGCTAATCCATACAGTGTATGCTGGGCTCCACAGTATAATAGGTAGTGCGTCTGAATGTAGATCCAGGAGTTGCAAGTTCAAATCCCAGCTTGGTCACATAATTTTTCGTGGAGATTGATCAAAAAATCATTTCTCGTCATTATCTCTCATCTGCTATGCAAGAAGGGCATTTGTCAGTTACTGGCAAAAGAATGAGCACAAAATACATGTTAACTGCTTAGAGTACTAAGCCTGTCCAGGAAAAGTGAGTACAGTTAACGGACCGGGTCGACATGACCGTAGAAGTGTTGTCTGTTGAGTAAAGCTCCAACTCAAACAGTTTAATTCTAACAAACTGATCAGTGACTTTAGTTATATACTGTGTATTTTGATATATTCCATAGTATAAAATGATTTTTAAGTGGACAGAAAATGCCCAGGCCCCAAGGTTGTAAAACTTTTTTTGTGCTCAATTCAGCTGAGCATGAAATTTTCTCTGCTAATAAATATGAAAATGGCAACAATAGTTGGCATTTTCATATTTATTAGCAGAGGAATTTTCATGCTCAGCAGTGTTTAGCAAGAAAGAATTTGAAATTGTTAGTAGTTTTAGATTTATTAGCAGGAAACATTTGTAACTTTGGGGCCTGATTAGAGGTGCCCAAAGACCCCTTTTAGCTTGATGTAGCACACTTAATGAATTAACCAATTACTGTCGCTTTAGGTAGAGACACCCAGGAAATTGGGTGGCATCAATTTTTTTTCCACTTGTCAATTAAAATCAATACTATTATATTATTGAGTAGGCCTTTCCTGCAAATTTCTAATTGATGTCTGCCTGGAGAAAACGTACTTTAGTATTCGTAACTTAGATGTGTGTTATTTTTCTTACTCATAGCTCCAGATAAGTAACCACATATTTTTCTTATTTATTCACAAAAACATGTGTAGTAGGTACTCATAAGAAGTGCCTCACTGAAGCATATCTAATGAGTACCACAACATGTTTTTGAGTGAGGCACTTCTAATGAGTAGCCACAACATGTTTTGCAGAGAAATAAGAAAAAATATCAGAACAAGAACAGATTTTCCCAGGGTGGGCATTACATGGTGCTTCTAGATTTGTTTTTTTTTTTAATATGCGTACATGTGAAAGTACAGCTAAAAAGTGCAAATTTTTATACCAGTGTACACTTAAGTAGCACAATCACATTCCAGATTAAGGGGAATTGGATATGCTTTCAAGTGAGGAAAATCAGTCAAAATTGTTTTATCTCCTTCTGAAAGGAGTCTACTCTAAAAGGAAAGAATTTGCTCCTTCTGGGAGCAAATTCTTTCCTATTAGAGTAGACCCCTTTTCAGAAGGGACTTGATGTGCAAGAAAGCAAACAGGTCACAATAGTTGTCTCCCTTGACAGAAGTGTCAGGATGCCAGGAGTATCCATTTCCCGTGAACTAAAATTAAAAACTACCAAAGTACATTTTAATACTGCTATTCCTTTTAAACTTGTCAGGGCCTTCACCTTTTGATATTTTATGCTTATCAGTTTTTGTACTGTGTTTGTGAATGATTCTGTTACAAAAGGTATTCAGGTGTGAATCAAGGTGAATCTAGTAAGCTTAAGACAGTTTAATCAATCTTTCAAAAGATTAAGCATTGAAATTGAAATGTACATTATAAAGGAATGAAATGAGTTTATTTGAAAATAATTACGTCTTATCCGATACATGCCAATATTTTGTAAACGCTGATGGGGGTAAATACCTGAGATTATTTTTAATGGCCTGCTTGCTGGGTAAAAATGTCAAAGAAAAATATTTCAGAATGTCTGTTGAAATTTTTACACAGTATGCTAAGTATTCAGTTTACCCATTTCTCTGCCTCAGCATTTCATTAAGTCTTGTTGTTCAATATGATCGACCCAAACTTTCTGAAGCAGACTCTCCCATCATTGAATTTGGGCATGTCCATTGTTGCAAAGAGGGTTGTCAGTCAAAAATCAAGAAAAGAATGGCAAACAGTGCAGATCCTAATCAGATAGCTCATTATGATCCATCTCATCAAAAGTCTGCGTTGGTCTTAAGGGCTGAAAGGATAAATTCGATATCAAGACATATATTATCTCATTTATCAGTAATCAGGTAACACAGGTTTATATAATTATTATATGAAGGAACATTAATTAACCCTTGTCCTGCTGAATAATTTAAGATGCACGCCCATTTCTAATTTTCAGCCAATCAGATTACTTGATCTGGATTGTTGCTATAAATTCACACACTCAATGGCAAACAGTGCAGATCCAGATCAGTTGGCTTCTGAAGAAGCCAACTGATCTGGATCTACACTGTTTGCAAAGGCAGGGTATATCCAGGTTCAGCAGGACAAGGGTTAAAACAAAATAAAAATACTTATCATACTTCCACGCAAACAAAATTTGAGGTGGGGTTTGGGTCAGCTTGTCTGTTCTTCCACTTTCCATCAGCCTTGTTGATCAGCTTGAGGTAATCATCACCATGGTTAGTTTGCTCTTTCTCTTGATGTCAGTGATAGGCTGTGGCATTTCCTGGATTTCTTCTATACTAGCTGTTATTGATGTTCCAACTTAGTATCTTGAAATTTCTATTAAGTATTTCAAGCTAGTGCTTGTTTCTTATACATGTGGTGCCCTGAATTTTCTACTTACTTGTATGTATTGTGCTGATAACAAGACATTATCTGTTCACTTTAAAATTTACTCTGTGAATCTTTCCGTCATTAGGTGGAAAATTTCAAAATGCAAATGCATGTTCATG
The DNA here is from genome assembly GCA_964016985.1 of Anodontia alba. Lineage (NCBI taxonomy): Eukaryota > Metazoa > Mollusca > Bivalvia > Lucinida > Lucinidae > Anodontia > Anodontia alba. The sequence continues at coordinate 89,541,372 of OZ024825.1, read as the reverse complement.
TAAAAGTAGCGAAATGCCTAATAGGTGAGTATGAAAATTTTGAAACAGTAGGACTTCTCTTTGGCACTTTTAATTGTATTATGTAATAAAAGGAAAGTTTAATAAATAGGTGATGGTTTGATTAAAAAAATAACATTATCATTTTTATGGTATTTACCCTAAATATCCAAACAGATAGGCTTGAGCAAACAGTATAGACCCAGATCAGACTACTCCTAAAGAGCAGTTTGATCTGGGTCTACACTGTTTGCCACCCAGTCTGTCCTTTTAGACACATTATCAGGTTGTTCACAATGGGCTTGTTCAAATTTAGGGTAGGTATGGTAAGTGTTCAGATATTTAGGGTAATTATGCCACTTTTTAATATTATTGGTATAAACTTCTACTGTTGAAAATTGTACGTGAATTAAGTTTAGCATTTTATTCATAGTTTGCTTTAACTTTATTCTCTTCATATTTCATTTTCTTCAAGTTTTTGTTATGATTTTAAGTGTTGTTAGAAAGTTGAATGTGTCCTTATTAGAAAACTAACAGAAAAAAAAAGAAAATAAAAAGGGGCAGTAGTTAAATTTTAAGTGGCTACCAGAGTGGGCCAATTGAGTGGATTTCAGATTTAAGGAGAATTGATTCACTTTCAAGGCAATTCTGTTAAAATTGATTTTGTCCTCTTCTGAAGAGGACCAGCTCTGAAAGGAAACAATTTGTTCCCCATGGGAGCATATTGTTTTTCCTTTTTGAGAAGATACCTTTTCAGAAGGGAAAACAGGAAATCACAAAAGTTGTCCCACTTGTAAAAATTAGTAGAACCCCGTAACTCCCATTTTTTTTCTGACTAGCTCCATACAAAATAATAATAATAATAATAATAATAAAAAAAACAACTTGTGACAGACACTGGCCTTATGAACTTTGACAGTGGTAGGCAATGAAATGGTGTTGAAATGTGCAGATAGAGTGCAATAAATTGGCTATGAAATGTGTTAACAGAAAGCAATGATCATGAAATATGTCAACAGAATGCAATGAAGTGGCCAAGAAATGTTTTTCATTGCTAGGCAATGAAGTGGTCATGAAATATGTGGATAGAGATCAATTAATGGTCATGGAATGCAGGAGTGAGAATTTTCAGCAGATTAGCTGATTTCAGCGGTTTTTATGATTTTTTAGAAAAATAAAAAGTTCTGATCATGACACAAGCTTTTGAAATATGGTATTTTTGTGGGGGGAGGGTAGGGGTATGGACATTTTCAGCGGTTTTGTTGAATTATCATTCCCACCCCTGTGAAATGTGTCAGCAGAATGCAGTGAAGTGGCCATGAAGTGTGTAGATAGAAATGCAATGAAGTGGCTATGAACCTGAGTCAAAAAAGTGCAATGAAATGTGTCAAAATTGCAGTGAAGTGGTCATGAAATGTGTCAGCAGAATTCAGTGAAGTGGTCATGAATTGTCAGTAGAGTGCAATGGAGTGCTATGAAGTGTGAATTGTTTGTGTCATTAGAGAACAATTAAGTGGCCAGGAAATGTGTAAACAAATCATAATGAAGTGGTCATGAAATGTATCAGTAGAGTGCAGTGAAATGTTCATGAAATATGTCATTAGAAGGCAATGAAATTATCATGCACATACGAGGTAGTGCAAAAAGTTCTGTCACTAATAGGCTTCCATAGTTTTATCCCAGGTATATTTTAAAATGCTTCACTGCACTGGAATGGTGTGTTGAATAGCTAATGATACCCGTTTATTTTGTGCAAATTGCTTTCCAACTGACCGAGTTATTTCAAATTGAAATAGATGCTGTCATATACACTGACCAATTTACTTGTTACATTGGAACATGGACCAGAAGACTGAAATTCGTAGCTATATTAAATGCTGCATTAGGCTTAATATAGATTCAAAGCAGATATTTAATGAATTGTGTGGTATATATGGACCTCAGACCATTTCAGTGTGCACAGTTTTTAGGTGGGTTAAAGCTTTTAAAGCTGGAAAATTTTCTGTTGAAGATGATACCCGTCCTGGAAGGCCTAAAACCTTTGTTACCAAGGCTAACATCGCTGCTGTAAAGATCATGGTCGAACAGGATGCCCGATTGTCTATCAAAGATATAGCTAGTTGTACTGGCATATCAGAAGCAGTGTGCAAACAATTCTGAAAAAGCGTTTGGACCTGAGAAAGGTTTGCGCTAGGTGGGTACCCGGGGACTTTTGAAAACATATAAAGGCTGTAATAGTCAGGTTATTTCTAACTTGCTAACAGGCGATGAAACCTGGATGCACATGTTTGAGCCACAAAGAAGGGCTGATAATAAGCAATGGAAGCGAAAAGATCAAAAATGCCCATGTATTGTCAAGAGAACGATAAGTTCGAAAAAGATGTTGCACACAATTTTCTTTAATTCAAGTGGGCCAGTTGTTCAAGTACCTTGTCCATCTGGTCATACAGTCACTGGCCAATTCTACAAGAATTCTGTACTGAAGAAAGTGAAAGAGTTTTACAATAAGAAAAGACCAAGCAAAGGATGGTCAGGAGTCCACCTTTTACATGACAACGCCTCCTCTCATAAGTGTGAGGTTGTTAAGTCTTTTTTGGCTTCTGAAAAGATGAAAGTTTTAAACCATGCACCTTATTCACCTGACCTGCCCTGAGTCCCTGTGACTTCTTTTTATTTCCAAGGCTTAAGAAAATGCTTTCTGGAAATTAGTATACTTCTAGAAGTTCTTTTGGCAGCGTTGTTTATCAGTGTCTCCAACAGATACCAAAAGAAGACTATTTATCTGCTTTTCGCGACTGGGTAAAAATGTTACAAAAATCTGTTTCTGTAAAAGGGGAATACTTTGAAGGTTTGTAATAAATATATGTGTGATAAAACGTAGCACTGAAGTAATCAGGACCCAGTGACAAAACTTTTTGCAGGAGCCTCGTAATTCTTTTTTTTTTTTTTTTTGTTTTTTGCCAGCCATTTTGATTGCTACAGTAAGACTGGTTTGGGAGATACTGCTTTGTATTTTTTTTTGTAATTTCTTGTAATTTTTTTCCCTTCTTTCTTCTCTTTTAGGTTTTACCACATTTTGTAGTATATTTCATTGTTCTGATACATGTCTGAAACCTTAATTTAGTAGTATTTACCCTAAATATTCAGACACCGTGACTCCTTATCATGCTTGCCCTAAAATTTGAATGTCCTCTTTAATGTCTGTAGATGTGTCTAAACTCTGCTTGATGAGTGGCAAACAGTGTAGTTCCTGATCATATGCCCTGTTCTGCAACATTTGATTTTGTCTGCACCTTTTTGATTGGACCTGTCTGTCTGAATACTTAGGGTAAATACGGTTTACACAGTGCACATGCATTTCTTTGCTTAGCAACACAATAAGGTTATATAACTGTTTGGCCCAGTGGTTGTGCTTTACAATTTAATTACTGTCCTTTCAACAACATTCCAAAAGACGTTTTTTTGCTTGGCATTTTATTTTGAATGAAAATATTTTGTTCTAATTGACCATATCATATCAGAAACCGTTTGTCTTCTCTGTTTCTGTGTTTTATTCTCAAATAGTTACCCTAAAAATGAATTTATAGCAAAATATTGGTCTGATCTACGCAATTTCTATAGTAAAGTGATTTTTTTTATTTTTTGTCTAAGAAAATATTTTTACATTGCTTTGCCGAAATTGAATTATTGATGTTTCACAACAATATTGTGAAAATTTCAGAAAAAATGAACAAGGGGAACTTGTTGAAAATCTGCCTCCAAGTTACTCAGCCTACAGATTTCTGCTTAATTTACATTCATATTTACAGTGGGAAAAAGTGAAAATATTTGATTTAAAAAAAAAACAAAAAAAAAAAACAATGACTACAATAAAACTTATTGTGCATAGGTAGTTAAGACAAATGGTTTTGCATTAAATCATGACAAAACTTTGCAAACTTACTTCTTCTGTGTAAAGCGCCAAGCAAAAAAAGCAAAAAAAAAAAACAACAACAACAAAAAATGACTTTCTGAAAGATGTCGAAAGCACAGTATTATGTAGTGAATCATTTAAAGGCAACTAGATCAAACTGGAGCAAATATCAGATCCATAATTGTTATCAATAGTTAACTAATTGTACAGAGACAAGAAAATGAAACAGAATGGTAAGTGTTTTAAACAGGTATTATTGTCTCTCTTTTTGTTAAAATACTTATCATTATTTCATTACAAAACCAAGTTGATATACCATTTTGGTGCTCATGGGTTGACGGTTTGTTAAACCTGAAATCATCATCAACTGTTTTTTTTTTTTTTTTGTTGTTTTTTTTTTTTTTTTGCTTAGCATGTGGGTTAAAAATTCAATAGATAACATTTGATTAATTAACTTATTTTTCCCAGGAAACAGGCTTTGACATTTCATGCAAATTGTCTCCTAAGGAGACAATTTGCTTGAAATGTTGAAGCCTGTTTTCTGGGAAAAACAAGAAAGATATCATCAATTTGTCATCTGCTGAATTAGTCCAGATTAAAGGTTAAACAGCAAAATGAGGATTATTCTGGCCACACACTGGATAGTGGTACCATATACAAAAATGTAATAATGAAACATAGCAAAATACCCTGCCCAGTGAATTTACCAAAGTTTGCTCATAAATAAACTGAAATATAATATAAAATAAATATGAAATATAATGATAATATTTGTCAGAAACGGTAAAAAATTAATGCTGTCAAAAATTAGTGTATTGACCCACTCCTGTATTCCGTGTGCAAGACATTCAGTTAATAAATGTATAATAAATGCATAATCTTTCTAATTTTCCTCAGTTCAACAAATTCAGTGCAATTTTGTTTGGATGGGAGCAAATTCAAAATGGCTTTTATACTTTGATAAATCCACTGAGCAGGAATCTTGGATCTATTTTCTTCTCATAGATTTCAAAAATAAGCTGTTTAACTCACATTTTCAATGTTAGCACAACCAAGTTGGAATTACAAGAAATGAATTCGATTTTTGTGGATTTTACCAATGTGTAAATGCTGGCAAATCACTCACAAACTTAACAGCCTTTTGGGCTTTATTCAGTTTGTAAGTGATGTGCCTGCATTTACACTTAGATAAAATCCACAAAAATGAAATTCATTTCTGTATAAAAAGTATTTTTCTGTAATTTCAGGTACGAAAGCTTGGTCCGGGTTCCTATGAAATCAAAGATTTCCTTGAAATGTCAGACTTAAAACCACGAAGTGCCAGAGGTATTTGTAATACCAGAGCTACAAGGTTTAAAGAACTGCAGGTATAGCATTCCTCATTTAGCCTTCAGAATGCCAGAACACCAGATAATAGAGGTGTCCAAAGTTAGATTTTTCTACATGAAAACATATATTGTGGTACACATAAAAAGCACCTCATTGAGGCACTTCTAATGAGTACCTACAGCATGTTTTTTTTTTTTTTTTATAGAGAAATAAGAAAAATATCAATATCTTTTGGTTGAATAATCACCTTACCTAACACTCTAGAGTGCTGAATATAATATTAGCAAAGAGCATTTTAAACTTGTTTCTTTTTTGTTTTTTTTACTCAAGAAATAATAGTTTTATGTAATTTTCATAAATTGATTTTGTCATTATTGAAATGGGGGAGGAGGGAAAGAAAAGGAGAATATCTCCTGTTCGCCATTTAATAATTTTCCCTTGAGCATGCTAGAAGTTGGAAAATTTTCTTTTGATGACAGTTCTTGCAAATTCTTTCTTGCTAAACATAGCTGAGCAAGAAAATTTCTCTGCTAATAAATATGAAAATGCCAACTGTTGTTGGCATTTTCATATTTATTAGCAGAGAAAATTTCATGCTCAGCTGAGTTGAGTACGAAAATTTTTTTATAAACCTCGGGAGACAGGTTTAATTCATGTCCATGTTCAGCACCAGGAGGTAATACTTTTGCAACTGAGCATGTCCAATCATTTGAATTTTACTGGATACACATCATAGATTTTCTGCCATTTTGTACAAATGGGCCCAGTTGTTCAAAATAAGGATGTCGTTAGCTAACATATTGTTAAAACTTTGATCATTGAATATGGCATATACACTAATATTTTTGCTGAAAAAAAAATGTGAGTAGTTTTGCATTTTTTCAGCAAAAATACCTGTGAATTAGATATTGTATTTACTAGAACAGTTAACAATTTGACCACTAACGAGCTTGTTATGCTAACAACGCTTTGAACAACTGGGCCCTGTTTGTTAACCTGCAGACTAAATCATCCCTTCTGAAAAGGGGTCTATTTTAAAAAGAAACAAAATTGCTGCTAATGTTCTCTTGCTTTTGTTATCTCAGATTTACCTGAAAATAGGCTATACCGTTAACTTTATCTCCTAAGGTCTTACTGTCAAGAAAAATATCTGAATTGTCATCTGATTTTGCCTACAACATGCTAAAGAATTTAAGCAGTAGTTATATTACACTGTCATCTTATTAACCTTTACCACTCTCTGGGCTAATTCAGCAGACGACAAATTGATGACATTTTTCTTATTTTCTCTGAAAAAAAAAGGTTTTGACATGTCATGCAAATTGTCTCCAATGGAGACAATTTGCATGAAATGTCAAACCTGTTTCCTGGGAAAAATAAGAAAATTATTTGAAAATGTCATCTGCTGCAGTTTTTATACCCAGAGTGCAAAGTGTTAATTTGTTTCTTACTAATAGTTAACATTGTTTTGCCTAGAGTGAGATACCAGGACCAGGGACCTATGGTAAAGGTGGCATCCCTCACACTGCCAAAGAAGAAAAAGAACAAGAGTCTACCAGCACGATAGGAATGTTAGATGCTGGATCATCCACACCAAGAAATCTGCCCTCTGTTGTAAGTTGAAAAAATAATTGATTCTCATTAGAAAGAGAGGGCAAGTTTCGCCCGCTCATTCTCTGTGTATAACCTTACATAAGTTTACTAGTTTTAGACTGTTTGCCGGTCTATGTTTATGTCAGCAGATTTTTCACTGTCATGCAAAAAACAGTTTAATTACTCTTATCCTGGTGTTCATGACAAGCCCTACCTTTGCAAACAGTGTAGATCCAGATCAGATGGCTTGGAAGCCATCTGATCAAGATCATCTACACTGTCATTCAGTTTGTGAATTTGAACGAAAATGTTATATCATGTAATCTGATTGGCTGATAGTCAGAAATGGGTGTGGCTAATTGAATTATTCAGCAGGATGAGGGTTAAGTGAGCAAAATAGTTTTTAACATAAAAAAAAGCTCCTTATCTGGAGCAATGAATTCTAATATACTATTTTATAAGCGTAAAAACTGATTCTGCTGAATTACAATAACCTGATGTCAATTTTTGAAAGTGTATAATTTACATTTAATATACTATTTTATTAATGTGACTGACTCTCTTGAATCACAATAACATATGTCCAATTTTGAAAGTATAATTTGTATTTAATGAGAGTGAGAAAATTTTCTTCAAGTGCCGCTTTTAAAAGCTGTCCTTCAAAAGTTAACCTGAAACTTTAAATAGCTCTGTATATTTCATATGTAAACTGAACTAATGGTCTACATTCTTATAAGTTGTCTGTGTTTACTGTTCAAACAAGACCTGTTTAGGTGAACATTATAATAGCCACTTATGGAGAACCATGCTGCTATATGCAACCAATAAAGGGCTTGACAATATACCTGCACAGCCTGATGAAAATATTTGCAGTGTACTTCATATATTCTTATTTACTGAAAGTTTAATACCTGTATTAACGCTTAGCACTCTGGGTAAAATTTTCAGCAGACGACATTTTGAAATATTTTTCTTATTTTTCCCAGAAAACAGGATTTGACATTGCATGCAAATTGTCTCCTCAGGAGACAATTTGCATGAAATGTCAGATCCTGTTTTCTGGCAAAAATAAGAAAAATATCATCAATTTGCCGTCTGCTGAAAATGCCCAGAGAGTGGTAAAGGTTAATAGTAAGCCATATGCAGACATATATGCAGATGGACAATATGGTCAGAAGCTTCACTGTTCTGTGTTTGTTGTAAGGTAGTTTTTCTTACGAGTAGACTACCCTGATTATCCTAAGTATTCCAACATCTTAACTCCTTACCATAGATGCTCTAAAATTTGACATCTGAAATATTGCTGTACAAGTTGCAAACAGTGTAGATCCTGATCACACGCCGCAATATGCGGCGTCTGATCTGGGACTACACTGTTTGCTCAGGCCTGTCTGAATATTTAGGGTAAGTACACTAGATCATATATTTACTTTTTATTGTCACCTTATTTGAACTTCACTTGTAGCAAGTGATTGACTGGACATTTAGTTACAAAGTAACAATTTAAGAGCTAGTTTCCATTTCAATTATTGGTGGTAGATTGTGTGAAGTGGTAGTATCAATGTTGATTATGAAAGGCTGTGTACAGTTACCTTCCAAACTGTTAAACCTCATTTAAAAATTTTATGAAAGTCCTGAATAATTCAGCAAATTTTAAAGTGTGTAAGTTTAAGTTTCCTTCAGTTTAACATGTGTATGCATATATTTGTGTGCGAGGGGGATTGGGGTCGGGGGAGCAGGGGCTGGGAGAAGGAACATCAATGCCAGTCCATGCATAATTACCAGACTACCTGTCTTTCTTACTTTCTTACTGCCCACTTCTAATTTTTAGCCAATCAGATTACTTGATCCATTACTTGATACTGAATGACAAACAGTGCAGAACTAGATCAGTTGGCTTCTTCAGAAGCCAGCTGATCTGGATCTGCACTGTTTGCAATGGCAGGGTATATCCAGGTTCAGCAGGACAAGGGTTAAGGGTTCTAAAATAAGAAATTCTGGGATTTCTTTATATTTTGGAATGTTTTGATACTTAATTTGGCAGTTATAGATTTCTTATCAAGAAGGTGCAAATGTAATTGCTGAGGTCTTATCTCCTGCTACCCTGAGAACTTGATAAGAATGAGTATTTGGTGATAATTCTGGGATAATTTTTCTTATTTCTTGATCAAAACATATGCTGTGGTACTCATAAGAAGCGTCTTGGCAAGGGGCTTCTAATGAGTACCCACAACATATGTTTAGAACTAGAGATAATTACCCCAGAATTATCATCAAATATTCCTCCTTAACAAATCCTTTGGCTACCGTACCTACTCTAAATATTTGTACACCTAACTGTTCTCATTCTTGTCGAAAAATTTTAACAAGTCAATCTGACTACCTGTTGATGTGTCTAAAACTTGCTGGATGGGTGACAAACAGTGAAGACCCTGATCAGATGGTAAATTATGAAGCCTCAAATGTTGGTCTACACAGTTGCTCAGACTTGTCTGTCTGAATACTAAGGGTAATACAGATATATTTTGATTCTGGTAAGTTTTCAAGTCTCCAGACTCGTTATTTCTTCATTTATTTTCTTTTTATGTTGAATATGACATGATTTTTTCAGGGTTCTAAACTTGGTCCTGGAACATATAACTTCAAGAGTTTTGCTGAAGAGACAGTAAATAAGATGACAAGCACTAGAGGACCGTACGACTTATTCTCAGGAGACAGAAATAAACCTATAACTGTTGGATATCTAGCAGCCCCTGTAAGTATAGATTTATTTGGATAACTAGATTTAATTATCTCTATTTAAAAAGTCATATTCATTACCAACATTATCAACACATAGCTTGCTTGATAAATACTTCAACAAAAAACCATATATATTTTTCTTATTTTTCCCAGTTAACAGGTTTAGACGTGTGTGTGTGTGTGTGTGTGTGTGTGTGTGTGTGTGTGCGCATGTGTGTGCATGTGTGTGTGTGTGTGAGTGTGTGTGTGAATACTTTTTAGTAAGAAAAATAAAACAACTATACCATTTCTGGCAGTTTTACATCACATAATTTTCTTATGTTACAGAAACTAGCTAATTTGGGACCAGGGCAATATCATCTGAAGTCATTTGTGGACTCTTGGGACACGATACATAAAAAACGACAAGGGAAGTTTGGTAAAGTAGATCAATACCCAGAACAACCTACGGAAAGAGTATTCTGTAGGACATTGTCACAGTGTCCTAAAGAAAAAGTTAGTATACATTTATCCTGCTTAATTTAAATACAGTCGACCCGTTATCTTGAAGTCCAAGAGACTCTCTGAAATATTTCGAGATATCCATACCTAGACATATCAGATTTGCAGAATTGAGGAAAAAATAAAATGAACAACCATATTTCACAAATGAATATGTAATTTAACTCCTGAAGTTAGATATATTGAAAATTGTGGAAAAGAGGAGAAATTGCTCCTTAGGAGCAATTTCTCCTCTTTTCCACAATATTTTGTTATATGTTATTAGATTTACATATTAAAACAGTGACCAGATTTTCACTTTGAGAAAAATGGTTATTGGAGATAAGTGAAGTGGAGCAAATGAGAGTTGACTGTATTAGCACTTTGAAAATATTTTCCTATTTTTTCATCACGAAAACACGCCTATATAATTTTGACCCCCTTAAACCCCACTTTTATATAGTAAAACTGGGGTTTACAGGGGTATACATTATTTGTCTTATTTCTGCTCAAAAACATAGATTGTGGTACTCGTTAGAACCGCCTCGGTGAGGCGGTTCTAACGAGTACCCACAATCTATGTTTTGAGCGGAAATACGAAAAATATCAGATTTTTTTCTCTGAAAATTTTCATTTTTTGGTGGTAAAATTTTCAATACATTTGAATAGGCGTGTTTTCGTAATGTCTAGAAAGTAAAGTTTCATTTTCCATGCCAATTGTCTTCTTAGGAATGCTGTTTTGTACAGTTCTGCATCTACTTTGACAATATCTGGTTAGTATGAGTATTGTTTTGTTACATGATTGTGACAGTAATACTCATGTTTTGGTTTATTTTATATAACATGAAAATAAATCCTACTTTGGTACCTTCCAAATGGAAAAGTGTATAGCTTATTAAGAAAAATGACCATTAGTCATTTTTCTATATAATCTATACATTTTTGCTTGTATACATCATGGTTGTTTAGCTAATATGACTTGCTTTGAATCCCAGCAATAGTGTTATAAAGAGGGTTGGGTGTAGTTACTTTTTAACTGCCATGCCTGATACAACAACAGGTCTATACTACTGCAAGTGTGCAAATCTGGAATCTGTTGAGTGCTTACTATGTACACATTGGTGTAGAAACAAGAAAAGCTTTTACTAAAATTTTGGTTTATTTTGAAGTATGAATTGGATAGCTAAGCCAGCACAGACTCTGTTTTGTATAGAATATTTCTATATAAGCCATCTAGATCTATGGTAGATGGCCAAACAGGGTTTGATTCATTACAAACATGTAATTAATTGCTTATGAATATTTCATTTTCAGACACAGCCAGGTCCAGGACAATATGAACCTGGGGAGTTATCTAAGCCTGAGTCAAATAATGCTCCAGGCTTTCTATCCACTGCCCAGAGAAATGACAAAATATCACAGAGATTCTTCACTAGGAACTTTGTAAGTAATTGACTGGTCTGTCATCAGAACATTACCTGTTCAACCTTTACCACTCTCTGGGCTAATTCAGCAGACATCAAATTGATCATATTTGTATTATTTTTCCATGAAAAAAGGCTGTAACATTTCATGCAAATCGTCTCCTCAGGACAATTTTAATGAAATGTTAAAGCCTATTTTCTGGGGAAAAAAAAAAAAAAATCAAAATGCAATCTGCTTTTGTCCCCCCACTCCACCCCTACCACCCCCCTGCTTGCTAAAGGGGAACACATTGCTTTTGTCTCCCTTCTGAAAAGGATCTACTCTAAAAGGAAAGGATTTTCTCCCAAAAGGGGAACAGTCATTCCATTTATAGTAGCCACTCCCTTTTAGAAAGTTTTGATGTACAAGACAACAGAAATCACCTGCTACAAATATGCAAGTGCAGGACAAAAGTTACAATAAGACTTGTGCGACCAGCGAAGACTCAGATCAGCCTGCACATCTGTGCAGTCTGATCAGAGTCTTGGCTGATCGCATGTGTTTTCTACAACCTCCGGACTATCCAAAGAGGGATAAATGAGAACCCTTGCCATACTGGATGAATGTAAAGGCTGATCTGAGTCTTTGCTGGTCACACAGATCTGTCTTATTGTAGGTTTTGTCGTGCACTTGCTCAAATAGCAGAAAAATGACGAAGTGATCTCTACAAAAACATGCCGTATGTGACCTAATTACCCCACTGGGCGCTTAAGTTTTGCAGAATTACTGGAACAAAAAATGTAGTTAAATATATTTCTAATAAGGGCACACTTTAAAAGGAATATAAACAGTGGACTTCCTGAGGGAGGAATATAAACAGTTGACTTCCTGAGGGGCATGTTCAATGCCTATGTGATATGTGTTCTGATTTTCTTTATAAAAGAATATATATTATGGGTACTCATTTGAATTACCTCAACAAGTTTAAAAAAGCATATGTTGTGGGTACTCATTTGAATTGCCTCAACATCTGGTTAATTTTTATTTTTGCCATGTTTTATAGCAGAAATTCCTGTACTTAATGCAAACATTAATGCGTTCTGCGGCATCTGATCTGGGTCTAAACTGTTTGCCAATGTCCCTAGTTTTTTGTGTTGTTTTCAGAACCCAGTTGGTGCAGGTCGCTATGATGTGCAGAAATGGGAAGAAGCTCAGCATCGTAATGGTCATAGTAGTGTGTTCAAGGCAAAGACAGGAAAACTCTCACTTGCCATGGAGAAATTCCTCAAGTAAGTAGCAATAGACAAAACATATGCCGTAATAAAAAAAACCCTTAGAATGAGACTAACCAACTTTTGGAGACCAGCTTTTTACCATTCATCATAAAATGTAATAATTAATAATCATACATGTATGTACATGCACGTCCGACTGGGAATCAGGAGTCTGCGGGTTTGAGCCTCGCCAGGTCTGCAACATTCTCTTGTGGAGATTTTATCATGAAATATTTTTTAGTCATTCTCTCCCTTCCGCTGATTCAAGGGCAGTTGTCAGTTTCTGGCAAAAGAATGTGCGAAATACTGGTTAACCGCTTAGAGGACTAAGCCTGCCCAGTAAAAGTGTGGTTGGGTAAACTGATCTCGCTCAACATGACCCCATAGGGTTGACTGGGCTGTAAAACCTCTGCGCAAACAAACATATGTACCTGGATTAACCCTCTCTCAGCACTGAAAATTATTTTACCAAATATTTTGATTAAGTGTCAAAGTTTTGTTGTTTGTTTTTTCAAGGAATTTCCCAAATACATTTATAACAACAGTTTTAGTATATCTGCAAATATACAATATAATACAATATAATACAGTTCTTAAGTCGTCATCATTACAGACTGGTATAACCTACAAAATATTGTATGATATTCTTTAAACTGATGTATATTAACACACACAAATTATATTAGCCCTTTCACCCCTCAAGTTTCTGACATGAATTCTTCCAACTCTGAATTTGTTGCTAATGGGGATTCTGTCAAAAATCAATAACAGAATGACAAACAGTCCAGATCCTGACTGTTTGCAAAGATATCTGTATTGGTCTGTAGGGATGAAAGGGTTAAACAGTTTTAATAACAAACTAATTAGAAAACATACAACATTAATAAAACATGCTATGTTTCACATTGCCACTTCGTATGTGTCTCAGTTTAACTGTGTTTTGAAAAAAGGATGCTCTTTGGTGTAAAGGAAGACCCATCATTTGGTGTAAAGGAAGTCCCATCATTTGGTGTAAAGGAAGTCCCATCATTTGGTGTAAAGGAAGTCCCATCATTTATCCCAGCACTTATCCAGCAGCCTTTAGACATATCAGTGGGTAGTAAAATGAAATTTTTCAATGTTAGCAGTGGCAGCAGTGACCGGTCTTTGACCTTAGCCAGGCTATTTGTTATATGACTGTTTTTAGCTGTCTGGCAGCAGTGACAAAAGTGATGTTGACCTGTCCTTGTCCTTAGCCAGGGTATTTTTAACAAGCGGCAGCAACATCAGGATTTGTAAAAACCTGTTACCACCAGTTTCAGCCAATCAGAGAAGGCCTTTGTAATTATTAATTACTTGATCCAGGTTGTTAATACTAATTTGCACATTTAATGATAAACAGTGTAGATCCAGATCAGTTGACCTCTTCAGACACCAGCTGATCTGGATCTACACTGTTTGTGAAGACAGGGCATATTTGAGTTCAGCAAGACCAGGGTTAAAACAAGTGTAGCTGTACTGGTTTGTCTTTTACACTTGTTATATCATTTTCTTCTTTATTTGTTTCATTGACTAGTAATTCATGTATCATCAGGAATGAAGAAAATGGTTGAAATAGGGTTCGTTCTACTGTGAGTTTTACTTGAATTTCCATGCATATTCCTGTGTTTAATGAGTTACATCATTTCTTTGTGGAGCTCTTTAGGTAATTCAGGGATTCTTGAGTGAATCTTCCAACCTTTGAAATGCTATTTGTGCTGAGTAGATTTAACGAAGTAAATGCTGGCTTGAATTTGCTCTCAACCAATCAAATTGCATTAAATACAAGTGTAAACCTGTTGAGTTGAAATCATTAACCCATTTAAGCTTTGCGTCCCATAAAAGGGACACTGGCAAATAGTGTAGACCCAGATCAGATGCCGCAAATGCAGCATCTGATCAGGGTCTGCAATGTTTGCATTAAGTTTAGGAAGTACCATAAAACAAAGTCATAATAAAAATTAACCAGACACCCTACTATTGGAAATAGACCAGTCCAAACAGTTATAGTAGAAGAGTCCACAAGGCATAAATGGGTTATATTTTATTTCTTGATGAAAACATGTTATCATACTTGAATTATGTAAAGCTCTACATTTAGAAATACAAATTACAACTTCTGATAATATTTCCAAGTTCCTGTAACTTCAAGAATTTTTGTTAATACATTCTTAATCTCACTTTTATCCCTAGGACATACACTGGACACGTTTTGCCTAATAATAATGTTGCCCATATTTGTTTTAGAACTGCTGGTTTGTGTTGATATCTTTTTTTCTTTTTATGGGCATTTCATAGAAATTTTGTTTGAACTCTTTTGACTCTAAAGGTTAAACATATTGGTAAACATTTTATATCAAAATTAGGCTTATTTTAATCATTAGCCAAAAGCAGCAGACAATAAAGTGATATTTTTATTTTGTATGAATATCAAACCATATTTTCCAGAAAAGTAAGGAAAATATTTCAAACTATTATTTGCCAACACTTTTCTCAGCATGCTAAGCATCATTTTTTTCCTTTTGTATTTTTCAGCAGTACAATCTAACTTGACTTACTATGATGCCTGTCCAAGAGACCATTTTCTTCCTGTTTTTTTTTGTTGTAATTTTGCTATATAAACTATGCCAAATGAAAATGTGTCGTCAGTGTACATGTCTTCAAATGTATCTTTGATATATTTGTTTATAGAACTATTGGTGTCTGTTGTATGTATCAGCAGTGAAAGAAAAGAAAGAGCAGATTGATTAAAGAATTTACAGTTACGAATAACATATAAATGTACTCTGAAGACATATTTAAATGGCATTCAGTAACAAAGAAACCGTTGTGCTATTATATCAAGCTGGAAATAATGTTATTAAAAAAGCACATTTTATCTTAATACGGCCAAGATTTTTACAGTTACAAGTACCTAAATTTAGATTTTAAAATACACAAAATCATTGGAATAGATCTGGTGTTAAAATCTTTGAAAGCTGAGTGAAGTATTAGCATATGACATTTCAAATATTTGTTTCTTATTTTCCCAGAAAACAGGGTTTGACATCTTATTTGAATTATTTCCTAGTGCAGTTCCCTTGAAATACAAGTGTTGTTTTGTTGGAAAATAAGGAAAGTATCCCACATTTGTCACTACCGGTATTTGCCATCTGCTGAATTCTCCTTTGTTCAAAGATATGTGTAGATAAACAGTAAATTTATTATAATAGTTTATGGTACATCAAGGATTCAGATATCAGAAAGCAAAGTTGAAAAAGGACTTGATTCCACTTAAAATAAATACCAGTTCTTTGACGGTCAGTACTTCTTGGGAAATAGATACACCTCCAAGGGAAATAACTCTGACATGAGAATATTTGTCTCCATTCTCTGACGTGGGCTTCTCTTAAAGGTAAAGGTTCCTTTTAGAGTAGCCCTTATTTCTGAAAGGTTTCAAATACTAGAGAGGCAGCTTCCAGCTGCAGAAGTTGTTTCCCTTTGCAAATTGTCGGGACAAACTTTCAGGTGAATCCATTCACCTTAAACAGATACTAATAGTTTGTTGCTATGGTTTGGTGTTAACTTGAAATACCGTACATGTGTACTGCAACATCTGTTTATCATTCCAGGGAAAGAGTACGAGCAAAAGATGTTCAAGTGGAGGACCGTGTATTTATGGTACCACCCCAAGTGCCTCCTGGCTATGACATTTATCGTACAAACACACAGGAGAACTTTGCTCAACAGAAATCCTATACAGTAGTATAAGAATAGAGCACTGGCATCCTAGTCTTCAAATTACAATTTAAAGTGAATGAATACAATTGGTCCAAGTTCCGCCTTTTTTTGACAAGGGAGACAACTTTTTGTTATTTCTATTTATTTTACTGCACACCAATCCCCTTTTGAAATTGGTTTTACTCTAAAGGGAAAGAATTTGCTCCCACAGGGGAGCAAATTCTTTTCTTTCAAAGTAGACCCTTTTTTAAAAAGAAGCCAAAATAATGTTAACAGAGTTGTCTCCCTTGTAAGTGCATCTTTTTTCCCTAACTGTGCAAGAACTTAGACCTTGCCAAGCATACAGGAAGGGATAGGCATTCACCCAGCAAAGTTTTGCAGAATAAATTTGCTTCATCATTTTTTCTCCCTGTGTCCCTCAGATCACTGCCACCACTCTCTGCGAGTTAGACTTGTCTTCTCATTTGGAAACCAAAATTGCTTTATCATGAATATATTGAATTTAACGCTTAAAAGGCTAATCACATCTGTAGCAGACAACATTTTGATATTTTTTTCATTTTTCAGAGAAAAGAAGGCTTGCTATTTGTTGCCGAGTTATTTTCTCTGAAAAGTAAAAAAAAAAAAAAAAAAAAAAAAAAAAATAATTTTAGAAAGTCAGCTACAATTTTGCATAGCACTTTAAGGTTAAATATTGACAGATTACACTTATGCCAGGGCTCAACACTGCACTCCAGTCATCTTCTTCAAATCCTACTTTTTGAAAAAAAAAAATATATATAATATCACTTACTAGTCCTTCATTTATTTTGCCTATTGAATACTAAGAAAGTTTGCATGCTTGGTAGTCTGGTAAATTCTGGCGGTAGTCTAGTTTATTGTTTAAGATTTTAAAACTGAGATTTCTTGCATCCAATGTGTGCAAAATGAATGATGGTTTCCTTGGTAACCAGCAAATTGTTATTAGCTAGGGCATAGTTGCAGGCTAACCAGTGTCAGTTTTGTTGCATGTCTTTAGGGTGTAAAAATTGAATTGTATGGTTAATATCCTAAAATTTCCTACACCGAACAGTCTGACAAATGGCTGATACAAAAAGTGCAGCCTCAGATCAGAGTCTGATCAGGGCCTACGCTGTTTGCCATGCCACTAAGTATTTTATGAAAGAATGGCATAAGCAAAATTTAGACTACATAATAGTGTTGGAAATTTTATAACATTTACCATAAATGGTGTAGACCCTGTCAAGACTGTTTGATCACCTATGGTTGCTATAGTTACAGTCATATGCATGATTATTTCATTTATCATTTCCTGCTTTCAAATGCTGTGAGTGTTGTATTGTGCACTGGTGATTTTGAAAGTTTAATTTCTGCTACAGTCAGATGAAAAGAAAGCAGACAACAAATGAATGAAAATTTTCAATTGGTTCTATTTCATGTCACACCAAAAAATGATGCAGACAACATTCTAAGATACCACCTTTTTTCATTTAGAAATAGGATTTCATATATTATGTGAATCGTCTGTTGCTGAGCAGTCAATTTGATTTCAACACATGAAACCTGAAGCCTTATTTAAAAAATATGTATATCTTAGAATGTTGTCGGCTACTATTGTGACTGAACTCGAAGTAGACTAATGACAAATTAGCAGATGACAAATAAGTAATACTTTTCCTGAGAAAATGGGGCCTGATGTTAAATGTTGAATGTTTCTGAGATATATGATTCACATAAAATACAGTGTTTTTTCTGTCATACAGTAAGAACCCTACAATTCATATGGAATTTAAATTAAATGGTTTCAATAATTGCTTGAAAAGTTTTCATATAATTTGCTTGACAAGTTTCCATAATGTAGAAATTGAATATTCAACAGGTTCATAAATTCCATATCATTAACACTCATGAAAAAAATTGATATTTAGGATTGCTAAATAAGCCATTAAAATTTATCCCTTCCAGGAATAGCAGTTCTTAAAACTGCAGTTGTGCCACTGTAGGTGTTGGCTCTGCCTCTATGTGACTTAGTTGCCTGGTAGCGTTAAAAATCTGATTACATACATACATACATACATACATACATACATACATATATGTATACTATAGGTGTTTGCATTTTACAATATTTAATCAAAGCACCAATCACAGTTACAGCAAATTTTTATTTTTTTCAGGGAAAATCAGGTTTACTCTACTGACCGTTCTAAGGCGGTGGTCCCCGTGTTAGTCTTACTCTTTGTTGCTTTGTGGTTTATGCTACGAGGCGATTTGTTTTATGTCTTACCTTTTAGCATTGCGATTACCTCACTTGGGGAAGAGAGAGCTAATCTTAGTGCTTTTTGTACGTTTGTTCGATTTGTGCTTGTTTGGATTTGTCGGTTTCCTCTTCCTCCTGGTGTCTGGGAAGGGCTGCGGTTTGTGATTGTGGCACTCCCTGGACTTTTCTCTTACCTTTTTTTTCTTTAACAGTTCATGCAAATTATCAGTCTAGCA
Organism: Anodontia alba; assembly: GCA_964016985.1. NCBI lineage: Eukaryota > Metazoa > Mollusca > Bivalvia > Lucinida > Lucinidae > Anodontia > Anodontia alba. The sequence continues at coordinate 89,522,406 of OZ024825.1, read as the reverse complement.
GTCAATTCACAGGAAATGTCAAGTCTTATTTTCTCTGAAAAATAATTATAAAAAATATTTTTGACTGTTGTCAGCTGCAGTTTTGCATGGCACTTTCACTTGTGAAATAAATTTTGTCGTATTAATTTCAATAGTAACTCTTTCAACCATATTGGTTGCTTTTGACGTACTGTTATTCAACCAGTCTATAAGACTGGTTATTGTTAGTCATGTATTTGCCATTTGTTGCTCAAGTATTTAGTAATACACTACAACCTCTTTATAATACGGTTCATTATAACACAGTTCATTATAACACGGTTTTGGATATAACATGGTTCAAGGATGGCTCCCAGAAATATATAATTATATTGAATAATGACCATAAATGGTCATTTTTCAATATAATCTATACATTTTTGTTCGGATATAACACTTGTTTAACTAAAGGTTTATGCTGTGGACCCCAACAATAGTGTTATAACCAGGTTGTGGTGTCTGTATTTACCCTAAATATTAGGACACCTTCATTTCTTACAATACTTATCCAAAAAATTGAACCAGTCTATTTGACCTTTGTGATATGTTGGAGAAAGGCAAACCTGCTCTGTGGGTCTGACTTATTTGCTCAGGCCTGCCCAAATATTTAGGGTAAATATGGTAGTATTCTGTTAACCTTTACCACTCTGGGCATTTTCAGCAGACGGCAAATTGATGATATTTTTCTCAGGAGACAATTTGCAATAAATGTCTAATCCTGTTTTCTGGGAAAAATAAGAAAAATATTTCAAAATGTTGTCTGCTGAAAATTTTACCCAGAGTGCTAAGTGTAGCTGAGCATGAAAATTTCTATGCTAATAAATATGAAAATGCCAACTATTGTTGGCATTTTCATATTTATTAGCAGAGAAAATTTCATGCTCAACTGAGTTGAGCATGAAAAAAGTTTTATAACCTTGGGGCAAGATGCTGCAAATGCCAGAGATCATTGCTTTTGTTTCATCTATTGTATGGCTGTTACATATATGAACCGTGAAAAGTCAGTGGTTGGTGAGATGGATAGTAAACTGGTTTGTTTAGATTTCTCTTACAATTATTTATGCAGTGCATTGAATAACAAAGCTTTTTGCCTTCCCTGTATGCTATTGTAGCAATAGAAAAGTGTGTTTTGAATCTTTGTATAGCAATAACTTATATATGATCTTTGACATGTTCAAATTGTAAATTTTGTAAATAATTAATGCACAGTATTTTATTCATTCATCAGTATTGTTTTCATATTTTTATATACACTTGAATATTTATACTGTATGTGTTATCTGTGATAGCATGCAATCGGACTTCGGGTCACATGAACATGGTAATGTGTTACTAATGGGCTCTTCCTGTGTGAAAATGGTAATAGCCTGTAAGCTAGAAAATATATCTTGATCACTTTATCCTTTGATAGACTTACCTTTAAGACTCGGCATTTTGGGTAAAAATTTCAGCAGATGACATTTTAAAATATTTTTCTTAGTTTTCACAGAAAATAGGGTTTGACATTTCATGCAAGCGGTTTCCTAAGGAGATTTTGCATGAAATCTCAAAGCCTATTTTCTAGGAAAAATAAGAAAAATGTGAATTTGGCGTCTGCTGAATTTGCCTAGAGCGTTAAATATTAAAGTGCCATTCACAACAGCAGTAGACAACATTAAAAAATATATCCTGTTTTTTTTTCCAAAGAAATGTCTTGGCATTTCATGAGAATTTTCACATGAAATATCAAGACTTATTTTCTCTGAAGAACAATAATAAAATAAAATCAAAATGTCAGCTCCCACAACAATTCTGAATGGTGCTTTTAATGTTACATAAAAAAACTGAAACAATTTAATTCAAAAGATGAATTTTAGTTTATCCCCCAACCCTATGTTCATTCAGCAATTTACAGGTATCCACAGTCAAAAATTCATAATTCAAGATGTGCCAATTTATTTTTAGCACAGTATGCAAACTATATCTTGACAGTGATGTTAAAGATTGTTTATAGTTTTAGAACAGGTCCACAAGATGGGTAGACTTATGGGACAGAAATGCTAAATATATACCTAGAAAAAGCAAACGAAATATAAGCCGACCAAACTGACCTGTCACTTAGACCTTTTCATTATAATATTTATAAGTGTATGTTTACTGCGTAAACAGGTATTACCCATAAAGGTGAGTGAATATATGCCTCAAATGGAACAGAGGATTTTCTGACTGTCATGCCTAACTTGTATAGTGGATGTATCCTTGTGAATGTTAAAGGTAAAGATAAAAGTGATAGGTCAAATTGGTCTTAGGTACATGTGGACTGCTATACCCTATTACATACCTGTCAATATATTCTTTACTGACTATCAGTAATGTGTACTGGAAAAAAATCATGCTGTTAATTTCTGTGTACTTGTAATTAAGACTGCGTGCTGGGTAAAATTTTCAGCCAATGACATTTTGGTATAATTTTATTTCCTAGAAAATAGGGTTTGACATTTCATGTGAATTGTCTTTTAGGTGAATATTTTAAAATGCTCTTTTGAAATTTTTACCCAGTGTGCAAAATGCTAAGATTATCTGTGATATATTAATAGTTTGCAAGTATAGTAGATGTCCTAAAATTTTGAACTTTATTCCATACTACTTTGGCCAAAATTATGCTTTTTATGCAGCTGTTTCTTAAAATACTTAGTAGAATGGCAAACAGTGTAGACCCTGAAGGCAGTCTGATCTGGGTCTGCACTGTTTGTATGTCATTTGTCAGACACTTTGGAGTTGGAAATTTTAGGACATTTACCGTAATGGATTTATAGGTGGCTGTAAAAGTTTCTGTTGCCATTTTTTGTTAATGCCGTGTTAGACTGAAGTGCAATTTTTGTTTGTTGTAAAGTTTTTGGTATTGTTTGCTATTAATGTTTGAAAATTTAACCAATTCTGTTAACCCTTAAAGCGCCAGTCACAACTATTGTCGTCTGCTTTGTCTTCTGCCGCCTTTAGGAGCAGTCTGATCAGGGTCCACACTGTTTGCCTGTATGCAAAAATAGGTTGGAAAAGTCTGCAAGAATATTTAGCAGACATAAACAGGCGGCATTTTCAGATGCAGTTTTTCTTGGCGCTTTAAGGGTTAAATATCCAGTCTACACAGGCTCAAAATGTGTCTTGGGGCGTACGAGTTCCTGGGAATTGGAGTTTCACAATTACCACAACCATTTTATTTTCATTACAAAAAAAATTACTCAATAGAGATTTAGTACCTTATATTTTCACCTATTTTGTCTGCTTGTAACTGCCCCAGCATTGATTTCATCTTCCATTTTGCCTACTTCCTACATCACAGTTTATCCTATGGAAAATGTCCTAAAACTTCAAACACTTTATTCCAGAGTATTTTGGGCTAAATTTTGCTTTTTATGCATCGGTTTCTTAAAATACCTAGTGGAATGGCAAACAGAATAGACCCTGATCAGACTGCTCCTTCAGGAGCAATCTGATCTGGGTCTGCACTGTTTGTTATGTCATTTTATCAGTCACTTTGGTGTACGAAATTTTAGGACATTTACAGTACTCCTGTTATGCTTGTCTGCTTCGTTTTGCGTAAGTGTACCAGAAATCTCCCATTTAAAGTACAGTATAACTACCCTGTAACAAATGTCATTAAGAAGGCATGAAGTTGCATACTGTAGAGAGGTCTATGTTGTATATTCTTTACCAGTTAATGGGCAAATTCAGCAGCTGATAAATTGATACTTTTCTTATTTTTCCCAGAAAACAGGCTGACATTTTTTGCAAATTTATCTCCTTTGGAGACAATTAGCACGAAATGTCAATGCCTATTTTCTAGGAAAATAAGAAAAATATTTCAAAATGTATGCAAGCATGTTAGGAATTAAATATTTTGTGGAATCGAAAATAGACTGCAATAGATATACTGTAGGTTGACTATCATAGTTAAACTTATTGAACAAAGGTGTGATATGGTATTGATTCAATACTTTAAAAACTATCTGAAGAAAGGAGGAAACTTGTACAGATTTGATGGATTATAAGCTACCTTATTAAACCGATATTCTATTTCGAACCTAAAAAGTTATTTTCATTTGACATATCCATTGATTTTATGTGGGTGGCAAAGGCCCTGATTAGATTGTACAAATATGCAGGCTGATCTAGGCTTTCCTTGCCCACTTGGTAAAGACGCGTATCCTCAGTTACCCTTTAAAGAATATCCATTCTCTATAGCTCTTGATAAGATGCTTTTTTTCAATCCAAAAACTAATGATATTTTACTTATTTCTCCACAAAAACATACGTTGTGGGTACTCATTAGAAGCGCCTCAGTGAGGCGCTTCTAATGAGTACCCATGACATATACTTTCATGGAGAAATAAGAAAAATATTTACCCAAGACCCACTCTTATCTAGACCTATGCATTCCCTTTAAATATCTGCAAAATACAGTTTGCAATTTTCCCGGAAAATAGAGCCTGACATTTCATTCTGATCATTGTAAAATATCGAGCATAGGTCAACTCTGGTTGCTTCTTTAGAGTGCTCCAGGACAGGAATGATATAATTTAGTTGCTTGTATTTTATCAAGGTTGCTGACAAAACAAATGCAGGCCAAATGGAAGTAGGCACAAATATTGGGACTATAACCCCTGAATACCATGGGAAAATATTTAGCACAGTGTGAGAAAACTACCACATATACCCAAAGTATTTGGACAGGCTCAAGAAAACGTAGACACAGATCAGATGCTACAGTATGCTAAGTATGTTAAGGTATCCAAATACAATGTACTTAGGGTAAATTAATTAACATTTTCCGATGTGTGAAGAGCAAGCTATGAATAATGAAGGCCTAGACTACAAGAAGCTTTTAGGTTTTCACATATGGGTCGGTTAATATTTTGATAGTACAGTATAGTTGTTGAACATATATTTTTTTTATCTTCAATATTTTACATTATCAGTATTGTTGCTTACTTTTTGTGATATTGTTGCGTATTTTGCGTGAATAAAATTTATTTCTTTGTTATTTTGGTGTATGGCTTATTTGTATCCACAAACAATTTCACAACCATATTTACCCTAAGTATTGGAATGGACAGGACTGAGCGAGCAGTGTAGACCCAGACCAGGTGCCACAGAAGGGTTGGTTGGCTTGGGGTTTAAATGGCCCAGTCAACACTTTTCCTTGGCATGCTTAGTCCTCTAAGCTGTTAACCAGTACTTGTGCATTTTCTTTCGGAAACTGACAACTGCCCTTCTTGAATCAGTAGGAGAGAGACTGACTGTTGAAAATACTTCAAAATCAATCTCCAAGAATGTTGCCAAACTCAGTGGAGGATCAAACCCGCGACCTCCCGATTACCAGTTGGATGTGCATTTGACTGAGGCTGGCATCTACAGAAGGGTCTACACTGTTTGCGATTCATCCCGCAGTTTTCATACAGATGAACAGGCAGTACTACCGACTTGATCAAATTTTAGGACTAGTATGGTAAGGAGATAAGGTTTCTGAAATTTTAGGGCAAATATGATAAGAGGCCTATGGGCCACAATTCACTCACCTAAGTAAAACAGCCATTGCATATCTGCAGGTGCCGCGCAACATTCTTCCAGTATTGCCACAGCATTTACGACAACTTGACAAAAGTGCTGTAAAAAGGTTGTCCGAGTATCCTCATTTGAGTTAACCAAATCTGGTAGACCTTGGGTCCATGATGGTATATACCAAGATTCAACCTCTGCTTTCTTGGTTCTGGAGAAGATCTAAACTGTCTTTTTTTTCTCTACCATATAATTTATGGCCATGGCGGCCATCTTGTTCAGTGGTGAGGAACCATTTGAACAAATTGTCAATACCCCTTCTACAGGCCGCATGTGAAATCTGGTGAAAGTTGGTCAAGCAATTTGAGAGAATGACTAAAGAGTACATTATATAGCCCAGTGGCAAGGGCAGATAACCCCTAGGGAACAAAATTTGGATTGTAACAATAAAATTTTACTACTTTAATCATACAGTGTAAGTTTCATGCATTAGTCTTTAACACATTTTGAGAAAATGATTTTTCAACATTTTCTCCACACAAATGTATGGGGATGCAAATTAGACCTTTCAGTAAAAATGCCGAAGATCATCCTAGGATCATCATTTGAACAAAGATTTAGCCCTACAGCTTTCTTGGTTCTTCAGAAGATTTTTAAGAGTTTTTAGCTCACCTGAGCAAAAGCTCAGGGTGAGCTGTTGTCATCACCCTATGTCCGTCGTCCGTCGTCATCAATTAGTTTGTTAACACTCTAGTGGTCACAGTTTTGACCCAATCTTGATGAAACTTGGTCAGAATGTTTGCCTCTATGAAATCTAGGTCAGGTTTGATACTGAGTTACTTGGGGTCAAAAACTAGGTCACCAGGTCAAATCAAAGGAAAAACTTGTTAACACTCTAGCGGTCACATTTTTTAAGCAATCATCATGAATCTTGCTCAATATGTTTGTCTTGATGATTTCTAGGTCAAGTTCAAAACTGGGTCACTTGGGGTCAAAAACTAGGTCATTGGGCCAAATCAGCAGAAAACCTTATTAACACTCTAGCGGTCACATTTTTGAAGCAATCATCATGAATCTTGCTCAAAATGTTTGTCTTGATGATTTCTAGGTCAAGTTTGAAACTGGGTCACTTGGAATCAAAAACTAGGTCACCAGGCCAAATCAGCAGAAAACCTTGTTAACACTCTAGCGGTCACATTTTCCAAGCAATCATCATGAATCTTGCTCAAAATGTTTGTCTTGATGATTTCTAGGTCAAGTTCGAAACTGGGTTAGGTGGTATCAAAAACTAGGTCACCGGGCCAAATCAGCAGAAAACATTGTTAACACTCTAGCGGTCATATTTTTCAAGCAATCATCATGAATCTGGCTCAAAATGTTTGTCTTGATGATTTCTAGGTCAAGTTCAAAACTGGGTCACTTCGAATCAAAAACTAGGTCACCGGACCAAATCAGCAGAAAACCTTGTTAACACTCTAGCGGTCACATTTTTGAAGCAATCATCATGAATCTGGCTCAAAATGTTTGTCTTGATGATTTCTAAGTCAAGTTCGAAACTGGAACACCTGGGGTCAAAAACTAGGTCACCTGGAAAAATCAGCGTAAAATCTTGTTATCACTCTAGCGGTCACATTTTTCAAGCAATCATCATGAATCTTGCTCAAAATGTTTGTTGATGAGTTCGAGGTCAAGTTCGAAACTGGGTCACTTGGAGTCAAAAACTAGGTCACCGGGCCAAATCGGCAGAAAACCTTGTTAACACTGTAGTGGTCACATTTTTCAAGCAATCATCATGAATCTTGCTCAAAATGTTTGTCTTGATGATTTTTAGGTCAAGTTCGAAACTTGGTCACCTGTGGTCAAAAACTAGGTCACCTGGCCAGATCAGCAGAAAACCTTGTTAACACTCTAGCGGTCATCATTTTTCAAGCAATCATCATGAATCTTGCCCAAAATGTTTGTCTTGATGATTTCTAGGTCAAGTTTGAAACTGGGTCAAGGGGTAAAAACTAGGTTTCCTGGCCAAATCAGCAGAAAACCTTGTTATCACTCTAGTGGTCACATTTTTGAAGCAATCATCATGAATCTTGCTCAAAATGTTTGTCTTGATGATTTTAGGTCAAGACCTGGCTAAATCAGCAGAAAACTGTTAGCACTCCAGAGGTCACATTTTTTAAATAATCATCATAAATATTGCTCAAAATGTTTGTCTTGATAATTTCTATGTCAAGTTTGAAACTGGGTCACATAGGGTAAAAAACTAGGTAACCTGGCTAAATCAGCAGAAAACTGTTAACACTCCAGAGGTCACATTTTTGAAATAATCATCATAAATATTGCTCAAAATGTTTGTCTTGATGATTTCTAGGTCTAGTTTAAAACTGTCACTTGATATCAAAAATTAGTTCGCTTGGCCAAATCAAAGGAAAACCTTGTTGATGCTCTAGAGGTCACATTTTTGAAGTGATCATCATGAATCTTGCTCAAAATGTTTGTCTTGATGATTTAAAGGTGATGTATAGTTTTCTGTCCAGTGACTGTCTTAAGTTTTTCCATTTAGGTCAGTTTCTCAGTAATTATTGGTCCTACAGAGTGATATTTGGTACTTGTGAAGTGTTTGTGTTTAGGTCAGTTTCTCAGTAACTATTGCTCCTACAGCCAGCGATACTTAGTACATGCATACATCTTAGCATGGCCTCTTGAGTGCAGTCATCCATATTTGACCTTGACCTTTATTTCACACTCCATTAGACATGCTACAATGTCTTACTTGTTAATATAATCATTTTGAACTTTGATCAGAATGTTTGCCATGATCAGTTCTAGATCAGGCTCTCAAAGTGCTATGTTGCTCAGGTGAGCATTACAGGGCCATCATGGCCCTCTTGTTTTTTGTTTTTTTTTACCATAAATGGATATGGTGGCCAGCTTGTTCAATGGTGCTGAATTGTTTTAACAAATTGTCAATACTCCTTGATAAAAGGCCCCATGTGAAAATTTCCGACTTTTAAAGATTAAACTAGTTTATTAAATGAGTTCAGGGGCAGATAACCCACAGGGGACAAAATTTTTATTGTAACTAAAATGTTTACTTTCATCATACAAGTTTCAGCCATTAGTCTTAATACATTATGAGAAAATCATTTTCAACATTTTTCCCAACACATATGGGGACACAACTTTGACCTAGCGGTAGAAAGCTCAACCTACGATTATCATTTGAAAAAAAAAACCTGGTAGACCTAGAGCTTTCTGGGTTCTGGAGAAGATTTTTAATTGTATTTACTATATATGGACATGGTGGCCATTTTGTTCAATGGTGCAGAACAATTTGAATAAATTGTCAATACCCTTCAACAGAAGGCCCCATGTGAAATCTGGTGAAAAATGGTCAAGCAGTTTCAGAAAAGACGTTTAAAGATTACACAATTTAATACACGTATATAGCCCAAGGGCAAAGGCAGATAACCTCCAGGAAACAAAATTTGGATTGTAACTGAAAAGTTTTATTACTTTAATCGTACATTGTAAGTTTCAGCCATTAGTCTTTAAAACATTTTGAGAAAAGTATTTTTCAACATTTTCTCGATACAAATGTATGGGGACGCAAATTTGACCTTGCCGTAAAAGGTCAACCTATGATCATCATTTAACAAACTTGGTAGATCTCTAATCTCCGATGCTAAATACAAAGATTCAGCCTTAGAAGTTATCTTAATTTTGGAGATTTTTAACCCTTGTCCTGCTGAATAAATTAAGATGCCACGCTCACTTCTAATTTTCAGCCAATCAGATTACTTGATCCGGTTTGTTGATATAATTTCACACACTTAATGGCAAACAGTGCAGATCCAGATCAGTTGGCTTCTTCAGAAGCCAACTGGTCTGAATCTACACTGTTTGCAAAGTAGGGTATATCCGGGTTCAGCAGGACAAGGGTTAAAGTGTTTTAACCATGTGCAAGCTGCCATCTTAATTAATGGACTGTGACCATTTGTACAAATTTCCAACTCCCCTTTAACAGAAGGTTCCACATGAAATTTGAAGAAAACTGGCCTAGGAGTTTAAGAGGTCCTTCAAAGGTGTAGACAGACGACGGATGGACAGCAAGCGATCACAGTAGCTGATCCTGGTATATGAATTGCCTCGAAAGGGGTATTAAGAGCTCTGAAAGAACAGAATCCTTTCCTTTTTCTTTACAGTGAATTCCACCTTAAATTTTTGGTTAAAGTTTTTAAAAGGCTGTATCTCCTGAACCTCTGAATGAAAGCAGTTCATACTTGCCCTAATATAAGATACTAGTTTGAAGTTTTATGCTGCACCATCCTGACCCACAAGTGACCTTGAGGTCAAGGTCATGGACTGGGAAAATTTTTTTGTCAAAGTTTTTAAAAGGCTGCATCTCCTGAACCTCTGAAAGTGGTTCATACTTGCCATTAGATACTGGTCTTAAATTTTGTGCAGCATTATCCCGACTCACATGAATGACCTTGAGGTCAAGGTGTTTTGTGTTGGGGTTAACAACACGTCAACCCTAGTGGGTCATTTTGTGTCGTTTCCCAGAGAATGGGAGAAAGGAGATGGAAGAGATAGCAGAGGAGATGAAAGAGAGGGACAGGGGACAAAAAAGAAAATGAATAAAAGTGAAGAAACAGAAGAAACAAAAACATTCCCACTCTACCTTCCCTGCTGCAAGGATAAGCCAATCTCAGTTGGACACCCTGGTGACTCAAGATACATGACACCTTTGCCTCACCCAACCACACCATGAGGTCAAGGTAACTGACTTGAGAAGCAAAGCGTGATTAAGGCCAGCTACACTGTCCTGTGACAGCTCTGATTCTATATAAACTATATTTTTGTTTAGATACAAATGTTTTGGGGTTCAACTTTAAACCGGCTTGTATCAAAAACCGTCTTGTAATGAACCTTCTTATAAAGCAGTTCCAGCATAATAACAAACATATTTCCATATCGGAACCATAGCTACAGATAAGAGGGGTATCCACATAATATTTTTTTTTCTCCACGAAAACATATGTTGTGGGTACTCATTAGGAGTGCCTCGTCAATAACACCTTTGCCTCACCCAACCACACCATGAGGTCAAGGTAACTGACTTGAGAAGCAAAGCGCGATTAAGGCCAGCTACGCTGTCCTGTGACAGCTCTGATTCTATATAAACCATATATTTTTGTTTAGATACAAATGTTTTGGGGTTCAACTTTAAACCAGCTTGTATCAAAAACCGTCTTGTAATGAACCTTCTTATAAAGCAGTTCCAGTGTAATAACAAACATATTTCCATATCGGAACCATAGCTACAGATAAGAGGGGTATCCACATAATATTTTTTTTTCTCCACGAAAACATATGTTGTGGGTACTCATTAGGAGCACCCACAATATATGTTTTTGTGGAGAAATAAGAAAGATACCTGCATTTTTCGGATGAAAAAAGTGCCTTATCTGTTGCTATGTCGGAACTAAACAACTGCCGTCAGCAAGAGCCTCCCTGGTAAACATACACACATTTTATTAATTTAGGAAGATCGCAAACATAAAACAAAGGATTACAAAGTTTTTTCCTTAACTCTTTCGGAGCCAAATTTCAGACCTTTGTCATCTGCTTTTTTGTTTTAACAAACTATCGCCTGGAAAGACGTTTATATGTAAAGTTGAAAGGCTGAATGTCGAACAGCGTAGTTCCAGATGAGATGGCTCATGAACAAGTCGATGCAATTCAAATGAGTACCCACAACATACGCTTAATAAAGAAAATAAAATAAAAAAAAAAAAACATACAAAAAATCACAAGTATTATTTGAGGAGGCCTTTGCAGTTTTTTTTTTTTTTTTTTTTTTTTTTTTTTTTAAGTGTACCTTTCGTATAGATAAGTATATATTTTACCACAAGCTTTCCCAGCATTTTTGAAAAACCTGTGTGCACAGTGCAGTAATTAGGTTGAATACGGTACTCAAATTGTCCAAATGAGCACCCAAAAACATATTTTGGTGCAAAAACTGCATCATGGTTCCACATTAGGCACTTTTTTTTTCAATAAAAATATTTTTCTCTCTCTTTTTTTCCACACAAAAACATGCTATGAGTACTCATCAGAAGCCCCTTACTGAGGCACTTCTACTTGGTACCCACAATAGGTTTTCTTGGTAAAATTAGAAAATTATGTTCCCGATACCTCTTCAAATCTGGAGCCATGCTGTATCTTATTGTTTTGAGTTCACGTTTAATGAATGTCAGCCCTTAAAGGTCAATTTGTGTCATCTCCCATTGAAAGGGAGACTACAAGTTGTGTTTGTAAAACACTATGCCCCCAACCATATGCTTGCCTTTAGAGATAATACAAGGTAAAATCTACAAAGGTCCATAACTCTTGAAATATTTTTCAGAATTTATTCAAAATTTAATCCGTTCATCTTCTGTAAAATAGTGGGTGCTATTTTCCCACGATTACACAATACCAGGTGTCAGGTGCGGAGCTTGGCATTTAAGATTAATGTGATCTGTTATCTTTGATAATTGTTTAAGGACATTATTTATTTTGTTTAGTTATAGTTAGTATTTATTCAGATATAGGTTGTGCAATAATGATTGGCATAAGCTATTAATTATCTGAAAGTGACTGACGTAAACCGTTAATCATTTTGGCATCTTGTTGACAGATGTTACTTTATGTAGAATTATTGCACAAGCGATATGAATAGATAGGGGTTATCTTGACAATGATTAATAGGTTTTGGCAAGCATCTAAATATTTGGTGCCTGGAAAATTGCATTGATCACATTTTTAGTAACTCACGCATTAGGTGGCGCTGTAGTGGTATTTGAGGACTCTGATTGGATGAGGATCATGTGATCAGAGGGTGCTGGTGGGAGTTGCTATCACGTGACTCTTTGTGTATATAAAGAGAGGATGTGTGTGAGAGAGTTTAGTTTTGGATAAGTGTCGAAATTTGGATTTTAGTTTTGAGAGTTTGGACTTAAGTTTTGCAACTTGGGTTTAGAATTATAATTAGAACTGGGTTGTAGAAATTAAAATATATAACTAAAATTATTTTGTTGAATTTATTTAAAATTCTAAATTGGGACTTTGAAAGAAGTAGAAAACATAACGCGTATTTAAGAAGTAAAGAAGAAAACACTGAACTAACTTCGCTACATTATAAGACTTGTTTTGGTGCCTACAAGACCAGGATAAAGAACTTGTGCTGAAGTGGACAACAGCGGCAACATTGATCAGAATCTCATCGATAAGGTAGGACTTGTTATATTTTTCTTTGAGTTATAGCAATCGGCTAACCTTACAAACAAAATGTCATCATGGATGTTGATAATGATGGTGCTGGTATTGGTCAAGTTTTTCAACAATTGGCGGTGCAAATGGCAAATGTTTCGTCTGCATAAATGCACAGGGTATTTCGCAAATTGTTCAAATTTTCGATGGCAATCCCAAGAACTTTAGGGATTGGATTAAACAAATAGAGAAATATTGTAAGTTAACAAATTTACCTGAGGCAAGAAAGAAACTGGTTGCTTTTCAAGCAAGTAAAGGGGCAGTTAGTGGTTATATTCAGAGGTATATGGATGCATTTCCACAAAATATGTGGAATGATTTAAGGGGAGAATTGGCAAAAAAGATTTTCATACATAACTGATTCTCAGTATGCACCGAGTTTGTTGAGGTCAGTTAGGCAGAAAATAGAAAATATTCTACGCAGAAAGAATTTTGTCCTCAGAGGAAGAAGCTTTTGCTAGACATGGGGGGAATGCTGTGGAAAGACAGTTAACTGATACGTTTGTAGGTGGACTGGTAAATAATGATCAGTTGAAAATGAAAATATTACGTGATAACCCAGACACTTTGCAGAACAAAATTTAAGGTCTCGTGTAAATCTCTCTAGTTCTTTTCACCCACCTTATAAATCTGAAAGAAGGGAAGAACCTATGGAGGTAGATCATTATCGGCCGGTAAAATGTTTTAAATGTCTTAAAACAGGACATACAAAAAAAGAAATGTAAAATGTAAATTCAGTAGATGACAAAAGAGGGGCATCTAATATTAAAAGCATTAAAGTAAGATGTTGGGGATGTGGTAAAGAAGGACATATACTGAAATTTTGTAGACAAAATACTCAGGACAGACAGACTGAAAGACCTAATATAAGTCATGGACAAAGACAAACAGAGCAGAAAAACTAGATAGATCTTTGCATGTTGAAGCCGATGCAAAGAGTGAGAATAAAAACATGACAGAAGGTATTCCAACATAAAATTAATTTAGCGGGGAGTCAAAATTGGTAAAAATAAATTTAGATCTCTTGTTGATAAGGTGCAGAGGTATCTTTGATGCATCGTCGAGTTTATGACTCATTAAAAGTAAAACCTAAATTCCAGCATAAGAAAATTAAGTTCAGTAAGTGGTGATGCTTTGAAAATTGATGGTTGCATAAATCTCACTTTTACTATTAGTGGTACTGAAATGCAACATTTATTTTATGTCCTGCGTGACATGAATCATAACCTAATATTGGGTACAGACTGGTTGCGTCAGCATGGAGTCAGAATTTATTATGATCTTGGATGTCTCAGAACTGCGAAAACTTATGTGAATCTGGAGGAAGATATCCATATCTCTTCGGTAGCTAGAATAAAGTATACCACTTTATTGAAACCTCATTCTGCCACCATATGTTATGGAAAGATTAGGCAAAATCCGGATATTCCAGTAAAAACAGATTATAGGTTTCTGCTGTATGTAAAGGCTTCGTTTATAGAGAACCAGGTTTACAGGTTGTAGACTCTGTTAGTAGATTAAGGAAAGACAGAAGTATTCCTATTTTGGTGACCAACAATACGAACAAATTTATAAAGCTCTTTAGACATGGTGTTTTGGCAAAGGTTGAGTCTTTGGTTAATCAAAATATGGCTGAGGTTAGTTCAGTAATGAAGGGTCAAAAATTTGATTCAAAGGTTGATTTGAAGGATTTACATGTATCCGTAGAATTTAGGGATAAGATTGAACTCTAATTTTAAAAAAATTCGGATTTGTTTGCAAGTAAGGATACTGAACTTGGTCACACTGACACTGTGAAAATGAAAATTGACACTGGGAATGCTAATCCAATAAAGTTGAGGCCTTATAGGACGCCTCTCAACAATAGGCATATAATTGATGAAACTGTAGACGAAATGTTAGAGTCGAATATCATTAGAAGATCTAGATCACCTTGGAGTTTTCCAGTAGCAATTGTTGATAAGAAGGATGGCTCTAAGCGATTTTGTGTTGAATTTAGAAAACTAAATCAGGTTACTAAGAAAAATTCGTATCCTCTCCCAGTTATCTACGACATATTGGCATTGTTAGGAAAGGCAAAATATTTTACTTCACTTGACATGAAAAGTGGGTATTGGCAAGTTTTGATGGATGAAGCGGACAAAGAAAAGACAGCTTTTGCTTGTCATAGAGGCCTGTTTTTCAGTCATGCCTTTCGGTCTTTCGAATGCTCCGGTGGTGTTCCAGGAGTTGATGTCGGTGGTTTTGCAAGGTCCTGGTGATTTTGCAATTGCTTACCTTGATGATGTCTTGGTTTTTAGTCCGACGTTGGAAGATCATTTGAAACATTTGGACATGATCTTTGGTAGGTTGCGGAAGCATGATTTGAGACTCAAGTTGAAGAAATATAATTTCTTGGAGTTTGAGACAGATTACCTTGGTTTTATTATTGGTCGTGAAGGTATTAAACCTGATCCAAGGAAAGTAGAAGCTATAAGATCTCTACCTGTTCCCACTTGTGTTAGAGAGATTAGGTCATTCATTGGAATGAGTTCATATTATCGTAGATTCATTCCAAACTTTTCGGAAATTGCAGAACCTATCATAGCTTTGACAAAGAAACATGCACATTATAAATGGTCAGAAAAGCATGATAAGGCTTTCCAATATTTAAAAGATAGTCTTTCGGTATTCCATTATTGGCTTATCCTGATCCTAATAAGCCATATACGCTCTACACAGGTGCTAGTGGAACATGTATTGGTGCTTGCCTTACACAGTCTTGTAAGGAGGTAGATGATTCTCTACCAAAGGTTAATTATGAGAAGCCCATCTACTATCTGTCTCATAAATTGAGTAGAACACAGTGTAAATGGTCAACAGTTGAAAAGGAAGCTTACGCTATCCATTTCGCCTTACAGAAACTAGACCACTATTTACATGGAGCACAATTTGTGATCAAGACAGATCATAAACCTTTAAAGTATCTGCTCGAGTCACCCATGCAGAATAAAATGTTACAATTATGGTCTCTGAGTATGGCTGGTTACAATTGTACAATTGAGTACATAGCCAGTACAGCAAATACTTGTGCTGTTCTGCTATCAAGGAAACCAGATGATGCAGATAAAGGCCAAGAGGATTTGACAGATGAGGTAGATCTTGACGTTAATGATAACACCTTTGAGGTTAACGTCATAGATTCTAATCAATTTGAACCAAAAGAGTTCACAAGTTACGAGATTCCTTTTGAGGATTCCCTGGTTCCCAGGACTCAATATGGTTAATGAACAGAACAAGGATGATGAGATTGTTGAGTTTAAGACAATTCTTGTTCATGGAGAACCTAGTAAAGAAGTTCAGCGAAGGTATCTTGTGATTGATGAGGTACTTTATTACTTAACGGATCCTGATGGTGACACTGTTTTCTGGTTAAATGTTCCTAAACACTTAAAGACACATTTTGGATTGCATAACACGCTAATGACCATAAGGAGATTAAGTTAAGAAATTCTTGGTGACTTTGGCCACCCTTACAGGTAGGGGCCTGATAAAGGGAAATTAGATTTGATATCAGCAAAGTTTATGATGAAGACAGAGAAACAGAAAGGGTGGGTAATTTGGTGATAATTTGATGATTTTTTTCTGTTTATTCAATAAAATATAGCTGGTTGATATTCATTAGAATTGCCTCTCCTGGGCAGTTCTAATGAATACCCACAAAATGTTTTATGGAGAAATACAGATATTTATGCTTATATGCTAATTTATCATCAAATGCCCTCTTTATCTGTTTCTTTGGATCAAATACAGAAAATTAGTAAGATAGATAGTATTTATTTATTTATTAACTTATTTATTGTCCCCTGCCTTTTCGAAGAAAAGCGGAGGGACATTGTTTTTGGTTTACCGTGGGGCGTGGTGCGTGGTTCCGAATTTTTAGTAGGTACTTTGTCCCCTTAACTCCTCCCACAGTTTTTGTCCGATCTTTTTGAAATTTTACAGGTGTTTTAAGGATGTGCATGTGGTTTTTTCAGAATCCTGAGATAATTTTTTATCACTTTTTCCGCATTTTTAACTTAGACAATTTTTTTGAGTTCTAATATTACAGAAGTCTATAGGGAGTAGGTACTTTGTCCCCTTAACTCCTCCCAGTTTTTGGCCGATCCTTTTGAAACTTTACATAGGTTTTTTATGGCCTGAAGATATGCATGTGTTTTTTTTTTTCAGAATCCTGAAATAATTTTTATCACTTTTTCCGCATTTTTAACTTAGACATTTTTTTAGTTCTAATACTACAGAAGTGTATAGGGAGCAGGTACCTTGTCCCTTTAACTCCTCCCACAGTTTTTGGCCGATTCTTTTAAAACTTTACAGGTGTTTTAAGGATGGTCTGAAGATGTGCATGTGGTTTCTTCAGAATCCTGAAAGTAATTTTTATTACTTTTTACACATTTTGAACATAGACATTTTTTGCGTACTAATATTACAGAAGCGTATAGGGAGTAGGTACCTTGTCCCCTTAACTCCTCCCACAGTTTTTGGCCGATCTTTTTGAAACTTTACATGGACTTTCAGGATGGCCTGAAGATATGCATGTGGTTTTTTCAGAATCCTGAAGTAATTTTTTATCACTTTTTCCGCATTTTTAACTTAGACATTTTTTGAGTTCTAATACTACAGAAGTATATAGCAGTGATTTTTAGGCGTGCGTCCTGCGTCCTATATGCATAATTTCACCAGAGGATGCAAACAATTGGCCTCGGTGATTTCAAGGGACTCATAAAAAAATCTCGAATGTACGTACGTTTTGCATTTAGAAGTCTACTTTCATTTTTGGAAAAAGCGAATGCGCAAGCGGTGTTTCAGTACGGTATTTGGTAAAACCCAGTACTGAAAGGCGTTGTATCTCTACGGTACACCGATTTTACCTGTACAGTCAAATAATCAATACCGGGGCCCAGTTGTTCAAAGCGTCGTTAGCTTAACGAGCTCGTTAAGGATAATTTCGTTAACTGTTTTAGCGGATTCAATATACAATTCTGATATGTTTTGCTGAAAAAATGTGAGTAGCTTTTGCACTGCAAAAGCTACTCACATTTTTTCAGCAAAAAATTTCAGCATATTTGCATATCACTCGATGAAAATTTTAACAAATCGTTCACTAACGACATCGTTAGCTTTGAACAACTCAGCCCAGGTTGTCCAGTACCGTAGGAAACCTTAGCGGATACTAAAGTATTGGTTTTTAGTCTGTTGAGATCTTTTATCGTAACACCGTTTGACTTTGCAATTTTCAGGAAACCATGATCGTTTGGTTTTGAAAGCACTCTCCTAAGAAAAAGATTATAAAACTAGACTCCAAACACCAAACGCTGTTCGGTAGGCTAGGTCAGCAAAAGCAGACTGACATGGACAGCCAAGGCCTCCCAGTCTGAGACTGCCGATGATGGCGATCTCGATAACGAAAACTCCCAATCCCAAACTGAACCCACTTCATAAACCAAACAAACAAACTTAAAACTTATTTTCACAGATCATTTGTTTTACAGTCTAGACAAAAAATCTATGCTTTTAGTTTGCAAATATTTCTATAATTACATTGTATCACAGTCAGTCTAGTCAAAGCAACACAAAAATGTCTGCTTTTGGTTTACAAATTTTGTATGATTATCACAGTCCAGTCAAAGTAACAGACAAGTCTCTGCTTTATATCACAGTCTAGTCAAAACAGACAAAAAGTCTGTCCTTAATCCTGTATCACAGGTATTTGATCATCTATCACTAAAACTGAAGTTTTATGAAAATATTTTCACAAATCTGTATGTGATGTGAAAACATTTTCTTAATGTATTTCTTAACACTTCAGTTTTAATAGAAAGTGGTACTATAGTTTCATATTTCTCGGGAAGTTTTCGGGGAAAGAATTAAAACAACTTGGTCACAACTATTTACTTTTAAATTGCACATCCAATTAAAATATCAAGAAAGTGATTATAAAACACTGTTACACAAGTTTAAATTTAAAATCTAGGACTCAACAAAATGTTTCACCACGAGTCCAAGGCTGGATGCATAGTTTGAGTTTGGGATGCATAAATTCTGGACCTAGCGAGTCACAGAACCCATAAAGGCAAAATTGTAAAAAAAATCACTGATATAGGGAGCAGGTATACCTTGTCCCCTTAACTCCTCCCACATTTTTTGTCCGATCCTTTTGAAACTTTACATGGGCTTTCAGGATGGCCTGAAGATATGCATGTGTTTTTTTTTTTTCAGAATCCTGAAATAACTTTTTATCACTTTTTCCGCATTTTTAACTTAAGACATTTTTTGAGTTCTAATACTACAGAAGTATATAGGGAGCAGGTACCTTGTCCCCTTAACTCCTCCCACAGTTTTTGGCCGATCCTTTTGAAACTTTACAGGTGCTTTAAGGATGGTCTGAAGATATGCATGTGGTTTTTTTCAGAATTCTGAAATTATTATTTATCACTTTTTACACGTTTTGAACTTAGACATTTTTTTAGTTCTAATATTACAGAAGTCTACAGGGAGTAGGTACCTTGTCCCCTTAACTCCTCCCACAGTGTTTGACCGATCCTTTTGAAACTTAATGTGGGCTTTTAGGATGGCCTGAAAATATGCAGGCGGATTTTTCAGAATCCTGAAATAATTTTTTATTACTTTTTCCGCATTTTTAACTAACACATTTTTTGAGTTCTAATATTACAGAAGTGTATAGGGTGCAGGTACCTTGTCCCCTTAACTCCTCCCGCAGTTTTTGTCCGATCCTTTTGAAACTTTACAAGGGCTTTTAGGATGGTCTGAAAATATGCATGTGTTTTTTTTTTTTTCAGATTCCTGAAATAATCATTTATCACTTTTTCTGTATTTTTAACTTAGACATTTTTTGAGTTCTAATACTACAGAAGCGTATAGGGAGTAGGTATCTTGACCCCGTAACTCCTACCACTGTTTTAAGCCGATCCTTTGAAACTTTACAGGTACTTTAAGGATGGTCTGAAGATATGCATGTGGTTTTTTCAGAATCTTGAAATTATTTTTTATCACTGGTTTCCTGCTTCAATACTTAGGTAATTGATACAGGACCAATGGTCCTCTGGTTAACTTTACCATTTTTAACACCTCAAATAAAAATAAGGCGGGGGACATAAATTCCCCATGGAATTTGCTTGTTTGTTTAAAGAGAAGCTTTCACCACGAAAACATGCCTATATAATGTTGACCCCCTTAAACCCCACTTTTATAGAGTAAAACTGGGGTTTACAGGGGTATACATTATTTTACTTATTTCTGCTCAAAAACATAGATTGTGGATACCCGTTAGAACCGCCTCGCCGAGGCGGTTCTAACGAGTACCAACAATCTATGTTTTGAGCAGAAATATGAATATTATCAGAATTTTTATCTAAAAATTTTCATTTTTTTTAGGTGAAATTTTCTACATATTTGAATAGGCGTGTTTTCGTAATGATAGCATAAAATACACATTCTAAATTGTCTAAGAACTTTCTGACATGGGAAAATAAGAAAAATATCAATACTCTGAAAAAACATCTTATAGGCTCTTGAAGAAAACTTTCTAATAATTCTATTATGTTTTACTTTCATGAATAAATATTATTTAGTATTCCTTTGTTCTTCTTTCCTAGTGAACTCTCATGATTAGTCTCAAGACAAAATATTTGCAGATTCAACTTGATTGAAGCTAAAATATTTAGTTTTTAGGCAGCTATGGAATAACTGCGCAGTGTTCTTATTTACTTTAGAAAATAAATAAATAAATAAATACATAAAACTTTCTATTTTATGTTTCTATTTCAGTGTATTTGTATTTTTTCACAATGCAAGAAAAAACGAACACTTTTGTATTTTGGAAAAAAAACTATCAGAAATAAAATAAATAAAGTGATACAATACAAATCAACAAATGAAATGCAAAATTTACAAATGAATTTATTTAGTTCTAATGTAACATATTGAATACTGCTCAATTACATGAATTAACCCTTATAGGGCCCCACCTAAGGAGACTTAACATCCTTATAATGGCTTCATAATCGTTTATATAAGATAAGCCTTTGATGTGCGCTCTGTTATCAGGACTGTATATTGGGGGTGATCATGAAGGTGGGGGGGGGGGGGGGGGGGGGGTCTAGCCAAAGAAGGAAAAAAATGTCTTTAAGGGCAGTTGTTATAAAGCAGTATCATGATGATAATGGTCACATGGGTGTACAAAAGACTTTTTACTGCATTCGACAGAAATATTTTTGGCCAAATTTATTCAAAGAAATATATCAGTATGTTTCTAGTTGCACTACCTGTCAGACAAGATCTTTGCAGAAAATATGGCAACCTTTACAGGAAATGGATATTCCACATTATCCTATGGCAAAGTTATCCCTTGATTTGTCGGGACCATATCCAACAACGTTGTCTAACAATAAGTATACTATCGCTTTGTTGACTGGTTTAGTGGTTGGCCTGAGGCTTTTGCAGTCCCTGATAAGACAGCTGATACTGTTGCACACTTGTTGATTGAAGAAATTTCCCCTAGATTTGGTTGTCCTTTACAGATTGTGACAGATAATGGGTCGGAAAATGTAAACAAAGTTGTTCGTGAAACTTTGGAATCTTTTAATATTCATCACGTTCTCACTAGTGTATATCATCCTCAAAGCAACGCTAAAGTGGAACGTTTTCATAGGACACTTCATGATGTCTTATTGAAAAAATTCTCTGAAAATCAACAAACTTGGGATTTGTATCTGAATCAGGCTTTGGCTGCAAAAAGGTTTAATATTAGTATATCTTCAAAATTTTCACCTTTCTTCTTGTTGTACAACAGAGATGTTGTTCTGCCCATTGACAATTTGTTGAAATCTCGTAGGAAATATCAGGATGAAGAATTGCACCAGACAGCCCTTCAGGAACAGCACAAGTCGTTCACTCTAGTCAGACAGTACTTGAAGCAAGCGAAGAAGACACGCTAAATATGCTGATAAGGGAACAAAGCAGGTTGATTTTCAAATAAATGATCCTGTGTATTACAAGAACAATCAGAGGAAGGGAAAGCTTGATTGTAAGTGGAAACCTTTCTACAGGATAATTGAGAGAAAAGGTCCTGCAACTTACGTGATCAAGAATCAGCTTGATGGCTCAACATGCAAGGTCCATGCAGAAATGCTAAGAGCTGCTAATCTTGATGAATGGGATATACCAACAACCCATAATGGAAGACCAATGTGAAGGACAGCATGTTTTTATACTCGTATGAGGCGGAGTTTGTACAAAGTCTCCTCCAAGCAGGCAAGAAACACCTCGCACAACAATTCAATTTCACCTACAGATATATAGATGATGTATTGTCTCTGAAAAACACAAAATTTGCAGAGTATTTAGAATTCATCTACCCACGTGAACTTGAAATAAAGGAAACACGGAGACTTCAGCCTCCTCCTCATACTTGGATTGTTATCTCTACATCGACAATGGAAAGCTTACTACTAGGCTTTACGACAAACGGGATGACTTCAATTTTCCCATCGTTAACTTTCCTTTCCTGAGCAGTAATATCCCTTCTGCACCAGCATACGGCATTTACGTTTCACAGTTAATCCGTTATGCCAGAACTTGTTTAAATTATCAGGACTTCATGGAGCGTGGGAAAGTGCTCACTCAAAAGTTGTTGAGCCAGGGGTATCAAAAAACCAAACTGGTAGCAACACTTAAGAAGTTCTATGGGAGACATCATGATCTAGTCAATCCCTACAATGTGGCAGTTTCCAGAATTGTTTCTGATGTTTTTGCCAGTGACGCGCCATAAGTAGACTTCCCAAATCCCGGACATACGCTTCTACCGATATTTCCTTCGTTCAGGCCCATGGTCATGGTGGGCGAAGCTTGCTTACCAAGTAATGCTTACTATCCGCGGACGCCTGATTACACCCTTTGTTCTGGGGTCCATGTCTGTTGGTCTGAACATTCTGATTCGTCATTCGTTTATGGATTTATGATTTTGGATTACGGCTTTGGTACCATGACCGCAACTACATTCCACCAGAGCAGTCTTCAGATGAACATGATAGTGATTCTGAACAAGAAGGTCCGTATGAGAAGCTTGCCAAGAAGTATCAGAAAGAAAGAAGATTCAGACGATGAGGACAACATTCCTTTAATGGAATTGTCTATGAGACTGAAAGCTAATAAATCCATGGAACGGCAACAAAATGGAGATTCTAGAGCGGAGGAATCTGAGGTGTTATAGAAGAAACTATGGGTTTCGAACCTGCAACAGATTCTGATTCGCTGACTGAGACGTATTTTGACGAAAATGCTGATGATGCTATGTCTGTGAATGAAATTTGAACATTAGGCACCTCTGATAAAGCATCTCCAGAATTGCTGAACAAACCAAAGAAAAAGATAAAGAAATTGACAAACACCAAATGTTCGAACAAAAAGTTTAAACGATTGCTTCAAGCAATGGCATATATGTTTTAATGTTTTAAGTACTAAGGCTTCAAATTTGCAAAGGTGGTTGGTTATTAAATTAATATTCTTGCAAGTTGTTTAAAAAGGTGATACTTCCTATGATATTATATTTATGTATTTTACTTTGTGTGTATTTTCAGGTTGTAACAGATGCAAAGTTACAACATGAGTTACACATTCTTGATCGTGTGCGCATTGATTAGCTATACCTCAGGTTTAGTTGTACATGAAAATGTAGTTTTTCATAAAACCAATGAAGTATCTTCGAATCATGCTCGTTGGTTAGTGACATTTATACATGATTTACTACCTTACCAGGTCTTTATTGATAAAATAAATAAGGACTTGGACATGACACATGAAATAATGAAAACGTTGACGGACTGGTATAGACAATATAATTTTACAGGGTATGTTTTCACATTTGAAAGTTTACATGATGAAATAGGTATATTAATGATACTTATCAGACAGTTAAAGATAATTTTATTGATTATCAATCTCTGAAATCGGATCAAAGAAGATCAAAACGTTCATTGTTACCTATCATTGGTCAGGCAATGAGTCCGTTATTTGGGACAGTTTCTGATGTAGACTTAGAGAATATCAGAGGATCAGTCGAGGGTCTTGCTTTAAATCAAGAAAGTATAATTCATAACCTTGAGCAAAGTATGATGATTCTGAATTTATCAAGAGTTCAAATAGCTGAGAATCGCCGCGCTATCATGGATTTAGTGCAATGTGTACAAGCGTTAGATGATAAAATTAAGGAATTAGAAAATGAAGTTTTTTAAAAGTAAAACATATTTTAACGAGTAATACTTAACTTATAGATAATGTGCTATTCTCTTCTGTTTTCACACCTTCCACAGAAAAAACGACCTTTCAGTCGTTAATTAAAGTCTTAAACCAGAAGGTCCCTTAGGCAGTTACCTGTGTGACGTAACTCTTCCCGCTCAATTGACCACGTGTCAGTTTCTTTTATGTGTAAAACAATAGACACAATTAGGAGAGATAAGCGAGGGTGGGCGGAGGGAGATAATTGATTATCTATAGGTTAAGTATTACTCGTTAAAATATGTTTTACTTTAAAAAAAACTTCATAATACATTAACCTATAGATAATGTGCTAGAATTTGCAGAATAGGAGGGAGGTGCTCTCCTAATTCTAACACCAATAATATCTCACCACTTCTGGTTAAGACTCAGGAAACTCAAAGGAATCAGATACATTCTAATTCTATATTTAATAGAAAGAATGATCTAGATTCACAAAATAGCATATCTTTAAGGTGATATGATCTAACAACCTTATATATAATAGTAGACTCTAGAGGAAGCCAGTTCTTAAGTCTCAGAGGCCTAACATTGTCCCCCCCCACCCCCCCCACACTTTTTTTTGGGAAACAACAATTGGCTTCAAAAAGAAAAAGGAGTCATTGAGACATAACATAAATATTCCATCGCAAAGTAAGCTAGGAATATAGAAATATTTTCAAAACAAAATTTGTAAAACAAAAAGCCAAGACCATACACTGTAAGTAGTCTATGTAGGGTCTTGAATAAATAAGGAAAAGTCTACTCGGTGGAGTTTCCTATAGATAACTGACATATGTAGATATTTTGGATAAAATTCTAGATATGTGAAGCTATGTAATTGTAATAGTCTAAGCTATTAGAATTATAAACTAATTAGATTCTGTTAATTGGAGCGACAGGACAGTTTCCGATGAACAGACACAGACTTAAAATAACCATAATGTGTAATTATTTCCCTTTGATCAAATTAAAGAAGGGGAGATAATAAAAGTAGATGGAGTTAACTTAACTATAACTAAGTTATCCATCAGAAGAAAAAGGTATAGACAAACATAATGGTTAAAACTATTGCTAGACTAATTGTATTACGAATTTTTAGTCAAGCAATAAAATAATACAGAGTTTGCATATAACTGCTGGGAAGAAAAAACAACCTAATCCATTGATAATTAGTTTTGTCATAGACATATAAAAGCGTTTGATGTCCTAACAAAATAATAAAGAATAAACTGTCAACATCATAACTTAACAGTTTGACAGAGAATAAGAGAGATAAGAATAAGGTTGATCGCAGCAAACTGTAAGACGGTCATAGTTTGGCTAAATCTTACCGTATTGATAAGATTAAGCAATAATAAATAAGCTGGATAGAATCTTTCTATACCAGAAGAATGCCATGAAAAGTACTCCTGAGTAAATAATCATGGAAATCAAGAAATGTTAAAAAAAAATCCACTTTGATACGAATCGAAATGTTCATAAAAAGAGAAGGACTCAGTGAAAAAGTAATAGTGTGATAATCTCTGAAGAAAGATTATACAATAATACTGATTAATAATCTCAAAAAACACTTAATTTATAAGTTAAGAGATAGTATACGCATATTTAAGAATAGTAAGAAATATATGAATACTAAATTAAAATTATACTACGGAACAAAATTCCTGCTATAAATAAAAGGTTAAGCATAACTATTTATTAAGCAAGGAATTATTAAACATATAACTCTATAAAATTACTGCCCAGAAATTTTATAGATAAATATTCAATCAGTTTTTTAGAATTGAATATTAATAGAATAAAATCTATGTCTGCATAATTGGTAATTCCTGAAATATCAAATTACGTACTCGCAAATGAATTCAGGAAGAAAATATATATATATACTCTCGAGATCTATGCGTAAACCATAGAGAGTAATAATATTATTACCACGATCCCTGACGGAAGGGTAAAAACATGTATATGAAAGAGATAATAATTAATTTAACGTCATATAGGTTTAAGATAAAATTTGTTTAATCTTTAACCAATATGCAGCAACAGTGACTCGATATTCTGTATTCGTACGTAGAAAAAGAGTACTTAGTCATTAGAATTTTGTATGACTGAAATAGAGATAATGGGATCTAAAAGGATGTATCTCCATGAACTGAATCGAAGGATAATATCCATTCTAAAAAACTAGGGCTTGTTTTAGGCTTAGTTTAACAAGCGTAGAATTGAATTATTTCCAAGTATTCATGAAGTCGTTATGCTCTGAATACTGAGAAAAATGTTAAAATATTGTTTAGGAAATAAAAAAGTGACTGGTCCACAATGTTAGCTAGATTTAAACCTGGAACGTAGCGAGAAGGTCAATCTAATTGAAAAGTAAGATGAGAAAGATAAATAATGAAGATAGATATATAAATATCGGTATAATATATTATCTCCAACAATTATCAAATAATCTGAATGTTTAAAAGCATAAATACTACTCGAAAGTTTATTTACCGAATGTATAATCGGAGAAAACTTTCAGTATGTTCAAAAACGTATCACAAAAGTAAGATCTGACCAGGAACGTAGGTGCAGCACTTACTAAGTTGTGAAGTTAATATAAACATATTTTATATTATAAATTGAAGCAGTGCATTTCAAAATCATCGAAACATCTTGAAATGACTTATTGTGTGGAAAAATAAATAAATATCCAGTTTCGGAAAAGATATTGATCTAATATCTATATATATAGATCATTTTTGATGCGGACTGGAAATCAAGATATTAATCTTTGGATTATTCGCAAACTGAACTTGAACTCTTAGCGAGAATTACTATGATCCCTTTAACGAATGTAAACATAAAGAAGGGGTAAAGAGATAATTAAGTGTGTCTTAATTCTTTACCGGCTCGTAATTAAGGATGTTTTCCCTTTTGTCTAAGCCTAGACTATAGATTGATTAATATAAATATAATAATAGCTGCTATTATGAGGTAAACTCTTGTTAATTAACCTCTAAGCATATATCAAAAATATATATCAACATAATCTAGAGCTTCGGTAAGTTTAGAGGAAGGAAATGATTGACTTTGGCAGTTTCTGAATAGTTACAAAGTCAATAAAAAAAATATCAAAAGGAAAGTATTGTATATAATATCTAATTTAGGCAATAATAATCTGTCACGTACTGAATAATTAATGCCTTTACTAAATATGTATCCATTGTCAATACCAAAGTGCAAGAAAATTTTGATTGACATGGACTCTAGTTATAAATAAAATATTAGAGGTATAGAGATAGTCGAAGCAAAACTATTCCTCAATAAGATAAAGTAGACCTATAATATACGAGGATTAATTGGGTCTAGAAATTATAATCATAATAAAATTATTATTCCAATATGAAGAATCTTCGGCGTAATAGATTCTTACTGAGGCAAAAATATTTGGTATATTGCTATCGTAGTCTTAAATGATCCAGAAGAAAAAATAAAACAGGCAAAGTAAAGAACGTATCGAATTATATCTATGCCTAAATATAAGATTTTTTTCTTATTTATTATTTTATAGCAGAGTTTAGACAGAGCACGACTGACCTAGACTCTTATATAATCAATCAAAAGATAGTATAAAATAGAATAATAGCTTATCGTATCAACTATTTTCCATGTAGAAAAGGCAAAAGGAAAATATGTACCTCAACTAGAATTTTAAATCGTAGTAATCTAGAGAGGTAGCGAATAAATAAATAAACTGTTAATTTATTTATCTGGTTGGTGTAAATTTCCGATACCTTAAGAATGAAAAATTAATAAAAAGTAGAAAAGATCGATTGCTACTTTCTTGTCAATTTACTCCTTAGATTACATGCTGATTACATATCGGAGCATGTAGAAGAAAAACAGGGGAGGAAAGAAGAAAATTTTTAGATTTCGTGTATATTTTTCTTCTTATAAATAACGATAGTTTTATAGTTCACCTTTGCCCTAGAGCCGAATAAGGTGAATATGTAAGAAGTTAATCTCTTTGTAGCGAATAAAAGAGATATAATTATAGCTGGAAGTATCTTCTACACTTAGTGAATGAATTGCGAATTTGATCGTAACCGATAATTCTTAATTCATTTTCAATAATAAATATATATATAGAATTTAAGTCAAGTTCAAAAGTGACTGGACAGAATTCAACAATATAAGTGGCTACTAGGTATTAGAACCCATCGCTGTCATTCAATAACCTATAATCCACGACTATACATGTCTATAGTGGTTAATAAATAAATATATGTTGAGCGAGTACTAGTGACTACTACTACTCGGACACTAGTAATCCGACACAAAGTCTACGAAACTACTGCCCGGTGGAATTTCGTTAGAATGACCTGGCACTACTCTACGAAGTGCCTCCCGATGAAATTTTCGTTAGAGCCGGAATTTAACCGCTTTCTAGCGAATGAAAGAGATAAAACATAATTTGAATGACCTGGCACTAGTCTACGAACTGCTGCCCGGTAAAACTTTTGTTATAGTCGGAAGTTTAACTCTTTCTAGTGGATAAAAGAGATAAAACATAAGTTAATTTAAAAATATTAATGGAATTACACACCTATAATAAGTCAATGGAATATTAAAGATTCTAGTCTGATTCGGGAAAGACTGTACAGAATTTTATGTATGAAAAGTTATTATGTATTTCACTTAATAACCTATATCCATTGACTTAAACGTGAATGGAGCTCTATGAACGATAATAGATTGTTCGGGAATTAGTGATCATTATTTTGACACTAGTTACACGACATAATGACCGGACACTAGTATTCGTAACTGTTGCCCGGTAAAGTTACAAGTAATTTGACAAATTGATCGGATAGTAGTATTCGTAACTCTAGTCCGATGAAAAAGGGAGATTATATATGAAAACTGAGCGGGCACAAGTATTCGAAACTTTTTCCCGAAGATAATTAATTATTGGGCAAAAATTGACCAGACACTTTCTGTAAAAGTTTGCCTGGTGAAAAATCAGAAATGATATAATAATATGACCGGGTATAAGTATCAGAAATATTACTGATACTTTGCCCAGTGAAAATTTTTTTAATAATTAGACATAATGACCGGAAGCTAGTAT
This sequence comes from Anodontia alba, assembly GCA_964016985.1. Lineage (NCBI taxonomy): Eukaryota > Metazoa > Mollusca > Bivalvia > Lucinida > Lucinidae > Anodontia > Anodontia alba. The sequence continues at coordinate 89,493,107 of OZ024825.1, read as the reverse complement.
ACGTGACTATTTTGTCCGGTAAAATATGTCAAAAACTAAGTCTTTCCAGAAAATAATTAAATTATTGACTGGAGACTAGTTGACTGGTGCCTGGTTGACTGGCACCTGGATGACTGGTGACTGGTGCCTGGTTGACTGGCACCTGGTTGACTGGTGACTGGTGAAGCTGATTGACTGGTGCCTGGTTGACTGGTGACTGGATGACTGGTGGACTTGACTTTATCGGATACTAAGTATCCAAAGATGCCACCTTGATGGGTCTTACCCCGGCAGTATAGCCATATGGGGTGGGGCTCCCATCAGTAAAGAATTGTCTTATAACCAATCAAGGGTTGACAAGTTCTTTACAATCAGCTTCTCCACCATGAGAATCTTTAGCCAACTTAAGATCTCTGCAAATAAAAGTCCAGGAAAAACATATCGTAATTGCTGAATAACCTGGAACGAAAAGAACAAAAATATTCTGCATATATAAACACGACTATCGAACCGATCGCGCACGAGCGTTGTGCCGAACAGCGAGAGTCGCGAAAACGCATGTGGAAAAAGACCAGTCAAAAAATACATGAAATCGAAAATTGAAAATTTTAAATAATAACACAGAAAGTGAAAGGAGTGATAAATAAACAAAAGAAACACAAGGATACAGAAATTTATCCGTGAGGAAAGAAATAATCCAAATTTCTATCACAGGTAAATAATCCTTGTTGAATTTCTTTGTCCACAGAAAAGAAACTGACACGTGGTCAATTGAGCGGGAAGAGTTACGTCACACAGGTAACTGCCTAAGGGACCTTCTGGTTTAAGACTTTAATTAACGACTGAAAGGTCGTTTTTTCTGTGGAAGGTGTGAAAACAGAAGAGAATAGCACATTATCTATAGGTTAATGTATTATGAAGTTAAAATGCTTTTTATACACGTTTTGCTAGAGCAATTCGTTAACACTTATTTTCAGTTTAAACTTATTTTAGAATAAGACAGTCTACTCAAAATGCTATTGTTTACTTAGAAAATCTTAGAACAGAATTAAACATGTTATCTTTAAATCATTTGTCACCAAACTCACCAAAGAATTCGAGAGAATTACTTTTAATTAGAAATAAGTTACCTTCATCTATGAAACTTCCTGCTGATCCAGTGAATAATATTTGGTACTTCTATAATACTATAACTTGCAATGCATATCTTGATGGCCATAAAATTTTAATTGTTCTTTCTATACCTTTGTTGGATAATAAAGTTATGAGATTTATAAAATACACAACTTACCATTATCTAAGCGTGGTATGTCGACTGGAGGATAAAAATTTAGATCTAACAGCTAAATACGATTTGTCTGTAGAGGCATTGATGATTAATAAAGAGCGAACCAAATATGCATTATTGTCCTCAAATGACTTGGATGCATGTAATAATCGATATATGCCGTTTTGTAATCCAAAAAGTCCAATTTATCAGATTAATTTAAGTAAATCTTGCATCATTGCATTATTTTTGAAAAAATGAAGAAAATTTAAGAAAATACTGTAAGAGTACAGTGTATTTTGATTCACAATTGCCTGTTGCAGAGTATATTCATTCAGGTGTATGGGTTGTAGCAACGTATGAAACTATGAAATTTATCATAGTATGTCAAGACCAGTCTGAAATGCAGCTTGATATTACTGTCTATCCACCCCTGGGAATATATAATTAAATTAAATATGACGTGTGGTGCAGCGAACGATTACTTACGTCTGCCGCCATATTATGAAAAGGAGGTTAAGGGTCATATTTTGGATACTTGGGATTCTCTGTTAGAACTTCGGAATATTACTCAGTTTTCTTATGGAGAAACTTTAGTTCTGTACTTCCTAATATAACTTCAGCAGAGATGACGGATGATCTTAAGAATTTAAAACAGGTTTCTATGTCGACTTTTATAGATTACATTCATAATTATAGAAAGGTTGAGGTGCGAAGCAAATCAGTGTCTGTTTGAACATATGTGATAATTATTTTCAGTATCTGTGTTGCATTAGCAGTCATTATTTTCATGTACAAGAGGTATTTTCATAAGAAAATGAGTTATAATTTTGATAAGAGGTTAGCTGGTTGTTGTAGCGATAAGAATGGTGTAGCCAGGTCCTCGACCACTGAAGAGGTCGGTGTCTTCTGAACCGGACGAGATTGTTAGTCACAAATCTGGGAGGCAGATATCTTCCACACCAGACCAGAAGGAAGCAAGGGTATTGATTGCTTCATTCATGAGGGATACAAAAAAATGAGTGGTCCCTGTGGTGCCAGATGTTGAATTAAGTAGTGAAAAGTAGTACGCGTAAAATATTAAGTCCATGGTGTTGCCCTCAAGGCAGTGCTGTGAAGATATATTTGATTTTTGTAAATAATGACTTTATGTAGAAGTCCAGCATTTAACCCTAAAGGTTGAGCGTTGGTGAAGATGTAAATATAGACTTTTGTTGTAATATTGTTTGATAATTTGTGAAAAATACAGAACAGTAAGGTACATTTTCTACCCGAGCGCTTATTCGAGTTATAAATGCGAGATAACTGTAAAATTTTCAGATATCTCCATATGTAATGACAGACATAAGTTCAAATCCAAAAGTTGTTGACAGATAGATCACATATGCCAGTTATTTTAAACGAATTATGGAGTGATGATAGGATGTAGTAAATCAACCCTGATAAACATTATCAAAACATACCAAAATGTTATTTTAACATGCCAACACCTAGTAAATTTTGTGTTTGATAAACATGAGTATTATATATACACCTATGTTTTTACATCATAGTCATAAGTTGAAATTGATATTCATACTGAGAAGTTCTTTGATGTAATTAAAATACAAAGTATAAAAAAAAATGAATCCTATACGTATAGTGACCGGCAGACAGCTAGTAGAGGAGTTTGGTGCCGAAGGACAGCTTTATATTTTGGACATTTGTCAGTCTTTGGAATTAGTATCAAACCTAGAAGAAAAATTGGATAGACTGTGTAATAATATTCAACATAATGCTTAACAGTCTGGAGAAGATGGGTATCCGCCTATGAGTAAGAGAACAAGCAGACCATGATGATATATCTACCGATTTGGGGATTAAACTTCCATTGAAAAATCCAGAAGATAACAACACCACCAAAAGCGTGGATTTATCTTTAGATAGGCCTGTACAAAATGTGATTCAGGAGGATAAGATTCCAACATGCGAAATGGGTGACGATGAAGTATTTTATATGAGTACTGGGGAAAAAAGAAGATCCAATGGAGATCAAATGACGTGATTGGCATTTATAGACAGTGACATTTACTGACGATGAAATCGGCGGGGATATTATGTTCTTACTGTACTGTATATACATATGTGACTGAACTGTTTGTTGTTTCTGATTTATATTTTGGGTAACTGTATGTATTTTGTTTCTTTCATGTGAGTAAGTCATCTCTATTTTGTCATTAAAATGCGAGTAATTATTTATAAGGGAATCAGTGGACATATAGATTTTGGTTTATTTTGGATGACAATATAGTCTCGTTTATATATAGTGAATTAAAATGGCTGATTTCCTTATGTGTGTTGTTTCACACACTTACAGTTCCTTTCTGGTATTATGGAAGTGTATGGGTGTGCGTAGTTAAGGTAATGTTTTAAATGATTCATTTGTTGTAAATGTAAATTTATGAATAGGGAGAGTGAGAAAGAAATGTTTTATGAATTTTACTTAATATTATGTAGTAAAATTCTTTGAGGACAGGACGGATGTAAAATAGTGGGTTTCCTTACCTGCTATTTTCCCACGATTACGCAATACCAGGTGTCAGGTGCGGAGCTTGGCATTTAAGATTAATGTGATCTGTTATCTTTGATAATTGTTTAAGGACATTGTTTATTTTGTTTAGTTATAGTTAGTATTTATTCAGGTGTAGGTTGTGCAATAGTGACTGGCATAAGCTATTAATTATCTGGAAGTGACTGACGTAGTCATTTTGGCATCTTGTTGACAGATGTTACTTTATGTAGAACTAGACCATGAAGTGAGCATATGCTCACTAATACCCCCGGCCATGGCCATCAGTATAGCCAGAACAACAAAGGGAAATAACTTAAAGGGACCTGGCCCCATAGCCCTTATTTCCTTTCCCACAATACAGCTAGTCATACTGGTCATGTGTACAAAATTTCAAGTTTCTAGGTAAAGTAGTTCCTGAGATATCTCTCGACACAAAATAAATGTTAACAGACAGACTGATTGACACACAGACACACAAAGACAAAAACTATATACCCCTACTGCATACTTCATATGTCGTGGGGGGGAGGGGGGGGGGGGGGTCATACTGGTCATGTGTACAAAATTTCAAGTTTCTAGGTAAAGTAGTTCCTGAGATATCTCTGACACAAAATAAATGTTAACAGACAGACTGATTGACACACAGACACACAAAGACAAAAACTATATACCCCTACTGCATACTTCATATGTCGTGGGGGGGAGGGGGGGGGGGGGGTGTATAATTATTGCACGAGTGATATGAATAGGTAGGGGTTAACTTGACAATGATTAATAGGTTTTGGCAAGCATCCAAATATTTGGTGCCTGGGAAATCGCGTTGTTCACATGATGACGAGTCATTCCGGTCTGTTCTCATTGGTAGTTATTTTTAATAATTCATGCATTAGGTGGCGCTGTAGTGGTATTTGAGGACACTGAATGGATGGGGATCATGTGATCAGAGGGCGCTGGCGGGAGTTGCTATCACGTGACTCTTTGTGTATATAAAGAGAGGATGTGTGTGAGAGAATTTAGTTTTTGATAAGTTTCGAGTTTTGGATTTTAGTTTTGAGAGTTTGGTTTTTAGTTTTGGAACTTGGGTTTAGAATTATAATTAGAACTAGGTTATAGAAATTAAAATATATAACTGAAATTATTTTGTTGACTTTATTTAAAATTCTAAATTGGGACTTTGAAAGAAGTAGAAAACACAACACGTATTTAAGAAGTAAAGACGAAAACACTGAACTAACTTTGCTACGTTATACTTCTCATCACTAACAATCTATTCATCAAGTTATGAGGCGCTAGCCCCAATTATTTTAGATATTTTGCCGACAAGGGAAAAAGCCCAAATTTACAAAGGGACAATACTTATGCCCAGAAGCAATACGCCCCTCCAACTTCCTTCTCACCTATTTTTTCATGAGGAATTCAGATATGAAATTTTAAAACATTAGCATACATGGTTCTTAAGTTATGATTTGCACAAGAAAGCAACAACATTAAATGGCCCGAAATTTCAAAGGGCCATAATTCAAATAAAAATTTCATGAAATTGGTTGAAACATTATTCAGGTGATCTCCTCCTCAGTCCCAATTAGTATGCCAAATATTAAGGCTCTAGCTCAAATACTTTTTGAGATATCTTGCTAACGAGAGTTCAATATCATTTTATTAAAAGGGAAATGACTCTAAAATGGGAGATAATTCGGATAAGAAAAAAATACAGGTCACCGATTTTTTCATGAGGAATCCATATATGAAATTTCAAAACATTAGCATACTTTCTTCTAAACTTATCATATGCACAATAAAGCAACAACATTAAATGGCCAGAAACCGCAAAGGGCCATAGCACCAACATTTCATTTAGTTGGTTGAAAATTTAATCACGTGATCTTCCCCCTCAGTCCCAATCAGTATACCAAATATCAAGGCCCTAACTCAAATACTTTTTGAGATATCTTGCTAACGAGATTTCAAAGTTATTTTATTAAAAGGGAAATAACTCTAAAATGGGAGATAATTCGGATAAGAAAAAAAAATATGGGTCACTTATTTTTTTCATGAGGAATCCATATATGAAATTTCAAAACATTAGCATACATGATTCTACACTTATGCTATGCACAATAAAGCAACAACATTAAATAGCCTAAAACTGCAAAGGGCCACAACTCCAACTACAGTTCGTATAATTGGTTGAAAATTTAATCAGGTGATCTTCTCCTCAGTCCCAATCAGTATACCAAATATGAGGGCTCTAGCTCAAATACTTTTTGAGATATCTTGTTACCGAGATTTCAATGTTATTTTATTAAAAGGGAAATAGCTCTAAAATGGGAGATAATTCAGATAAGAAAAAAAATACGGGTCACCTATTTTTTCATGAGGAATCCATATATGAAATTTCAAAACATTAGCATGCACGATTCTAAACTTATGCTATGCACAATAAAGCATGTCATTAAATGGCCAAAAAATGCAACGAGATTTCAATGTTATTTTATTAAAAGGGAAATAACTCTAAAATGGTAGATAATTCGGATAAGAAAAAAAAAAAATGTGTCACCTATTTTTTCATGAGGAATCCATATATGAAATTTCAAAACATTAGCATAGATGGTTCTAAAGTTATGCTATGCACAAGAAAGCGTGACGAACAAAAAGACAAGCCAGAAGCAATATGCACCCCCAACTTTTTCAAAGTTGGGGGCATAAAAAGAATCAGAAGAGCTTGTAGAGGGAGAGGAAAGCAAAGCAGAGGAGGATAAAGGAAAAGGCAAATTACAGTGCAGAAACAAATGAAATACTAACATACTCCCTTCCCCCACCTGCTTCAAGGACAGCAGGCCTTTTCTTAAGGGGAATGGAAACACTTAAAATTTCTGCCAGTTTTTACAACTGAGACAATTTTTGTGACTTCCTGTTTGCTTTCCTACACACAAAGCCCCTTTAGGAGCAAATTCTCTCCTTTTAGAGTAGACCCCTTTCCAAAAGGGAGGCAAAACAGTTCCAACAGAGTTGTCTCTCCTGAAGGTGTATCAGTTTCACTCAAATTACCAATAACATTGTCCAAACCACCTTCTCTGTATGTACCTTAACTACCCTAAGTATTCGGACACCTCAGGTCCTTATCATACTTGTTCTAAAATTTCAACAAGTACAATTTCCTTCCCAATGTTGTGTCTAAAAATTGCTGGATGACTGGCAAACAGTGCAGACCCTGATGAGATGCCGTGTTCTGTGGCATCTCATCTGGGCCTACTCTGTTTGCTCTGGACTGTCTGTCTGAATACGTATGGTATATACGGTATGGATATTCAATTAATAACAAGATTTGTAATTGCAAGAACAATTTATTACACCTTGCTTGGGTGATAAAACTCGTCTGAAATAAAACAAAGTTTTGTATAAAAATGCAACAAATAATAAAATTTGCAGGAGTAAAACATTTCAAGACTGCTAATAAAACCTTGCAAAGATAGGATGACCTGATCAAAATATCTGGAATCAAACCATAAGATATAAAATACAGTATGATTAAAAATATTTCAAAAATACTGTCTAGCCTATCTTTACAAGACGCTACTATCTACTGGCTTCTGAGTATCACAGTTGTAAATTGGGCATGAAAGACTGGCTCTTGGACTCTCTATCACAGATGCACAACATTAAACCAAGTGGTGACAACTTTTGTACTCTCGTTTTACTATAAAAACACTGGCATGTCACAAAGCACTCAGCCCTGTTCTCACGAGAATCCCAAGAATGAATATAGAAGAACCCCTCATTGGACCCTGAATAAATTCCCACACCTCCCCAGGAATTCATCACCTTGAAGGGAATACTTTCTAAGAACACCATCTTGTTTGTGTTGTCCCAATTTATTTGCTAGGCATTATCAACCTTTCTACACTAGCACTGCCAGTTCTTGCTAAAAAGTCCAATGTTACACATGAACAACATTTCTAGGACTAAGGGAAAGTCCTGCAAATTCTTCCCAAGAAATGTAATACTCCTACTGAACACATTTGGCCTTGAGTATTTTAGTACTTCACTTGGACCACACTTTAGTCTTTGGTATTGTAGCAGATTTTTAATGCTCCAGAACTACACAAAAGGTACTTTTTTGTTATTTCTACACCAAAACAGTCTACAGGTGCTCAATCTCCATCCCCAATGATTTCTGAGTGTCTATAAATTTTGATCCAAAAATGGGCTATTCTAATAACTACCCACAAATTATGTTTTGGTGCAAAAATCAAAACAAAAACCCCTAAATCATAATCTGGAATCGGAGATTTTCAAGTATAGCACCAGTACGATCTCGGCAGTGTAAGCCTTGAGATCAGTGTAAGCGACTAGATCAAGTATGAGCATTTGGGTTGCTGAACTCTCTAGGGTGTCGTTAGACACGGCACAAAATGTTTAGCACTGAGGTAGTTTTGTCTATCAGCCATCATTGTAATAACTCTAGTAAATAACTTTGCACACCAAGCCTGGCCCCTCCCTTGGGCACTTACCAAAAGCCCTTTGAATTTTTCATGCATATGCCTATCAGTATCATCAACTGCCAAAAGTAACCAAAACATTGAAAATTAACTAGTTTTGCCTCAACTACATTAATTCTGGTTTGCAATTTGATTTGTTCATGTACAGAGCCACCAAGTCTTACATTAAACACTAGTGCCATTTAAAGCGCTCGGTCAATTTACAACCATATACAGTTCATTCTGTGTACACCACATTTCACACCTATGGTCCCAATATTATTATAAATGTCTTTGAATTTTGATAGAATGTGTCACATGGTGTACATAAGAATGATTAGAAGACCAGGGCCCAGTTGTTCAAAGCGTCATTAAGGGCTCGTTAAGGGTCATTTCGTTAACTGTTTTAGCAGATTCAATATACAATATTCTGATATTTTTTGCTGAAAAAATGTGAGTAGCTTTTGCACTGCAAAAGCTACTCACATTTTTTCAGCAAAAAATTTGAGTATATTTGCGTATCACTTGATCTAAATTTTAACGAATCGTTAACTAACGACATCGTTAGCTTTGAACAACTGGGCCCAGATTTTAAACCTGCTTAAAAGTATCTTGTTGCACTTTCCAGAGCGATTTTCTGTTTCACAATACTGGTACTTGCTTTTATTTATCCACTGAACATTTTGAATTCCAGATGCAATTATCATATTCACTGATCTGATCAGTGGTAGCCACCCGTCAGAAATGAAGACTTATCTTAATCCTATCCTACTAATTTATGTTTTCTTCTTCCTATAAAAATATGGACTTGGTTCATCTGGAAACATACCTCCATTTGATTTGTGAAGGCATTCAATAACTTTAATCTTCATCAGTAGCTTTTGTTGAAATCCAGTATTTCCAGCTGAATATTATCACAAGTATTTTTGAATCGCCGTTTTGACAAATTTTTGGGTTATCCAGAATCATACCTCCGTTTGATTTATGAAGGTATTCAATAACCTGAATCTTCATCAGTAGCTAATCCAGTATTTCCAGCTGAATGTTGTCACAAGTATTTCTGAATCACTATCTTGACACATCTCCAAATTGCACCTCAAATTCTAGGTTCTACGGGAATCTTTCACACAGAAAAGCATACACATCTACAAACAGCTGATCTATAGATTCACTGCGAGCAAGACTATGATACGCTGACTATCTTCAACAGTAGATTTTCCTATTTGTATATTTTCCATCACAGCATCATTTCTTAATGCCCTGTTGCTCCTATTCTACTCCAAATTCTGAATACACTGATTACTCGTATTAAATATGCTTTTGCACATTTTCTTATTGAATCCAGTGCTTTTTTTCCCTGCACTGTATAAAGGTATCTTGTCTAGCACTATTACTGAAGCAACCGAGGAGTTAAGGAAGAGTATTTGGTGATAATTATGGGATAATTTTACTTATTTCTCCATAAAAACATATGTTGTGGGTACTAGTTAGAATTCTAGCGCTCTTCTAATGAGGACCCAAAACATATATTTTTATGGAGAAAAAAAATTACCTTAATAGAATTATCACCAAACACTCCTTAATAAGTCCTCTGGTTCAAGTATTTCTTTTCTAACAGGACTGCTGAAGCCAAAAAAAAAAAAAAAAAATCTCAGATTTATCCAAAGCACTTCGAGAACAGCTTAACCCTAGCTCAGTTTACATGATATAAGCACATTTAAAGCAATTAGAATGTAACTATAACCACTAAAATTCAACAGAAATTAACATATATACAGCACAGACTACATAATGAACTAATGACTGATTAAAGAAGTGTTGCATCTGTTTGAGCCGGAGCACATTTTACAGAGCCTCAGTATGGTCAAAGCTCTACTTAAGAGAGGAGGTCAGGTAAACAAAATATTTTTTCTTACTTCTCAACAAAAACATATTTTCATGGAAAAATATGAAAATTTTAACTTCAGCTCGAAAAAAAAGAAAATCTTATCTTGAGCTAAGACATATATCCAAAATATGATGTGCATCTGCAGTCTGCTTTGGGTCTTCACTTTTGATTACATACTTAAGTTGCTTTTTTGAATGAAATTGTTCAATTATTTTCTCATTTCTGCACAGGCCAAAATATATATATATATTTGGAATCCATACTTATCATAAACTTTAAGAATTCTGTCTGACTCCTTTGTGACTCTTGCTGAACACCATATGCCCTGTCTTAGCAAACAGTGTAGATCCAAATCAGTTGGCTTCTGAAGAAGCCAGCTGATCTGGATCTGCACTGTTTGTCATTGAATGTGTGAATTTCTATCAAAAACCCGGATCAAGTAATCTGATTGGCTGGAAATTAGAAGTGGATGTGGCATCTTAATTTATTCAGCATGACATGGGTTAAAAGTTACAGAAAAGTGTAAACCCTGATCAAACTGCTTCTTTAGGAACATGCTGATCTGGGTTTAACTCTTTCACTGCCACTGGAGATAATAATAGGCTTTTGCAAACAGCATAGATCCAGATGAGACGGCTCATATGAGCCATCTCATCTGGATCTATGCTGTTTGACATTCAGTCTTTCAACTTTACGTATAAACTTCTTTTCAAGCGATAGTTTGTTAAAAAAGAAAAAGCAGACGACAAATGTCGTCTGAAATTTGGCATCGAAAGAGTTAAACTATTTGCTCAGACTTGTCTGTATTTGTTTTGGGTAAATAATGTAGAATAAATATTTTATCTCAAAAAGACCTTTTTTTTTTTTATTATTATTATTTTTTGGGGGTTTTAATTTCGGTGCCAAATTTCTGACGACATTTGTTGTCAGCTTTTCTTTTTTTTAACAAACTATTGCTTGAAAAGAAGTTAATATGTAAAGTTGAAAGACTGAATGTAAACAGCATAGATCCAGATGAGATGGCTCATTTGAACCGTCTCATCTGGATCTATGCTGTTTGGAAAAGCCTATTATTATCGCCTGTGGCAGTGAAAGAGTTAAAGCAAATATGAAAATTAGGCAGGTATGGGTATTCCTGAACACACATTTATTATTACACACAAAAAAAAAAGATTCAGCCAACTAGCTTTGGATAAGGCATGTATGAATAAATGGTTTTCTTATTTCTCCAGAATATGTGAGCACTCCTACTCACTGGAACTGCCTCACCCAGCAATTCCAAAGGAGTACCAGCAACATATTTTAGTGGATTAATAAGAAAGAGCCCAAAATCCTATCCACATTAAAGACAAAAGGAAGTCAATGCTCCAAGATGCAACACTACTCCATATCGCTATATCTACAAAATGAAGGTCTTATCTGCGTTCACGACAAACGAAGTCAATGCTCCGAGATGCAACACTACTCTAGATTGCTATATCTACAAACTTAAGTCACGTAATGCCCAATGAAGCAGTATCATGGCAGTAGGTGTATATAACTCGTTAGTATTTACTTCGACACAACTTGAAAAGAAATGAAATAAGGTCATAGGAAATTTGTGCTCATAGATTCTAAATTTTGATAAGAATATGGCAATTTATAATTAATCCCAGCTTTCTTCATCATCTGCTGCACCATCAAAAGCAGAGCTGCCGCCTCCACCCATTCCACTTCCAAATCCACCGGCAAAGCCACCATTCATCCCACCATAACCTGACGATTCTCCTTCATCACGTGTCTGAATACAAAATCAGTAGTTAACAAAGCTCTACATTTGAGAGGGTATCATATGTACAGAAAACATATAAGATAAATAGAAACAGGTGTGAATTTCACACCAAGAATATAAAACTGAATTTATCTGCATAGCTCCAGATAAGAGGGTAGCAAGTAAGTACAGTCGACTCTCGTTATCTCGAATTCCAAGGGACTCTCTGAAATACTTCGAGATATCCGTAGTTCGACATACCAGGTTTGCAGAATTGAGGAAAAAATAATTTGATTAAACCACATTTAACAAACTGATAGGTAATTGGACTTTTGAAGTTAGAGATATAATGAAAATATTGTGGAAAAGAGGAGAAATTGCTCCATAGGAGCAATTTCTCCTCTTTTCTACAATATTTTCCATCTGTTGTTAGGTTTTCATGTATAGGCAGGGACCAGATTTTCACTTCGAGATAAGCGGTTATTCGAGATAAGCGAGTTCGAGATAACGAGAGTCAACTGTATTTTTCTTACTTCTCTACGAAGAACATATGTTTTTGTGTGAAATAAGAAAAATATCAGTTCCTTTTGGCTGAAAAAAACCCCCAAAAAACAAGAGGCCCATGGGCCACGGTTCGCTCACCTGAGTGACATAGCCACTGCAGACATGCAGATGTTATGCAACATTTTTCCAATCCTATCATCTCAAGTAATGAAGATATCATCATTTGAGCAGTTCTTAGTTTTGAAGAAGAATAAATGGCCTGACAGTCAATGGAGCATGATCATTTGAATAAACTATCAATCACATTTCAACAGAAGGATCAATGTGAAATTTGGTGCAAATTGGCTAAGTGGTTTCTGAAGAATCATGATTTTATACATGTAAACAGCACAGTGGCAGGGAAATATTATAAATATAAACCAGATGATGGCCATCTTAGATTTCCAATCAGAACAATTTTAACTACTGTTGATCTACAAGTCACTTCGATACTTTCAATATAAATGTATATGGCCCATACAAATGGGGAAGCAAATTTGACCTTGGAGGTAAAAAGGTCAAATGTCAACATAGAACCATCATTTTAGCAATTTTGGTAGATCTCCTGTCCCCCATAATTTGTGCAAAGATTAGAACCCAGGGCTTATTTGGTTATGGAAGAGATTTCTAAAGGTTTTTATCATATATTGGCATGGCAGCCATTTTGATCAATGGACCATACCCATTTTAGCAATCTTTCATTCTCCTGCCCACGGAGGCTCCGCATGACATTTGAGCAACACTGGCCCGTAGGCTTCAGAGGAAAAGCCATTTGAAATTAACAACATTTTTTTCCATACAAATGTTTGGGGCCCATACAAATGTATACAGAAGCAAACTTGACCTCGCCATAAAAAGGTTAAATGTCAATGTATGACAATTATTTTAGCAACTTTGGTAGACCGCCCGTTCCAGATGATATATGCAAAGATTCAGCCAAAAGCCATCCTCGGTTTTGGAGAATAAGATTTTTAAATGTTTTTCCCATACAAATGCATAAGGAAGCAAACCTGACCTTGCCGTAAAAAGGTCAAATGTCAATGTATGACCATTATTTTAGCAATTTTGGTAGACCCCCTGTCCCCGATGATTTATGCGAAGATTCAGCCCCAAAGCATCCTCGGTTCTAGAGAAGAAGATTTTTAAAGGTTTTTACCAAATATGGGCATGGCGGCCATCTTGGTCAACGAACCGTGACCATTTTAGCAATCTTTTGTTCCCCCTACCTAAGGAGGCTCCATATGAAATTTGAGCAAAATTGGCCCAAAGGCTCCAGAGGATAAGTTGTTTGAAATTCTGAACATTTTTCCCATACAAATGCATAAGGAAGGAAAATTGACCTTACCGTAAAAAGGTCAAATGTCAATGTACGACCATTATTTTAGCAATTTTGGTAGCCCTCTCGTTCCCGATGATATATGCATAGATTCAGCCATAAGGCATGCTCGGTTTTGGAGAAGAAGATTTTTAAAGGTTTTTCCCATACAAATGCATAGGGGAAGCAAACTTGACCTTGCCGTAAAAAGGTCAAACGTCAATGTACGACAATTCTTTTAGCAATTTTGGTAGACCTCCCGTCCCCAATGATTCCTGCAAAGGTTCAGCCCCAAGGCGTTCTCAGTTCTGGAGAAGCAGCTTTTTAAAGGTTTTTACCATATATGGGCGTGGCGGCCATCTTGGTCAACGGACCGTGACCATTTTAGCGATTTTTCATTCCCCCACCCTAAGGAGGCTCCATATGAAATTTGAGCAAAATTGGCTCAGCGGCTTCAGAGGAGAAGTCATCTGAAAATGTTGACGGACGGACAGACGACGGACGAAAAGTGATCACAATAGCTCATCCTGAGCAGAGCTCAGGTGAGCTAAAAAACACCCACCTTATCTGGAGCTATATATCTGAACTTCTTCATTATATGTTTCTTTGTGTTGTGGTTTTACGGCCCAGTCATTCCAATGGGGTCATGTCGAGCATGGTCAATTTACCTGACTGCATTTTTACTTGGCAGGCTTAGTCCTTTAAGTGGTTAAACAGTATTGTGCAGATTTTGGCCAGAAACAGGCAACTGTCCTTCTTGAATCAGCGGGAGAGAATGACTGTAGAAAATATTTCATGATCAATCGCCGTGAAGAAATGTTGCCGACACAGCAAGGATCAAACCCACTACCTCCTGATCACTTGTCAGACTAGCATCCAACTGAGCCACCGAGGCCGGGGCTTCATTACATGGGCTGCAATGTGGGAAACCTACACTCCGACATGTGCATCCAATGAAGATTCAAACTAGACAAAATGTCCAGTGGGGCACGTATACCCCCTACCAGAGCTACAGCCACTTTTTAAAGAGCCCAAAGTATGTAGCTTTGACTCCAGAGATGGCAGTTGTATGCTATATGTTATAACATTGGAAGAATTTAATCAGACATTATGTGAAGCCCTTGACCTTGACCTCGAAGGTCAGGCACAGGTGCAGGGATCTAGCTAAATAAAACTTTAGCCCTATAACTATTACAATATACCAGTGAAATGAATCAGTCTTTATAATATATCTGTGACCTTGACTTTAAAGCCATGCCCCAGCTTGGGGATGGTGTTGAGAAAAACCATCATGCTTAATATTAATGAAACCAATGAAAGGGTCTTCATAATATGGCTACATAAATTTTAATGAAAATTTTAATGTGACATGCCTACTTCATGTCCTCTACATACTGGTAAAGTATTACAAAAATAACTTAAAGATTTTTAGTGTTATTGCCCACACAAGATTTAAATAACCAGGGAGATAACTGCAGAATGGAGTTGTCATTCTTGAATGTGATATGCCTACTCAATCTCCTCTACATATTGGTGAAGTATCATAAAAATATCTTAAAGTGTTTTAAAGTTATGGTTCGCACAAAATTTTGACAATTTTTAGGAGACTAGGGGAGATAACTTATGGACCAAGTCAATTAATGTTGTTATCCTTGTACCTGACACCCCTACTAAATGCCCTCTACCTGTCAGTTTCGTGAAAATAGCTCAAAGGGTATAGGAGTTATAGGGTGCACAATAATGCGTCTATGGACAGACGAAGGGACGAACGGATGGATTCCATGCTGATAGCTATATCCCCTAAACGCAGCTGTTGGGGGATAACGAAATTCAACAAAAGGTCTTGATGATATAGCTATATAAACTTAAATGCATTTTTTTTTTACTTTTATATGAAAATTCTAAGTCTGTGATCTTGACCTTCAGGTCATACCCTGGGGTGGGGATCGTGCTGAGTAAATTTCTAGACCTACATCTACCAATGTGTAAAATAAAAATGGAATTCCTCAAAGGGTCTTGATGATATAGCTATATAAACTTTAAACACAAAAATTTTGCATTTTTTATGAAAATTCTGTGACCTTGACCCCAAGGTTTACCCCCGGAGTAGGGTTGGTGCTGATAAAAACTTTAGACCTATATCTACCATCAAGCCAAATATGAATGAAATCCATCAAAGGGTCTTCTTACTATGTCTTATAAACTTTAACATACAAACTTTGACCCTACCACAAAACTAAAGTACGAACGAATAATGGGTCTACGGATGGACAGATGAACAGATTCCTTGCTGATAGCTATATCCCCTCAACCTATCAGTCAGGGGATAATGAAATTCAACAAAAGGTCTTGATGATGTGGCTATATAAACTTAAACGCAAAAGTTTTTACTTTTATATATAAATTCTAAGTCTGTCACACCCCGGGGTGGGGATCGTGCCGAGTAAAACTCTAGACCTACATCTACCAACATGTCAAATATATATGAAATTCCTCAAAGGGTCTTGAACACAAAAAAATTTGACTTTTTTATGAAAATTCTAAGTCCGTGACCTTGACCCCAAGGTCACCCCCAGGGTGTGGGGTGGTGCTGATGAAAACTTTAGACCTATATCTACCATCAGGCCAAATATGGTTGAAATCCATCAAAGAGTCTTCAAAATATGAGGTCTGATAAACTTTAACATAAAAACTTTGACCCTGTGTCCATGGACTTGACGGAAAGATGAACAAACGAACGAACATACATACGAACGAACGAATGGACGAGCGGAAAAGCGAAAACAATATACCCCCAACTTCGTATGTTGGGGGTATAATTAGCCTGTGCATCGATGTAATCTGGCCCCAAGGTTATAAAACTTTTTTCATGCTCAACTCAGCTAAGCATGAAATTTTCTCCGCTAATAAATATGAAAATGCCAACAGTAGAGAAATTTTCATGCTCAGCTATGTTTAGCAAGAAAGAATTTGCAATTGTTAGTAATTTGAGATTTATTAGGAGAAATTTTATGCTCGGCTGAGTTGAGCATGAAGTTTTATAACCTTGGGGCCTGATCAGTTTTCATTGTCTGCATGAAGAAACTTTGCATTCTTGACTATCCAAAATGTGTTTGGTGAAGATTCTGATCAGACTGTGCAGGTGATCTGAATCTTCCCCGGGGGTACAACATGTCCAAAGGTACTTTATTTCCATGCTTTTTTTAAAAGAGGGGATGTTTTAACACCTTCGTCAGTCAAACTTTTTCCTCCTAAACCACTGGGTGGAATTTAACCAAACTTACTACATGACTTCCCCACATGTTAAGGATGTGCAAGAGCAACATTATTTTTCCGTCCCTTCATCTATTCGTCACCCTATCTCCTCCTAAACCACTGGGCCTAATTTAACTACATAACTTGCTACATGACATCACCTCATGGTAAAGGTGTGCGAGAGAGAGTTTGTCGATCAGTCACGCTATAAGCAACAAGCACCAAGCATGGGTATTTTGCGATGGATCAATATTGCAGCTCTGGTTTTCAGTTTTTGATAAATCCAGTAAACTTTGTACCATATTTACCCTAAGTATTGGGACACCTATTCTACTTACCATTCTCATCCTAAAATTTGAAATAATTCATTTTACTAGTTGATGCGTCTAAAATCTTACTGCAAGTATGGCAAACAGTGTAGACCCTGTTTAGACAATGCAATCTGCAACATCTGATCAGGGTCTACACTGATTGCAAAGGCCTATCCGTCCCCAATACTTAGGGTTATTATGTAAAATATACGTAAATATTATGTATTAAATGTAAAATAATTTAACCCTCATCCTGCTGAATAATTACATTAGCCATACCCATTTCTGACTATCAGCCAATCAGATTACATCATATAATTTTTTATGTTCAAATTCACAAACTGAATGCCAAACAGTGTAGATCCTGATCAGATGGCTTCTTCAGAGGCGATCTGATCTGGATCTACAGTTTGCAAAGGTAGGGGTTGTCGTGAACAGCAGGATAAGGGTTAATTCCAACCAACAGATAATGCACAAGATGGGGCTCCACTGTTAAAATGCAGGAAATATTAAATGTCATTTTAAAACTTTTTCTCTGGGAAATAATTTTTATGAAATTTTAAAAACTTTTTTCAATGGAAAAAAAAAATGAGGAAATATTGCTCATAGGACAATCTTAACACAAACAAAATTCCCTGCCTATTACCAGACTAAAGTTAAACTCAACAAGTTTGCAAATTCCTGAGTGTCCTATACATAACAAACGTGTTTGACAAGTTAAGATGATGATTTGGGTGTTTTTTCATCTCTTTCAACATTATTTAAGCCATACTGAGACAATATAAGGGATGATAATGAAAGGCTCTGCCAGTAAAAGAATCATACAGTTTGGACAAGTTAAGTTTCGCATACCTTTGGCATCCCCTTTCTGATATCTTTTCCACCAAATTTGCCTCCCATTGGGATATAACCAGCAGTGGACACACTTCCCTTGGCGTAGTTCTCCAACCATTCAGGAACAACTTGAGAAGCCTAGAAAAGAAAATGCTAGTTTCAGACAGCTGCCAGCTGTTATTTGTTTGTGTTCAGGTTTTACAGCCCAGTCAACCTGAAGGGTTATGGGGTCATGTCGAGCGCGGTCAATTTACCTAACCACACATTTACTGGGCAGGCTTAGTCCTCTAAGCGGTTAACCAGTATTGTGCACATTCTTTCGCCAGAAACTGACAACTGCCCTTCTTGAATCAGCGGAAGGGAGAGAATGACCGTAGAAAATATTTCATGATCAATCTCCACGAAAGAATGTTGCCGACCTCGGCGGGGGTTGAACCCGCGACCTCCTGGTCTCCAGTCAGACGGCGCATCCAACTGAGCCACCGAGGCCGGCTATGTACAACTGTTTGCCTCACAGCACCATCTTCTACAATGTATGACTGTTTAAGCTGGAGCTAAAACACCATAGCTCTAGATAAGCATAGCTCCAGATAGACGGGTATCTATATAATATTTTTCTTATTTTTCCATGAAAACATATGTTGTGGGTACTCATTAGAAGCACCTCATTCAGGTGCTTCTAATGAGTACCCACAAATTATGTTTTTGTGGAGAAATAAGAAAATATCAGTACTTTTCAACTGAAAAATGTGCCTTATCTGGAGCTATGGATAAGGCACTTTTTTCAACCAAACAGTACTGATATTTTTTTCGAGTTCGACTATTGGTTTTCATTTACTCTGGCATACAGTAGAATTAGCCAAGAGTACTCGTCTTTATTTATTATAGTGATTAATTTGATTTTTATGTTTTCGCTTTGATGCACTGACTGAGTTAGGAGCCTTTATGCGAACCAAATTTTTATGTATTTCTGTATTAAGAGTAGCATCGGGGCCCAGGGTGAAGTTGGCTAGCTGTAAAAGTGCTTTAAACCCCACCGGTGGTTTACTCTACTGACCATTCTAAGGCGGTGGTCCTGGTGTTAGTCTTCTCTTTGTTGCTTTGTCGTTTATTCTACAAGGCGATTTGTTTTATGTTCTTACCTTGTGTCATTTTGTTCTTGTGTTTTTCAGTCCTTTTGGGGAAGAGAGAGCTAATCTTAGTGCTTTTCGTACGTTTATTCGATTTGTGCTTGTTTGGATTTGTCGGTTTCCTCTTTCCATTGGTGTCTGGGAAGGGTTGCGGTTTGTGGTTGTGGCACTCCCTGGACTTTGCTCTTACCTTTTTTTTTTTTTTTTTTTTTTTTAAGTTGAGTGTACTCATTAGAATGCCTCATTGAGGCACTTTGATGAGGCACTTCTAACGACTACCCGCAAAATTGGTTTTCATGGAGAAACAGGAAAAATATTTATAAGTTTAGGATACCCCTGCTTACCCCGAACTGTGACAACAAATTAGGTTTTAAGTGAGACACTTACTTCTGTCAAAATCCTGACTAAGGCCTTGGCAATGCCTGAATCTGAATCATGGTGGTAGAAAGATGTGGCTTTTCCGAGATTTCCACAGCGACCAGTTCTTCCTATTCTATGTACATACTCATCTATAGATTGTGGCAGATCATAGTTGACAACATGTTTCACAGACGGAATATCCAGACCCCGTGCTGCTACAGAAGTGGCAATTAAAATTGGAGCTTTACCACTCTTAAAATCGGCTAACGCTTCCTCTCTTTCTCTCTGAAGTCGATCCCTTGAAAAACAGAAGAGAAACTAGAGCTGGTGTTTGTAAAACACTATGCCCCCAACTGCCTGACTCTAACACTGTTTGACTCCAACACTGCTTAGCCCTGACGGTAACAACAGTACAAATATATGATTTCAATGTTATTTTATCAAAGGGAAATAACTCTAAAATAGGAGATGATTGGGATAAGAAAAAAATACGGATCACCTATTTTTTCATGAGGAATAAAAACATGAAATTTCAAAACATTGGCATACATGTTTCTAAACTTATGCTATACACAATAAAGCAACGACATTAAATGGCCCGAAATTGCGAAGGGCCATAACTCCAACATTTCATTTAATTGGTTCAAAATTTATTCAGGTGATCTCCTCCTCAATCCCAATCAGTATACCAAATATCATGGCTCTAGCTTAAATACTTTTTGAGATATCTTGCTGAAAAAGTCAAAATGCCTAGAACTACAAAGGGCCATAACTACATCAATTTTTCATGGAATTCCCTAAAAAACAAACCAGGTAATCTCCACATCATCCCCAATCAGCATATAATATTTCAAGACCCTAGCTTAAGTGCTTTTCGAGAAATCTTGCTGACAAGGTCAAAATGAGCAGAACTGCAAAGGGCCGTAACTTTATCAATATTTTCATGGAATTCTCTCAAAATATAATCGGGTAATGTACACATCATTCCCACTCACTGTATCGAATTTCAAGAACCCAGCTTAAATACTTTTCAAGATATCTTGCTCACAAGATTTAATTCTGATTTTTTTCAAAGGGGCATAACTTTAAATAAACATGCTAGACAAGAAACAAAATACGGGTCGGCTATTTTTTCATTGGGAACCCAAATATAAAATTTCAAAACCCTAGCGTGCAGGGTTCTTAAGATATGGCATGCACAAAAAAAAGCTTGATGAACGGACAAACAGTCGGATGGACAAATGAAGGCAAAATAATATGCCCCATCAATTTCATTCGAAACTGGGGGCATAATCAGGTCATCTACTCATCGCTACCAATCTATTCATCAAGTTTCAAGGCTCCAGCTTCAATAGTTTTTGAGATATTTTGTTCACAAGGGAAACATGCCCAAATTTACAAAGGGCCATTACTTATGAAATATTTTTCAGAATTTACAAAAAAATTAATCAGGTCATCTACTCATCATTACCAATCAATTCACCAAGTTTCAAGTCTCTAGCTCTAATAGTTTTTGAGATATTTTGCTGACAAGATAAAAATGCCCAAAATAAAGGGGCATAACTCAAGAAGTATATTTCAAAATTTCTTCAAAAGTTAATCAGGTTGTCTACTCATCTCTACCAGTCTATTCATCAAGTGTCAAGGCTCTAGTTCCAACAGTTTTTGAGATATTTTGCTGACAAGGTAAAATTGCCCAAAATTACAAAGGGCCATAACTCGAAGTATTTTTCAGAATTTCTTCAAAAATTAATCAGGTCATCTACTCATCACTACAAATCCATTTACTAAGTTTCAAGGCTCTAGCTCTAACAGTTTTTGAGATATTTTGCTGACAAGATAAAAATGCCTAAAATTACAAAGGGGCATAACTCAAGAAGTATATTTCAAAATTTCTTCAAAAGTTTATCAGGTTGTCTACTCATCACTACCAGTCTATTCATCAAGTTTCAAGGCTCTAGCTTCAATAGTTTTTGAGATATTTTGCTGACAAGTTAAAAATGCCCTAAATTACAAAGGGCCATAACTCATGAAGTGTTTTTCAGAATTTCTTCAAAAGTTAATCAGGTCATCTACACATCACTACAAATCCATTTACTAAGTTTCAAGGCTCAAGCTCTAACAGTTTTGGAGATATTTTGCTGACAAGGTAAAAATGCCCAAAATTACAAAGGGCCATAACTCAAAAGGCATTTTTCAAAATTTCTTCAAAAGTTAATCAGGTTGTCTACTCATCACTACCAGTCTATTCATTAAGTTTCAAGGCTCTAGCTCCAACGGTTTTTGAGATATTTTGCTGACAAGATAAAAATGCCCAAAATTACAAAGGGCCATAACTCATGAAGTATTTTTCAGAATTTCTTCAAAAGTTAATCAGGTCATCTTCTCATCACTACAAATCCATTTACTAAGTTTCAAGGCTCTAGCTCTAACAGTTTTTGAGATATTTTGCTGACAAGGTAAAATTGCCCAAAATTACAAAGGGCCATAACTCAAGAAGTATTTTTCAAAATTTCTTCAAAAGTTAATCAGGTTGTCTACTCATCACTACCAGTCTATTCATCAAGTTTCAAGGCTCTAGCTTTAATAGTTTTTGAGATATTTTGCTGACAAGATTGCATCCATATTTTTTCAAAGGGCCATAACTCAGAAAAGGGGCATAATCCTGTCAAGAAAAAAAATACGTGTCAGCTATTTTTTCATGAGGAATCCATATATGAAATTTCAAAACAGTAGCATTCACGGTTTTAAAGTTATGCTATGCATCAAAAAGCGTGACGAACGGACGGACGGACGGACGGAAGGAAGGAAGGACGGACGGACGAACAACCCAGAAGCAATATGCCCCTCCAACTTCTTTGAAGTTGGGGGCATAATCAGAGTTATTAAGAAGTATTTGATGATAATTCTAGGATAATTTTCTCTAATTCTCCATAAAAACATACGTTGTGGATACTCATATGAAGAGCTTCGCAGAGGTGCTTCTAATGAGTACCCACAACATATTTTTTATGGAGAAATAAGAAAAATCATCCCAAAATTTATGGAGAAATAAGAAAAATTATCCCAAAATTATCACCAAATACTCCTCCTTAACAACTCCTCTGGAAATAAAGTGTCAGTGTTAGAACATATATTTGTCATAAATACCCGGACACCTAACTCCATAAAGTGCATGCCCAAAAGTTTTGAACAAGTCCATTTTACTACCTGTTCATTCCATCTTAAAACTGCTTGATGAGGTGGCAGTATAGATCCAGGTTAGATGCTGCATTCTGTTACATCTGATCTGGCTCAACATATTTTGCACAGTCCTGTCTGTTTGTTTGTGTTGAGGTTTTACAGCCCAGTCAACCCAATGGGGTCATGTCAAGCACGGTCAGTTTACCTAACCACACGTTTACTGGGCAGGCTTAGTCCTCTAAGCGGTTAACCAGTATTGAGCACATTGTTACGCCAGAAACTGACAACTGCCCTTCTTGAATCAGCGGAAAGGAGAGAAGGACCGTAGAAAATATTTCATGATCAATCTCCACGAAAGAATGTTGCCGACCTCGGCGGGGGTTGAACCTGCGACCTCCTGGTCTCCAGTCGGACGGCGCATCCAACTGAGCCACCGAGGCCGACAGTCCTGTCTGTCTGGTTATTTTAAGGCAAGTACAATAGCTAGACTATATGTAAATAGAAGATGCACAGAAGTCTTTGTACTTGTAAAAACAATGCCCCAAACTATATGCTTGTCCATACAAAATGCCAAAGTTGGAAAGGGGCAAAACTCTGACAAAACTGATCCAATTCTTTTCAAAAGTTAATCAGGTGATCTATTCCTCATCCCCAATAAGCTCACCAAGTTTCAAGGCACTAGCTCAAATAGTTTTCGAGGTATCTTGCTTACAAGAAAGCTTGACATACAAATGGACAGACAACCCCAAAAGCTGTATGCCCTCCCAATTTTTTTGATGAGTTGGGAGCGTAAAAACCTAATTTTCATTGCAGTGTCTTATCCATTCAGACCAGTGGTTTTGAACAGTGAGACATGTTTGTGTTGAGGTTTTACGGCCCAGTCAACCCTATGGGGTCATGTCGAGCGTGGTCAGTTTACTTAATCACACTTTTACTGGGCAGGCTTAGAGCAGTTAACCAGTATTGTGCACATTCTTTCGCCACTTCTGCCCTTCTTGAATCAGCGGAAGGAAGAGAATGGCCGAAGAAAGTATTTCATGATCAACCTCCGCGAAAGAATGTTGCCGACCCGGCTGAGGTTGAACCCGCAACCTACTGATCTTCAGTCAAACACGCATCCAACTGAGCCATCGAGGCCGGTTTGAAAGATCAGGAAATATTACAACTGAAGTCATAGCTTCAGATAAGCCATTGCTTGATTTCTTCATCCAAGCACATTGGCAATTTTCTTATTTCTCTGAAAAAAAAAAGAAAAAAAGTGATGTGTACTCAAGTTGATATCCCAATAATTAAAAATTTTAAGACAGGTACCATAACCCATTTATACCCGATATCTTCACTGAGCTCTTCGATCATAAATGTTAGCACTGTCCACTACACTGTAGATCCAATATATCGCGGTGCTTGGGGTCCAAGTTCCGCTACCGCGATATATCCGGATCGCGATATAAGCTGGGGTGGTAGTTTGCTGAGACGCCGCTAATCAATCAACACCAAACGGCTGTCAGTAAAGCTATCGGCCACATTACATCAGTATAGTAGGTTTAGAATTACTCAATGGCAGTATTTACACTGGGAGATTATGTCTACCAATTAACTTTAATCGAGACTAGCTGATAAACGACGTTTAAAATCATTTGTTCGCGGAAATGTCAAGCGAGGACGCCATTTTGGATGAAGGGGGGCAACTCGCATATCCTAAGGATAGAATAGAATAGAATATCACGGACTTTTGCTGAGGCAATTCGGGTTACTTCCCTTCGCTTCTTTCGTCTGCTGCGGGCCCAAAAACTATTCTATTTATCTTTTGATCTTTTTAATTCTTTCATACTTTATTTATTTTTATTTGTTAAATTATTACTTGCTGGGAAAGTGTAAAGTGGGAGGGCTACGAACTGGGTGTTTAGGACAGATAGGCAACATCATAAGGCTACTCTTTTCTTATTATTTGTTGGTCCTGAAAAGGACCGTTTTCGTCTGCGGGAGCAGAATTAGGGCCTAATTTCTAAAGAAAAAATCTGTCAGCATTGTCTGTCTGCAGGATTCTCGTGCCTCAGACATCGTTAATTGATTGAGCACTGAGAACATGTACTCAATTATGACACTGATTATGACAAGTGCGGCGATTAATATTAATTGATTGCCAATTATTATCAATCTGTGTACTGATTGACACTAATTGGATTGTTTGGTCATAATGCGTGACGCGATTTCGCGTTTGGATATGCGCGAAAAATCAATACGCAACGAATTACAGTCATTTTTTTTTTTTTTCAAATTAAGTAAAAAAAACATTTACTTATTTTTTTTTTTTATGGTCATGGTAAATTTGGGGTCCACGGACGATTCGCGATATACTGGATATCGCGAAATAACGGACCGCGATGTATTGGATCTCCAGTGTATATGTTAGGGATGTTGTATATAAACTGTTTCTCACCTCTGAACTTCCTTAAATTTTACGGCAAACTGTGACGACCATGATCAAATACCATATTCTGAGCCATTTGATCTATGCCATTTTTGGGACTAATTAATGACTTAATCCTTAAACTGCCAATCACAACAATTGTTGTCTGCTTTGTCATCTGCTTGTAATTTTAAAAGTTATTTCTGCAAACAGTGTGGACCCAGATCAGACTGCTCCTTTAGGAGCAGTCTGATCTGGGTCCACACTGTTTGCCTGTTGGCAAAAATAGGTTTGAAAAGTTTGCAAGAATATTCAGCAGACGACATAAACAGACATTTTCAGATGCAGGTTTTCTTGACATTTTAAGGGTTAATATCCAAAACAATAAGTGAACTGAAGACACTTCAACCAAAAAATGTATATTTACACATATTTTATCTGGACGGCTGGATTTATCGGATGGACGAAACCCCTGATCACCATTATACTTGTTTATCATATAAAACTTACCCATGTATACTTGTGGTAGGAAAACCTGTTTGAGACAGATATGAAGCTAAGAAGTCGGCATTTCGTTTCTGCTCCACAAACACCAATGTCTTCTCAGTGCCTGTTGAAAACACATATATGCAAATATATTACCCATCATGTCTATTTGGAGCTGCTGTGTTATATAATTCAGAATCTTTCAGCTACCAAAAAAAACCCCTGCAGTTTCATTTAGTTTTTTCAGCATTTCGGCGGCAGACTTATCACTACTACTACTCTGTCACATAAAGCATCAAGTTACAATAAAAGATAGTATAAATAAAGCAGTCTTAACCCTTCTCTTGCTGAACATGACATGCCCTGTCTTAGCAAACAGTGTAGATCCAGATCAGCTGGCTTCTGAAGAAGCCAACTGATCTGGATCTGCACTATTTGTCATTATTAAATATGTGAATTTTTATCAAAAACCCAAATCAAGTAAACTGGTTGGCTGGAAATTAGAAGTAGGTGTGGCATGTTAATTTATTCAGCATGAGAAGGGTTAAAGGTCAGTAGAGCCAAAGAAAAACACACACAAAAAATAAAGCATAGAAAACTAGTTGTTTTTTTATATTCATATATACATGTATTTTTATATTCATCTGTTTGTCATTTGTAAAGCACTATGCTCCAACTTGTCGGTAATTCAACTTTTATGCAAGTAAGCTTTCTCAAGGTCATCTGGTTCAAAAGTGCAATAAAAGTGGGAAAGGATACCCCGCCATTGTGTTATGGGGAGATAACTGTCAAAAATTGACGTACTGTACCCAAATGCAATCCCAAACCAGATTTTCACAATATCAATGCATATTTAAAAGTTTGGTGATGATCCGTTGAGATTTACTGAAGTTATTGTCCTGTCATGGGCAGATAACTCTGTCAAAAATTCATGAAATTTGCCCATTAGCAACCCATCAAACAGATCTCTACAATATCAATGCACATACCAAGTTTGGTGAAAATCCATTGATGCTTACTCAAGTTATCTTCCCGAAACAAAAAATCAGACATGTCGTGGAAAGACAACTCTGTCAAAAATTGACCAAAATTGACCATTAGCAACCCCAAAACATGGTAGAAATGGCCTTGTTCACTGTTCAAAGGGCAGTAACTCCAAAAGTAGACAAACCAGAGTTACGGATCATGTGTTCTGCTTTTTTTGTCTCATGGTGCTTTACATTTGTGTGAAGTTTCATGAAAGTATCTCAAATGGTATCAGAATTATGGGAGAAAACACAAAATTATGAATCGCTGACGGACGGATATTCAAAATTTCTGATGGGTATAACATAATACCTCACCACTTTTTGTGGCGGGGCATAAAAATTGACAAAATTTGTCCATGAACTTTCCAAAACCATTCACCCTGATATACATGTGTACACATCCATCAAAAACTATTCAAGTTAGAGAGTGGAAATCAAGTGCTGCAGACAGACGGACAGACACTCGGAGGGGAAAACATAATACCCCGACACTATCCTATGGCAATGTATATAAGACTTGGCATTTTATGTAAACTGTCTGCCAAGTAGACAATTCACATGAAATGTCACCAGATTTTCTTTAAAAAAAAAAAATATTTCATGTCGACTGTGGCACCTTACAGATTAAACCTGGCTGAAACTTTATACCCATAAGCATTGTGGCAGTTTCATCATAGCGGCAGGTAAGAAAGACAGGTATACTGCAAGTATTTTCTTTACAAAAACAGTTAGGTACTTCTAATGAGTACTCATAACAATAATAATGTTTTCTTGGATAAATAAGAAAAATCTCAACATTTATCCACAAAAACAGTGAGGCACTTCTAATGAGTACTCATAACGATAATAATGTTTTCTTGGATAAATAAGAAAAATCTCAACATTTTTCAGTTAAAAATTTTGACATATGAACCTATCTTCCTCAAGTAGCTGAGCAATACCTGAATCTGTAAGGATTTCTACAAGTTTTTCCCTCTTTTCTAGTCTATCCACTTCAAATATATGCTGTGAGACATCTGTATTAGCACCACCAACCACTCCAACACTCAGGAAGAGATAATCATTCAGGTAGTCAGCTGCCAATTTCTGGATCTCTTCCGGGAATGTAGCACTGAACATAAGTGTCTGTCGATCAGTTTTTCCTGGCATACCAAATGTTTCAATAATTTTTTTGATTTCAGGTCCAAAGCCCATATCAAGCATTCTGTCAGCCTCGTCTAAAATCAGATACTTCACCTTCTCTAGGCTGATCTGTAATGAAAAATTTTGACTTTCAGTGCTCCTATCTGAAGGATACTTTCCTCACAGCATTTCAGTCCTGAGTGTAACGGGGATATTCAAATACATTGTTTTCTTATACCCCCTGCAAACTGAGTTTTTGTAGGGGTATACTGTTTTCACATCTATCTGTATGTCTGTTCATCCATTATGTTTTGGTTTCTGAGCAGGGGTTAGCTAATAAGCACTGCTTATTGACATATCTTGTTTCTACTTGTAAGATAACAAGTTGTAACATTTAATCCTTGTCCTGCTGAACCTGGATATACCCTGCCTTTGCAAACAATGTAGATCCAGATCAGTTGGCTTCTGAAGAAGCCAACTGATCTGGATCTGCACTGTTTGCCATTAAGATAGTGGATTTATAGCTATAATCCAGATCAAGTACTCTGATTAGCTGAAAATTAGAAGTAGGCGTGGCTTATTAATTTATTCAGCAGGACAAGGGTTAAAATGATTCATCATATGCAGGCAACTTTGTTTTATAACCAGTCATTTTTTTTCTTAGCAAGGTTACACATACATAGCTCTACGTAAGAATCAGCTCTATGTAAGAGTTTTTTTTTTTGTTTTGTTTCTCACCCCCCCCCCCCCCCCCCCACCCCCCAAATACAGTGAACCCTCGTTACAAAGACAGCATTTATTCCCAAAAATATTGCCGTTATAATGAATTAGCTGTTATAATGAATTAGCTGTTGTAAAGAATCCTTCATGGACAGAACGCCTTGTTTTATTTTTATTTCCTCATAGAACATGTTTTGGATATTTGTTAGAATCGCCTCTCTGAGGCAATTCTAACAAATATTCAAAACATATGTTGCTTGAAGATTTTATGCAATGTTTTTGCATAACTTCTCATTAACTGTCACCTCTTGAGCGAATGTTTCGTGACATTCAAATTGTCATTATAACGAATTTTGTCATTGTATCAAGTGTTGGTTTAAAGAGGGTTGACTGTAAAAAACTATTAGTATGTTTTTTACCATTTTCATGGAGCATTCATGGAGCAATAAGAAATAAATATCTATCTGGACACTGGACTTATCTAGAACTGTTCTTATAATCCACCAAGCTGTAATATGTACATGAAAAGGCCCTGACCACTGTAAACTATCAGGATGTACAACTCCCCACTCTCTGTTCACATGTATGTTTGAAATAGAAATCCAGAATTATAAGCTTGAATTTCCAGTGTAAAATAGATTCTGAAAATTAAAATGCCTTTGTATACATATGTCAGATTTTTTTTTTTTTTTTTTTTGCAGAATCAGAGTAGTTGTAAATGGTGAGTTTTGATGATAATTATAGGATAATTTTCTCCAGTTCTCCATAAAAATATATGTTGTGGGTACCCACAACATGTTTTTATGGAGAAAAAGGGAAACTTTATCCCATAATTACCACCAAATACTTCTCCTTACCAAGTCCTCTGAGAATTATGCATTCTGTGCATTCTTAAATGGGAATGGATACATCTGCAGGAGACAAATGTCAAAATTGTTGTCGATGCCTTTCTGATCTAGTCTAAAAGGAAAGAATTAGCTACCCGTGGGAGCAAATTTTCTATAGTTTTATAGTAGACCATTTTCGGCTATGCTTCAGTCTTTAATTGCACGATGGCGGTTCAGGCCTCAGACTCAATAACGGCCTCTTCGTAAAACTTTAACTAGCGGGTTGGGGCTTGACGATTTGGCTTTGGCTTGGCCCACCGTGGTTTAAATATTAGTTTTCATATACTCTGTCACACAGTAGAATTAGCCATGAGTACTCGTCTTTGTTTATTATACAGTAAAGCTCCAATATATCACGGTCCTCGGGGTCCAGAGTCCGCTATCGGGATATAAACAGAGCGCGATATAAGTCCAGACATGTACCATGCATGTATAACGGCATGCATAACTCTCGCTCGGTTTGTCACTGTGGTAGTTTGCTGAGACATCATGGATAAATGGCATTCAGTCATGCTGTCACCATATTTTCTAATTAAAATTGGATTAGAATTGCTCAATGGCATAATTTACAATGGTGCGCTATGTCTAACAAGTAATTTCAATCGAAACCAGCTGATAAACAACGTCTGAAAACAAAAAATCATCGGGTTGACAATTTAGGATGCCATTTTGGATACTCTGGTTCCCTGGAACGGCGAAGGGAGTTACTAAAATTGCTTCAGTTGAGCTAAGATAATTTGAGTTGCTTCCCTTCACTTATTATTGTGTTGCGGGCGCAAAAAAAACCCCAAAAAACTGTCGTTTCTTTTTATTTTAATTTTATTGTTATTTTTTTTTTTTTTTTTTTTTTTTTTTTTGACGCAGTTGTTTTCTTTTGAAATATTTATTGCTACAGAAGTGTAAAATAAGCAGACTAAGATATGTGTATGTGGGACAGAAACATCGTAAGACTATTGTCTTGTAAAATTTGCTGGCGTTGAAAAGGAGGTGGACCGTTTTCACCTGTTGAGCAAAATTAGTTTGTGGGCATCATTGACTGATTGAGCATTGAGTAGATCTATGTACTCAATGATGATAATGATTATGTCAATAACG
Organism: Anodontia alba; assembly: GCA_964016985.1. Taxonomy (NCBI): domain Eukaryota; kingdom Metazoa; phylum Mollusca; class Bivalvia; order Lucinida; family Lucinidae; genus Anodontia; species Anodontia alba. Next base: position 89,462,515 of record OZ024825.1, on the reverse strand, counting down.
GGGGTATAATTTATTGTTTGCTAATTATAATCAACGTGTGCGCTGACTGACACTAAGTGGGGGAGTGAATTGTTTGTCATAATACCTGACGCGACTTAGCATCCAGATTGGCGCGAAAAATCAATTACAGGAGGCGGAACGTGTTGTCTTTTTTTTTTGAAGTTTAATAAATCAAACATTTTGTTTTTAAAATTTTTTTTGCTTATGGAAAATTTGGGAGCCATGGCCGATTCGCGATATACTGGATTTTGCAAAATAACGGACCGCGATGTATTGGAGCTACACTGTAGTGACGAATTTGATTTTTATGTTTTCACTTTGACGCACTGACCAAGTTCGGAGCCTTTATGTGAACCAAATTTTTATGTTATTTCTGTATTAAGAGTTGCATCGGGATCCAGGGTGAAGTTGGCTGGCCGTAAAAGTGCTTTAAACCCCCGGTGGTTTATTCTACTGACCGTTCTAAGACGGTGGTCCCGGTGTTAGTCTTACTTTTTGTTGCTTCGTGGTTTGCTTTAAGGTTTACCTGGTGTTTTGTTCTTGTGTTTTTCGGTCCTTTGAGCATTGCGATTACCTCACTTGGGGAAGAGAGAGCTAAAATAAGTGCTTTTCATGGGTTTGTTTGAATTGCGCTTGTTCGATTTCTTCCGTTTCCTCTTCCTCTTGGTGTCTGGGAAGGGCTGCGGTTTGTGATTGTGGCACTCCCTGGACTTTTCTCTTACCTTTTTTGGTGTGCAGGAATGACAGAAAAGTTACTCAGTGTATCCACCCCACTTAAAGCAGTCTTGGTAGCTGTGTAAGGCTGATTTCATGTGTCATATAACAAGATGTAGAGTAAAATTCCAGCTCTTGAAATACTGGGTTTATTTAAATATTGAGACACATATTACCATATGTGCAGGATTCTCACTAGGATTTTGAAAATTGGAGTAAAATGCTGTCGTCCAGAAAAAGTTTTACCATACTTTTCTGTTGAGACTTTCCAAAAAGTTGGAGTCAGAAATGAAAAGTTGGAGTAACTTACTCCAAATCTGGAGTATGAGAACTCTGATGTGTCCTAAAATTTGAACAAGTCCACTGAGTTGAGATTTTACAGCAAAGTCAACCCAATGTCGAGTTGGTCAGTTTACTTAACCCCACTTTTCCTGGGCAGACCTACTATTGATGTGTCTAAACTCTACTGGATGTCAAACAGTGTAGACCTTCAATAGAGGCCAGATCTGGTCTGGGTCTACATTGTTTGCTTGGACATGTCTGCCTCACATTTTTACTTGCCAGGCTGAGTCCTCTAAGCGGTTAACAAGTAGTGTGCACATTCTTTCACCAGAAACTGAAAACTGCCCTTCTTGAATCAGCCGAAGGGACAGATTGACCATAGAAATTATTTCATGATCGAATCTCCATACAAGAATGTTGCCGACTTGGCAGAGGTCAAACCCGCAACCTCCTGATCACCAGTCGGACGCGCATCCAACTGAGCCACCGAGGGGCATGTCTGCCACAGTATGGTAAGGCTGACTACATGTACTTAGATAAGGACACAAAAAGAGACAACATATATTCGACATATCGATGACCCACAGACTGCCTGCAAACATGTTTGTCTACTCTTGTAAACTGTGAACTTTGTTCCCAGTGTAAACTACAATTTTTGTTCACAATTAATGTTTTCAAGGAAAGACCGTATCAATGAAAACAACACTACAACTTCATTGTCTAGCTAAGAGTGGATATCATGTCAACACATTGTAGTCTGGAAAAGTGCAGACCCAGATCAGACCCCCCACAGAACACAGATACTGATTAGGGTCTCCACTGTAGTCCAACCAGTTTTCTCCAACAATATCTAAATCACATAGCCTGGCATACCTAAAACTGAAACTGGACTCTTCCAGGATAAAATGTGGGAGAGTTCATTCAATCTACAGTAGGTTAATTATTCTTATTTCTCCATGAAAAAAAATATTGTAGGTACTGCTCCATAAAACCATGCTGTGGGTACTCATTAGAAGCACCTCAATGCCTCACTGAGGTGCTTCTAATGAGTACCTACATGTTTTCGTGGAGAAATAAAAACAAGTGGGGCATTAATATACACCCGTGGTAAGTAAAAAGATGTAGCACAAAAACTGGCTCCCATATAATTCAGTGCTCCAGATATAAACTGTAAGTGGAATTACAAAAAAAAAAAAATAAAAATAAAAAAATTTCATTGGGGCATATCTCTGCTGATATTTGGTGAACTGTAACCTAAGTGACCAAGCTGGCCCAGGAATTAAGGAAGAAGTGACTTCTCCCTCCTGGGAAAATAGGGAGAAGTTTGCTGCTTCTAAGGAATCTTGCCCATATGACCAAAACTTTAGTTATTTGCAAAAAATATACCTATTATAAAATAAAATTTGCACACTATTATCTCTAAACAATATGCTGCGAAAAGTTTACAAAAACTTTCAAAGGGGCATAAATCTGCAAATATTTGGTGCACTGTAACCTCGAAATAATATGTGCTGCTCCACATCATCATGTAACTATTTATGAAGTTTCAGCTTGATCGGATGGAAACTATAAAAGGATTTAGCCGGAAACAAAAAATTAATAGAAATTTTCAACGGGGTTCAACTCTGCTAATATTTGGTGGACTGTAACCTTGAAACAATATGCGCTACTCCACATCATGGTCTAACTACAAATAAAATTTCAGCTTGATAGGATGTAAACTGTAGGAAGATTTAGCCGGAAACGAAAAGTTTACTGAAATTTTCAAAGGGGCATAACTCTGCTAATATTTGGTGGACTGTAACCCCGAAACAATATGCGCTGCATCACATCATGATCTAACTGCACATGAAGGTTCAGCTTGATTGGATGTAAACTGTAGGAGGATTTAGCCAGAAACGGAAAATTAATAGAAATCTTCAAAGGGATGTAACTCTGCTAATATTTGGTGGACTGTAACCTTGAAACAATATGCACTGCTCCACATCATGGTCTAACTACAAATCAAGTTTCAGCTTGATCGGATGTAAACTGTAGGAGGATTTAGCCAGAAATGAAAAAAGATCTGAATTTTTCAAAGGGGCACAACTCGGCTAATATTTGGTGGACTGTAACCTCGAACTAATATGCGCTGTTCCACATCATGGTCTAACTATATATGACGTTTCAGCTTGATTGGATGTAAAATGTAGGAGGAGTTAACCGGAAATGAAAAGTTTACAGAAATTTTCTAAGGGGCATAACTCTGCAAACATTTGGTGGACTGTAACCCCGAAACAATATGCGCTGCGCCACATCATGGTCTAACTATATACCAAGTTTCAGCTTGATCAGATGTAAACTGTAGGAGGTGTTAGCCGGAAACGAAAAAGTTTACGGACGACATACCCCGTAACATAATACGTCCTGTTTTTCAAACGGGCGTATAAAAATATCAGACTTTTTTTGTTGAAAAAAGTGCCTTAATTGGTGCTATTAATTTAGCTCAGGCAACCTACCTTTCCCTTCCCTAGTATATCAATCAATCTTCCAGGCGTTCCAACCAGAATATGTGTTCCCTGTTCCACCTGTCTCATTTGATATCCCACTGAGGTTCCACCATACAGTACAACTGGTCTCAGCATAGTACCGTAAGCAAACTTTCTGGCATCCATGTAGATCTGTGTGGCCAGTTCTCTTGTCGGAGCCACAACTAGTGCCTGTGGTTCTTGAACAACAGAGAAGGAACTTCCAGTCAGTCCATTCTTCATCATTCCAGTTAGTGTTGGAAGTATGAAGGCTGCCTACAAAAATTGTCAAAACTTTAATACATTTACATCGAATGGACCATCCAGTCCTCTACCGCAACCTTTGGACCAGTCTATTTCCAATAGGAGGGTGTCTGGTGATTTTTTATTATTACTGTGCTTTTTTAGAAATTCCCATATTTAAAGCAAACAGTGTAGACCCTGATCAGATGTCGCATTCTGCAGTATCTGATCTGGGTCTGCACTGTTTTCCAATTGCCCTTTTAGGGGTAAACTGGGTTAAACAGCCATTCTAATTTCAGCTAGGTCATGATTAAAATCAACAACAACATTTTCATACAATGATGAACAACACATATTCACACCTGACCAAAGAATGCATGCATACATGGACATTTTTGATTGTGTTGGGGTTTAACGACACGTCAACCCTTGAGGGTCATTTTGTGTCGTCTCCCAGATTTGATTGATTGTGTTGGGGTTTAACGACACGTCAACCCTTGAGGGTCATTTTGTGTCGTCTCCCAGAGAAAGGGAGAAAAGAGATAGAAGAGAGAGTAGATGAGATGAAAGAGAGGGACAGGGAAGAAAGAGAAACAGGAATGAAAGTGAAGAAACAGAAGAAATAAAAACATTCCCCCTCTACCCTTACCCACTACAAGGATAGCAGGCCTTGCTCAACTGTAAGCCAATATCAGTTGGACGCCCCAGTGATGTAAGATACACAGCACCTTCGCACCACCCGACCACCCCCGCATACATGGACACGATTTGACTAATTCACTGTAAAATCTACCATATTTAGCCTCAATAGTATCATACTGAAATTCTAAACATATTTGTCATAACAATTATTTAACAACTTGTTGGTGTGTCTAAAAACTGCAGGATAAGTAGCAAATAGTGTAGATCCTGAGTTCTGTGGAATATGATAATATCCCTTCAACATCATTTTAATGATTTAATTCATACATAGTTCTTGATAAGATGCTTTTTTCAATGCAAAGTTATTCATATTTTTCTTATTTCTCCACGAAAACATTTGTTGCGGTACTCATTAGAAGTGCCTCAGTGGAGAAGTAAGAAAATTATTTACCTGATACCCATTCTTATCTACGCCTGTTACATATTGACAGAATGGATGTGTTGCAATGAAACAGAAAGGTTCTGTGCAGTGAAGCGAAGTAGTCATGAGCAGAATTCTGCCTCTAGATTTGAACCCAAAACCTCTAACACCTCCCCCACTCGGTCTGCATCACTTTCCCTGAGTGTATATTTAGAGTAAATACTGTACATTACTCAATGACACATTGGACAAACAGTGCATGTGGACATGTGATCCATGTTTCAAAGGAATTCTGTAAGGGTAACAAAATTATCAAAAACTGGACCTGTGTCTTAAGTACATAGATGCCCCTGCCCTTTGCCCATATGGTAACAACATCTGGATGCATAAATTTCAACAACTATTTTCCAAGTGCTCAATCTGATGTTATACATTTTGATCCTAGCCTCACCCTAGGGCATGACCCAGGGAAAACTCTAGAAGAGTTGAAGGTTTTGATCTGGGTAAGTAGCATACCAAATTTCAACTTCCTAGCATAAAAGGAACCCCAAATTATGACCCTAGAGAAACGTGGAAGAAAAAGTCAATGTAAACCTGAATGTAATCTTAAACATTTGTTAGACTCTGGGTTACGAATGTGACATACGAACGTAACATCATGGCAAAATGCTATATGCATTACTGCTGCCTTCAGCAGGCGAGGCCTTAAAATTCTTTTGGGACGTGATAGGACTGGATGAAGTGATTCCTATATAAACTCCCCTCAAACCCTGTTTGGTGAGGGCATAAAAAGTGCTTTATCTAAGGCTTAGCTATGAAAAACTTCCTGATGAATCTGGCATTACGAAAACACGCCTATTCAAATATACTGAACATTTTAACCACCAAAAAATGAAAAAATTCAGGAAAAAATTCGGATATTCCTCACACTTCTGGTCAAAACATAGATTGTGGGTACTTGTTAGAACCGCCTCGGCGAGGTGGTTCTAATGAGTACCCACAATCAATGTTTCTGGGCAGAAATAAGAAAAATAATGTATACCCCTGTAAACCCCAGTTTTACTATATAAAAGTGGGGTTTAAGGGGGTCAATTTTATATAGGCATGTTTTCGTGATGGGCCCTTTACTGCTTCCAAATACCAAAGACTCCTTTACTCATGATGAGATTATTATGTGAGGACTTACAGTTTTTCCAGAGCCAGTCTGTGCACAGGCCATCAAGTCTCTCCCTTGCATAATGATTGGAATGGCGTATTTCTGCACAGGAGTTGGTTTTTCATACTTGGCTTTTTTCACATTAGACAAGAATGCCTCATATAAACCAGCATCATCAAATCTTTTAATAGATGGTGGGGCATCTCTGCCTGTAACTTCTACTGGAATTTTGTCAAAGTTGTCAAAGTTTATTCCCTTTGTGATGCTTCGGAATATTTCCTCTTCTTCTTCTGGTGGGGGTGGTGGAACATATGGCGGTGGTCGATCCTTGTCTGAAAAATACAATAATCTTTCAGTTGTGACTGTGTCTAAATGTGACGGTGGGAACTGATGCCCTTTTATAGCATCACCTTAATGCAGTATCGTAACCTTAACTCAGCATTTGGAAGAACAGCTAGGACTGGCCCTAAGGTTATGAAACTTTTTTCATGCTCAACTCAGCTGAGCATGAAATTTGTCCTGCTAATAAATCTCAAATTACTAACAACTGAAAATTCTTTCTTGTTAAATACACTGCAGCGCCGTTATAACGCGGTCGTCGGGATCCATGAACGCCGACTGCGACTTATGCGGTCCGCGCTCTATAGATCTCGACAACACCCACCGACTATTTTGCATGCCTGATTGCCGTTTCCTCCAGTTATTATGAGATGTTACGTACTGCACATATTTTATAACTTATATTGCATGTTGTTTATGTTTGTTTATTGTTGAAACTTTGTGCATGATATCCGCTTCATTGTTTTTATCCTGTAAATAATAAATTTGTAAACTTTAAAATGTTTGTTGCTCTTTTATGACCAATCAAGCACCCCAAATCAAGGGAACTAACTGCAACAGTCTTGTGGTATGGATAGCTTCAGCTGTACCGCTAGTAACTATCTAGACTGAACAGCGAAAATGGCCAATAAATAAAAACAAATAAATAAACTGATAAATAAATAAATGGTGGAAGAGACCTTCAAACATATGATGATGCGCAGGCTTGATTTTTTAAACCGCGCTGTCTGCACATGTTCGAAGGGCTCTACCTTTTTTTTTTTTGTTTTCCTGCTTCCACTCTAGTTTTCGTTGATGTCCGCTGATAAAGAAGTTTGTAACTTTCCTTCGAACTGTTTTTCTACGTGCCTGCTGATGTTCCTAAGGTGCCTGACATGAAATTTTTAAAGTAAAATTAATTTCAATTAAAGCATACTCACCTCAAGATATTATAAGCCTTATTTGAGCGGTTCACCGCGAGATCAACCTTCAAAAGAAAGACTAGGAAAAAAAAAAATTGTTTGAAACAGACTATAGCTCGTCCTAGTTGTCCCCCCTACCAAGCGTCCTGTTTCTAGGTGACCAAGATCGGGTACCAGTCACGCACTGGTTCCCTTCCGTCCACGCCACCGTAAGCAACCAATCAGGACGCGCCAGGTATATTCCCGCCAAAGCACGCACCAAGCGTGTGGCACGCCTAACGCATGCGGTAGACATTGTTACTATAAAGGGTAGACGCAAGGTAGAAAACATCCCTATTTTTTGGGAGCAATAAAATTTAACAATGAAAGCGGGGTGGGAGGAGGGACATTTGATAATATCTTGAGGTGAGTATGCTTTAATTGAAATTAATTTTACTTTAAAAATTTCATTTCAATGTCAGCATACATCACCTCAAGATATTATAAGCCTGAATAATAAGCATAGGTGGGAAGGTAATAATAAAAACAATATAAATCTCTACTCACCCATGCTGGAATCCGGTGAAGTTCAGCAGTCCCCTGATAATTCATAGTATTTTTAGGGGAATATTTTTGCATTGTAAGTATGCTTGCGGGTCGAATGCCAATATCCGTTGATGGAGAAGAATAAGACAGACCCTTTGAAGAAAAGTTTCACACCGGATTCAAGCAGGCTTAAAATATTGTGAAGAGACTTAAGATACAGAACGATGGCAGCCAGTAATAGACTGCGCCGCCACGAGAGGTCCCAATGACGATGTATCCTGCCTAATTGGGGCCAAATATCTAAAGTAAAATGAAGAAAAGTTACTATTTGTACGCCAATATGCAGCCCTTACCACATCCTCAAGGGCGACAGAATTCCAATAAGCCCAAGACGAAGACAAAGCTCTAAATTCATGAGCCGAGATTTTCATGAATGACAGATCCGAAGATGATAAATCTGCATAAGCTAGTTTGATAATGTCACAGATCCAACAAGAAATAGTGGAAGGTGAAATATCTTTAGAGCCCTTCAGTGGTAAAAAACAGTCTCTTCCTTCCCAATCTCTTAGCTTTCACTCTGGACAAATAAGCTCTAACAGCTCTGACCGGATACAAAAGTCTAACATCCGTATCAGAACCACAAAACTGAGAAAGACCTGGAATAACAATAGGTTCTGGTAATGACTCTGGAAGTTGTTCTTTTTTGCTAAAAACCCAGGTTGTGTGAGGAGGGTAATGGAATCAGAGTTGCGGTCATACCTAAAACAGCCTTCCTCAATTGACAGAGCATGAATCTCACTTCTTCTAGCAGCCGCAAATGTAAGAAGAAACACTGCTTTAAGCGTGATGTATTTGATGTCAGCAGTCTTTAGTGGTTCATAAGGAGCTTTATTAAGAGACCAAAGAACACAAGTCAAATTCCATTTGGACGTAAGAGATCTGCAAACCGGTCTTCTCAGGGCAAAACCTTTAATAAGATCTGAAATGATTGGGTCCGCCGTACAGTCTGCTGATTTGGAAAAAATTCAGTGTATTTGAGATGGCGGAGCGGTAGCCTTTAATAGAAGCTACCGATAATTTCAGGGTGTTAAAAAGGTAGCAATAAAAAATCTACCAAATCATTTTAAAGCGGGATCGACAGGATTAACTTCCCTTTGCAAACACCAATCCGAGAACATCTTCCACCTCGCAGAGTAGACCCTGAGCGTAGACTCTCTGCGGGATTGAGAGATACACTGGGTAGCGAATTCAGAAATGTGTCTACCTCTGATTTGACTCCTGACAACTTCCAAGCGTGAAGATGCAACATAGCTGGATTCTGATGGAGTACTTTTCCCTGATGTTGTGATACCAAACCCCGATGAACCGGAAGTTCCCTGGGAAAGTCTATTACGAGACTCAAAATGACTGAAAACCAGCTCCTCTGAGGCCAACACGGGGCTATGAGAATGAACCGACTGTTGGAATCCCTCATCTTGTTTAGAACCAGGGGAACAAGTTTGAATGGAGGAAATGCGTATGCGAATAGGTTTTTCCATTCTAGTGACATAGCATCCACTGCACAAGCCCTGTGGTCCGGTACTGAGGAAACAAACAGGGGCAGAAGATGGTTTAATCTGGTGGAGAAAAGATCTATCTGAGGAGTACCCCAAAGACTGAAAATTTGGGTAGCTATCTCCCGATCTAGAGACCATTCGGTGGAAAGAATTCGGTCTGGGCTAGACAGGCTGTCTGCCAAAACATTCAATTTCCCTGGAATATGCCTGACTTGAATGTGAATATTCCTATGATGACACCAGTAAAGAAGCTCCCACACTAGCATGCACAGAGATGGAGAGTGGGTCCCCCCTTGCTTCTTGAGGTAAGCCACTACTGATGAATTGTTTGACGCTACCATCACGCAAGAATTGTAAATGTGACTCTGAAAATGTTGGAGTGCTAGGAAAACTGCTTGTAACTCCAAATTGTTGATGTGAAGGTCTTGGGAAGCAACATCCCACAGTCCCTGAACCTCTAGACCTAGGGGTTCTAAATGTGCGCCCCAGCCCGAATGGCTGTCATCTGAAAACATATGGAAATCTGGGGCTGGTATAACAATGGGAATTCCAGCCACATAAATGGAAGGATTCATCCACCATTTGATTGCTACACGACATGAATGGGATATTGGAATAGGTTGGACCAAACTGTCGCGGTGAGGTTTCCAGTTGGCCAGAAGATGGAACTGAAGAGGTCTCATATGAAGGCGACCCAACTGAAGTAAATCTGCTGCAGCATTGAGTGATCCCAACATGGACAAAAATTCTCGGGCGGTAATGAATTGAACCTGTAGAACCCGAAATAGAAGGACAAGAATTTTGATGACTCTTCTGGAACTCTGACAATGCCAATGTGAGTCAGGAACCTCATTCCTGCATACACGAAGTCCTGAGATGGAACTAGGTCTGATTTCAGAGGATTTGGTATTAGACCCAGACTTGTAATGATTTCCAAAGCTAGTGAAAGGTCGGACAGTAGGGACTCTTGCGAAAGACGATGGACAAGCCAATCATCGAAATATTGGTGAATGTTTGGTCCTAGAGATCGAATATGTCCCGCCACAATCTCCATCAAGTTTGTAAAAAACGAAAAGCGCTGTTGAGATTTCGAATGGAAGCGCCCGAAATTTGTATATAGTGCCTTCTAGGGAAAATCTCAGGTACTTGCGAGACGCTGGATGAATAGGAATATGGAGGTATGCGTCCATAAAGTCTATAGAAACCGCCCAAGCCCCTGGAGGAATAGCTCTCCGAATGGAGGCCGCAGTTTCCATTTGAAAGTAATCTACCTTCATCATTTTGTTGAGCGATGATAGGTCTATAATGAGACGAAAAAACGGCCGGTTTTCTTCTTCACTAAGAAAATCCGGCTGTAGAGAGGTGGTATCTCTCACAATCTCTACAGCCTTCTTTTCCAGTAGAATCTGCACCTCCTCCCTCAAGTGATTTAAATGTTGTTGAGCTACAGGGAACAGAATTGGAGACAACGATAATGGAGGTTCCCTTGCAAAAGGAATCCTGTAGCCCTTCCGGAGAATAGAAAGGGCCCAGGAATCCGAGTTATGGCTGACCAAGCCTCCACAAAAATTTAACGAGCTCCCACCGGAAGAGAAGGATGAGGTGCAGATGGAAGGGCCCTGATGATGACATTTACTCCTCCTAGCGGGCCCCCCCTGAAAGAAGATGATCCACCACGGCCCCCCTTGGTGGATCGAAACCGTTTGAAAGAGACAGCAGACGAAGAAGAAGTGGAAGTGGGAACCCGGCTAGCTTTTGGTTCCCACCTAGACTTCTTCGCTGGATTTGAATTAAAAGTAGAGGAGGAAGGTCTCTTTCTGTTGGCCGATACTCCTGAATAATTTGCTCTCAGGAGGGAATGATGTCTATCGTCTAAACTTGCTCTGAAAACTTCCTCTATTTTACACCCAAAAAGAGAGGAAGAATTCAGAGGAGCTGCTCTAAGATTGTCCTTGTTATGAGATAAAAGTAAATTAGAGGTATTTAGAGCAGCGTTACAGCGCTGATGCAACAGCACAGCAGACACAGATAGGCCTAGGGCCATGATGTGCTTAGCAGAGCAGTTCACTGCTAGAAGTAGACTACGCAGAACATCCGGGTCAACATGCTCTGCGCAGAGGGCCTGAAATGCAGCCGAACCAAAAAAAATCACAATGTGAACTGATGGCCACCGCTCTCCTTGCTAACCGCTCCAGGTACTCTAAATGAGCCACTGGTAAAGAGGCGAATCTGCCCACTGAGATGCCTAGCCTGCCAGCGTCAGCATCAAGGGTGGGTATCTTACTCGGCCAAAATTCCGTATGACAAGCGTAAGAATGTGGTCGAGCAAGGTAATCAATTGTTTTCTTAGGTACATACCAATTTGGATTATTTCTAGCCTCTGCGGTGTTGTCAAACAGCTTCCCCATCAACTGATTCACTGTTGAGGATTCTGGAAGTGTTGACCTGGAGGAAGTAGGCTGGTCCAAAATAGACTCAAGCAGGGAATGGACTCGCGCGCTGTCTTGAGTTTGGTCAGCCTTGGGGCAAAGGTCTCCCAAAAGGGAGTAAACTTCCTCCAGTGTCTCATGGTAGTTTGTGGCAGGCTCATGAGACTGGCTCTTTTGAGAAGAACTTAATGAACTCTCTGACAGAGCCTGGTCCGGGACATAATCACATTCATGATATGGAGCCCGGGGGTCTTGGCTAATGGTCCGAACATGGTCGCGACCATTGCCAGTGGATCCAGACTGACCCGTGAAAGTTTGCCCCTCCCCTTCTTCAGCAACAGAAGGGAGATCCACTGACGAAGCCAAATTGCCCAACCCTGATAGAGTCCTCAATACTGCCTGGGATATGGCTGAGGCAATGTCAGGGGTGCTACGTGAGGGGTTGGTTACCCTCAATGGCGTAGCTGTAAGACCTAAAGAACTATCCCTGCTCAAAGCAGGAATAGCCACAGAAGGTCTGGCTGCAGAAACACTAGGACCTATAGGGACATCGTCCTCTACAGATCCCAGTGCGCTTACAGATGAATAGTCAGCCAATGGAACCCTGCTGCTATTCTGTACCTCCGTATACAAATGCCCGAAGGCTTCATTAACATTCTGACTTACCCTGACTGAAGGAAGAGCAGATGATGTGGAAGAGGTACCCAGTCTATTCTTACTATTTCTACTTCTACCCAAGTTGGTAGTACCAATAACTGGTTCCGCTATCAAAGAATCTGAAAATGAAACTTCCTGAAACATAATACCCGAGCAAGTCGGAATGGCTATAGTATTATTATGTTGAGAAGCCTTACTAATAGTAGGCACAGTGGAAAGAGATACTTTGGCCTTACCACTTTGAATAGGATTTGGATTCCTAAATGAATTCACCGCAGGAGAAGTATGAGAAACAGATCCTGTTACCTGGATATTTGGTGTGGTACGAATGCCAGCAACTAAAGGGAGAGAACCATTCTCCTGGGAAACAGCCTTAGTAATTGAACTGGACGAGCTAGGAATGGCTTCGGGACAGGGCAAATATAAGTTGGGGTAATAACCATACCCACTAAAGCCATCCCATGAACCCCAGGGATAAAAATAAGGCCAATTAAAGGCCCCCTGATCTGCGCCTTCCTGCCAAGAAAATTGAGAGGAAGGCACAGTTACATTACTTGGGAATCAGCCCGCCGTATTAAAGGCCGCCGAGCTAACATACCTATAAGGTGTACGATAACCCGGCAGGTACCTAGGTTCGGAATTTCCGCCGGAACAGGGGTTCGCCAGCGCCCCCTGCGTTGCCTACCGTCGGGAAGCATCGCTGGGGGCGGGGCGAGGTCCCCTAATCAAGCATTCATTACTAGTGACAGCACTCTTGACATACATCTGGAGATATACATTCTAAAGAATCAGATCAGACTGTACACACAAAACATGGATTGTTAATAAATTTACCCAGCAAAACAAAAAGTTCTGGAAGTAAAACTGTGTATGAATGTGTAAGCTGTTGTTTTTTTTTTCATTTCATTTTGTTTTATTTTGTTTTTATTTATTTATTTATTTGTTATTATTTAATTTTTTTTGTCATTCCCAGCCCAGTCAACCCAATGGGGTCATGGGTCATGTCAAGCGCAGTCAGTTTACCTAACCACACTTTTACTGGACAGGCTTAGTCCTCTAAGCGCTCAACCAGTATTGTGCGCTTTCTTTCGCCAGAAACTGACAACTGCCCTTCTATAATCAACAGAAGGGAGAATGTTCATAGCAACAGATAAGGCGCTTTTTTCATCTGAAAAATGCTGATATCTTACTTATTTCTAAACAAAAACATATGTTGTGGGTACTCATTAGAAGCGCCTCTGCGAGGCGCTTCTAATGAGTACCCACAACATATATTTTCGTCGAGAAATAAGAAAAATATTATGTGGATACCCCCTCTTATCTGTAGCTATGATGTTGTCAACTTGGCGGGAGTCAAACCTGCAACTTCCTGATCACTAGTTGGACACGCATCCAACCGAGCCAAAGAGGCCTTCAAAGAGCTGAGTAATAAAATACAGGAACTGCAATCAAATATCAGTTGATTTTGCCACAAGCAGGACTTAGATATCACAGTTCTTAATAACCAGGGTGTAAACTGTATTCCAATTACAACTTGAGCATATTCTTTAATTAAGACAATATGAACTTGCTGTTGCATACAGCACACAACAGATATTGCATCATAGCTCCAGATAAGACATCTTTTTTCAGCCAAAATGAGCTGGGCCCAGTTGTTCAAAGCATTGTTAGCTTAACAAGCTTGTTAATGTTCAAAATGTTAACTGTTCTAGTAAGTACAATATCTAATACAAAAGCTACTCACATTTTTCAGCAAAAATATTTAGCCTATATGCCATATTTAATGATAAAAGTTTTAACGATACGTTAACTAATGACACTGTTAGTTTTGAACAACTGGGCCCAGATGTTTTCCTTATTACTGCACAAAACATTACGGGTACGCATTAGAAGCTCCTCACATGGCGCTTCTCATGAGTATTCACAATGTATGTTTTTGTGAAGAAATATACTATTTACCTGGTACCTTCTCTTATATGGAGCTACTCTGCACGAGAGGTAGTAATCTGTCTTAGCAAACAGTGTAGATCCAGATCAGTTGGCTTCTAAAGAAGCCAATTGATCTAGATCTGCACTGTTTATTAAATATGTGCATTTCTATCAAAAATCCTGATCAAGTATTCTGATTGGCTGGAAATTAGAAGTGGGCCTAGCATCTTAATTTATTCAGCATGACAAGGGTTAAGGTTGCAGTCAAAGTATATTTCACGGAACTCATTTATAACATTGAAGAAGAAATTAAGGGACACTGACCAATTTCTTTGGTACATAATGAGAATACGGTGAGAGTCAGTACTTAATACTTACCATGTTATGGGCAGATTCAGCAGATAACAAACTGATGAGATTTTTCTGATTTTTCCAGAAAATAGGATTTGACATTTCATGCAAATTGCCTCCTGAAATTTTTACCTAGAATCCTAAGCGTTAAAGAGGGATACTTCCACTTTAACCCTTTCATCCCTGAGTTTCTGAAGTGGACTCTTCCATCCCTGAATTTGAACGAACATGTCCAACAATACAAATAGGGGTTTCAGTCTAAAAACAAAAACGGAATAGCAAACTGTAGATCCTAATGAGATGGCTCATTATGAGCCATCTCATCTGGATCTACACTGAATAGGTATCTGTACAAGTCTACAGGGTTGAACAGGTTAATGATCGATCAGATAGTTGGGATGTGCTGGTGGGCTGTCTATCATCGACGGTTTGTGCTGAGGTTTTACCACCCAGTCAACCCAACGGGGCCATATCCAGCGTGGTCAGTTTACCTAACCACATTTTTACTGGGCAGACTACTGTGCTTTCGACATCTTTCAGAAAGTCGTTTTTTGCTTGGCGCTTTAAACAGAAGAAGTAAACTTGCAAACTTTTGTCATGAGTTAATGCAAAACCATTTGTCGTAACTACCTATGTGCAAAAAGTTTTATTCTAGTCTGTGGTTTTTAAAAAATCCAATATTTTCACTTTTTCCCATAGTAAAAATGAATAAAAATTATGCGGAAATTTGTAGGGTAGGTAACTTGGAGGCAGATTTTCAACAAGTTCTGCTTGTTCAATTGTTCTGAAATTTTCACAATATTGTTGTGAAACATCAATAATTCAAATTCAGCAAAGAAAATTAAAAAATATTTACTAAGACAAAAACTAAAAAAAATCACTTTACTATAGAAATTGCATAGGTCAGACCAATGTTTGGCGATAAATTTAATTTTAGGGTACATATTTGAGAACAAAACACAGAAACAGAAAAGACAAATGGTTTCTGATAATATATGGTCAATCAGAACAAAATATTTTCATTTAAGATAAAACGCCAAGCAAAAAACGTCTTTCTGAGAGATGTCAAAAGGACAGTAGTTCAAGCCGTTAACCAGTATTTTGCACATTCTTTTGCCAGAAACTGACAACTGCCCTTCTAGAATCAGCGAATGGTAGAGAATGATCGTAGAAAATATTTCACGATCAATCTCCACCAAAGAATGCCTCCGACCCGGCGGAGGTCTAACCTGCAACCTCCTGATCACCCAACTGTCATCGAGACTAGCTGTCTCTGATGGATAAACCAGTCTCTGGCTACATTTTCTCATGCTGTAGCTCATTTATATTTACTTCTTTACCTAGTGTAAGGCCTCCTTTCTTTTCTTCATTGGAACAGTCCCTGGATATATGGCCCTCTTCTCCACACTTGAAACAACCTTTACCACCTCCTCCACCGCCACCTAAAATCATGGTTAAACATTTACATACATAGCCATAGGCCTAGGTAAGAGTGGGTATCAGGTAAATAGTTTTCTTATTTCTCGACGAAAACATTTGTTGTGGGTATTCATTAGAAGAGCCTTGGCGAGGCACTTCTAATGAGTACCCACAACGTATGTTTTTGTGGAGAAATAAGAAACTATACATACTTTTTGGTTGAAAAAGCTATGAGCTCCAGATAGGACACATTTTTCAAGTATTTTTCTTATTTCTCCCTGAAAACATGCTGCTGGTACTCGTTGGATTGTGTTGGCATAGTTCTTGATAAGGCACTTTTTTTCCACTAAAAAGTATCTGTATTTTTGTTATTTCTCGACAAAAACATATGTTGTGGGTACTCATTAGAAGCGCCTCGGCGAGGTGCTTCCAATGAGTACCCACAACATATGTTTTTGTCGAGTAATAAAATACTATTTACCTGATACTCGCTCTTATCTAGACCTATGATTGGGGTTTAAGGACACGCCAACTCTTGTGGGTCATCTCCCAGAGAAAAGGAGAAGAAAGAAGAGATAGTAGAGGAAATGAAAGAGAGGGACAGGGGAGAAAGAGGAAATTGAATGGAAGTGAAGATTTTTTTTTTTTTTTTTGATTTGGGTTTTACGGCCCTTTTTTTAAGAATATTTCACTTATATCGAGCCGATCGTTCATCAAAGGTGGACGAAAACCGGAGAACCCGGAGAAAAACCACCTGACCATCCGTAAGCAGATCTTGGCTTTCCCACATATGACCCGAGCGAGGCTCGAACCACAGCGGTGAGAAACCTAATGGATTAAGAGTCAACTCTCTTATCCACTAGGCTACGGGGGCCCGCCATGGAAGTGAAGAAACAAGCAAATTCCATATGGAATTTTTGTCCCCTGCCTTATCTTTATTTGAGCTGTTAAAAATGGGTAAGTTAACCAGAGGACCATTGGTCCTGTATCACTTACCCAAGTATTGAAGCAGGAAACCAGTGACAAAAAAATATAATTTCAGGATTCTGAAAAAAGCACATGCATACCTTCAGACCATCCTTAAAGCACCTGTAAAATTTCAAAAGGATCGGCTTAAAACTGTGGTAGGAGTTACGGGGACAAGGTACTTACTCCCTGTACGCTTCTGTAGTATTAGAACTAAAAAAATGTCTTAAGTTAAAAATGCGGAAAAAGTGATAAAATTATTTCAGAATTCTGAAAAAACCACATGCATATCTTCAGGCCATCCTAAAAGCCCATGTAAAGTTTCAAAAGGATTACTCCCTACAGACTTCTGTAATATTAGAACTCAAAAAATGTCTAAGTTCAAAATGTGTAAAAAGTGATAAAAAATAATTTCATGATTCTGAAAAAACCACATGCATATCTTCAGACCATCCTTAAAGCACCTGTAAAGTTTCAAAAGGATCGGCTTAAAACTGTGGTAGGAGTTACGGGGACAAGGTACCTACTCCCTATACGCTTCTGTAGTATTAGAACTCACTCCCTATACACTTCTGTAATATTAGAACTCAAAAAATGTCTAAGTTACAAATGCGGAAAAAGTGATAAAAAATTATTTCAGGATTCTGAAAAATCCACATGCATATCTTCAGGCGATCCTAAAAGCCCATGTAAAGTTTCAAAAGGATCGGCCAAAAACTGTGGGAGGAGTTAAGGGGTCAAGGTCCCTACTCCCTATAGACTTCTGTAATATTAGTACTCAAAAAATGTCTAAGTTCAAAATGTGTAAAAAGTGATAAAAAATAATTTCAGGATTCTAAAAAAAACACATGCATATCTTCAGACCATCTTAAAAACCCCTATTAAGTTTCAAAAGGATCGGACAAAAACTGTGGGAGGAGTTAAGGGGACAAGGTGCCTACAAAAATTCGGAACCACGCGCCACGGAAAGCCGAAAACAGTGTCCCTCCGCTTTTCTACGAAAAGGCGGGGGACAATAAAAACATTCCCCCTCTACCCTTACCTGCTGCAAGGATAGCAGGCCTTGCCCAACTGTAAGCCAATCGCAGTTGGTGACGTAAAATACACAGCACTTTTGCCTCACCCAAACACCACCACGGAACTCATTAGAAGCGCCTTGATGAGGCGCTCCTAATGAATACCCACAACATATATGAATACCCACAACATATGGAGAAATAAGAAAATAAGGTGGCTACCCACTTATCTGGAGCTATGTACAAAGTTACAAATAGTTACGTAGTTACATAATATAGGGTTGGTAGGGCAGTTTTATAACTTTTTTTTGTGCGTTTATTTTATTTTTTTTTCTGTGCTATTTGGAGAGCCCAAACCCAATTTGTATTGAGATTTCACAGTGGACATGTGATGCTCATAAAAATTTGTTCATCCTTTTTAATTGACAGCATTATCTCTTTTTTTTTTTTTACTTCAGAAAGTCTCAATATTTCACTGCAATCATGGACAATACTCAGTAAGTTGGCATCTTGGCTTAGGAAATCAACCCAAATGAATTAAAATGATAACTTGACTTGGTCAGAAAAAAACTATAATAGGTTATAAACCTCAAAAGAATTTATGAGTCAACAGCTGGATCAGTCGGTAAGGAAATCTGAAACAACTTTTTTTTTTTTTTTTTTTTGGCCTAATCCAAGTGGCTTCACTGACTTAATAACCAAGTACTTGACTTGAAATCATTCGGAGACTGCCGGGTCAAATCCAGCCATAAAATTTTCTGACCATCCTGATAAGGCCATGTCAGACATGTCAAGTAGACAGAGGCTTTAGATGTGGAGAGCCCATGAAAGCCAGGCTGTACAAATGCATGTCAAAATGCACAATACTGGCCTAATATAATTAAAATATGGCTATAGATTCTATAACAAGAGCTCCGCAAGCGAAGGCATTGTATGCCCGTGGCAAGTAATAAGATGTAGCACAGATACCGACTCTTGTATAATTCAGTGCTCCGGCTGTAAACTGTAAGTGGTGTAAATTGAGAACAAAGAACAAAAAAAAAAAAAAAAAAAAAAAAAAAAAAAAAAAAAATTAGCAAAATTTTCAAAGGGGCATAACTCTGCTAATATTTGAAGAACTGTAACCACGAAACAACATGCCCTGCTCCACATCATGGTGTAACTATTTACATGTACAAAGTTTCAGCTTGATTGGATGTAAACTATAGGAGGAGTAAGCCGGAAAGAAAAGTTTACAGAAATTTTCAAAGGGACATAGCTCTGCTAATATTTGGTGGACTGTAACCTCCACAGACTATGCGCTGCTCCACATCATGGTCAATAAATCACAATAAATCAAGTTTCAGTTTGTTTGGATGTAAACTATAGGAGGAGTAAGCCAGAAACGAAACGTTTACAAAATTTTCAAAGGGACATAACTCTGCTAATATTTGGTGAACTGTAACCTCAAAAGAATATGCTCTGCTCAAAACCATAGCCAATAAATCACAATAAATCAAATTTCAGCTTGATCGGATGTAAACTGTAGGAGTTAGCCGGAAACAAAAAGTTTACGGAAATTTTCAAAGGGGCATAACTCTGCCAATATCTGGTTTACTGTAACCTTGAAACACTATGCTCTGCTCCTCATCATGGTCTAACTATAAATCAAATTTCAGCTTGATCGGATGGGAGGGAGGGTGGCGAAGGTGTCATGAATCTTATGTCACCAGGGCATCCAACTGATACTGGTTTACAGTTTGGCAAGGCCTGCTATCCTTTATAGCAGTTAAGTGTAGAGGGGGAATGTTTCTATTTCTGCTGTTTCTTCACTTTCATTCTTGTTCCTCTTTCTTCCCTGTCCTTCTCTTTTATCTCCTCTACTATGGAAATTTCTCAACTCTGCCAATTTTTGGTGTACTGTAACCTAGAAACAATATGTGCTGCTCCGCATCATGGTCTAACTATAAATCAATTTTCAGCTTGATGGGATGTAAACTGAAGGAGGAGTTAACTGGAAATGAACAGTTTACATAAATTTTCAAAGGGGCACAACTCTGCTAATATTTGATGGACTATTATATAACCCCAAAATAATATGTCCTGCTTCACATCATGGTCTAACTATAAACCAAGTTTCACCTTGATCGGATGTAAACTGTAGGAGTTAGCCAGAAACAAAAAAGTTAAAGGACGGCAGACCTCTTAACATTCCTTTTTTCAAACAGGCGTATAAAAACCAGAGGCCCAAGGGCCAAAACCAGAGGCTCAAGTGCCATAATTTGCTCACCTCAGCAGCCTGTGAGATGCTATACAACAATTTTTCAGCCATGGTAAGAAATCAAAAGACGTACATAAAAAAAACAACATATATATGATAGGGGCCATGGCAACACATCAATAAAACATACCTCCACTTGGACAGTCTCTGGATATATGACCTTCTTCTCCACACTTGAAACACCCTCTCCCACCGCCGCCACCTCCTCCCTTAGGACAATCTCGTGATATGTGGCCTTCCTCTCCACATTTAAAACAGCCTTTACCTCCACCTCCGCCACCACCTAAAATATTTATGAAGTAAGGACACATTTTACCTACAAAACATTAAAATATCAAATTTCATTTAAAACCAAACAACTGTCTATCTTATGGAATGTATTTCTTCTGTCATGGCCCATATCTACAAATTAACACTTAGCATTGTGGGTAAAAAATTCAGCAAACGGCAATTTTTTTTTTTTTTTTTTCCCCCAGCCTATTTTCTTGGAAAAATATCACCTAATTTGTAGTGTGCTAAATTTGTCCAGAGTGGTAAAAGTTAAACTGACTTTGATCAAAACTTATATCAAATTCTATTAACCCTTAAACCGCCAATCACAACAATTGTCGTCAGCTTTGTCTTCTGCTAGTGATTTTAAAACTCATTTCTGCAAACAGTGTGGACCCAGATCAGACTGCTCCTTTAGGAGCAGTCTGATCTGGGTCCACACTGTTTGCCGGTATGCAAAAAATAGGTTTGAAAAGTTTGCAAGAATATTCAGCAGACGACATAAACAGACGACATTTTCAGATGCAGTTTTTCTTGGCGCTTTAAGGGTTAAAGCCAAAACAGAAAAGTATTAGATTCTGAGGTACCGTCGTATCTATTCAAAAGGTCCCGCGTATATGATTTTTTTCAGTGGTAGGTTTTTTTTCCGAACCAGGAAAATACGTTGACACTGGATTTCACTTGCTTATCTGAGAATCATTTCTAACCTAATTGCAATCTAGACCACAAACATATGGCATTATTACTCGCTTGCAAAGAAAATCGGTAAATTATGATCTGTTAATGTTGTTTGAGACTTTAAACTTGCATTTTAGATATTTCCAGTAAAACCACTGCCATTTTGTTTAGCCAAACAAACCCAAATGTCCAAGAATGTAGCCAACAGGAAAATAAAAGTAAAAATAAAAAGCCAAGTGCCCGCATGCATTTATTTTTTGAAAAAAGTGTCCGAGAATCTAATAACTTTATTATTGTTTTTTTGCCTAAATCACATCTTTTATACAATCAAGTCATCAACAAGAAATTCAGTACATCTGCTTGGCGGACTTGAAGGCAAGAGCTAGTCCAGCCTATGATCATTCAAGCCGGAGTCCTTGTGCTGGTCGATGTGGAACAAGAAAGATCAATAAGCAGTGTTATTTCTGATAACCCCGCAAAGCCCAAAGTTAATGGATGGACAGACAAGAAGAAAACAACACAGTTTGAGGGGGTATAATTAAAGCAAGACAATAAATTGTCAAGTACACTGAAACCTCTTTATAAGACCTGCAAATGATTACTAATAAGCTTGTGTGGTTTTAACCCTAGTTCTGCTGAATCCGGATATGTCCTGTCCTTGCAGTGTAGATCCAGATCAGTTGGCTTCTGAAGAAGCCAACTGTTCTGGATCTACACTTTTTGTCATTAAGTATGTGAATTTGTATTAACAAACTTGATCAAGCAATCTGATTGGCTAAAAATTAAAAGTGGGTGTAGCTAAAAATTAAAAGTGGGTGTGGTATCTTAATTTATTCAGCATGACAAGGGTTAAAAACATGCCAACAAAAAGATACACAAAGCACAAACAGTAGAAGCCTTGACCAGTCATTGCTCACTATATATTATGTTATATCAATTAAACAAATCTTACCCTTTCAGAAATGAAGCATCAAACAGTACTCTTGTAATGTCAGACTGAAGCAAGCAATCACAAGCTATCTTTTCAAATCAGGTGATAACTTTTGGCAATAATTTCTATGAAAACATTTTCTGAATAATCCTTTCATGTGGAGTTGATTAGATAGCAAGGTATTCCAATGCACCAGCATACATTTTAGAGCCACTTCAAATAGTGTGTGCTAAATTTAACCCTGGTCCTGCTGAACCCGATAGGCCCTGCCTTTGCAAACAGTGTAGATACAGATCAGTTGGCTTCTGAAGAAGCCAACTGATCTGGATCTGCACTGTTTGTCATTAATGAGAAGTACATGAATTCATATCAATAATCTAGATCAAGTAATCTAATTGGCTGAAAATTAGAAGTGGGTATGGCATCTTAATTTATTCAGCACAACAAGGTTTAAAATAAAAACCAGCTATTCAAAGCTCCAGATAAGAGGGGATATAAGGTAAATATTTTTCTTATTTCTCAACATGTGAGTTCTCATTAAACTAGAATTTTCATCTTTTTTACATTGAATTTTTGCAATAACTTTTTTAATAAAAGTTTTCATAAAAACTGCCCAAGTTTGTCCAAGTTGTAGAGGAAGACAGGCACTGACATTTCTGAAACATCCCAGAGCAGTTAAAGAGCAAATAAGTATTGACGTTTCATGTGAATCATCTGCTTGGCAGACAATTAAAATGAAATGTCAAGACTTTTCTCTGAAAAAAACAAAACAAAAAAAAACCACCTAAATTGTTGTCTACTTCAGTCAAGATTAGCTCTTTAAGGGTTAATAAGACAATTAAAAGCACAGAGGAGTCTGTGTTGACGTTTTACAGCCCAGGCAACCCAATGGGGTCATGTGGAGCACAGTCAGTTTACACAACCACACTTTTACTGGGCAGACTTAGTCCTCTGAGAGGTTAACCAGTATTGTGCAGATTCTTTCACCAAAAACTGAAAAATTCCCTTCTTGAATCAGCCAGCAGGGGAATTGTTAAGGAATATTTGGTGATAATTATGGGATAATTTTCTCCAGTTCTACATAAAAAACATATGTTGTGGGCACTCCTAAGAAGCGCCTCAGCAAGGAAAAACATGTTGCGTGTACTCATTAGAAGCACCTTGGCAAGGCACTTCTAACGAGTACCTACAGCATGTTTTACGGCATATGTTGTGGGTACTCATTAGAAGTGCCTTGGCACGGAAAACATGTTGTGGGTACTCATTAGAAGTGCCTTGGCAAGGAAAACATGTTGTGGTACTCATTAGAAGTGCCTTGGCAAGGAAAACATGTTGTGGTACTCATTAGAAGTGCCTCAGCAAGGCACTACTAATGAATACACACAACATGTTTTTATGGAGAAATAAGAAAAAAATACCCCAGAATTATAACCAAATATTCCTTCTTAACAATTCCTCTGGCTCACCATATACACATAACCCCATCATACAGAAAAAACAAAAATCTAAATACGTAGCTATATACAGATTATTGAGAGCTTGAATAAAACTGCACAAAGCTGTCACAGAGTTAGCAAAAGACAAAAAGTTTGTGCTATAGAAATCTAGAAGGTGTTTAAGCAAACATGTATATGTGGATCATTCTGGAAGCTGATCCGGTCCTTTGATATTCTGGCCATCCTTAAAAAATTCTTTACTGTGCTCCTATCCACCATTTTTGGAGTGAACTGGCGGAATTTTTTATGCTTTTTTCTTTGCTCAAGACCAGATCAATATTCAGAATTATTATATTTTTTGTGCTAGCTTCTACTGATTTTTTATGGGTATCTACCTATAGATATGATTTTATTTTCATAATCCAGCTAAGAAAAACTGTATTCACTACAGATGCCAACCCCAAAAAAAAGAGTTGTCAGAAGACAACGCAGCTCGCCGGAAAGGGCTGATCGGAGAAGAAAACTATCCTTAAAATATTAAAGATTAAATGCAGAACTCAAACATAGCTGTAAATGACAGAGGATGACCTGACTCTGATGTCGGAAGACTGTCAAACTGTGGGATGGGGTATATGCCATTGGAACATCTTCCCTTAGGTTGGTGTGGACAAAATATTAAAGCTATATCTTACATACTGAATCCCTTAGGTTGGTGTGGACGAAATATGAAAGCTATATCTTACATACTTCAGGCAGTCAATACACTTTTCAAAGCTTTAACACAGCTGTAAATGACAAAGTATGACCTGACCTTGACCTAGGCAGAAGGTCAAACTGAGGAAGGGGCGTATACTATTGAAAGGTCTTACCCTAAGGTAGGTGTGGGCCAAATATTAAAGCGGCATCTTGAATACTTCAGCAGTTACAAACACTTTTCAAAACTTAAACGCAGAACTCAAACATGGGTTCAAATGACAAAGTATGACCTGACCTTGTTTGTGTTGAGGTTTTACTGCCCAGTCAACCCAATGGGGTCGTGTTGAGCGTGGTCAGTTTACCTAACCACACGTTTACTGGGCAAGCTGAGTCCTCTAAGCGGTTGACCAGTACTGTGCACATTCTTTCGCCAGAAACTGACAACTGCCCTTCTTGAATCAGCGGAAGGGAGAGAATGATGGTAGAAAATATTTCATGATCAATCTCCATGAAAGAATGTTGCCGACCTCAGAGGGGGTTGAACCCGCGACCTCCTGGTCTCCAGTCGGACGGCGCATCCAACTGTGCCGAGGCCTTGATCTAGGCACAAAGTCAAACTGAGGTAAGGGTGTGTGCTATTGAAAGGTCTAACCCTAAGGCTGGTGTGGGCCAAATATTAAAGCTCTATCTTGAATACTTCAGCAGTTATGTACACTTTTCAAAACTTAAACGCAAAACTTAAACATGGGTGTAAAAGACAAAGCAAGAACTGACCTTGACCTACATAAAGGGTCTAACTTGGGGATGGGGGTGTATGGTATTGAAAGATCTTACACGAAAGTAGGTGTAGGCCATTTATGAAAGCATTAACAAACAGTTAAAAAACTATGCACACCTTTGAAAACTTAAACACTGTACTGACGTGGACGCCCACGCCAACGACTGGGTGACAACATAAGCTCTCCAAGGACATAGTCCCGGAGAGCTAATATACCTTTCAGGGATTGGGCTGCTATTTTTGAGTAATTTGAAGTCATTTTCAATAATTTTGTTTGTTTGATTTGGGCTTAACGTCGCTTTCAACCTTTTTCAGTCATATCGAGACGGTGTCTGAATGTGGCAGGGAGCTCAATGCTCACTTTTAGAGTGCTGCCTCACTGAAATATCATGCCCTAGACACTTTGACATGATATTCCACCCAGTCACATTATACTGACACTGAGCTGACCAGTTCTAGCTCTACTTTCTTAATGCTGAGCGCCAAGCGAAAGAGCAGCTAGTACCATTTTTAAAGTCTTTGGTATGACCCGGCCGGGGATCGAACCCGCAACCTCCCGGTATTTTCAATAATAATCTTAACTATATTCAAGATGGTCAGTCTCCTAATCTTCTATATTGAACAAGCTGCAATGTGCCTTATATCTATTGCTCTTGCATCGAGACAAAACTGGCCACAGCTGTAAATACTTGACCCTGTAGCAGTTTATTTCCACTAGGTTATCAACTCATTGCTTTTCCAATGCAGTGACTGCCTTTTCTTCTTGCATAATGAACACTGGTACGCTAATTTGTTATATATATAAAATTACCCGCATTTTTTTTTTTTACCATAATTTTGACTGTTGTAATAGTAATGTAGAAACGTACCTAAAAATCGGGATTATTCCGCATAAGTCATAATGGTTAGCATCTATGCTTAACCTTTAAATGCCAAGCAAACCTGAGCAGATAACAGTTATCATTATTTCAAATGAAAAGTTAAGCTTTATTTTCTCTGAAAAATAAAAATAAAAAGTAGTGCACACAATGCTGTCTGCTGCAATTGTAACTGGCACTTTAAGTCAATGAGCAGATTATAAATTTACTCAAGCTTTGCCAAAGAAAAAGAAATTGCAAAATGCTTGAAAATTTTTGGGTTAGAGGTAAAATGTGAGTGCATGCAGGAGCAAGGCAAACCAACCTTTTTTTTAAGTATGACCTCACATATGTACTCAAAACCCTTTTAGCCTCATTATGATGACTGTTATTAATAACCCTATTGCCCAAGCTAACAGTGCAGACCGAGATCACATGCCACAGAATGCGGTGTCTGATCAGGGTCTACACTGTTTGCCAATGATCTAGCAGTATTAAACACAGCAACAGGGAGTAAAATGGACTTGTTAAAATTTTAGGACAAGTATGGTAAGAAGTTAAGCTGTCCCAATATTTAGAGAAAATATTGTAACCTATTTATGCCTTAGCCGGCCTCGGTGGCTCAGTTTGTTTGTGTTGAGGTTTTACGGCCCAGTCAACCCAATGGGGTCATGTCGAGTGTGGTCAGTTTACCTAACCACACATTTACTGGGCAGGCTTAGTCCTCTGAGCGCTTAACAAGTATTGTGCACATTCTTCCGGTGGCTCAGTTGGATGCGCCATCCGACTGGAGACCAGGAGGTCAACGGTTCAACCACCGCCGAGGTCGGCAACATTCTTTCGTGGAGATTGATCGTGAAATATTTTCTACGGTCATTCTCTCCCTTCCACTGATTCAATGGGCAGCTGTCAGTTTCTGGTGAAAGAATGTGCACAATACTAGTTAACCGCTTAGAGGACTAAGCCTGCCCAGTAAACATGTGGTTAGGTAAACTAACCGCACTCGACATGACCCCACTGGGTTGACTGGGCCGTAAAACCTCAACACAAACAAACTATTTATGCCTTATGTCCCACAGTGAGCTTTAGCAACCCACATCAGATAAAATGCCATTAAGATTTGCACTGCCTGCCACTGATCCAAATAGAAAACCTGCAATACTGTAAAAATCACTTTTGCATAAATTCTGAATAAAACAATCTACTAGCCATAAATGGACAAAGTATCCATCAATACAGAAAACTCAATTGCCATTTGTTACATTGAAAATGAGACTATTATGCAGTATTTACTGACGAGTGAATCATATTACTATTTAACAGATAAACTGTTTTTATTATTTCAGTTGTTTTGGAGCATATAAATAAATGTGTAGACAAATCGACAAACAGATGGATGGCCAAATGAAGGCAAAATAAAATGCCCCATCAATTTCATTGAAACTGGGGGCATAATCTACTCATTGCTACCAATCTATTCATCAAGTTTCAAGGCTCCAGCTTCAAAAGTTTTTTTTTAGATATTTTGCCGACAAGGGGAACATGGCCAAATTTACAAAGGGCCATTACTTACAAAATATTTTTCAGAATTTACAAGAAAGTTAATCAGGTCATCTACTCATCATTACCTATCAATTCACCAAGTTTCAAGTCTCTAGCTCTTACAGTTTTTGAAATATTTTGCTGACAAGATAAAAATGCCCAAAATAACAAAGGGCCATAACTCAAGAAGTATTTTTCAAAATTTATTCAAGTCAATCAGGTTGTCTACTGATCATTACAAATCCATACACCAAACTTTATGGCTCTAGCTCTAACAGTTTTTGCGATATTTTGCTAACAAGGTAAAAATGCCCAAAATCACAAAGGGCCATAACTCAAGAAGCATATTTCAAAATTTCTTCAAAAGTTAGTCAGGTTGTCTACTCATCACTACCAGTCTATTCATTAAGTTTCAAGGCTCTAGCTCCAACAGTTTTTGAGAAATTTTGCTGACAAGGTAAAAATGCCCCAAATTACGAAAGTTAATCAGGTCATCTACTCATCACTACAAATTCATTTACTATGTTTCAAGGCTCTAGCTCTAACATTTTTTGAGATATTTTGCTGACAAGGTAAAAAAATGCCCAAAATTACAAAGGGCCATAACTCAAGAAGTATTTTCGAAATTTCTTCAAAAGTTAATCAGGTTGTCTCCTCATAACTACCAGTCTATTCATCAAGTTTCAAGGCTCCAGTTCCAACGGTTTTTGAGATATTTTGCTGACAAGGTAAAATTGCCCAAAATTATAAAGGGCCATAACTCATGAAGTATTTTTCAGAATTTCTTCAAAAGTTAATCAGATCATCTACTCATCACTACAAATCCATTTACTATGCTTTAAGGCTCTAGCTCTAACAGTTATTGAGATATTATGCTGACAAGGTAAAAATGCCCCAAATTACAAAGGGCCATAACAAGAAGTATTTTTCAAAATTTCTTCAAAAGTTAATCAGGTTGTCTACTCATCACTACCAGTCTATTCATTACGTTTCAAGGCTCTACCTCAAAAGGTTTTTGAGATATTTTGCTAGCGAGGTAAAAATGCCCCAAATTACAAAGGGCAATAACTCATGAAGTATTTTTCAGAATTTCTTTAAAAGTTAATCAGGTCATCTACTTATCACTATCAACCCATTTACTAAGTTTCGAAGCTCTAGCTCTAACAGTTGAGATATTTTGCTGACAAGGTAAAAATGCCCAAAATTACAAAGGGCCATAACTCAAGAAGTATTTATCAAAATTTCTTCAAAAGTTAATTAGGTTGTCTACTCATCACTACCAGTCTATTCATCAAGTTTCAAGGCTCTAGCTTCAATAGTTTTTGAGATATTTTGCTGACAAGATTGCATCCATATTTTTTCTTATTTTTTCCGTAACTCTGAAAAGGGGCATAATCCTGTCAAGAAAAAAAAACACGTGTCAGCTATTATTTCATGAGGAATCCATAAATGAAATTTCAAAACAGTAGCATTCACGGTTCTAAAGTTATGCTATGCATCAAAAAGCGTGACGAACAACCCAGAAGCAATAAGCCACTAAATTTGAAGTTGGGGGCATAATTAACCCATTGTATACTGAATAGACTCTCCCACACTATATATTGGAAGAGTCCAATTTCAATTTTAGGTACCTCTGGCTATGAGGTTTACATATTTCTAGAGAAAAAAGAACAAACTATTTGCAAACAGTGGAGACCCTTATCAGGTGCCGCATTCTGCGGCGTCTGTTCTGAGTCTGCACTGTTTGCCAATTACCTTTTTACGGGTCTCGCGACTACAATGGGTTAAAGGTGTTCTAGCCTATCTTCAAAACATAATTGTTTTCTTTATTTATTCAGTATTTTTATAATAATCAACTATTTGCAAGGAATTGAATAACATCACTGTTCATTATCAGGGTTAGGCTTTTATGATGGCATTCAAAAAATGAAAAAGCTGAAAATTTGTTATTGTGTTGGGGTTTAACGACACGTCAACCCTTGAGGGTCATTTTGTGTCGTCTCCCAGAGAAAGGGAGAAAAGAGGTAGAAGAGAGTAGAGGAGATGAAAGAGAGGGACAGGGAAGAAAGAGGAACAGGAATGAAAGTGAAGAAACAGAAGAAATAAAAACATTCCCCCTCTACCCTTACCCACTACAAGGATAGCAGGCCTTGCCCAACTGTAAGCCAATATCAGTTGGACGCCCCAGTGATGTAAGATACACAGCACCTTCGCACCACCCGACCACCCCCAAAAAAAAAAAAAAATTAAGGCTGGCTAATCGGAGTTGAAAAAATAATCGATTATCAGCGCTGCCATTGTGATTGATAACTGATTAATAATCACTGAAGATTTGGTAATAATTTTACCTATCTGATTGAGCATGACTCTAACCATATGTTATACTTTACTGTATGCATTTGGTGAGACAGGCCTGAGCAAACAGTGTAGACCCAGATGAGACGCTGCAAACACTGCGTCTCATCTGGGTCTACACTGTTTGCCACACATCCAGCTATTTAAGACACTAAAATGGGTAGTAAACTGTACGTTCAAATTTTGGATAAAGTATAGTTAGGAGCTGAGGTGTCTGAATACTAAGGGTAAATAAAATATGGTTAAGTAACAGACACAGAAATCAAATGATCGATAATTAGCAAATCTGTAATGAAAATAATTTTTATTTGTGGTATTTTATCAATCAATTAATCGATTATCGGATTAATTGAGCCAGCCTTACTGAAAATGCCATTTAAAAATTGTTTGGCAATTTTCTGACTGTTGCCAGGAAGATTTGAAAAGCAGAGGTAAATTCAAAATATTATGTAGTGTTTGTTATTGAGAAGCACTTACTTTAAGCACAAGAAACTGAAATGCATGTCCACAAACAGCCAATTTGACTATAAGCATAATGAAACTAAATGGTTAAGGTATTTTAAGGATACTGGATAGACGAGAAATTTTCTGCCAAGGGTGATAACTTTTGTGATTTCCTGTTTGCTGTTAATTCTATTTGCTTAATTGCATGGTAAGCCCACTCTGAAAAAGGGGTCTATACTTAATAGGAAAAAGTTTGCAAATTCTTTCCTTTTAGAGTGACCCCATTTCAGAAGGAAGATCAAAAAACATTTTGACAGAGTTGCCTATCCTGGAAAAGTACCCATTCACTTTAATAAATAAAACCACCACAAGTAGGATATACAACTAACATCCCTAACAACCTACGTCATAATGATGATGAGGATCCTTATTTTTGCCAGAAACCAGGGCCCAGTTGTTCAAAACTAACGACATTGTTAATTAACGATTCATTAATATTTACATTGAGTGATATGCAAATATGCTAAAATTTTTTGCTGAAAAAATGTGAGTAGCTTTTGCAGTGCAAAAGCTACTCACATTTTTTCAGCAAAAAATATCAGAATATTGTGTATTGAATCCGCTAGAAGAGTTAACTAAATGACCCTTAACGAGCTTGTTAAGCTAACCACGCTTTTAACAACTGGGTCCAGTTTTTCAGAATCTTATTAAAATAATTATGATTACATGAAAATCAGCATATTTATTTAAGACACAAAATTCAGTTATATATGGACTAGCTGTGTTTTGAAAAATCCCACTTCAGAAACACAAGGGATATTTATACACTTTGACAATCTATGCTTATATTTAGCAACACATATAGTTTGAGGACAGTCGGTCAATGTATCTACGATAATGAAAATGTGTATGAAAATTGCGGTTTTGGTGAAAAATAGTACTAAAATGGACATATTTTGTACTATTAAACAGTGATTTTTTTCAATGCACTGTGCGCACTTTGTTACCTTTGCATAAATCCAAGCAAAATATACAGTAGGAGCTTTGTGCATATCACCATGTTGATGACGTAGGTTGTTGACCCTGAGCTAAGTAAGTGATATGATACACACTGCAAGTCACTTACCCATCCCTCTACCACGACCTCTTCCAAATCCAGTTGCTACAAATAAACTTTCTATTATATATATATTATCTCTCTATTTATATTTAAATGGCTGTCTGTTTACAATTTAATGATACTATGTTTAATGTAGCTTTTCACAGAAACACTGTTTTCATGAACGATTTATACACAGATCCAATAGCGTGTACCTGCAAACTTCATAATTAGCATTTGGAAGAAAATTCAATAACTTACCACTAGAATATCCAAACAACAAGTAGTTGCGAGAAAAGTTGTAATTACTACTAATTCTTATGAAAAAAAACAACAACAAAAAAACACGTTAAGAGTTTGTAGGAAAGTGAAGTCAAAAACAAACATATGGGATGGATATTTTTATATTCCCTTGCCTAGCCTTACCCCTTCACAAGACTACAGATTTTTTTTTTTTTTAATCTAAAAAATATCAGCATTTTTCTCATTTCTCCTCTCTCATGCATGCACCTGCATGCACGCGTGTTTCCTTTCGATTTCAGCAGGAAATTATGATTTAGACAAGAGGTTTAATGTTATATTGTGAGGCATTTTTGACCAAACAGGTAAGCCTAAACTACTGTGTTCACTGCTGAAATGAGTATTGCTGCAGTAAAGTGTAGATACCCCATATATAAACAAGAGCTGTCAGAAGACAACGCAGCTCGCCGGAAAGGGCTGATCGGAGAAGAAAACAATCTTTAAATAGTAAAGATTAAATGCAGAACTCAAACATAGCTGTAAATGACAGAGTATGACCTGACTTTGATGTCCGAAGACTGTCAAACTGAGGGATGGGGTATATGCCATTGAAAAATCTCCCCTCAGGTTGGTGTGGACAAAATATGAAAGCTATATCTTACATGCTGAATCCCTTAGGTTGGTGTGGACGAAATATGAAAGCTATATCTTACATGCTTCAGCAGTCATGTACACATTTCAAAACTTTAACACAGCTGTAAATGACAAAGTATGACCTGACCTTGACCTATGCAGAAGGTCAAACTGAGGAAGGGGTGTGTACTATTGAAAGGTCTTACCCTAAGGTAGGTGTGGGCCAAATATTAAAGCGGCATCTTGAATACTTCAGCAGTTAACACTTTTCAAAACTTAAATGCAGAACTCAAACATGGGTTTAAATGGCGAAGTATGACCTGACCTTGACCTAGGCAGAAAGTCAAACTGAGGAAAGGGTGTGTGCTATTTAAAGGTCTTACCCTAATGTTGGTGTAGGCCAAATATTAATGAGGTATCTTGAATACTTCAGCAGTTACAAATGTTTTTCAAAACTTACACGCAGAACTCGAACATGGATTCAAATGACAAAGTATAACCTGACCTTGACCTGGGCAGGTCAAACTGAGGAAGGGGTGTGTGCTATTGAAAGGTCTAACCCTAAGGCTTCTGTGGGCCAAATATTAAAGCTCTATCTTGAATACTATAGCAGTTATGTACACTTTTCGAAACTTAAACGCAAAACTTAAAAGCAATGGGTGTAAATGACAAAGTAAGAACTAACCTTGACCTACATAAAGGGTCTAACTTGGGGATGGGAGTGTATGCTATTGGAAGGTCTAACCCTAAGGTAGGTGTAGGCCAAATATGAAAGCAGTATCTTAAACAGTTAAAAAACAATGCACACCTTTGAAAACTTAAACATTGTGCTAACCCAGATGTGGACGCCAACGCCAATGACTGGATGACAACAAGCTCTCCACGTCATAGTCCCGGCGAGCTAAAAAAAAGTTGGCAATACTATAGAACTTCAATATTCTTCAATATTCCCCTTTACCCTCTGCAGACGGTTTTGACCCCCAAAATTTGGCTTGTACCCCTAAAACTGAAGTGAGTCTCTATATGCTGCTATACATTGTGGGGTTCAAAATCCAACATCTTTTTAGTTTTACAGTCCAATCAGCACTCAAGGTCATATTCGGCTGATCAGTTAACCTATGATACTTGCACTTTTTTGCAGGGCGGGCTTAGTCATCTAAGCAGTTAACCACAACTTTATGCACATACTTTTGCCGATAACTGAAAATTGCCTTTCCTGAATCAGCAAAATGGGGAATATGACCGTATAAATTATTTACAATCAATCTCCAGAAAAGTTATGTGGACAGCCTGGGATTCGAATATGCGACCACTGGATCTGCAGTTAGACATGCTACCAACTGTGCTATGGAGCTCAACAGAACACTGAACAGTCAATGGATATCTGACACATGTAACTTGAGCTTCACTTAGATACCATGTTTACCATTAATATTCAGATACCGTAACTTTTTCTGCTCGTCCATGTGCCGTAATTTTTCATGAAAGACTGATTATGACTTGTAGCCCATGGCTGAGGAGTTTTCTGTTTTCAAATAAATCCCAAGACGCTCAGTGATCTCAAAGGATCAGAAAGTATCCTAGAAGAGATGTTCTGTTCTTAACACCAGATGTAGTGAAGGGGAGTTGCACAGCTCCAGATTAGTGGGGGTATTCACATACTGTTCATGACAATGTATGTTGTGTGTACTCGTTAGAAGCGCCTCTAATGAGTACCATAACATAAGTTTTTATGGAGAATTAAGAAAATTTTATATGCTTCAGCTGAAAAAAAAAAAAAAAAAAAAAAAAAGAAGAAAAAAAGCGTTTTTCTGGAGGTATGTATATAAGTTCACAAGTCTATTTTTACTACCTGCTGATGTTTCTGAAAACTGCTCACAAACATGACATGTTCTGCTGCAGCTGATCCAAGTCTACACTGCACAGTCTTGTCTGTCCAAATAACTATGGCAAATAATAGGCCACAAGACCCTGAATTATTCACCTGATTTTAGGACTATACTTTCTGTTTTAACACTTTCATCCTGAGTTTCTGAAGTAAACTATTCCATCTTTGAATTTGGGCCTGTCCATTATTTTAATTAGGGGATCTAGTCAAAATCATTGAAAGGATGGCAAACAGTGCAGATCCTGATGAGATGGCTCATTATGAGCCGTCTCATCTGGATCTACACTGTTTGCACAGGTATGTTTTGGTCTACCAGACTGAAAAGAATTAAGTTAGTCCATGAGATTCAAACTTTGTCAGTACAAATTTTGCGATCGGTACTCATTATTATCAAGACTACAAAATGAGAGGTCCACGATGCCAGATAGTTCTGAATCGCATAGCTCCAGATAAGAGGAGTATCAGGCAAAGTATTTTTTTATTTCACGACAAAAGCATAAGCTGTGGGTAATCGTTAGAAGCAGAGGCAAAATAATCTGGTT
Source organism: Anodontia alba (assembly GCA_964016985.1). Classification (NCBI taxonomy): domain Eukaryota; kingdom Metazoa; phylum Mollusca; class Bivalvia; order Lucinida; family Lucinidae; genus Anodontia; species Anodontia alba. Next base: position 89,427,812 of record OZ024825.1, on the reverse strand, counting down.
GACAAGACATGCACACAGACAGAAACACTGGCCCCACGCCACGATGTACCGGCTTACTAAAGTGTGAAAAAAAAAACAAAAAAAAAAACTAGAGCTGGTGTGTGTAAAACACTATGCCCCCAACTGCCTAACTCTAACACTGCTCGACTCCAACACTGCTTGCCCATGATGGTAACACGGTACAAATATACGAGATTTCAACGTTATTTTATCAAAATGGAAATAACTATAAACCAGAAATTGCGAAGGGCAATAACTCCAATATTTCATTTAATTGGTTCAAAATTTAATCAGGTGATCTCTTCAATCCCGATCAGTATACCAAATATCGAAGCTCTGGCTTAAATACTTTTTGAGATATCTTGCTGACAAGGTCAAAATGCCTAGAACTACAAAGGGCCATAACTGTCAATTTTTCATGGAATTCCCTAAAAAACAAATCAGGTAATCTCCACATCATCCCCAATCAGCATATAATATTGCAAGACCCTAAATTAAGTACTTTTTGAGACATCTTACTGACAAGGTCAAAATGCGCAGAACCGCAAAGGGCTGTAACTTTATCAATTTTTTTTTTCAAGGAATTCTCTCAAAATATAATAAGGTAATCTACACATCATTCCCACTCACTATATCGAATTTCAAGCCCAGCTTAAATACTTCTCCAGATATCTTGCTCACAAGACTTAATACTGACTTTTTTTCAAAGGGGCATAACTCTAAACAAACATGCCGGACAAGGAAAAAAAATACGGGTCAGCTATTTTTTCATTGGAAACCCAAATATAAAATTTCAAAACCCTAGCATGCAGGGTTCTTAAGATATGGCATGCACAAAAAAGCTTGACGAATGGACAAATGGACGGATGGACAAACGATGGCAAAATAATATGTCCCATCAATTTCATTCGAAATTGGGGGCATAATCAGGTCATCTACTCATCGCCGCTACCAATCTATTCATCATGTTTCAAGGCTCCAACTTCAATAGTTTTTGAGATATTTTGCTGACATGGGAAACATGCCCAAATTTACAAAGGCCATTACTTACGAAATATTTTTCAGAATTTACATCAACGTTAATCAGGTCATCTACTCATCATTACCAATCAATTCACCAAGTTTCAAGTCTCAAGCTCTAACAGTTTTTGAGATACTTTGCTGACAAGCTAAAAATGCCCACTTTTTCAAAGGGCCATAACTCAATAAGTATTTTTCAAAATTTTATTCAAAAGTTAATCAGGTCGTCTACTCATCAATACAAATCCATTCACCAAATTTCATGGCTCTAGTTCTAACATTTTTGAGATATTTCGCTGACAAGATAAAAGTGCCGAAAGTCAGAAAGGGCCGTAACTCAAGAAGTATTTTTCAATATTTCTTTAAAAGTTAATCAGGTTGTCTACTCATCACTACCAGTCTATTCATCAAGTTTCAAAGCTCTATCTCCAATAGTTTTTGAGATATTTTGTTGACAAGGTAAAAATGCCGAAATTCAGAAAGGCCGTAACTCGAGAAGTATTTTTCAAAATTTCTTCAAAAGTTAATTAGGTCATCCACTCATCACTACAAATCCATTTACTAAGTTTCAAGGCTCTAGCTCTAACAGTTTTTGTGATATTTTGCTGACAAGATAAAAATGCTCAAAATTACGAAGGGTCATAACTCAAGAAGTATATTTCAAAATTTTTTCAAAAGTCAATCAGGTTGTCTACCCATTACTACCAGTCTATTCATCAAATTTCAAGGCTCTAGCTCCAACAGTTTTTGAGATATTTTGCTGACAAGGTAAAAATGCCCCATATCAAAGGGCCATAACTCATGAAGAATTTTTCAGAATTTCTTCAAAAGTTAATCAGATCATCTACTTATCACTACAAATCCATTTACTAAGCTTCAAGGCTCTAGCTCTAACAGTTTTTGAGATATTCTGCTGACAAGGTAAAAATGCCCAAAAATTCCAAAGGGCCATAACTCAAGAATATATTTCAAAATTTCTTCAAAAGTTAATCAGGTTGTCTACTCCTATCTACCAGTCTATTCATCAAGTTTCAAAGCTCTAGCTCCAACAGTTTTTGTGATATTTTGCTGACAAGGCAGAAATGACCAAAATTACAAAGGGCCATAACTGATGAAGTATTTTTCAGAATTTCTTCAAAAGTTAATCAGGCCATCTACTCATCACTACAAATCCAATTACTAAGTTTCAAAGCTCTAGCTCTAACAGTTTTTTAGATATTTTGCTGACAAAATAAGACAAAATAAAAATGCCCAAAATTACAAAGGGCCATAACCCTAGTAGTATATTTCAAAATTTCTTCAAAAGTTAATCAGGTTGTCTACTCCTCACTACCAGTCTCTTCATCAAGTTTCAAGGCTCTAGCTCCAATGGTTTTTGATATATTTTGCTGACAAGGTGAAAATGCTCAAAATTACAAAGGGCCATAACTCATGAAATATTTTTCAGAATTGCTTCAAAAATTGATCAGGTCATCAACTCATCACTACAAACCCATTTACTAAGTTTCAAAGCTCTAGTTCTAATAGTTTTTGGGATATTTTGCTGAAAAGGTAAAAATGCCCAAAATTACAAAGGGCCATAACTCAAGAAGTATTTTTTCAAAATTTCTTCAAAAGTTAATCAGGTTGTCTCCTCGTCACTACCAGTCTATTCATCAAGTTTCAAGGCTCTAGCTTGAATAGTTCCCGAGATATTTAGCTGACAAGATGACAGCCATATTTTTTATAAGGGCCATAAACTCAGAAAAGGGGCCATGATGATGATGAGTTCAGGTTTAACAACGTATCAACCCATGAGGGTCATTTGCGTTAAAATGGTGAACTAAAGAAAAGGGGCCAATCCTGTCAAGAAAAAAAATACGTGTCAGCTTTTTTTTTTTTCATGAGGAATCCATATAAGAAATTTCAAAACAGTAGCACTCACGGTTCAAAAGTTATGCTATGCATCAAAAAGCGTGACTAACTGACGGACGAACAACCCAGAAGCAATATGCCCCTCCACTTTCTTTGAAGTTGGGGGCATAAAAATTCTCAACTTATTGACGTGATGACAACTCCAGGATAGAAATATCTAGATACAAGACCCATCGCCATACAGGATAGCTCGCCTGAACTTGCACTTGTCAATCAAATAAAAAACATAATGAGGTCCTGAAAGAGACGTAAAATTTTAATATGAAAATTCTAAGTCTGTGACCTTGACCTTGATATGACCTAAGGTGGGGGGGATGGTACTACGCAGGAGCGACAAAAATGGGGATTGTCCGGGGTCAGTCACGAATTACAAGGATATTATTTTTTGCTTCGTATGCAAAAAAAAAAAAAAAAAAAAAAAAAAAAAAATTACAGATGGCATACTTTTTTGACAGTCGGTCGGGAAATCGGAAACAACATTTTTTTTTTTTTTTTTTTTTAAGGCCTAATCTGAGTATTTTCTCACCTGATTTCTTTTCTCCACCAAATCCACCACCCCTGAATAAGATAAAATAGCAAAACTTCATTAGGATTTGTAATTATCGTAATAGTAAGAGTTCATTAGGTCCTATTAGGAATAGTAATAACAGTATTCAACCTAATTCCTATACATGCCCTTATAAGGACATCCCTGTAAGCAAACAGAGTGGGATATGTTCTCTGATTGTGACTCTTCCTGGACCTCTTGTATTCTATTTTACAAATGATTTCACTTAGCATGGGTGAAAGTTCTAAACTTCAAGAATCCTGAAATCTGGATTTTCAAATCCTGAAAAGACAAGTTTCCCTATACTTTATATAGGGACAAAAAAATCTTGAAATCCTGAAATCAGGAATAATCTGAAAACTTTCACCCATGGCTTAGTTCCTTTGGTTAAAAAAACTGAGAAGTTGAATTTTCTGCTATGCATTCTTCCTGCTTTTGAGGCAAACTTTTCAACCTTTAGTGCTAAGAAAGGTTTGTTTGTGTTGAGGTTTTACTGCCCAGTCAACCCAATGGGGTCATGTCGAGCGCGGTCAGTTTACCTAACCACACGTTTACTGGGCAGGCTTATTCCTCTAAGCGGTTAACCAGTATTGTGCACATTCTTTTGCCAGAAACTGACAACTGCCCTTCTTCAATCAGCGGAAGGGAGAGAATGACCGGAGAAAATATTTCATGATCAATGTCCGCGAAAGAATGTTGCCGACCTCAGCGGGGATTGAACCCGCGACCTCCTGGCCTCCAGTCGGATGGCGCATCCAACTGAGCCACCAAGGAAGGCTACTAAGAAAGGTACCCTAGTTATGACCTCCAAGAGAAACCAGGATGTAAACTTAGTAAATTAAATTTTATGAAGCTGGTTACAAATGTGACATATGCACATACAGACATAACATCACAGCAAAACGCTATTTGCCCCACTGCTGCATTCAGCATGCAAGGGCATTAAAAATTTCCTACTGACAATCAATGAACTGGTTTGGGTCAACAGGACATTCACTGGATACATAAAGTTTTCCCAAACCCAGATTCACAAGTACAAACTTTGAAGAAGGCTTCAGTAAATAGTACTAAATTTTTTTTTTTTTTTTTTTTTTGATTTGGGTTTTACGGCCCTTTCAAGAATATTTCACTTATATCGAGCCGATCGTTCATCAAAGGTGGACGAAAACCGGAGAACCCGGAGAAAAACCACCTGACCATCCGTAAGCAGATCTTGGCTTTCCCACATATAATAGTACTAAATAACAATAACAAAAATATACAAATTTAAAAAGTCTAATACCAACAACATGGTTTTAAATAAAAGCGTAAAACGGTAATACCCCGCCATTATTGTGCCATGGGTAGATAATTCTGTCAAAAATTGACAAAACTGCCATTAGTAATCCCAAATCAGATCTCCTTAATATCAATGCATGTACCAAGTTTGGTTAAAATTCCTTAACATTTACTCATGTTATCGCCCGGAATCGAAAATACGTCTCGGGCAGATAACTTGGTCAAAATTTGTTGAAACTAGCCCATTAGCAATCCCAAACCAGATCCTCACAATATCAATGCACATACCAAGTTTGGTGAAAATCCGTTGATGTTTATGTTTACTCGTTATCATCTGGAAATGAAATACGGACAGACGGAAGTAAGACTGACGGACAGACACACTGACATCCAACATGAAAACAAAATAGCCCAGGACATGACAGTGGCAGGGTATAAAAAAGATGCAAATATTTTAGACCATTAAAAATAAACCTTGATACATACCTTGGAGGTCTGTCACCACCAAATCCACCTGCAAATTCAAGTTTGAGCTTTTAACCTTTGAAGTGTCAATCACAACTGCAGCAGACTACATTTTTAAAACTTAATTTATAAGTTTTACAGAAAATAAGTTGATATTAATATGAATTACTGCCAAGACTTATTTTCTATAAAATGTTGTCTGCTACAAATTTGGCTCGGCACTTTAAGAGTAATTTATTATATGGACAAAACCAAATGAAAAGAGTCTTCGAGCACATGGGAACAGTGATGGCCCAGATCAGCCTTCAAACGTATATTTTCACTCACTAGAGGTAAAAAATGTCACCCAACACTCACCTTATGATCCTAATATATATATATATATATATTTTTTTTTTTAATTAAATCCAAAGAACCATTGGTTGTCTTAATCTCATGAAAATGTCGCATACTACAAACACAAAGTGTGTATCAGCTGCCAGTAGCACTTTTATAACAGGTAGCCCCTTTGATCAGTAATGTTGCAGTCACTGACATTGACAATTCCATGCCTGTTTGTTTATTCAGACTGGTGCTGACATGTATTTTGTATGTATTTGTTTGTGTGCCAGGGATTAACAAATTTTCGCAAAACCATTGTATAACATAGGAGAGAAATGTATGACGGAAGCATCACTTGAGAAAAGATAGAAAAATCTGGAGTTTTTCAAAAATCCGCCTGGAGTCAGCAGGTATGCTACCTCCCTATCAACCTGCTACCTGCCTATCCACTCTAAAAGTGTTGAGTAGAGGCAAAGAAAATGTGTTTTTAAGGATGGTCTAAAGTTAAGTAAAACATTCATCCAAGAACTTTGTTCACTTTTTTTTTTTTTTTTTTTTTTTTTTTTTTTTGATTTGGGTTTTATGGCTCTTTCAAGAATATTTCACTTATATCAAGCCGATCGTTCATCAAAGGTGGGCGTAAACTGGAGAACCCGGGGGGGAAAAACCACCTGACCTTCCGTAAGCAGAACTTGGCTTTCCCACACCTAACCCGAGCGAGGCTCGAACCATAGCTACTTGAAATACTCAGACCAAAGATATGGCAAATATCCTAAAATTTCCTACACCAAAGTTTCTAACAAAATAGCATAAGCAAACTGTGCAGCAGGGGTGTAAAAAAAATTTTTTCGCTTAGGGTAAAAAAAAAGGTATTCACCCTGCCGGGTTTTTCACTTACCCTTATCAGCTTACATGCTGTTAACTAGAAACAACAGAAGAAACTAAAGAACTTCACAGTGTTGTTTAATTGAACTAGTTCCCAACATGTAAAATTACTGAAACGTGATAACAGGCACACCATATCATGATATGATTCAGATTTTTCATGATTTAGCTGAGCTCTAGAAATCTGACAAAACAACCATTTGTCTAGAACTTCTCCCTTTCCCCCTACAGGGCGAGCTCAGTGCAAGTACTTCTCGCTCGAGTTCTTATTGTTCTTGCATATGCGAGCGGGCGAGTGGAATTTTACACCCCTGAGTACATACCTACATATGACTTTTCCTGCTCCTGGAGGAGTCCTGCTCCAGTCAGACCAGGGTCTATACTGTTTACCGTTTCACTATTTTAAAAAAGTACGGAATAATGTGTTGGAAATTTTAGGACATTTACTATAAAAGAATACTTACCACTACCAAATCCACCACCTCCAGAATTAGAATCATCATTCCTCTTCCCAAAACCACTTCTCGAACCAAATCCTCCTCCACCACTTTCACCACCGGATTTCTGTCCGAAGCCTCCTCCAAATCCACCCCCACTTTCCCCATCTGTTTTTCTTCCAAAGCCACCTCTAGAACCAAAGCCACCCCCGCCCCCAATATCTCCATTTTCTTGTGGTTTTCCAAAACCACTTTTATTGCCAAATCCACCACCCCCAAAGCCACCTGATTTGGGTGCAGAACTGTCTTCAGATCTCTGACCAAACCTGCCCCCAAAACCACCTTTATTCCCCCCACCAAATCCATTTGATTTGGGTTCACCACCAGCAAATCCATTCATTTTTCCAAAGCCATCACCGGAGCCACCAAATCCTGGAGTTTTTGCTGGTGGGTCTGGCTGTCTCAGTACTCCTCTTCCAAATCCTTTTGTGGAACCACCACTGTAAATAGACATATTTGATGAGGCCAAATAAAAAAAATATGCATGTTTTGGGTAACATGTAATGTCAGATGTTAGAAAAAAGAAGGTACGGTAGATATATATACCATCTTTATCAAATATATTTGGATTCCGCTGCATAATTCACCTTAAATTTTTACCAAGTCTGTTTGACTACTGGTGAAACCAAGCTGTATTTTTTCATGTTTTCTCAGGAAAAAAAAAAATGTGTAACTCTAGCAATAAAAAATTGATCAGAGTTCTGTGACCTTTATACAAATTCCCTGCATATATTCTAACATTGCTGCAAGTTTCAAATCATTATCTTGAAAACTGTGTTTGTCTGTGTTGAGGTTTTACGGCCCAGTCAACCCAATGGGGTCATGTCAAGCGCGGTCAGTTTACCTAATCACACGTTTACTGGGCAGGCTTAGTCCTCTAAGCGGTTAACCAGTATTGTGCACATTCTTTCGCCAGAAACTGACAACTGCCCTTCTTGAATCAGCGGAAGGGAGAGAATGACTGTAGAAAATATTTCATGATCAATCTCCACGAAAGAATATTGCCGACCTCGGCGGGGGTTGAACCCGCGACCTCCTGGTCTCCAGTCGGACGGCGCATCCAACTGAGCCACCGAGACCGGCTTGAAAACTGTGAAAGTTGCGGAAGTACCAACCCTACTTTGCCATGTGTATAAAGCAAAACTTATAAGTAAACAAGGTTATGTAACTCTAGCAATAATAAAAGCAATGCAAGCATAACACCTCGCCATAGCAATTATTTGTTCATGTATTAAAGTTATCGTTGCAAAAATGTCTGGAAAGAAAATGACGAAGTGACAGATAACAATCCTAAACCAGATCTTGATAATATCAATGGACAGATAACAATCCTAAACCAGACCTTGATAATATCAATGCATATAGCAAGTTTGGTTAAAAGCCCTTGTTATTTACTCAAGTTATTGTCTGGAAACGAAAATATGGGCGTGTCTCGGGTTGTAAAAATTTGACGAAATTTGACCATTAGCAATTCCAAAACAGATCTCGTTAATGTCAATGCATATAGCAAGTTTGATTAAAATACCGTGTTATTTACTCAACTTATCGTCTGGAAACGAAAATATGGGCGTGTCTCTGGCAGATAACTCCGTAAAAATTTGACGAAATTTGTCCATTAGCAATTCCAAACAACCAGATCTCCTTAATGTCAATATATATAGTGTTTGATTAAAATCCCTTGTTATTTACTCAAGTTATCGTCCGGAAACGAAAATATCAGCGTCTCGGGCAGATAAATCCCAAATGATTTGACGAAATTTGCCCATTAGCAATCACAAAACAGATCCCCTTAATGTCAATGCATATAGCAAGTTTGGTGAAAATCCTTTGTTATTTACTTGTTATCGTCCAGAAATGAAAATATGGGAGTGTCACGGGCAGATAACTCTGTAAAAATTAGACGAAATTTGCCCATTAGCAATCTTAAACTAGATCTCCACAATATCAATGCACATACCAAGTTTGGAGAAAATCTAATGATGTTTATTCAAGTTATCATCCGGAAATGAAAAGCGGACGGACAGACATACAGCAGACAGACGGACAGACACACGGACATCCAACGTGAAACCATAATACCCCGCCAGTATTGTGTGGCGGGGTATAAGAAACCATAATACCCCACAACTATTGTGTGGCGGGGTATAAAAATTTGATCAGAGTTCTGTAACCTTTATGCACATGCTCAGCCTATATTCTTACTTTGCTGCAACTTTTAAATCATTACCTTGAAAATTGTTGGGAGTCAATGTGGAGACACGAACCCTACTAGGCCACATGTATAAGACCATGTTTCTAAGTAAATCAAGGGCATGTAACTCTAGCAATAAAAATCTGATATAGTTCTGTGACCTTTATAGACATGCACAGCCAATAATCTTACTTTGCTGCAAGTTTCAAATCATTATCTTGAAAACTGTAGACGTTGCAAAGACACTAACCCCACTATGCCATGTTTGTTTGTGTTGAGATTTTACGGCCAAGTCAACCCAATGGGGTCATGTTGAGTAGGGTCAGTTTACCTAACCACACTTTTACTGGGCAGGCTTAGTCCTCTAAGCAGTTAACCAGTATTGTGCATATCCTTTTGGCAGAAAATGACAACTGCCCTTCTAGAATCAGCCGAAGGGAGAGAATGACCATAGAAATATTTCATAATCAACCTTCATGATAGAATGTTGCCGAACCGGTGGGGGTCGAACCCGCAACCTCCTGATCACCTGTCAGACGCACATCCAACTGAGCCACCGAAGCAGGCCAATATGACATGCGTATAAGACAAAATTTCTAAGAAAATTAAGTGTAATTACCAATAATAATTTCTCAGAGTTTTGTGTCCTTAATGCAAATGTTTGAAGGCTATTTCCTTATTATAGTGCAAGTTTCAAACTATTACATTGAAAACCATAGAAGTCACGGAGACACGAATAGTACTATGAAGTGTGCATGGATATTCCTGGGATGGACATGATCCATTTTGTGTGTAAACCGTTAAAGTTAGACTTAAATTGAATTTATTTTGGGCTGAGCCTCCCAAACAAGCTATTCAAATCCAGTGTTTATTTTGATCTCAGGTGGGGTATTAAGGATTCTTGGGCCCACTGAAATTTTAAATCTGACATGTATTTGAAAGGGGCATTGGCCCATGGCCTATTTCAAATCCCATAGTAATTTTTGGCCAAAAATATCCCCGCATGTGACAAACAAATAGGCATATGACGGACTATGACGGAGTGTAAAACTATATGCCCTCTCCATTTCATGGGTGGGGCATAAAACAAGACCTGTCACTAGACAGGATAGCTCGCCTGATATTGCACATTTTGTTTCTGGAAAATTCTAAGTCCGTGACCTTGATTTTGACATGACCTGGGTGAGTGTGTGTGTGTAGGGGAGGGGAGGGGGGGGGGGGGAGGGAGGGCATTATCTGTCTTTATACCAAATAGGAACTAAATCCATCATGTAGTTTAGAAGTAATGAGATCCTAAAATCTGCGTCTGTGACCTTGACCTTGACATGACCCAGGGTGGTGGGGATTAGTACTGCGTAAAAATTTGGACCAATATGTATCATCATACAAAAGATGAATCAAATATGTGATAAGGTTAGGATTTAATTTAGTCTTAAAAACTTTAACGAAAACTTCAACATTTAAATTCTAAGTCTGTGACCTCAACCTCAAGGTCATGGTCATGAGTGCTGATGATAACTTTTGACCAGTATCTATCATGATACCAAATAGGAACTAAATCCATCATTTAGTTTAGTAGTAATGAGATCCTAAAAACTTTGACATAAATTTTAACATGAAAACTCCAAGTCTGTGACCTTGACCTTGACCTAAGTTAGTGGGATGGTACTGCGCAAAATTTTGGACTACTATGCATCTTAATACCAAAGATGAATCAAATCGGTGATAAGGTTGGGAAATAACGAGGTCTTAAAAATTTAAATGAAACTTTAACATTTTTTAATTCTAAGTCTGTGACCTTGACCTTGACATAACCTAGAGTGGTGGGTATGGTATTGCGCAAAATTTTGGACCAATATGTATCATCATACCAAAGATGAATCAAATCGGTGATAAGGTTAGGAAATAATGAGGTCTTAAAAACTTTAACAAAAACTTTAACATTTAAATTCTAAGTCTGTGACCTCGACCTCAAGGTCACGGTCTTGAGTGCTGATGGTGCTGATAAAAACTGTTGACCAGTGTCTATCATAATACCAAATAGGAACAAAATCCATACTTAGTGTAGAAGTAATGAGATCCTAAAAACTAAAATTTTAACATGAAAATTCTAAGTCTATGACCTTGACCTTGACATGACCTAGAGTGGTGGGGATGGTACTGCTCAAAATTTTGGACCAATATGTATCATCATACCAAAGATGAATCAAATCGGTGATAAGGTTAGGAAATAATGAGGTCTTAAAAACTTTAACGAAAACTTTAACATTTGTGGACGCCAACACCAATGCCGGGGGTAGTACAATAGCTCTTCCTGAACGTTACAATAGCTCTTCCTGAATGTTGTTCAGGCGAGCTAAAAATAGGTGGTACTGGGATAAAAATGTGTACTTATGCTACCAAAATTATGCTTTAAAACTGGACAAGCAAGTCAGTGTAAACAGTGTATAGGAGCAGTTTGATCAGGGTCTTTTGATTGATTGTGTTGGGGTTTAACATGTCAATCCTTGTGTCATTTTGTGTCGTCTCCCAGAGAAAGGGAGAAAAGAGATAGAAGAGATAGTAGAAGGGATGAAAGAGAAGGGCAGGGAAGAAAGAGGAACAGGAATGAAAGTGAAGAAACAGAAGAAATAAAAATATTTCCCTTCTACCCTTACCTGCTACAAGGACAGCAGGCCTTACCCAACTGTAAGCCAGTATCAGTTGGATGCCCCAGTGTCGTAAGATACACGACACTTTCGCACCACCCAAACACCCCCTTTGATCAGGGTCTACACGGTTTGCCATTATATCGTTAATTTTTGGAATATCAAAGAGGAAAATTAGGTTGGGTAGGGTTACCCTAAACACACATTTTTTTGCTTTGTCTGATTTGGTGTTTAACAGCCATTTCAATATTATTTAACCTTTACCACTCTCTGGGCATTTTCAGCAGACGACAGATTGATGATATTTTTTTGTTATTTTTCCCAGAAAACAGGATTTGACATTTCATGCAAATTGTCTCCTTAGGAGACAATTTGCATGAAATGTCATATCCTGTTTTCTGAGAAAAATAAGAAAAATATTTCAAAATGTCGTCTGCTGAAAATTTTACCCAGAGTGCTAAGCGTTAAGTCACATACACACGATGGATGGGTGATACGAAAGGCCTATGCAAGAAAGTGCTATACAGCCACAAGTTGAGATTCATCGGCATCTACAGCATTTTTTTAACTTTGGGCTGTCCTATTTTGCAGCTGGAAGTGCTAACCACTTGGCCACTTCTAAAAGACATATTTGATACTAAACATCTCAAAAGGGTCCTCAAGGCATGAGGAAGGTGGCAATGCCAAGCTCAGACTGAATCTGGGCAGTCTAAGGTCTTTTGCCTACCTACAGCATCAACAGATACTGTGAAAATGCACTGACAGAAAAGTCACAGATTAGACTGCAAGTATAAACAGGATGACATGGGTCTTTCATTTTTTTTAATTACATCTTAATGGCTCCATATTTCTCAAGGATAGACATGTTATCATCCAAAGGAAGGTTTAATAAATTGATATATGGTATTAATATGATCATAAAATGTGGCATCTGACAGCCTGTAAAATTTCAGTCTCTCCTTCTTGAAGTGGATAAAAAAATGAAATGATATTTTATCATAGAGATACGATAAAAAATCACTTTGAGAGACTAACTGAAATTTAACTGGCTGTCAGATGCCACAGTTTATGATTATATTAATACCATGTACCAATTTATTAAACCTTTCTTGGATAAAAAAAATGTCTATTTTTGAGGAATATGGTGCCTTTAATGAAAACGTTTTGTGGGTACTCATTAGAAGCACATCTGCATATAATGAGTACCCACAATGTATGATTTCGTGTATACAGATATTAAACAAAACAGAAGAAATTAAAAAAATAAATGTACATACCCGAATGATGGCTGTGAAGCCTGCAAGGAAAAAGACAATAATGTAACTGGTAAAAAATATGCATAATTCTAGAGATGGGCCAATAAAACATTGTGTGGGTACCTAGTTCACCCCAAGTCATGAGCATCGCTCTTGATAAGGCACTTTCTTCTACCAAGAAGTATCTATATTTTTCTTATTTCTAACCCAAAAACATGTTATGGGTACTCATTAGAAGTGCCACGATGAGGCGCTTCTAATGAGTACCCACGTTTTCGTCGAGAAATAAGAAAACTATTTACCTGATACTCGCTCTTATCTAGGCTTATGGTCATGGATTAGTTTCTGGTGACATTTTGAAAGATCTGCTCTCTTCTTTTTATTTTACCAAAAATATCATTGAAATTTGCTAAATCGGTTGATAAATCTCAAATCAAAACCTAATTAAGCTAAGGATTTTGCTAAAATTTCAGTGAAAATTCAAAATTTCTTGCTATTTTTTGGTTGAATGAAATTTTTTCTCCCATGATACCCCAAGCCAAAATTATCCCTGCTATTCAAAGGATTGTTTTTTGTTTGTGTTGAGGTTTTACGGCCAATCAACCCATTGGGGTCATGTCGAGCGTGGTAATTTTACCTAACCACATTTTTACACGGCAGGCTTAGTTCTCTTAAGTGGTTAACCAGTATTGTGCACATTCTTTCACCAGAAACTGACAACTGCCCTTCTTGAATTGGCGGAAGGGACAGAATGACCTTAGAAAATATTTCATGATCAATCTCCATGAAAGAATGTTGCCGACCCAGCGGGGTCAAACCCACAACCTCCTGATCACCAGCTGGATGCCCATCCAACTGAGCCACCAAAGCCGGCTCAAAGAAATGGGGCAGACATGCCCAGGTAGCAAAATGTAGACCCGTATCAGTAGCCACAGAATATGACATCTGATCCGGGTCTACATTCTATGCCATTCATCCTACAGTTTAAAACTCATTTTTAGGCAGAAATGGACTTGTTCAAATTTTAAATTAAGTACAGTATGGTTTTGTTTGTGTTGAAGTTTAAAGGCCCAGTCAACCCATAATGGTCATGTCGAGTGCAGTCAGTTTACCTTACCAAACTTTTTTTTTCAGCAGGGCGCTCTAATGAGTACCAATAATATATTTTCATGGAGAAAAAAAAAAAAAAAAAAAAAAAAAAGAAACAACTAGAAATGTGTCTACAGTACACGGATGCCCCCGCTGTGGGGTACCTGACTATAAAACTGCAAAATTCTACCTAGTACAAATGCCTTAACCTGAGTCTAACAGGATCACGTACGTACATACATTCGTACAGGAAGTACATTCTTACGAATGTATGGAAAACCGAAAAACTGTATGTCCCCGGCATCATCTGATGCGAGAAGCATAAAAACAGCTATACAAAAACTTCTCTCTACTCAAATATCAGGTCACATGTAGATGCAGTTTTCTTCAGAAATTTGAGATTTACATTTCCAAAGCAGGTTCTTTTTTTTTTTCTTACTTTCTAACAAAACAGACGTAGGAAACCTCTGCTGTATGCAACATGAAGGAATACATGTGAAGTTGCTTATAAATTAACCCGGAGAATAACAATTCTACACTGGTTAAACAGATCAATATTTTTTGTCTAAATGCACAGATTTACAAAATTATTTTGGCAATTTTTTATATATCCCAATTACTTGGGTCATGAAAAATATCTGAACGAATTTTACGGGTGTCCCAATACTTTGTGAATCCTAATTCTTACCTACTTTATGGTACTCAGGTTAAAACTGTATTCAACCGAATTACCACAACGTGTGCTTAGGTTTTTCAAAATTACTGGAAAAACTTGTAAAGTAGCCACCTAAAAAGGGCTGCCTTTAGAAGAGATTAAAGAGGACTTTTTCTAACTTTCTTTAAAAAAGCATGTTATGAGTACTTATTTGTCGAGGCAATTCATACTGAGTACCCACAACATATGTTTTTATAAAGAAGTACACAGGTTGTTCTCTGAAGACTAAGAAAATGCCTGACTATGGGCTTATAGGTGTACGAGGCCGAATACAATTTAATACGGCACTTGGCTTGTAATTTCTTGAAATACTTACTGGTACACTAGTATCATCATCCCAACATTCATCATCTGCCATGTTTCTGTAAAGAATGAAATGTCTGGTCAGATCAAAGTACAAAACAACTGGTGATAAACACTTGCACAGCTCTAGACAGCAGAATAAGTTTTACTTTCCTGGCTCAGGTGGCTGTCACTTAAATCTACTTTTACACTTCCCATGCTACGGGCAAAATTTTCAGAAGTTTACATAAAACATCAAATCCTATTTTCTTGGAAAAATAAGAAACTAGAATGTGTCCAAAGTACACAAATGCCCCTGATCCCTAACCACCCCCCACCACCCCCGCCCTCCTCAGGGCATAACTAACATTTGTAAAAAATTGTATACAGTTTGACCCATAGTCCCACCCCAGGGCATGACCCAGGGGCAAATCTAGCACACAGTTGAAGGTTTAGATCTTGGTAAGTAACATCCCATAGTCCCACCCCAGGGCATGACCCAGGGGCAAATCAAGGACACAGTTGAAGGTTTAGATATGGGTAAGTAACATACCAAATTTCAACTTCCTAGCATAAATGGTAATCAACAAGTTAACCTTTACCACTCTGGGCATTTTCAGCAGACGACTAATTGATGATATTTTTCTTGTTTTTCCCAGAAAACAGGATAAGACATTTCATGCAAATTGTCTCCTTAGGAGACAATTTGCATGAAATGTCATATCCTGTTTTCTGGGAATAAAACTGCAAGCCATGCACCATGCCCCGCCACTGCAATGTATCAAGCAATTACGGTAAATGTCCTAAAATTTCGAACACTCTAAAATATCGAACACCTAATATTTTTGCCCAAAATAATTTCTGGAAATGTCCTAAAATCTCGAACAGTGGCGGTTTTGCAAAAAGGGGATTTCTAAAATTTCGAACACAGCTTTCTTCAAGTAATTTTTTATCGGCACATTCTAATTTCGGTAACCTTTTTTTTTTTTCGTTACGGAACCGGAAACTAAAGTAGTAGTGTTGAAAGCCACCGCAAAACGTAAATGCACACGGCATAACGAATTTTATGTACATAAATGGCATGGGAACCGTATTTTAATTTTAAACAAACCCAGGAGATAATGACTGAAAATTTACAAGATAAAAAAAAAAAAAACTTCCATCACAATGTTAGCCATTTCTACGCGACAGTCACGTGGATGTCCGCGTGACAATGGTTAGATTATGCGCAGGCGATCTGGAACTGTTGTTACCTTGTGGCAGACATGATAAATATTCCGGCTGAAAAACGAAGGCCAGGATAAATCTATGGATCCGCGCTGTACGATCTGACTATTTGCTGTTTGTTCGTGTATCTCACCACTACCTATGTCTTATTGCATTACCTGCATACATTTTCATGGGACTACTCAGATACACCACCGGGCGACGACACGCAATTCTGGGACAGTCTCATTTCCAGTATAGATTACAAAAAATATATATATGAAAATCCAGAAAATGCAATAGTCACATTCCCTTTTCCCGCATGAAGAAACCGCGTGCTCATAACGGTAACGTCACAAGAAATCGTGGCAGAAACCGCTTAGAGGGAAAACTCACACTTTTGTTCGTTAAATTATAGTGCAGTTTTTCATCAGATATGTAGACTCAGATCAGACGCCACAGAGAAAGAGGGAATGAAACTAGTTAGGGGGAACAGGGAACATGGAAATTTGGAAAACACTTTTAGGACAATAAGACGTGCGACCAGTGAAGACTCAGATCATCGATGCAAGGACAATCAGATTTTGCCGTTTGTGGTAACAAACAGGCATGTAAACTCCAGTTCTTGGAGTGATTACAAATCTTTGGTTAAATACATCACCGTTTCAGTGAAGGTTTTACATGCATTCTGCGGCGTCTGATCTGGGTCTACACTGTTTGCTCAGGCCTGTCTGTCCGAATACGTAGAGTAAGTACGGAAAGTCGATCAAATCGAATCCCTTCAGAAATCATCCTGGATTCGCCCCTGATTCATAAAAAAAAAAAAAAAAAAATGCTGGGTCCGACTCGTAAAATTCATCATCGAGGCATATGAAATTACCTCCCTTTAAACAGTAAAAGCCAAAGAGTGAGGACCTTACTCCGCATTTACCAGGGTATAAACAAATATAAGTACTGTTATTCTTTTACATTATGTATATATTGAGAACATTATAATTATTAAAATATCCAGAAAATGAACAGTCACAAAGCAACATTTCCCTTGCCCTGCATTAAGAAACCACGTGCTCATAGCGGTACGTCACGTGAAATCGTGGCGGGAAACCTCTTCTGAAGAAAAACAAACTTAGAGCCTTTTCTCGTCAGAAATGCATACATGATATGCTCAGTGCATCCTATTTGAACAGGTAATGGACCCAACAGAGATGATAGGTCCCAACAAGCCAAAATGAACCTAATCATTTGTTACAAATGTGCTCAGTCTGTCCTGTTGTAATTGTAATCAGTAATCATGATTACAAGTAATCAATTACAAGTTTTGAGTAATCGAAATGTAATCTGTAATTGTTGATTTTTATGATTACAAGTAATTGTAATCGAATACATTGCAAAACAGCCTGTAATCGTGATTACTTTGAAGATTACAATACGATTACAATATGGATATTTAAATAAAATAAGTCAGAAGGAACAGAATTGAAAAAAAAAAAAAAAAAAAAATCATTTCTGGTATGACAACTTGACAAGAAACAAGAGTACTGGAGATAATTATTTTGATTTGTATACATTTAATGACTTATTGACTCTGTATTGGTTTGTTTAAAACAATCAATACATCTTTGAGATAAAAGAAAATTTAAAAAATACATCAGAGATCAAAGGAAATTGAAATTTCACACACGGATAAGCTGATATGAATTAGCAAATAATCAAAGTAATTAAATTGGCAAACATTTATAGTCTTTTATCACTATATCTCTACGTTTTTGTTTGGATATAACATGGTTGTTTAACGGTGTATTATATTTTCGGACAGACAGATCAAGGCAAACATTGCAGATCCAGATCAGAATTGACTACCGTATTAATCCGCCTATAAGACGATTCGTTTATAAGATGGGGGCTGTTTTGGGGCCCTTTCCAGGCAGGATTTTGCTTTTACTTAATTATAAGACGGGTTAAAAAAAGTCGCCTGTCGGAGATATTCCCTGCCACTCAGAAAATCCTAAAGTGCAATTAAAAAAACTTCCAACACCACTTACAAGCATGCATACCGTATTTAACTGTGTATTACACGCACCTTATTTACCCAGAAAACATTTACAAAAATCCGATGTGTATTATTTATAGGAACACCAAAATCGGGGCAGAAATCGCCAAGATAATCGGTCGCGAAAACTCATGACATTCACGATCGCCCGGTAAAAATGCGAAATAGAATGATTGCTATGAGATATTCATGATTTTTTATACCTATCTCGCCCATACCATGGTTCTGTCAGCTCAAAACAAGCAACTCCATCTGATTTGCAGTAGTTTGATATCCTTTTCATGTCCATGCTCTTTTTGTTTACGCTTTTTTATTTTGCTGATCATGTGATCTCTTCAAAGGGAAACTACTCAAACAGGCATATGCATATGAATCTGTATTGATTACCGGACTTTGACAAGTCTCACACCGTAACTTGAATAAATCAGCCTGCACAACTGATTTATTGTAGTTCAAAATAGGAAATAAATTTGGTAGAACATAAATATTGGCACAAACGATCATACATTGAAAAAATAAAAAAGTATTTAATTTTTTGCAATTATTAAAATTATTGATAATAAACAAAACCAACTGGGCTTTTGAGGTAGGTAGATCGGTCATTTGCATTTTATCTTTTATTTTCTTACCATATGTTTATCTTTTTTTTTTTTTAACTTTTCATCCAACTTACCAAAAAAATTGTTTGAAATAAACAATGTTTATGATAAAGAAAAAAAAAAACAAAAAAAAAAAAAAAAAAAAAAAAACTACCAGCATACATCTGTGCACTTAATTGGTTAATTGGCAGTCAGAATGACAACTAGTCGACTTTAGTTGTTGTTTGCATTGCCCTGAGGCACTGAGTTGATAATTTCACGTCTCAGTTAAGAAAGTGACACAAAGTGACACAAAGAAGGTGTTAATTATGAGAACACAAAAGAAATAACTACATTTTTATTGTCATAGCGTCTGCAGTGGGGAAGCAAAGAACTGCCTACACTACATCAAGTTGCCTGAGGCCCATGATAACAGAGCTGCACAATGAAAATTCAGTTAGCATTATCGTAAATTCGGCCTGTTTCTACTCTAAACCTTCCGAATTCGGCCATTTTCAACTCAATCCTAGTGAAATTTGACACACTTAGTATCTGGTAACTTAGTAAATAATGCACGGGTAAATTCTTTGTGTTTTACATAGGAACATCTTTTTTTTTATTTCAAAACTATTTAGCAAATATTCAGTGCGTGTTATACACAGGTGCGAGTAATACACAGAAAAATTCGGTACTTCACCTAAAAAATTACCTTGTTGCTATTTCTATCAAGGGACGAAGGTAAACATTATATCCT
Organism: Anodontia alba; assembly: GCA_964016985.1. Classification (NCBI taxonomy): domain Eukaryota; kingdom Metazoa; phylum Mollusca; class Bivalvia; order Lucinida; family Lucinidae; genus Anodontia; species Anodontia alba. The sequence continues at coordinate 89,408,116 of OZ024825.1, read as the reverse complement.
TCTACCGGTTTCGAAGATCGGCATTTTCCGTGACCACGTGGCACCACCGGACTTTGCCGAAAATACCGATATGGCCAAAGACCTCGATTATAAGACGGGTCTGGATTTTTTGGGGTCTTTTTTTTGGGAAAAATCCCCGTCTTATAGGCGGATTAATACGGTAATCCATGTGATAATGGTAAAGGCATGTGCCAAAAGAGGCATTTCAGGTGCAGCTTTGAATTTGTGCAGTCCCACCAGAGCCTTCACTGTCTCCATACAGTCATGTGATATGGAAAATGAAAATTTTAGTGTTTTTACAGCAACTTACTGACTTATATAATTTCATGTTTATTGTATGCATATGCTGTCAACAATGTCTCTCATGTCAGATGACCTACTGTAAAAGTTATATACATTTGGACAATTGTTAAGCGGCTAAAGTTGACCTGTCATAATGTATAGTTGGAGTGTGGTCTTGTCATATATTTCTGCATCTAAACAATGACATTTGAATTTGAAAGGATGTAGACCCTGATGTACTTTTTCTTCATTGTTTGCATAGGCCTATTTATCAAGTATCCAAATACTTGAATTATTTATGGCATTTACTAAAACTGGCCCAATTATACCCTTCTGTAAAGTACCTGTGTTAAGTTTTGACACATTGCCTGAGGACATTGACAGGTTTTGAGCTGGTGCTTTCATACAGGCAGAGGACCAAATAAGAGAGTAAATAAGTGATAATTCAGGGATAATTTTTCTTATCTCTCAATGAAAACGTATGTTGTGGGTACTTATTTAAACCATCTCGATGAGACAGTTCAAATGAGTACCCACAACATATGTTTTCATTGAAAGATAAGGAAAATTATCCTTCAATTATAAGCAATTTACTCCTCTTATCCGGTCTACTGACAGGTAAAGCAATGTCCTACAGTACAGTCAGCGCAACCTTACTACGTGTCGTTTTCACTAGCGAACGAGGAAAGGATTAATTTCCTCGCAAGTTCCGCGCTCTTTCCACGTTCTTTCCACGCTCTCTCCACGATAATTTCGCGCTTATCACACGCAACAAACCCGACCGCAACGCGGAACGTGAAATTTGCGTGTCACTCGATAGTTCCACGATCGCCACGCGCTACAGGTAAGATCGCTTCACGCTACACTCTACAACCCATTGCAACCTGTCTGCATTTTATTTTAGATCAGTACCGCATCCGTTCTTCTGATCCCAATGTGTTTACACGTGTACGGTAGTACATGATTTCTATTTGTAATAACGATAATATTCTTGTATCATTGTTTGCCTTAATTGTTATTAAGTTCTTGTGCTTTATACTGTGATCACACTATTCAGAAAGAAACGAGGATTATTTTTTTTTCGTCAGTGTCTAACGTCTAAGTAAATAGCAAATAAAATGTCAAGCAGAGCGCTAACCAGAGAGTCAGGGACTAGTTACCTTGTTCAGTTTTTTTAGGACAATGAGTATTTAGTGGTAAATAGAAGCAGAATATTCAGAGAGGGCAGGCTAGTGACCGACGACGTTGCAAACATTCAGTGGGGTGTAAATCCTAAGCAAACTAGTAACTAGTCACATGTAACGTCACGCTTAATTTACAAAAAAAAAAAAAAAAAATGGCGTCTACTAATATGCTAAGCGCTTCGAGGGTAAAAGTAGCGATACATTTCAATTAACAAGGGAGACAGAAACGGAAAATGTATCTACACTGCTCGGATCGAGGCCTGGACGGTTGATGATTGGACATGGGTTAGGACTGCCCATTCAAATCACCACTTAATGATGACGGTGACTTGGTGTCTTAGGTCTCTTTCAACAAAAAAAAATATTTAAGTCATATTGAGATGATAGAACGCGGCGTCTGGTCAGGGTATTTACTGTTTGCCGTTTTTCTCTAGGAATATCTAAATCTCATAGCCGGATGTATCTAAAATGGATGAGCCAGAAGCTTACAAGTTTTGCAAACTCTCTCTCTCTCTCTCTCTCTCTGGAAAGCTCTTTCTTTTTACCCTCATGCAAATATGACGGGTCTCCTTTCGAGCTAGAAGTTGTTTGCACTGACTTTATTGGAAAAATGATATCGCACCGGCGGGAATCGAACGCGATTCGATCCCCACTTACCATGAAACACATGTATTTGCTACGGTCATTCGCTCCTTCCACTGCTTCAAGATTGGCAGTTACAAGTTTCTGGCGGAAGGGGGTTCGGTGTACTGGTTAACCGCTTATTGTATAAGCATATACAATTTACAGGCGCGATTCATAAAAAATGTTGTTCCCAATCCCATTTCGCATGGGCCCGACTCGTTAAATTGATTGTGTTGGGGTTTAACGACACGTCAACCCTTGAGGGTCATTTTGTGTCGTCTCCCAGAGAAAGGGAGAAAAGAGATAGTAGAGAGAGTAGAGGAGACGAAAGAGAGGGACAGGGAAGAAAGAGGAACAGGAATGAAAGTGAAGAAACAGAAGAAATAAAAACATTCCCCCTCTACCCTTACCCACTACAAGGATAGCAGGCCTTGCCCAACTGTAAGCCAATATCAGTTGGACGCCCCGATGATGTAAGATACACAGCACCTTCGCACCACCCGACCACCCCCCCCCGACTCGTTAAAGCAATTGCAGTTAACTCCCTTTTGATAGTCAGTTGCAGTTAGCTCCCTTAAAAGAGTAAACACCTGCAGAGTGAGGACGTTACCCCGCATTTATCAGGGTACAAATGAATATTATGTTATGTTATTCTCTTACAGAATATACATTAATAGCATTATCTTTACTGGTTAATAGAGCAATCTTCAAACCTTTCGTTTCCATGTAAAGTGTTCTGTTTTTGTGTCTTCAAAATTTATGCAAAACCAAGACCGTAATTTATTAAACCAGTAAAAGAGACGCATGTATAAACCTAGCATCGGCTGGAAAGAATCTTCTAAATGACATTTGTCCATAATATTATCATATGCCCTCGCGGACATTCTAAGCAGTCTTCCTGGTTATAAACCAATACTAAGTTACGAGGACAAAGCGTCTTGCTCAAAGACACAACAATTGGTGCTCGCAGGTATCGAATTACCACTATCTGGGCTAATTCAGCAGACGACAAAAAAAAAAAAAAAAAAAAAAATCGTTATTTTTTTTTATTACCAAGAAAACAGGATTTGACATTCATGCAATGGAGACAATTTGAATGAAATGCAAATCTTGTTTTCTTGGAAGAATGAGAAAAATATTTCAAAATGTAGTCTGTTGAAAATTTTAGCCAGAGTGTTAGGCGTTATGGTTTGCACAAACAAATCGCGCATGGGTCTGTGCATGGCGAAACCTACGATGCCATGTACGAAGAGACGGATCAGCCCGCACACTCTGAGCCTGCACATCAGTACTCTGATCAGAGCCTTCGCTAATCGTATGTAGCTCCTGCAATCTCTGGGTTTAACAAAATGTCTTGTGCGACGAGCGAAGACTCCGGTCAATCTGCGCAGCTGCACATTCTGATAAAAGCATTCGCTGGTCGTATTTACCTTCGATAGCTGGGCTGTCCAAAGCGGGATAAACAGTGCGACTGCAACAGCACATTCCGATCAGACCCTTCGCTGATTGTACAATATGCACCTTCTTCGGAATCCGGGCTATTCAAGAAGCTTGCTTTATATAGTGGGTCGATGCACAGACTGACCTGAGTCTTTGCTGGTCGCACGTACATTGTACTATTGTACGTTTTGTTGTCCGGTTCATTGTACGTACGTTGTAAATCATACTTCAGACATGAGAACTTTATACCGACGTAATTTTGATTTGAACTGGAGTTAAACGGCCCAGTCTACACTATTTCGGTCTTGTCAAGCACGCACACTTTTCCGGGTTGGGCTTATTCATAAGCTATTAATCATTTCAGCAGAAACTGATAACTGCCCTTCTTTTCTTTCATATACCTTACTTTTGGAGTTACGGCCCTTTGAACACTGAAAATATTTTAGTGATTTCTGATTTTTTTTTTTTTCTGTCCGCTCTGTAACTTGAAAAGTATTTGAGATATTTTCTTGAAACTTATTAGTTTATTAACAGAGTCATGGTACTTGCTTGATGTAAGTGCAGTGGCGGGGCATGGGGAAATGTCTGCAGCCCTTTTATTAGATATTTAACAGTATGAAATATTGGGAAATGGTGCCTCGGTGGTGCAGTGGTAAAGCTTCTCGTCTTGTCAACCGGGGTCATGAGTTCGATCCCAGGCTTCTCAAGCCTTTCATATTGGACTTTAAACCAAGGTCCATATCTCCGTATGTCCTAGCTGTCAGTAGGACGTAAAAAACTCACTCGTTTTAATTGTCATTAGCCTCTATTGCCCCTTGTGCGCGTAAAGTGTGTTTTTGTGTGACAGACACCCTTTTCACAAATCCTGTCTTGTTGATTCAATGTCTCTTTGATAGCAGAAGCACCCCTTTAAGTAAATTCATATTGACACGTGCGGTTGCTGCACGTAAGTGAGAATTTCCCGGTCTTTTACCACAGTACGTCATTTATACTGAGCGCGTGCAGTTGTTGCATGGGAAAAAGCAGTTACAGGAATACCAAATATAAAATACATAATTCGTAATTCGTCGACTGGGGGCAGATGTTTGATTCTCTTTGTGACTTTTGTGTGTTTGTAAAAACGACCATGCCTGACCGACTTTTGTGGCCGGACTAGACTAAGCCAAAGAATCCGGTACTTTTTCGTATGGAGCTTTGTCGAGGCCCATGCTACCTTGATAACTTATGCATGATTTTTCTAATCGAAATTCAAAGACCAAGCTTTGATATTCGCACGTTCTATTCAATAATAATCAATAATTAATGTGTGGCCTGTGTCACGGTTCATGACTCTGGAAAGAAATGAAAACAATCAGAACGCATTAGAGAATTTTTATCTTTTCACACTTTAAAAGACGTACATGTACTGCAATCAGAGTAGTGCATGGACAGTAGATTTTGTTTTTACAGGTAACGGTAAAGTTGAGCGTGCACTAATCTTTTCCACGCCCGGGTTTCCACGCCTATAATCTGTTACACGCTCGATCACACGCTTGTAGCGAGAATTTCCACGCTTGTCTTCCACGCTACACGTTGAACTCGCGTTACTTCCTCGCTAATCCCGCGCAACTTCCACCATAAAAAGTCACGTGACTTGCGTGTTTCCACGCTTGATATCGCGACACGTAGTAAGGTCGCGCTGCCTGTTCTGTAACAAAACTTATTCACTGCAAATTTTAAACTGTACAGCCCCGGGCCAAGATTGATTTTTTTTTGTCCCCCACCCCCACCCCGATCAACCACCACACTACATTTTTAGACAGAGAAGGGATTGTTCTTTCCTTTGTTCTATGAAGCTTAATAATGCTGCTTATGCAAATTAAAACTTATTTATAACAGATGAAAACTTGATTTAATTCCATTGTTATTTTCATTTTTATATATCATTGCTTAAGATGAACAGCCTGACAGAATTATATTGCACCCCAGGGAGTACAACAAAAGCCAGGCACTATAAGTCTTTAAACCATCTCATGGTACCAAGAGGAAGAGTGAAAAATAACCATATGTCATTAAAAATGTACAGTACATGTAAATGGAATATCATAAAAAATGAATATATGGTATAAAGAATATAAATAACATCTTGTCAGAAGATATAGCATGCCATGCATGAAGCTTTGAAAGAACAATAAAACAGATTATTAATTTAAACTAGAATTTTTTTAAACACAGAACAACAAGAAAGTAATTGTAATCATAATCAATTACATTGCAATGTAATTGTAATTGATTACATTCAGGAAAGGTGTAATTGTAATCTGTAATCATGAAATAACAAAGTAATTGTAATTGTAATCAAATACATTTGTATGTAATCGGTAACAGGTGCCACTTGCTGGAGACTGCGATTCATGTATTACAGTGTTTTATACCAATGACCTAATCAGAAACTTGAGAGGACACCATCCTGCACTAGACTGCGTCTCGCATTCTGATCCGACTTACACATATACATAAAGGGACATTTTCGCCTGAACAGGGATCTAATGAAAGGATTACTATTGATGACAGATGATTCTTGCAATAAGATTCGTTGCCAAATTGTAAACAACAATACATTTTTTTAAAGAAAGAAATATTGCTAAAAACGATCATGGCAGTTCACAGGTTTGGCATACGTAGTTCAGTTTGGTGTAGATCTTTGATCTTGATCAGGCTGCATTCTGATCTGGTTGTCCGCACTGTTCGTTTATGTATGCGTCCTTTCCAACAGAAACGACCTTATGACATCTGAGACCAGCATAGACAAGATCAACATGCGCACCCGTGCAATCTATGTATCGGGGGGTCAACATGCGCATCCGCGCAATCTATGTATCGGGGCGGTTTGATCTGGGTCTACACATATCGCCAACAGAATGCATTATGTCAGCAAGCAGTGTGAATACTGCGCTTCAAAACGGCGGAAATTCTAATCAGTCTGCCCTTTTCACATTTAAACTCCGTACACTTCACCTTTGTGTGTTTCTGTAGTGGCTAAAACAAGAACAAACGTGCGGTAACCTTTTGAAGTATTTTAGGTCAGCTTGTGTATCTCAGTGCGGTAAAGTGAAGAGGGTTGTTACGTAAGAAGACAGTGGACTAAGCCAGCCTATTTGAAGAAAGTGGCACATTCCCGGAGTGCGGAACAAACGTATCTGGCGATTAATAAGTGTACCAGATAATTAATTGTTTTGTTACGAAAAACATTATTCGACATTAATTGGATGGAATAAAAACAAACATCAGTATGGTAATTATTTATTAGTTCATACAATTTCACATTCAGTTTACCAATCACACATAGCAAATAAGAAAATCCTTTCGTCGTATAGGTCCTTTTTTGTCGTTTCGGGTGTCCGAAAGCGTCCGATAGCCAGGTCAATTTTGGCTGTAAGTGAATCTGTCCTAAAATTTCAAACAGTAAATTTTTTAGCAAATCATAATTTCTAAAATTTCGAACAGCAAAAACTGAAATTATTTAATTTTGTTGGAAATTTTAGGACATTTACTGTAATAAAAAAAAAAAAAAAAAAACACAAATAAAACTGCAAGCCATGCACCATGCCCCGGACACATTCCCTATGCATTTCTGTAGTATAAGGGCTGAAAACAATCTAAGTTATACATGAAGAGAAGCAATAAACAGTTATTTCATAACTCCAAAAAAAAAAAAAAAAAAACCCAAAAAGTCTAAGTTAAAAATGCAATAAAAAGTGATAAAAAATAATTTCAGGATTCTGAAAAAACAACATGCATATCTTCACAGGGCTTCCGTTAAGCGGACGTACGACGTATATTACGCCCTGAGATTGCCACCAGACGTCCAAATTGAACTTCAAAGACGTACCGTGGACTTCCCAAATTTCTTTTGTCCATCCGAAACCGATACCCGAGACGTCCAAAAATTGTCAAAAGGCCCGCCCACTTTTAACCAGTTGTATGATGTTTGCCCCGCCTACTTACCGGAAATTCGCTGTGTTGACTGAGCTTTAAGGACGTCCCACTTTCTGCTTGCGTGAGTTTTATTGACAGCCGTGTCAAGCATCGCGGCACCCTTTTGATGGCTGCGTGATCACTGCGTGTATTTGTCACGTGTGCCGAGTTGATTAATTGATGCTTTTATAATTAAATTTTCTACTGCGACCCCAAAAATATTCGTTGAAATTATATGAAGTCATTATTATTTTTTTATAATATTCATGTCTTAAAATCTTACATTATTATTTTGCTAAGAACGTGTGTCGTCTGCAACACTTCCGGGAATTGCCGAGTGAAATTCTATCAATAAATAAATAACAATTATGCACAGAACGCAAATCGAAATCTATTCGAATTTAGAAGCTTAAGTTTGTCATGACAACAAAAGCAATTTTTCAAATGAAAAGAAAACATATTTTTCGTCAAAATTTTCAGAAAACCCGTTTCTAAATGCATAACCTTGTTCCGGTTGTGCTGTTTACCAGCGCGGAAAAGACGCAAAGTAAGTCTAAATATAGGCGATTTGCGATGGTTTTGCTTGCTTTTCTCCGCGAACGAACGTTTTGCTGTTGGTATTTCATCGAGAGCTGCCTTTACTTTGTTTGCTGTTGCACGAGTTGGCGCCGTTTTCCCGCAATTTTTGTGAAGTAAGCAACTCGTTCGCTCATGTTGATCAGCTTCAATCCGAACAAATATTTCATTAAATACATTTCTGCAAAATAATTTCAGCATAGTTTATTTTTAAGAAAACATGTTATGGGTATTTTCTCTCGTGTATTTTTTTTTCTTTTTTCTTTCTCTGGGCTTTGAAACGAATGAGAAGTTGTACCAATGTTGATGCTTTCACTAAGGTCCGACATACAAGTACAGGCTTTCCAAAAAGACGGATCAAATTTTAATAAGCGATAAGGACATTTTTAAAACACATCCAAGAGAAGCGTATATCATGATTCTGTGTGACACTGAAATAAGAACCTATGTTCTACTAAAGAAAGGGCAGATCGCCGCAGCACGGAAAAAAGTGGCACTTCCTAGATTTTCCTATGGGACTTCCAAATTTGAGGGGTAGGAAGTCTGGGACTTCTTGAGTCTGGAAGTTAATGGAAGCCCTGTCTTCAGACCATCTAAAAGCATGTGTAAAGTTTCAAAAGGATCGGCCTGAAAATGTAGGAGGAATTGCGCGTACAAGGTACATACTCCCTGTACATTTCTGTAGTATTAGGGCTCAAAGAAAGTCTAAGTTAAAAATGCAAAAATTGTAATAAAAAATAACTTCAGGATTCTGAAAAAAAAAAAAACAATATGCATATCTTCAGACCATCCTAAAAGTGCCTGTAAAGTTTCAAAAGGATTAGCCTAAAACTGTAGGAGGAGTTGCTGGCAGAAGGTACATACTCCCTATACATTTCTGTAGTATTAGGGCTCGAAAAATGTCTAAGTTAAAAATAAAAAAAAATGTGATAAAAAACAATTTCAGGATTCCGAAAAAACAATATGCATATCTTCAGACCATCCTCAAAGCGCCTGTAAAGTTTGAAAAGGACTGGCCTAAAACTGTAGGAGTTGCGGGCAGACGAATGGTGGGGGCTCTGACGGACAGACAGAGGGACGGACACTCAAAATTTCAAAGGGATAACATAATACCCCGCCACTTTTTTGGTGGTGGGGCATAAAAATAAGAAAAATATTTCAACTTATCATCTGCTGAAAATTTTACCCAGAGTACTAAGCGTTAAAAAATCCAAAGAAAAATGTGACATACGCACATATGGACTAACATCACATCGAAATGCTACATGCCTCACAACTGCCTTTGCCAAGTGGGGACAAAAAAATAGTTCAAAACAATAGCGCTTATACGAATTCCAATAATGCACTATTTATAGACGTTACTAATTTTAGCATCCTGCAGCATCGCTGTGACGTCATCGATTTCGGACAAACACTCTTGTACGAAATGTGTTTAATGCGTTATCTGACAGGCAAAACCGGTATATTGTTGCAAATTTCACGAGTTTTTCTAATGTTCAGAAGTTAAAATTCCATCATGGTGACTACAAAACATTGCTGTTACGGCGACTGTAAGAGTGGTTCTCGGACACTGGAGAAAAACAGCGAAATTCTCTTTTTCGGCCTAAACCAAACAAGGAACCGGAGAAAGCCCAGTTAAAACATGCTCTGACTGATGTTAACAATATTAAAATTTCATATCAGCCTTTTCAAAAAACCTGTGAAACAGCCATCTCTTGAACTCGGGGGGTGGGGGAGAGGGGGTGTAGGGAGGGGGCGAGGGGGTAGGGGGAACTTAGGGGTGATTGTGGTACGAGTGTGCGAGTCAGTATTTCAAAACCTACCCCATTCATATACCTGGTCTTTGAAAACACGGACCCATTGATATACTAGATCGTCTGAAATGTTGACCTATTCATATACTGTCCTTTGATTTTTTGTACCCATTTATTGCTGGTTGTCAGACAAATATCACAGTCAATTCATTGAATACCAAGAGAACAAGCAGCCTTGAAAAATCTCTGAGCGAAAAATATGTGAATATACCAGGATGTCAGAAAAATAGGGCCTTTCACATAGGAATCCTGAAAAATCGGGTCATGCATATACCTCTTTGTTGAAAAAAAGGGGGCCAATCATATAACTGGCAGCGCTGAAAAAAAAGGGCCATTCGGCACGCACATCCGTACTATGACATATATAGGAAATTACCCCCCCCCCCCCGCCCCACACACACACCCTCCTCGAGATCGTGAAAGTCCTTCTAAACCTAAAACACTACATCACTTCAATGTTGAGTCGACAAAAAAGATGATAAGATGGTCAAGTTTTACATTGGTTAGACATACTTGCAGTTCATGTGTTTATGGAAGTTTTTGGGGGATTGATGCAAAATACAGCAAACAAACAAAAAAAATCAAGCCTGGACTAAACCTTAACGCTTAGCATGCCGGCTGAGCTAAATTTCAGCTGACGACATTTTGATTTTTTTTGTCTTATTTTTTTCCGAGAAAATAGAATTTGACAGTTCATGCAAATTGTCTGCTCTTAGAATTTGCATGAAATGTCATCCTGATTTGACATTTTATGCAAGTCTAAAGAGACCATTTGCATGAAGTGTCAAATCCTGTTTTCTCGAAAAAAAAATAAGAAAAATATATTAGAGTTTTATGAAAGGAAAAAATTAAACTCGCTGCTATTGTGTGTATTGATTGTGTGTCCGAAAATCGTCACGTGACCGCGTGGGCTATTTTAAGATATTGGTTTTTCCTTTTCATGACGTAGGCAGCCTGGCAATTTGTACAAACGCTATTCTGCTAAATATTTTAACCAGCATGCTTCAACAGAAAAGAATTTAGAAGCATCAACCTGTCAGTGCAGAAAAACCCAACCATGCCTTCTGCCTTGGTTTATCAGAATGCTGACACAGCAAATATCTCTGCATTCTGTGACAATGACTGGAATGTGGGCTTGAGGAAGCAGAGCACAAGTTATCGCAGATCTGGGTTTTCCCAGACTCGCATTTTGACAGTTTTTACTCCCCAAAACCTAGTTCTGGACCCTCAAATTTTAGGGGCATGGGTCCTTAGTGATGCTTATATGAATAATCCAAATCTAATTTCATTTATCTATGGCTTTGTATGTTAATCTATTTGTGATCTAGAGGGCAAGAATTATCATTATTTAAGCAATAGTTAACCCTTAAGCACTGAGCATATTTGTAGCAGACGACATTCTAAAATTCTCTTAGTTATTATTCAGTGAAAATAAGACAACAGTGGGGCAAAAGAAATCCAATGACTGTATCAACAAAGTAATGACCTAATATCCAAGCAAAAACCCCAAATAAATTTTTCAGTAGGTGTGTGCCAGTGTCAGCTGACATTCATTAATATGTTTTCCTACAAAATATGTGTGCAGACATATTATAAATTGTTATGGCAATAGCCTTTGAAAGAAATCTCCACCAGCATACTGAATAACATACAAAAAAGGCAGAGCTGACCTAGCCAACCTGAACCGGGGCTATGTAGATTCCGGGGCCAGTTGGTTACAGGCCGAGTTGACCCCTGACCACTTTTCTATCCAACCATTTTCAATGAATTGGCACAATACTACCCACAAGAACACTGTCCAGGACTGCTTTTATACCGGACCGTTTTCGATTAACTGGCACAACACTACTCACGAGAACACTGCATTTGCTCAGAATAAAACTGCTCCAAAAGCGGCAGCGTGTGTAACATTCCCTGCAGGCAGTTTGTTCTTTGGGGGGCGGGGGCAGAACTGCAAATTAAAGAGAAATCTCAAAAGCAACTCTAACAACTGAGACCTGGTTGATAGGTGAGATTTTTTTTGTTCGTTACGAAATCCATGTCTGTATTCTTAAAAAAGTCGATTAATATAGTGACAACATAACATGAAGTTCAGGCTCAAAAAGCTGTCTAAGTAAAAGCAATTTGGATATGTTCTAGTCCAACAAGTTAGACGTACGCATGCACCAATTTATTGATAATTGCTGTTTATAGATGTGCATGCGACGTCTAACACGGACCCTATGTATTTCCCTATCGCACTTATAAAATTTTGGTATAGACTGTCTACCCATTGCATTGTGCGTCCATTTTATGTCAAAGGTGGTAAATAGTTGAAATCTGGGCTAAAAATTCCGTCGTACCTTTCTTATTGTAAGAATATTTCTAATGAAAACAAGCCATTGCTGAAATGACATTTGTAGCCGCCATTGTGTTGAAAACATAGTCACGTGACATTGGTTACAACAAAAATTTGGAATTAAATTTTTTTAACTTTTTTTTTTTCCCTAAAATTATGCACGTATGTGTGTAGTATGGGAGAGAAAAGAAGACGGTGAGCGTGGCTGTCCTCACTATATTGGGTAAAGATGCCCATTCGAGTAATGTAGCATAATAATAAAAAAAATAAATGAAATAACAAGGAAAAGACAAGGGTTTGGTACTGGGGAGAAGGTGTGGGGGAGGGGGGATAGAATATGGTGAGCCATGGTAAAAAAAATGAGGGAAACTGTCTTTACGAATAATGTAGCACAACACCCGCGAACATGTTTTCCTCCCGCGAACATGTTTTCCTTGGGCAGTCATCTGTAGATACGGAAATCTGAGGGGGAAAAAAACAACAAAAAAAAAACAACAAAAAAAAAAAAAAAAAAAAAATATTTCCGACTGATGCGGGTCTGGGTTGGGCTTATTGACTCTTCTTTAATGACCTTATTTTTCTTGACTACTGAGTTTTGGCCTAAACTTTTAGTTACTTCTGATTTTTGTGATGTAGAATTTAACGATTAAGCCCCCCGCCCCCCCCCCCCCCCCCCGGAAAAAAAATCCAAAATATACTGATTTTTGTGAAGATAGGGGCCTACCCATTACTAATTAAAGGGCTAAGATTTTAATGATAAACGATTTTTGGTAACCCCCTCCCCCCTCACCCCCACCTCGCCCCAAACCAGACCCTCATTAATTTGCACTTCTGAATGCGCTGCCAGAACGTAAAGAAAAAACGGCATCTATTCATACAATAATTATTTTCAGCATGAGAAAAATACCCACATACCGCACAACGCAACTTGAAAAAAAAAAAAAAAGTTCCTATATCATTTTAGAACAGGGAAGGCTCAGATCCTGTGCATTTGCGTTATCTGAGTAGTGTCTTCGCTGTCAGGGCAATGAAGTCCTTAATCAGATTGGCTTGATGTACTAACTAATCAAGAGTTTTGCTGTCCCAATACTCTATATGGGTCATTCTTTTAAAGACATACAAACACAACAAACAAAATCGTGTCCTCAAATACACATCTTTAAGCGCTAGAAAAATACACGTGCGCCGCGAAATCAGAAAAAAAAAAACCTAAGTCGCAAGACAGCGAATATCAAAATGAGCATGCGCATCCGCGCATCCTATGTATTGCTGGTCACACGGTGATTCATTGGTTCGAAATTACGTCTCAACAGTCACGTAGCATATTTCTTAGATGGACTCGTCTCGTTAAACATAGAATCGCCACGCTAAATGAATGAACGGAGCTATATATTCATTCTCTGTAAAATCCCAAATACATTGTACTTGGCTACGGTATAAATAGGAGACAATGTAGGCAATATAATTTACATCTACTGTTCTTTTGATTTGAACTAGGTGTACACTGTTCAGGCAAGTCTTTCCGAATAATAGGGAAATATGGTATTTTGTGACTTCTATATTTTCATTAATTTATATATGTATTTTTTTTTTATTTTATTATAAGATAGGGTCTTATCACTTGTTTTTAAAGAAGCAGTGAAGTTATCATAAAGTATTAAACGAAACCCCTGCCTTCAGTTTCTCTCACACCGCCCTGCTTCTTGCCAGTATGATATAACGAATTTAGGACACCCGATATTACCAAATTCGGTATCTGGAATATCTGGATATCTGGAACATCTATCCACTACCGAGCGCAACTGTGGCTAGTATACAACATATTGTGCTGTTTAGCTGTGAAAACTTTAGCAAGATCCTATCTTAAGAAATGTCGTGGGTGCATTTATGAACATTTCGATCAGTAAATATATAGAGGATATTTACTCTTTTGCTGTGAATACCATAAATATTGTCATCGAAAGTAATGAAATCCTCAGTATTTTTACGAGTGCGATCACAATTAAAAATTTGAATGTTTTCAGTATACGAGATGAAATATTCTATGGTATTCACTGAAAACGAGTAAATTTTCTTTTTATTTTATTGTTTACACAATGCGCGTCTCACGTCAAACAAAACATGAACGTCATGGCGTCGACGCTCTGTGCTGAATATGTGAAGCGCTGCAGAGACAAAAATTAAAAGTTTTGGAAAATCAAAATAATCTTGATACCAAAATGTTCCTTACATTCTAAGAAGAAGCATTCCAGCATTTGATAGTTTAGTTCAGGGACAAAGAAGTTAGAGGTGTTCAGAAATCCGAAATGGAGGTAACATCCTCTTCTGAAACCGAAAACCGAAGTCGTTCAAAGCGAGGAGTGAAAATATAAATCGTTTCAGTCACAAGTGAAATGATACGATATCATTTCACTAGTGATTGATAACACTTTCATTTTCACCAGATATACACTGATTTCACCGCTAACAATCAAATAAAAATGTGACTCCTCTGTGAAATCGGCATACGCATACTTGCTTAAAGCGTCTTTGAGAGCAATAAATAATAATAATAATAATAAAAATCCCACCCCAACCCCGACTATCGTTCTGACATACAATGTGTTTTATCGAAAAACGTTAGAAGTTCGCTTTTGCCAGATATTCGATATTTTGGTTTCAAGACAGACTTAGGCGAAGAAAAGGCCACATTGTCATCTCCGTTGGCTATCTCTGTAAATAAAATATCTCCTTAGAATTGCCTTGATTTTTATACATTTGTACATGTAAGTGTCATTCGCTCTTTTTTTCTCTCAAGGGCATATTCAGATAGGGTTCATGGTTCAGTTGACCCCACATTGACTAAAGTTTTATTTTCCTGATCAATTTAGGATACCGTATTTACCCTAAATAATCTTACCCCTTTCCCCCATACTTCTCTTCAACTCTTCCATTTTTCTACCTACGAGTGGAGTAGCAAACAGTGCAGACCCTGATCAGACGCCCCCGCCCCCATCCCCCCGCCCTCGCTTTAAAATGCCGATGCACTAAAAATCTTCCTTTCGAAATAAGTGATCATCAAGACACCTTCAAATTCTCTATTCTATGATTTTTTTTCCGTATAGATGTGTGCCAACCCCCAACCCCACCCCCAGTCTAACTCCTTAAATTGTCGAAGCACTGAAAGACCTTTCTTTTCAAACAAGTCAGAACAAAGGCACCTTCAATCTCTCTGTTCTACTTCAGAATGCTCCATCTCATGTATTTTTTTTTTCTTCTACCTTTTACTCAAGAGGCTGTCCTTTTTTAGTTTGCCCAACGCTGGGATTGAGCTTTAAAACCCCTACTTTGTATACTCTTACATACTAATCACTTAAAGGACCTTGTAATACGCACCCCCTCCATCGTCCACACAAACTGTTTACCCGTGGAGAGAGGAATAAAGCGAGGAAGTGCATCTTTAATGTTTAACTCTTTACTTGTGAACTTGAAAACTCTTTGATGTATCAATGATATGGGTTTTATTATAGGAAATATCTCTTAAATTCCCTTACTTTGCTTCCAGACTTTGTCACTGAACTGTAGATTCTGATTTTACACAAACATTCTTTTTTCTGTTAATCAATCGGGAGTAATTTAAACGTTATTTGCCTTTCGTTTGTTTCCGTCCGTTTCCGTCAAATTCGTTCGGAAAATTCAATTCTTGTTTTTGCTTTAACCAATGACCGTCGTGACCTCATTTGACACCGTTGAGAAAGTAAACAATGGCGTGAGAAAATCATACTGGGACAAAATAAGGGTTAATTAAAGGTTTTAGTTGGTTACTTTTTTTAACGTTTCTTGTTGGGACAAGGAATTTAAATATTATTAATGCAAGCCTCATGCGCATTTTGTTTTCATAACGTTTTAAATGCTATTTATTCAGCCAGAAAGTGCAGCGCAACAGATTTTTGCGGTCCTCGCGAAAGGAAAATAGCGTATTCCGTATGAGAGTTCGCGTTCCGAAGAATAATAAAAACATAAATAACAGCATATAAACGTAAAATATGAACATCTGGAACGCAGAACTCTCATGTATGGGAGTAGATATGTTCCAATCTCCATTCCCCACCCACCCAACATGACATTGTGACACGATAAACAACAAAGAATATCGTTCCTGTAAGTGTCGTCAAATATTATGAGAAAATAACTTATTGTCTCTTTTAGCAGAAACCCTATAACATTCAATACCCACAGTTTGGTAAAAATTTAGAATAATTTTGCTTTCTTCGATGTTCTCAGCAGGATGGGCACATGCTTCCCGCGATCTTACGCCACTGCTAAAGGTCACGTGAGAGGATCCATAGAAACAAACCAAACCACTCATAATACCACAAACCACCCTTAAATATACCCAAACTATCCTCGTAGGGTAGGGTTGAGTAGAGTGGAATGGGGTGGAATGGTCGTCTCGGGTAGGGTGGGATGGGATAGAATACAGTACTCATATTCTTATGATCTATCTATCTATCTATCTATCTATCTATCTATCTATCTATCTACTTGATCATCCAAAATGTTGACCTATTAAAATACTGCCCTTTGATTGTTTATACCCATTTTTTGCTGGTTGTTAGACAAATATCACAGTCAATTCATGTAATACCAAGAGGATAAGCAGTCTCGAAAAATCTATGAGCGAAAAATATGTGCATATACCAGGATGTGACAAAAATGGGGTCTTTCATATAGGAATCCAGAAAAATTGGGCCATTCATATACTTTTTGTTGAAAAAAGGGGGCCAATCATATACCTGGGAGTGCTGAAAAAGGGGGCTATTCGGCACGCACATCCGTACTATGCCATATATAGAAAGTTACCCCCCCCCCCCTCCCCGCACACGAGTGCTCACTTCTCTGTTGAAGGAGTCATCATCAGAATACAATATCTACAGGGAGCCTATTCCATAAAACAACAGTCATGGGAAAGAACGAAAACCTGTAGTAGTCTGCAGCGGTCACGGTCACGGGTCAACTCGGCCTGTAACCAACTTGGCCCCCGAGTCAACTCGGCCTCGACCGGGTCAACTCGGCCTGTTTTGTAGGTTACACAAACACATTATCGCAACACACTTATTTGTTCAATTATTCACTTATTAGTATAAATGACTTAATTGCTGTTTGTTTATCTTTCGGATGTTATTTATAACAAAATTTATTTTCTATTATCCCCGAATTGCACTAATTAGTGATAGATCAAGCTGAGTACTTATTGATAATAAGTAACGTTATTTGCATATTTTAATATGTTTTTTTTTAGGCAATTATATTGTGTCCTTTTCAGGATACCAAACACTCTTGAAAGATCCGGTAAATAAATCAGAATATTCAAATGGATAAAAAGCTACTTTACCTGTTCCGCACAGACGATGCTGCCAGCGTTCGCAAGCATCACAAGAGACTGCATGCTTACGGCCAGTGACAAACACCTTACACACAATACACAAAGCAGACATGGCGGTTATAAAATGCAAGTAACTATGACGATTCCAAATTGGGATCTGATAGCGAATCCATTTACTCGGGCATTTTATACCTCGGACCCATCAATACCATATTGATGGGTCCGAGTTTATACAGACTATGTTGGCGAATTAAAGAAAGTTTTTCAACAAAAGATTGTTTTCGTGCGCTTTTGATTTAAGTTATTTATAGGGACTAAGGAGTTACCAACTTAATTAGGGATGTAAGCAAATTGTAAGAAAACAAACGTATTTAATTATAACACATCATTAGTAATTTGTTTTCCACCAAATTAATTGTTCTAATCAGTACGATCACACGGATTTGTTTGCACAACCGCTAAGGCATTAAAGATCTGAATTTTAATTGGTTGGTTAAGCACCTGATTGGAAAATCTTTGACATGCCATTAATGATTCACGGCTGGATAATTCTAAGGTTACTGAAAAATTTAGGTATGTATTAACAGACAGACAGATAGACATACAAATACACCCACCTTCTGGCCTAACTACCCTTCCCCCATACCTGGCCCCCATACAGGCCGAGTTGACCTGGCCGAGTTGACCCGGGCCGACTTGACTCGGGGCCGACTTGACCCGGATTCGTCTGCAGCAGCATATACCTGGCGGAAACTTAGGGGATTATTAAGGCTGTGGCGAGTGATCTTCTTGGGCCGCTCAAAATATGAAGGCATCGGCACTGCAACAAGGCCATACTGTATTTTGTAAAACATCGCGAGGCGCGAGTCATAGCGACGGTTTTCAAGGGAGCGCCAATACTATATTTTTTCCTACGATATTATATTTTTCTTCTCCAACAGGTGACAGGCAACCTATTTTGAATTATTCGAGCAAATGATCTTATTTTAAATGGTGAACAAATAAAGCAGGTAACTGTTGGTTATACATGACGTAAGGCAACTCTATGAAACTTGCTGGCAAGCCGTTTTACTATTTATTATGCATTATATCAGATTTTATATAGGATATAAGATATCTAATATAGGATATAAGATAGCACCTGCCATGGATTTCTAATAGCATACGTAGAGACATCAGAAAGAGAGACAAACAGTACAAGAAATTCAAGAAAACAAAGTCAGTGTCAAGTAGGCAAAAGTTTCTCAGAATCAAACATTCAGTAAAACAAAAAAATAAACAGTCTTATGAATATTATCTTGAAGGCATTTTAGGCATTAACAACCATACAGAGAACGATCAAGATCGATTCCAGTCTGATTTCTCTCGCAAAAGACTTTTTAGCTTCCTGAAAAACTCAAAGCAAGACTCGCAGGGTATAGGTCCTCTCAGAGAAGGTGAGCAGACATTTACTTCTAATGTTGATATGGCCAACTCAACCGGCAAATCAAATCAGTCTTCTCATCCAGGTCAGCTCTAAACCTTGTCAAACTGTGCTTAGCGGTGTTCAGTCTGGCCTAAATTTGCTGATACCTACAACATTTCAGAGCAATGTGCCAGCAATGCCAGACTTTGACACATCAACTAGCGGGTCCTAAAGCTTTTGACAAGCCTAAATCCTTCCAAGGCAGCTGGCCCTGATGCCATTAAACCTATTGTTCTTAAGGAGCTTGCAAATGAAATAGCCCCCGTTGTGATTGCTATTTTCCAACTCTCCTTAGACACAGGCACAGTCCCTCTTGATTGGAAAATGACATTAGTCACCCTCTCTTTAAGAAGGGTGATAAGAGCAACCCGGCCAACTACCGACCCATTTCTCTGACGTGCATCTTATGCATATCCATGGAGCATATCATCGCCTCCAACTTAACCAGACATTTCGAAAAACACAACATTTTATATGACCTGCAACACGTTTTCGAGAGCGCAGGTCTTGTGAAACACAGTTAACTGAACTTGTCGAGGACCTTACTAGATCTCTTTCACAGGGTAAACAAACTGATCTTATCCTGTTGGACTTCAGTAAGGCTTTCGACAAGGTCAATCACTTAACATTTCTCTACAAACTAAAGATGCATGGAGTACAAGGTAAAGTTCTCAGCTGGATTCAGTCCTTCCTGATAGGAAGAAGCCAGAGAGTTGTACTTGAAGGTGAGTGTTCAGACCAAATCCCGGTGTCTTCAGGTGTACCGCAGGGTTCAGTTCTTGGCCCTATATTGTTTCTTTTGTATATCAATGACTTACCTGATAAAGTACAGTCTCAAGTACGCCTTTTTGCTGATGACACTGCGGTATACCTGACGATATGCGGCCCAGATGACTCGGCCACTCTTCAGAGGGATCTGGACAGGCTCCAACAATGGGAAGCCCACTGGGACATGGAATTTAACCCTGGTAAGTGCCAAGTATTGCACGTAACCCGGACAAGAACTCTTATACAAACGCCGTACACCACGCACAACCAAGTCTTAGAAAGTGTCTCCTCTGCCAGGTATCTCGGTGTCGACCTTTCGGTGACCCTGAATTTCAACACACATAAAAAAGAATTACTTCATTTTGAAAAAAAAGTAATTTTCATTCGCTTTTATAAAACACCATTGTTCAACTTACGCATAAAACTTAGTAACATAAATAAGATGTTGTCTAACAGCCAGTTATAAAGGCACGAAAAAGCAGATTCTTGTGTTTATCTTCCTGGTATTAATTATACATTGATAATGGCTAACACAAACATAACTCTCTGGGTATTATATTTCATTATAATTGATGTTATAACCTGCAGGTGGTGAATAGTCAAAGACAGTATCATAATTAGATTTATTGATGAAGCATTTCTTATCATATTTTGTATGCGGAATTAAACTAATAAAAGAGGAAAACCTCAACTTTCATTATTTTTACATTGCAAGAAAAAAAAAAAAAAAATGTTTTATCAATATAACAATTTTATTTTGTATTCAGAATGTAGGATTACCAACAAGACAAGATGGCTCTATTTTTCTTCCTTTTGAAAATTAAAGTAAAACTATAAATATTGTAACATTTTCATTTATTTAACGATTCAAATATTTAATCATGATGTATTTTCATTATTGAATGAATCCGCGGCTTGTGTATCTTTTAAAAAGTGTGCATCACATATAAACGTTGGGCCAACATAGATCCAACGTTATCACATAAACAAAAAGCATGGGGAAATATGCATCTAAATACATACGTTGGGCAAACGGTGGCCCAATGTCAGTGCATAAGACTTATTTGTCTCTGGAATTTGTCAAATTTGTATGACGTTGGCCCAACGTTGGCGCAATGTTGTACATATGATGCCAACGGTTAGCCAACTGTCCGACCATACTTCAACCATATTTCAACGTTGGGCCAACGTTGTCATGCTCTGGGAAGACAGTTCCCCGACACGGCTTTTGGAGACAGTTCCCCGACAGATTTGAAAACAGTTCCCCGACACTTTTGAGGACCGTTCCCCCCCAAAAGGTAAGAGTAAAATCCAGGGAATGCCACAATCACAAAAAAAGGTAAGAGAAAAGACCAGGGAGTGCCACAATCACAAACCGCAACCCTTCCCAGACCACAAGAGAAAGAGGAAACCGACAGATCCAAACAAGCACAAATCGAACAAACGTACGAAAAGCACTAAGACTAGCTCTCTCTTCCCCAAGCGAGGTAATCGCAATACGAAAAGGACTGAAAAACACAAGAACAAAATGACACATGGAAAGACATACAACAAATCACCTCGTAGAATGAACCACAAAGCAACAAAGAGTAAGACTAACACCGGGACCACCGCCTTTGAACGGTCAGTAGAGTAAACCACCGGGGGGGGGGGGGGCGGGGGGGGGGGAGGGGGGTTAAAGCACTTTTACAGCTAGCTAACTTCACCCTGGGTCCCGATGCTACTCTTAATACAGAAACACATAAAAATTCGGTTCGCATACAGGCTCCCAACTCAGTCAATGCATCAAAGCGAAAACACAAAAATCAAATTAATCACTATATTAAACAAAGACGAGTACTCATGGCTAATTCTACTGTATGCCAGGGTAAATAAAAACCAATAGTTGAACCACGGCGGGCCAAGCCAAAGACATATCGCCAAGCCCCAACCCACTGGTTAAAGTTTTACGAAGAGGCCGTCATTGGGTCTGAGGCCCGAACCGCCGTCGTGCAATTAAAGAGTGAAGCATAGCCATCAACAATGATTGGGTTGACAACTAGACATGCAGTCTGCCGCATAATATCCAGGCTATATCCAATTCTTTTATAACGGTTAATAAGTTTTCTGAATTGCTCCGAAAAGTTAGATTTACCTACAATTTCGCAGCCCTTCCCAGACCCCAAGAGGAAGAGGAAACCAACAAATCCAAACAAGCACAAACTGAACAAACGTACGGAAAGCACTAAGATTAGCTCTCTCTTCCCCAAGCGAGGTAATCGCAATACTAAAAGGACTGAAAAACACAAGAACAAAATGGCACACGGAAAGACATACAACAAATCGCCTCGTAGACACTTTTGTTCAAGGTTAAATGACCTGTAACTGATAATTATAATTGGTAATTATGGGTAATTAAGGTTAATTATAGATAAGCGATGGATTGTGATTGGATTATTTGTGCCTGTGATTGACGGGGACCTTTTCTCTCCAGGATTCGACTTAGTAGATGTGATGTCAGGACTATAAAGTAGCTGAAATCTTTATTTCGCAATTAAAAGTGGATTGAAAATGAAGTCACGTACGTTATCCATAAATATAGTTCAGCCTTAAATAATTATACTATCCAAGCAACGAACAACAACAACAAAAAAAAAAAAAAAAAAAAAAAAGGCGCTGGTCAGACTGTGCGGATGCGCAGACTGATTTGCGCTTTTGTTGTTCTCACATGCAATTAACAGATTTTCTGACGACGTGGATCATTATTATTATTTATCATCACCGAGATAAAACGATACAATTTATGAACACCTGAAAACATTTCCTAACCAAGTATACACTCCGGTGCAAAAATAGTAAGCTTTTCTGATATTCTCATAGACTCGCATGTATTTCTTATGCTTTTGTATCAGGTGTATAAATGTAAATGCAATGTAAAACATCTGTTGGTGAACTGTCTTCAAAAACGTCGGTGAACCCATAATTACTAGTTATAAAATTATGATTATCAGTCACAGGTCATTTGACTTTGAACAAAAGTGTCGGGGAACTGTCTTCAAAAGTGTCGGGGAACTGTTTTCAAATCTGTCGGGGAACTGTCTCCAAAAACCGTGTCGGGGAACTGTCTTGTCGGGGAACTGTCTCGATTCCACCACAGGTCTCTGCGTCATAAGGATTCCATTCCAAATGATGCTCTTTATTCAAATCCTATCTCGCTCTTCCCATCGCAGATAGAATGCATATGGCCTCGCAGAAGCGTATCAAAGGCGCATATTGAGGGGCCAGGGGCCGGGTACGAAAGCCACGGCCGAGCTGCCGAGCCGAAAAAGCCGAGCCTGATACAGTGTTTTCTTGTTTTTGTTCAAACGGGTTCAAGATACTTATTGCTTTTAATCTTATATTACCGCATATGTAAAATGCTGTGTTCACAATTAAAATTTGTATAATCACTTGCTTATTTATGAATTTATATCTAATTTTCCATTCAACAGGGGTATGAATGCCACGACCGCGAAAGGGATATATTTTGGCCAGTTAGTGAACAAATGGTGATATTTTATAATCTGAGCTTTAAACAGAGGTTGCAAAAAGATGTTCAAAATTACTTTGACTCATTATAACATGCAGAAACTGTTTATGTTTCCCGTTATTCTTCTTTTTCATCCAAATAACGAGGATCGGCAGAATCTAAATATAGAACAGAGTAAACTAAACGAAAATAACCGAAACGGGAAGCAAGAGCATTGAAAGGACCTAAACTTAACAAATACATCTAATACCAGTATGATGTCCAGCATTAATGAATAAAGCCATCAATTAGTTAGAGATGTGGAGTCATTAATGACTGTATTATTAGCTCACCTGAGCCTTTAAGCCCTTTCAGTCGTTTCGGTTAGTCTCGTTTTGTTTATGTCTATTCTATTTTTAGATTCTGCCGATCCTCGTTATTTGGGTGAAAAAGTGGAATAATGGGAAACATAAACAGTTTCTGCATGCTATAATGATTCAAAGTAATTTTACGTATCTTTTTGCAACCTCTGTCAAAGTTTCAGTTTATAACGCATCGCCATTTGTTCACAAACTGGCCAAAACATATCTCATCACGAAAACAAACCTATATAATTTTGACCCCCTTAAACCCCACTTTTATTTAGTAAAACTGGGGTTTACAGGGTATACATTATTTTTCTTATTTCTGCTCATAAAAATAGATTGTGGGTACTCGTTAGAACCTCGTCGCCGAGGTGGTTCTAACGAGTACCCACAATCTATGTTTTAAGCAGAAATGTGAAAAAAATATCAGAGTTTTTATCTGAAAGTTTTCAGTTTTTGGAGGTGAAATTTTCAATATATTTGGATAGGCGTGTTTTCGTAATGTCTTTCGCGGCCGTGGCTTTCATACCCCTGTTGAATGGAAAACTGGATATAAAGTCATAAATAAGCGAATAATTATACAAAATTTATTTGTGAATACAGCATTTTACATATATGGATATATCAGATTAAAAGAAATAAGTATCTTGAACTCGTTTGAACAAATACAAGAAAACAGTATATCAGCTCAGCTTTTTCGGCTCGGCTCGGCAGCTCGGCCGTGGCTTTCATACCCGACCGGGGCCAGGTGAGAAGAGCTTTTAAAAACACGAAGCATTTAATTTTTGATAGCGGATAATAGCGCTTTAAAATTAAGAATAAGCAATACATTGTTGTCAGACGTGCGTTAGGTCTTAACCCCCGAGCTGGGCTCAGAGCTGGGGCATAGAGGGTGTACATTTAAGACATATACATGTACTCCAGGGCCCAGTTGTTCAAAGCTAACGATGCCTTTAGTTAACGATTCGTTAAAATTTACTTCGAGTGATACGCAAATATGCTGAAATTTTTTGCTGAAAAAATGTGAGTAGCTTTTGCAGTGCAAAAGCTACTCACATTTTTTCAGCAAAAAATATCATAATATTGTATATTGAATCTGCTAAAACAGTTAAGGAAATGACCATTAACGAGCTCGTTAAGCTAACGACGCTTTGAACAACTGGGCCCAGATTTGGAGGAGGAAAATATACCACATTAATCATGTTAGTACGTAGAGATCATTAAACATTGCCAAGCTGAATACGTTAAGATGCCATGCCTACTTCTAATTTTTCACTAATCAGATTACTTGATCCAGGTTGTTGAAACAAATTCGCTAACATAATAGCAAACAGTGCAGATCCAGATCTGTAGTATACTGTCAGTATAGACTATAATAAAGCGCCTCTAGCATAAAACATATACATGTACCTGGCTTTTTATGATTACATTTGCCTTTTTGATAGCATCAGTATCCATTACGAAAACAAGCCTATTGAAATATTTAACCACCAAAATTTTCTACTGTTTTACCACAAAAAAAAAAAAAAAAAAAAATGATTTTCAGAAAAAAAATCGATTTTTTTCATATTTCTGCTCAAAACCGCCTCGCCGAGGCGGTTTGAACGAGTACCCACAATCCATATTTTACAGCAGAAATACGAACAATAATGTATACCCTGTAAACCCAAGTCTTAATTTATAAAAGTGTAATTTAAGTCTTCTTTGAAATTTATTTTAAAAGCGGACAAAAAATGGGGCACTGCTTGCCATATATGGCACTGCTACTCCAATTTGTAGGATCATCATGTCACTGACAAAAGTCTTAAAGCAATCTACTTGTGTGAAATGCTAATATTAAGTATGCAAATATGTTAGCTCGGGTGAGTGATATAGGACCATCGTGATCCTCTTGCTTTTCAAATAAAAAAAA
This sequence comes from Anodontia alba, assembly GCA_964016985.1. Taxonomy (NCBI): domain Eukaryota; kingdom Metazoa; phylum Mollusca; class Bivalvia; order Lucinida; family Lucinidae; genus Anodontia; species Anodontia alba. Next base: position 89,382,539 of record OZ024825.1, on the reverse strand, counting down.
AAAAAAAAAAAATAAGACACGATTTATTTCAAAATAATTGTTTGCTTAATGCCAAGCCTTAATTTCTCTTAGAAATTAAAAGAAAAAATCATCTGCTGCAGTTGTTATTGGCGCTTTGATTTAGGTTATCGCAATGAAATAATGAAATACGAGTACAGTCGGATGAACGAACAGCATACGACTGATGAACAGGCGGGTGGACACATGGATTTCCAACGTGGAAACATGATACCCCGCCACTACAGTGTGACGATGTATAACAAATTATGCTTATCTGGGTCTTCACTGTTTGCAAAGACTACTTGAGGTATTTTTTTAAACCAGGATCTAATACATAGCATAATATTCACCATGCTAAGTCTGCACATTATGCCAGCATCCACAATGAACAAATCTGGCCAATCATGTTTATACAAAATCAGTTAGTAATAAACTCTTAAGCATGTATTATCAAAAAACTCAGCTAGTTTGAATACTGTGTTGGTTTATGTTTGCTTTAATAATAATACAGTTGAATCTCGCTATCTCGACCTCGCTTATCTCGAATAACCGCTTATCTCGAAGTGAAAATCTGGTCCCTGCCTAAACATGAAAATCTAACAACATGTAAAAAATATTGTGGATTATTAAGCCTAAGGAGCAATATATTTCTAACTTCAAGTCCAATTACCATATATTTGTTAAATGTGATTAATCGAATTAGTTTTTCCTCAATTCTGCAAATCTGATATGTCGAAGTACGGATAACTCGAAGTATTTCAGAGAGTCCCTTGGACTTCGAGATAACGAGTCGACTGTATAACCTTTAGCTGTCAACATTTATTAGTTTTAAGGGGATAGAGCTCCAGTCAGCTGGTTTGTAAAAATCTACTGAAAGTCATTATGGATAGGACTAAGTCATCACTGTTGTTTTGTTATGCACAGTCCATGAACGAAAACAGGATTTTATCACCACGTTTGGGCGGACTATCTCATATCAACTGACAAACACTTTGTTAGATACGAAAATTCGTGCTGGTAAATGCCAATTCAAGTATTTAAATTTCACCGGCTGATTTTACTTGTATTGTGGAAACCAATGGGAAGACGTTTTTGTGGATCTCTAAATGTACGATCTGAATGAAACGAAGACTCTTAAAGGCAAATTACAATCTCAGAAAAGGGCAACTCTGTCAAAGCCTGTTTTGAAGGTGCTTGAAGGGCAGGATAGCAAATTGGAAGTCACAAACGCTATCTACTTTGTAAAATGGAGGAATATCTACAAAGTTTGTCCAGATTCAACCTATACTCTCTTTAACTCATTCACTGCCACAGGCGATAATAATTGACTTTTGCAAACAGCATAGATCCAGATGAGACGATTTAATGAGCCGTCTCATCTGGATCTACGCTGTTTGACATTCAGTCGCAACTTTACATGTAAACGTCTTTCCAAGCGATGGTTTGTTAAAATAAAAAAGCAGACGACAAATGTCGTCTGAAATTTGGCACCGAAAGAGTTAAGTGGGAAGCGCTATTAAGATTTTGGGACTATCTAAAAGTGGTCTTATTAGTGGGGTGGTCCTAATATTGAAATTAGAATACAGTAAATGTCCTAAAATTTCGAACACTTTATTTCATACATTTTTGCCAAAAATTTGCTTTATGCAGTTAATTCTTAAAATACTTTGTGGAATGGCAAACAGTGTAGACCCTGCTCAGACTGCTCTTTCAGGAGCAGTCTGATCAGGGTCTACACTGTTTGCATATACCATTTTGTCAGAAACCTTAGAAAACATATCGGACTAGCTGGTCGTAACAGTGAGAGGTCGTAATTTCGAGTGGTCGTAATAGTGGAATTTTACTGTACATGTCACGTGTCACCGAGCTGTGAATTTCAGTGAGAAATGTACCTGACCGAAGGCACAAATCATGACAAATGAGCAGGGCACAGCATTTCCTACACGACTGCATGTGCACCCAGCGAAGACTCAGGTCAGCCTGTGCATCCGCATAATCTGATCAGAGTCTTCACTGTCCGCCTGAAGACGCATTGGATCCTTGGCTACCTAAAGAGTGCCCTGCAAAGACTCTTGATTCGACTCTGCGAATGCGCAGATGATCTGGGTCTTCGCCGGGCGCACATGCACGAAGGAAATGATGTGTCCGGGCTTATATGAGCTCACTCAAAGAAGGCGTTGAGAGAGATAGAGTCTCAATTTAACCTTTATCCTGCTGTTCACGACAACCGCTCCCTTTGCAAACAGCGTAGATCCAGATCAGATGGCTTCTGATCTGATCAGGATCTACACTGTTTGTCATTCAGTTTGTGAATTTGAACTAAAACATTATATGATGTAATCTGATTGGCTGATCGTTAGAAATGGGTGTGGCTAATTAAATTATTCAGCAGGATAAGGGTTAACATAGTTTATACACATTGGGCAGGGCGCTCACTCAAGCATTGGTCAAGGTGAATGGTCAGGCCATACCTAAGGGTTTTGCAGTCATTTTGCAAAGGGAGACAATTTTTGCAGACTGCCCTTTCCCTAGTATTTGAAACCTTGCAAAAATGGGACTGTTCTGAAAAGAAAGAATTTCCTCCTAGTGGGAGCAAATTCTTTCCTTCACTTGAAGAGTATCCTCCAATGAGAATGGAGGTAATTGTTCCTATGTCAGCGTTGTTTACGTCTTATAAGGTTCACTATTTCTCTCGGTGTAACTATCAGACGTGTCCGTTTTCAGCTATTCGGGAACACCCATATTTACACAACAAAAAGCTAGTTATCTAGCTTTGCCATTCGATATTTCAAACTTTCTTATAATGTATGCGAAGACATCAACAACTTGTCAACCAAGTAAATTACGCACAGTTTGCCCCTTGCACGACCTTAAGGCGAATAGATAAGTATTCAGAGGAGGTAACTGTCAAAAAGTGTATTGGTCCCCTTCTTAAAGGCGTCTTCGCGTCTATAAGGAAAGAGTTTGCTCCCTAGGGAGCAAATTCTTTCCTTATAGAGTAGACTCCTTTTTAGAAGAGGACTGGTGTGCAGGAAACTAAACAGGAAGTCACAAAAGTTGTCTCCCTTATTTAAAATGGCAGCTAAATCTTCAGCTGTATCCATTTACCTTAAGTGTGGTGCGTAAAGCGAAAAGGTACTGTCGTGGCATATGCGAATAAGAAAGATCTAGACCAGCCACGAATCTATCTGAAAAGTATGGTCAAGACATGGATCAATCTGTAAACGAGGAGCGAGATTCGAGTTAGTGCTCTCTGCACATGAATAGAATAGAATAGAGTGTTTTTCATTTTTCCAAACCAATGACCCTTTTGGATGATTAACCCTTAAAGCGCCAAGAAAAACTGCATCTGAAAATGTCGTCTATTTATGTCGTCTGCTGAATATTCTTGCAGACTTTTCAAACCTATTTTTGCATACCGGCAAACAGTATGGACCCAGATCAAGGAGCAGTCTGATCTGGGTCCACACTGTTTGCAAAAATGTCTTTTAAAATCACAAGCAGATGACAGAGCAGACGACAATAGTTGTGACTGGCGCTTTAAGGGTTAAAAACTACACATATACCTCGAAAACACTTTTTCGCGCAACATGGCTCAACTGCACATTGTACTTTATCAAGTATAGATAAGCTATATAAAACAGCCATTGACTTTGAACAGTATCATTTTATATCAGCAACGTACAGACGACATTTTGATTCTATAAGAGGTAAGACTTTTTATGTACATTTATAAAACAGTCATTGGCTTCAGTATCATATTAGTATCAGCAACATACAGACGAAGGTTTGATTTTATAAACGATAAGACTTTTTATATGTACACGTATTAATAAAACAGCCATTGACTTCAGTATCTCTTTTATATCAGAAACATACAGACGAAGGACGGTTTGATTCTACAAACGGTAAGACGTTTTATATATAATAAATGATCCTAAAAGGCAGGACCACTGAGAGCTATCATGAATACACCCACAAAACTGAAAATAGCTAAAGTGTCAATTTTCTGGGTCAGACTAGCTAGTTTCGGACAAATAGGCCTTGGAGAAAATGCATATATTCGAGTAAAACTGACACGTTTTTACATTGCGGAAACACGCCTATTCAAATATATTGAGAATTTTACCACAAAAAAAAAAAAAAAAAAAAAATGAAAACTTTCTGATGAAAATGTCTGGTAGTTTTCATATTTCTGCTCAAAACATTGATTGTAGGAACTTAGGCGGTTCTAACAAATACCCACAATCTATGTTTTTGAGCTGAAGTACGAAAATTAATGTACACCTTTGTAAACCCAGTTTTACTGTATAAAAGTGGGGTTTAAGGGGGTCAAAACTATATAGTCGTGTTTTCGTGTTGTAACATAAACAAACACGTATAAACATCGTTCGCACTGGTCGCCATTTTGGTTGTACCAGAAGACTGCTCAAGATATGCAACGGCTTGTTAAAAATGGTACTAAATGAACGGAAAAGTTTGAAAACTTCTGAGAGCGTCCAGGAGTGTTTTATGCAAAACGCACGCGAGTATTTTCTTATCTGAACTTGACGCACGTGCGAAATCAGTCCGCGCATTCGTCGTTACATGAATACACTACATGAGCCCAGACAACTTCCGTACAACATCTCAACCGTGTAAGCAGGGGAAGGCAAATTCTTTCCTTTAAAAGTAGCAACCTCCCCCCCCCCCCCACCCCCCCCCCTCCAACCCTCCACTTTGAAAAGGTAGGTAAATGCATTTTGATTAGCGTCATCTCCTTTGGATGCGTATCTATTCAGTTAAATTTTGAGACCTGATCATAGTAATAATCTTTTTTTTTAGAAGGGAGACAACTTTTGTGACTTCCCGTTCGCTTTCCTGCACACCAATGCCCTTCTGAAAAAGGGTCTACTTTAAAAGGAAAGAACTTGCTCCCACGGGGAGCAAAGTCTTTCCTTTTATAGTAGATACTTTTCAGAAGGCAAGCAAAATAATTTTGACAGAGTTGTCTGCCTTGAAAATGTATCAGTTCCCCTTAAGCATGGCAGATGTTACTTGTAAACTAGGAGCGCTTACTGTAAAACATTTGTTTTTCGCGAGCATTTTATTTTCGCGACTTTCGCGAGAAAGAATATTTCGCGAAAATAAAATGCCGCGAAAAGGTCGGCTGAAATTTGCGCGAAAATGTTGGATAGAAGCTGAGTAAAAAGACAGAACCTAAAAGCAGTTTTTATATAAGCATGTAAAACATTCTGCCATCAAAGATATTAAAAAAATTATAAGTACTTGTTACTTTGCTTTAGGTTTACACGCCTATGCAAATCTATTGTAGATTGTGGGTGCTCATTAGAATCGCATCATCGAGGCAGTTCTAACAAGTATCCACAATCTCTGTTTTAGCACAGAAATAAGAAAAATAATGTACTGTTTTATAACTGAAAAGCCCAGTTTTACAATATAAAAGTGGAGTTTGTGGTGTCAAAATTACATAGGCGTGTAATAGTGCTGAAGGTCAACCAGCAATCCATGACACAGTGCAGGTAATTACGTCGCATTCCAAATATTGGTCAGTCGGCTAATCCGGCTCTGGCCCAGCCGTTAGTGATTGTTTTCCAATCACTTCGGGTCTTTTCGGTCAGAGCATGACAAAATCACGAAAATTATTTTTCCGGTTTCTAAATTCCGCGAAAATAATGTGCCGCAAAAATGACAAATACGCACAAAAAAAAAAAATGTTTTACAGTACTGCCCATGGACACTAGGGTCATTTACTACTGAGGGGACGCATATCTTTGCGCGAATTTCTACGAACTAACGATTTTTGAACCTCTCACATAACTGAACGCCCCTCTTGCCTTCTGATTTTGACTTTGCTTTTAGTTGATGTTTTTTTGAACTTTTAAGACTATAACATAATGCCAGCAATTGTGTAAATAGGAAACACGTATGATAACGATATAGCTACGATATATATTCTTTATCAAATGTAAAAAATAATGGGGCCGGGGAGTGAGAAAACGCACCTTCTGACACGTGCGCACAGCGAAGACTCAAATCAGCCTGCGCATCCGTGCAATCTGATCAGAGTCTTCGTAAGTATATCTAAGAATAAAGTGCTAAACAAGCCATTTATTGTGATGCAAGGGTTTTCAAAATCGGCCTAAAAATAAGGGCGTTATGGTGGTTTGAATATATTAAAAATGGCTGTCATGGATGCCGCCATATTGTAGGCTTTGTGACGTCACACAGCCCAAATTAAATATGCAAAACCAAATTATAGAGGGTTTTAAGAACAATTTTGCTACAGCTTTTTTATAATCTTTTAATTCTAGTGACAAGCAATCATTTCCGCCAAAATAAACCAACTTTATGAGAATAACTACCTAAATTTTCCACCGATTTTGATCAAATTTGTGTCAAAATTCATTGTTTGTAAAGTTCTTTACTTTAAAGCACAATGCTTTTTAAGGTTGCGTTCCCCTTTAACTCTTTCGGCACTAAATTTCAGACGATATTTGTCGTCTGCTTTTTTGTTTTACAAACTATCGTTTGAAAGACAAGTTGAAAGACTGAATGTCAAACAGCGTAGATCCAGATGAGACGGCTCACTGAGCCGTCTCATCTGGATCTATGCTGTTTGCAAAAGCGTATTATTATCGCCTGTGGCAGTGAATGAGTTAATGGAAATAGAACAAAATGACGCATAGATGATATGAATACCATATTTACCCAAAATATTACGACATACAGACCTGATCAAACAGTATAGGCCCGGATCAAAATGCACCTAAATGTTTTCCATTAAGAGTAGCAAATACTTTTTGATAAGAATGATCTCCTTTGGTATCTAGCTCGAGGGGGGGGGGGGGGGGGGAGGGGTGGTTACTTCCTATATATGACATATATGACATAGTACTGATGTGCGTGCCGAATGGCCCCCTTTTTCAGCACTGCTGATCTTGACTTTGCTTTCGGTTGTTTCGAAATACTGGCTCGCACACCCGTACCACATTTACCCCCAAGTTACCCCCCCCCCCCACCGCCCCCCCCCCCCCCCCCCCCCCACACACACACACCACGAGGTATCTGGTCACCTAAAAAAATGTCAGTAGGAGTTTTGAGTTATGATCATGGACTTGGCAGATTTTCCGGCACTCCAACTTTGATGAATGCCTGTTCGTTTTCCTGCACAACAAGCAACTTCAAGGCTGAAATGGGTCTAAAAAAAAAAAGAAAAAAAAAAAGGCTCCTACGAAAGAAAGTGGTAGCCTTATCACAAGAGATGCAGACAATTTTGACAGTTGTCTCCCCTGAAAATGTAGCCTGGCAGCGGTTACTAAAACTGAGACTGCCCATGGACACTAGATGTAGCTTCATTTACTACTGAAGGGTTGTGGGGGAGGGAGTAGGGAGAGTGTGTGTGGGGGGTGGGAAGCATATCTTGGCGCGATTTACTATGCACTAACGATTTTTTAATCTCTGTAGGTTGATACCCTTAAGCATGGCAGATGTCACTGGTAAACTAGGAGCGCGCTTACTGTCCATGGACACTAGGGGTCATTTACTATTGAAAGTGGGTGGGGGGGGGGGGGGGGGGTGCGTATCTTTGCGCGAATTACTACGAATTAACGAATTTTGAATCCCTCCATAGATTGCTACTATTCTACTATATTACATTGATTTGAGTGTTTTACTTTGTGTCGCATATTATTGAACGCCCCTCTTTCCTGCTGATCTTGACTTTGCTTTTGATTGTTGTTTTTTGAACTTTAAATCTAGTTGATAATATGACCTAGTAGTTGTGTAAATATGAAAAAAGTGTGATAACGATATAACTTACGATATTCTTTATCGAATGTCAAAACATAATGGAGCCGGAGCGTGAGAAAACGCATTTTCTGACGTGTGCGCCAAGCGAAGACTCAGATCAGATGTGCGTGCCGAATGGCCCCCTTTCTCACTTCTGCCAGGTATATGATTGGCCCCTTTTTTCAACACAAAGTATATGACCGACCCTATTTTTCTTGATTCGTATGTGAAAGGCCCACTTTTCTGACATCCTGGTGAATGCGTATATTTTTTTCGCTCAGTGATTTGATTTTCGAGGCTGCTTGTTCTCATTGTATTCAAGGAGCAAGCTATATTTGTCTAACTACCAGCAATAAATGGGTATAAAAGTCAAAGGGCAGTATATGAATGGGTCAATATTTTGGACGACGAAGTATATGAATGAGTCTGTTTTTTCAAAGGCCAGGAAAATGAATGGGGTAGGTTTCGAAATACTGACTCGCACACCCGTACCACATTTACCCCCAAGTTACCCCCCACCCCCACCCACACGAGGTATCTGGTCCTAAAAAATGTCAGTAGGAGTTTTGAGTTATGATCATGGACTTGGCAGATTTTCCGGCACTCCAACTTTGATGAATGCCTGTTCGTTTTCCTGCACAACAAGCAACTTCAAGGCTGAAATGGGACTAAAAAAAAAAAAAAAAAAAAAAAGGCTCCTACGAAAGAAAGTGGTAGCCTTATCACAAGAGATGCAGACAATTTTGACAGTTGTCTCCCCTGAAAATGTAGCCTGGCAGCGGTTACTAAAACTGAGACTGCCCATAGACATTAGATGTAGCTTCATTTACTACTGAAGGGTTGTGGGGGAGGAAGTAGGGAGTGTGTGTGTGTGTGTGTGGGGGGGGGGGGGGGAGGGGGGGGGGAGCATATCTTGGCGCGGCTTACCATGCACTAACGATTTTTTAATCTCTGGATGTTGATACCCTTAAGCATGGCAGATGTCATTGGTAAACTAGGAGCGCTTACTGTCTATGGACACTAGGGGTCATTTACTATTTAAAGGGGGTGGGGCGTATCTTTGCGCGAATTACTACGAACCAACGAATTTTGAATCCCTCCATAGATTGCTACTATTCTACTATATTACATTGATTTGAGTGTTTTACTTTGTGTCGCATATTATTGAACGTCCCTCTTTCCTGCTGATCTTGACTTTGCTTTTGATTGTTGTTTTTTGAACTTTTAATCTAGTTGATAATATGACCTAGTAGTTGTGTAAATAAGAAAACAGTGTGACAACGATATATCTTACGATATTCTTTATCGAATGTCAAAACATAATGGGATCGGAGCGTGAGAAAACGCATTTTCTGACGTGTGCGCCCAGCGAAGACTAAGATCAGCCTGCGCATTCGCGCAGTCTGATCAGAGTCTTCGTTGCCGCATGAAGAAACTTTGCGACCTTGACTATCCAACGTGCACCCAGTGAAGATTCTGATCAGACTGTGCGAATGCACAGGCTGATCTGAATCTTCGCATGGGCGTACATGTCCGAGGATATATTTTCTGACGTTGATTCTCAATGGTAATAGGATAAAATGACGCACATCCGATTTGAATCCGTATTTACCCTAAATATTCGTGCATACAAGCTGATCAAAGAGTGTAGGCTCAGATCAGTATGTTTCTAAATGAAGAGTTTGACCGGGAGAGGGGGCGGGGTGGGGGGCTACTCTGTTTTCTTATTTTTCCCAGAAAACAGGATTTAACATTTCATACAAATTGTCTCCTATGAAGAAAACAGGATTTGACATTTCAAGCAAATTGTCTCCAATTTGCAGGAAATGTCAAATCCTGTTTTCTGGGAAAAATAAGAAAAATGTCACCAATCATCCGCTGAATCAATCCAGAGAGTGGTAAAGATTAAATACTTGAATATTTCAGTATGTCGTCTGCTGAAATTTTACCCAGTGTGCTAAACGTTAAATGATCTGGGAGAGGAAGGAGGGCTTGAGGGATCATGCATTTTTCCAGTTTCCCTCATAAACAGACTTTTTTTTTCTATTTTTGGTTTTGCTCTATATTTTGGAAGACATTCTCTTTTCAGATAATTTTGCGATCACAGTAGCTGTCATTAAGTGCTTGTACGGAGGCAATTATACGTCACCCCGTACTTCGATACAGTGCAAATATCAACTATCGCTAAGATGCACGACCCGCCTTATTCTTGCCTGAGCCTCTTCTTAGCCTAGGGCTTTTGGCGACTCCTTTGGCTAGAGCTTGTCAATATTAATGAGTATACAAAATTTTATTAAAATGTTCCATATTGTTGAAGACCTATGGCTATTGCCATAATTTGGCCTCGGCATTGCCTCGGTCAATGAGAACTGGCATTTGGCAAGCATTGGCTAGATCTTGTCCGTATAAATCTGTGTGCGATAACTTATCAAAGTATTCTAAGGTTATGGGTATTTCGCTGTCACATTTTGGCCTCGGCATTGCCTCGGTCAAGGAAAAGTGGCATCTGACAATTCTTTTGTCAGGGTCTTGTCAATGTTAATGTGCATAGAAAATTTTATCAAAATGTCAAATATGGCTGAAGACCTACGATCTTCATGGCGATTTCCATATTTTCACAATTTGTTTTGCATCGGCATTGCCTTGGTCAATAAAAAGTGGCATCTGGCAAGCGTATTGGTTAGATCCTGTCGGTATCTATCAGTATGCCAAACATTATCAATATATTCCCAACGGTTTAAGCGCTATGGCCATTCACGCTAACTGACCACGGACGGACAGACGGACTCACAAAGTGATTGTAAGACAATTTCAAAAGTCAGCCTTTCAACCAGTCGGTTTTTCTACGGGTCATGCCATCTTTGGGACTGTTAAGCCCATACACTGCATGGGAAAATAGTTCAACTTAGAGCACGTCTAGAAGTGGGGAATGATATCGATTTTTTTTTTCCATTTTCCGTTATGAACAGACTCAATCAAACCGATCTTGATATTTTCTTTTTTTTTTTTTTTTTTTTTTTTTTTTTTTTTATTGTTCTATATTTCTAAAGAATATCCCTGTCCGATAACTTTGAAATATTTTTCTAATCTTTTCTCAGAAAATAGGCTGATATTTCATGCAAATTATCCTTTAGGAGACAATTTGCATGAAGTGCCAGAAGCTTTTTTCTGGGAAGAATAAGCCAAAACAAATGTCAATGTGTCGTTTGCATGATAAGTCAAGAAAGTAGTAAGAGTTTAGGTAAGTTTTTAAGGATTAAAATGTCCGAAAAAAAAAACAAAAAAAAAAAACAAAAAAAAAAAAACAAAAAAAAAAAAAACGGGTAAATATGGTATGTTGGTTTGATGGTGGGGAGAGCAAACTATTCAAGCACCAAAATCAAATACTACTGTTTAATTTACATATGAGCCAGCGCATGATAAAAATCAACAAAATGGCATGTGCGCCAGCGAAGACTCAGATCAGCCTGGGCATCCGCCCAATCTGATCAGAGTCCTCGCTGTGCGCTCAGTGGGTAGCTAAGGACTCGAGCTTTCTTCATGCCGACAGCGAGACTCTGATCGGCCCAGACTGATCTGAGTCTTCGCTTGGCGCACATGTCATTTTGTTGGTTTTGTCATGTGCTGCCTCATGGATGATGTCTATATTTTGGTACACAAGCAGATGCGACAAAGTGCGTATGAGCTTGTTCTCGCGTGCATTTATATGTATTGTAAAGAGGGTGGATGAACGGATAGACTGCTCCACATGACCTCGTAGAACGAGGACTGTAGAAAACCAATTTTTACCGGGACAAAATACTCCCTGGTAATCTAGATCACATTGAGCGCTTGCTAATTCAAGCGTTTACCTCTGGTGTATAAATAGACTGCTTCACAGTTCGACAAATTTACTATCGTAAAGATTGACGACTGTAGTAAACCATAAACACGTGTTCAGTTCCGCCGCTGGCATTGGCTGATGACAACACGTCATCCTGTAAACAAATTGGTATCGGATTCCCCCTGTTTTATTTATAGAACAGCAGCTCTATTAGTGTTTTATTGTTTATTTCTGGTTACGTACATTTTTATAGATGCCTGGTGTAGCAAGCAATTTAAACCCTGAATTTTGCAGCGTCTGATCTTGGTAGTAAATAACTTATGTCCGTTTAGAAGACATTAGGCGTGAAATGGGTTAGTACTCGGACCCATCATTGATGGGTCCGAGGTTAGTATAATCAATAGAGACTAATATGCTTTTTAAGACATTTTTGCCCTTAAAGTGCCAATCACTACTGCAGCAGACGACATTTATATTATTTTAGCAGACGATTATCTTGTTTCTTTGACGTGTGTGTGTGTGTGTGTGTGTGTGTGTGTGTGTGTGTGTGTGTGTGTGTGTGTAAAATGTCATCTTCCAAAAAACTCGCCTGGCGCTTTAAGAGTTCAAGCATTCATTGCAGTCATAATGTTTACACTGGTGACTATATACTTATCTGTTGATAGAAGCTTCACAACTGCAGCAGATGACCGTTTGATTTATCACGGTTTCAAAATAAGAAAAGTCTTGAATTTCTGCAGCAGAGAATTCACATGAAACACCAAGGCTCGTTTTCTTTGAAAAAAAAAAATGGAAAAAATGTCGTCTGCTACAAATTTTGCTTGGCGCTTTTAGGGTTAAAATAACAAATTGCAAGCTACAGTTTCAATGTAGCTGCACAATAGCTAAAATTGGGGAAGCTCGTCTATTTATACACCAGAAGTAAACGCTTGAATTAGCAAGCGCTCAATGTGATCTAGATTACCAGGGAGTATTTTGTCCCGGTAAAAAATTGGTTTTCTACAGTCCTCGTTCTACGAGGTCATGTGGAGCAGTCTAGTGTATAAATAGACGGGCTTCCCCAATTTGATCTATTGTGCAGCTACATTGAAACTGTAGCTTGCAATTTGTTATTTTAACCCTTAAAGCGCCAAGCAAAATTTGTAGCGGACGACATTTTTTTTTTTTTTTTTTTCATTTTTTTTTTCAAAGAAAACAAGCCTTGGTGTTTCATGTGAATTCTCTGCTGCAGAAATTCAAGACTTTTCTTATTTTGAAACCGTGATAAATCATTGCACAATTGTTTATACTTATCTGCAACAACCTTTCTTAATTGTTGCCTTCTAAAGTTGGAGATGCCTCTGTGTGCATAAGCACACAACTGAAAAGCACTCTGAGCCAGTTGAAAATCCTCATTCCTGTCTGTGTCGAGCAATTTGTCCATTAATGTGACTAAGGGAATTAACCCTTGACTTAGATATTTCTGTGCTATTTGAAAGGATATGTCTATTTCTTTTGTAGTTTTCCTCATAGTGGGTGTTAACCACAGTTCCTTATTAATCTTTGGAACCACTAAGCCAGCACAGTTTTCCAGTCTATCAATTTTTTTTCACACAACTCTTTAGCCACCATTCTATCTATCTTATTTCTAATCCCTGAATTGACCACTAATGCCAAAGTTTCATCCACCTGCGGTCCAAGGGCTTCCACTTTATCAAACTAATTCCCCATTGCCTTCAACAATTCCACATTACTACGCACGTGTCCCTTTTCAGCCTGCAGCTGAGTTATCTTTGCTCTCAATACTATCTCCCTTTTTAGTCATCTCCCTTCTCTCTTTTCCTACTTCTGCTTCTTTCTCTGAGGAAGAATCCATAAGAATGTCTGAGTCAGATGTTATATCCTCACAATCTGACAGTTCATGAGCTTTCCATTTTCTTCCGACGGGAGGACTGTCTATCTCCATTTCTTTTTCCCTTTGTGGCTGACTTTTATTAACTGCTTTTGTCAAACTATCCACCCGTGTTATAAGTGATGACATTATTTGTTGTTGCTGGGTGATCATCTATTGATTCAACATCAGCTGCTGCTGGAAAAAAGGCAAGAAGAATTGTTTCCCGTCGTGATCACTTCTGGGCTTACTATATTGTTTTGATATCCGCCATTGAGGGCGATCCCAGCTTTCTCTTGCGAGACATAAACAAAGAAGGCATAGTCACTGGAACTGGGGCCCTCGAGAGGATCTCCCATGACAGCGAGGTTTTCACAGTTGCTTTGCATATTCACGGCATTTAACCCCTGACAACGACGAGTTTCTGTTTGTTCAACCACCGTGCCTTCAGCCTTGGTGGTGGAGAAACACATTGGTTTCTGTATCCTAGGCGAGGCGTTTTCACCGCTTTTCGCCTGGCACCCTCCGCCCTTGTTTTTGAGTCTTCCATTGATATTTTATATCACAGAATTTCTCTTAAATTCCTGTCTGCTAAATACACCATTCACTAAAATAATTCACACAATTTTCTGAATCATATTTACACAAATTAAATTTGTTTTCAATATTTCTCTAAACAGCAGTCTGACTGCATTCATTAGATGTCAACCTTGTTCCGAAGTTCTCAAGTTTTGCGTCTAGTGATAATGTCAAAGTTCACTCCAATGATTCGAAAGGTAGATTGGTTGCAACAGAATTACCTTAAAGAGCTAAGCAAATTTGCACCAGGCGACATTCTAAAACTAATATTGTTATTGTTTTGGAGAAAATAAGGCATGGTATTTCATGTGAATCGTCTGCTTCATATGAAGTGTCTAGCGTTGCTTTCTCTGAAAAACATATTTCAAAGTGTCGTCTGCTGTAGTTGTGATTCTTTCTTTTGCAGGTACAACATTCACATGAGCGGCCTTTCCCGGCTGCTGGCGGGATGGCTTGCAACCATTTTAGTCGCCGCCATGTCGGTGTCGGCACAGCAGTGCCAACTACCACCGGCATGGTCTGTTAACGGCCGTTCCCCAATGGAGGAACATCGTGGAGACGTTGTGGTTGTAGCTCTCCTCCAAGCCAGCTGATCATTGTGTCTGTGGCAGGCGTCCGGGTAAGTTAAAACGATATCTTTTATTTACGACGGCGTATCTATTTGAGGTTGTTTTTGTAAAATGTGTATGCATTTGAAGAACATCGGTTTTCTTTCAGTTTTATGGGGTTCTTAGTGGGGTTGTATATAACTATTCACGCCCCCCTCCCCCCCCCCCCCCACACACCCACCCCCGCACTTTTTTTATTATGATTTCAAAGTCACACTTTTGCAGCAGAGAGCTGTGCTATTGGTAACATAGTGAAATTAAAAATGGGAAGTACTGTGTAGAATGAATGTAGCAATGTGGGTTTTGCTCATTTAAAAGAGAAATGAGTACTTTTCCCGTATGGGCCCCAGTTTGACCATTCGACCTGAAATGAGCTTGTTGCTGTCAATATTCGTACACGTTTGAATTTTTTCATTTGTTTTTTTTTCGTCGTACTACGAGGAAGAAACAGAAGATATTTTTCTTTGTTTACGATTGAAAATATGCATTCTCAAATCGAACTGATTATAAGCTGGTTTAATAATACAGTTTAATTTGATATTCAAGCATGGAAAGATTTAGGCCGAAAGAAAACGTTATGAGTGGAGAAAAGAACGAAATACTGCTACATAGATGATTTCGGATATAGTATAGCATGGAAAGATTTGGGCCGAAAGAAAACGTTATGAGTGGAGAAAAGAACGAAACACTGCTACATAGATGATTTCGGATATAGTATGTTCGGCCTAGGCTATGGATGGCGACATGTAATTATGTATGCGGGCTAGAAAACAGACGATCATAGTTGATTTTTTTATATAGCTCTGATAACGTCTATCATGTTTTTATCGTTGAGTATTGCGATAATTTATATAAATACAAACTTTCATAAATTATAACATTTTTTCACTATACTACGATCTATAGGGAGCTAAGTAATGTATGACAGATTAGTTTCCCGGCGTACTGATGCTTTGCATCAATGTTTTCTTGGTTCTTATAATGTTGAGCAAAACTGTAGCAGACGACATTCACTTCTTTTTTCAGTTTTCTGAGAAAATAATACATGTATTTGGCATTTCATGTAAACCATCTGCTATATTGCTATATGCACTATCCCAACCCACATTTTCTCTGAAATTAAAAGAAGAAGAAGAAGAACAACAACAAGAGCAAAAAGAACAGGAAAATCCACATTTTCCCTCAAAAAAAAAAAAAAAAAAAAAAAAAAAAGAATGATTTCTAAACATTCTCATGATTACCGGTGTTACTTTCAGCATAATAAAAGGATCATCAGGAACAGAAACTTAAGAGAAGTAGGTACACTTGGTGGATTTCTGCCATTTTTGGATCGGTTGTTTACAATCAAGCCATAGAATACAAACACCAAAATTTCTTTAAGGTAGTTGTCCACGTGATTATCATTGACCAATGTAATCAAACCGCGCGTTGGACGGAATCCAGGTAACGGTTATTTATAGCCGCGCTAGGGGTAAAGTTGTTACGTCAGAGTGCTCACTGTCAACTCTGGACTGGGGCATTTGGGACATTGGCAAAAAGTGCAGACCCAGATCAGACGCCGCAGAACGCGGCGTCTGATCAGGGTTTGCAATATTAGCTGAAAATTAAATGACAGTTAGGGTTAAATGAAAGAGCCTTAAGTCTCCGTTCAGGACCGTTTTCCCAGCCTACACTCAGAGATAATCGACCCACCAGTGCTGTCAATGCTTTGATTAAAACGGAGATTGATTGCTTTTCCGCACACCAAACCCCTTCCGGAAGGGGGAAATACTCTAAAAGGAAATAATTTGTTCCCATACTCTTTCCTATGAGAGCAGATCCCTTTTAGGGAGGGAGGCAAAACATTTTGACAGAGTTGCCTCCCCTGAAAGTATATCCATTCCCCTTAAAGCGTCATTCAAAATTGAAGCAACGACATTCTAAAACATTTCATTATTCAGAGAAAATAGTCTGAATAATGATTAATATGAACTCTTGAGCATAATTTTCTCAGACAAAATAATAATAATAATAAATTAAAATATCGTCTGCTGTTATTATGACTGGCGATAAACAAAATGGCTGTCCACATACGCATGCGTGCGGATGAATATATAACATACGATATTAAGATGACAGTATTATTGTTACATGTATTATCAGTGCCATGTGCAAAGACAGGAGAGCTGCGTTAAGAATCCAAAGAGATAGCGAGCGTTTTGCCCTGGATCTCTGTGCCTAATGTCATGCAAGCGCTGACAGGAGCAGGGATCTAGGTCAAAACGTTTGCGAGTTACTTGCACTTTTGAACGCAGCGAGGAACGCAGTCCTAGACTTCCTAAATAAAGGGTGAGAATCTAACAGTCCTCAGATGACAGGCAGCTGTTACAGTCTGTTCTTCATTAACCCCTATCGTGCTGAATAAATTAAGATGAAACGCCCACTTCTAATTATCAGCCAATCAGATTACTTGATCCAGGTTGTTGATACAAATTCACATACTAAATGACAAACAGTGTAGATCTAGATCTTCTAGAAGCCAACTGATTTGGATCTACACTGTTTGTAAAGGCGGGGCATGCACGGGTTCAGCAGGTAAACTTTTGGAATAAACATGGACGCATTTTCTTACGTAATTAACAAAAGGCCTTTTTAACGTTTTGTAAATGTCTCTGAACTCCTATATCAACATAACTACCACTTGAATATCTTGGTTTAAATAATTTTCAGCACTACGTTTTTTTTCATGACTTCAGTGGAACAACCGAAAGGTTGTGCTACTGTCTTTGTCTACGCCCACAGACGTATATAGTCTTAGAGTAGCCTCGTTCGCCAGGCGACTACTAAAGATAGACGCCTGGTGTGAAACTTACTAAGCAGTCTATTGTTAGTATCGAAATTCCCACGGCTGACGTAAAGCGTTCTATATTTAACTCAGTAGATAACCAGATGCTATTTCAGCGTTATTTTAACCAAGTATTAACTTTCATAAAAAAAGCTTGGCCTACGCTTAGCACACAATGTGTTGAGGTTTAACGACAGGTAAACACTTGTTGGTCATTTTGTGTCGTCTCCAAGAGAAAGGGAGAAGAGAGATAGAAGAGATAGTAGAGGAGATGAAAGAGAGGGACAGGAGAGAAAGAGGAAAATGAATAAAAGTGAAGACAGAAAAAATTAAACATTCCCCTCTACCCATATCTGCTGAAAGGACAGCAAGCCTTGCCCAACTATAAGCCAGTATCAGATGGACGCGCTGGTGACGCAAGATACACGTCACGTAGACCAAGCTTTTTTTGTGAAAGCTAATAGCAAACATGCTTTTACTGTAGAGAGGCTGACAAACATACTTAAGCCCCGTTTACATGCATTAAGGGGTAAATATTTGGCCCTCCTTGTCAAATACCGTCGTGGGTAAACGGCTGCGTTTATATGTGTTTTAGGAAGAAGGGGCAAATGATACTTTTCTTTTCATTTTAAAGCTTATCTATATAATTGCAATATTGTTTGTTAACCTTTACCTCTCACTGAGAAAAAAATAGCAGATGACAAATGGATAGTATTTTTCTTATTTCTCCCAGAGAACTGGATTTGACCAAATTTTGGGCAGGGTTTATTATATTCTACTGAAAGCAGTTATGCCACAATATTGTACTTGTATATAGATATGTTCATGAGAATGCAGGCTGACCCCATAATCATTTGAGGCTCTCCAAATAGAAACTGACAAGGTACAGATCAGCTTGTGCAGGGTCACAGGGTCTACACTAGTCACTTTACTGCAATATTTCTATTTGCGATCAGTGTAGATCCTGATTAGACTGCCCATGCAGATCTGCAAGCTCATCTGTATGTATGCTGGTCACATAATAATAAAGTTTGAATTTCTATTTGGAGTAATATAGTTATATTTTTCCACTCATCAGCTGTGTGTTCCAGATATGAAACAAGCTCTAATTAACAGAACTAGCTGCTAATAAGTCAGAAAAGTGAT